>CM077082.1:46232801-46882728 GCA_039513925.1 Platanthera zijinensis
CGGTTATAATAACCGTGAACCGACTATTAAGGGAAAAACTCTTTTATTTAAAAAAAATAATCATAAAGAGTAATATTATTATCATTTGTCTCAAGTCCACAAGGACAAATTTTCTTACGAGGTGTAACGCGCATGCACAGTTAAATTTATTTGTGAGTCACGAGGTGTAGCGACTACTTCGAACTAACAACCATAACTCGTCGACTCACAAATAAATGCTCGACACGCATAATAAGCTAAATAAAATTGGTATTATTACCTCCAATAATCGTCGACTAGTCTAATTTTACGCGCGATCAGGCCCTGAAATTAAATTATACGCGACGCAAGTTTTGGATGTTACAGATTATGTGATTGGAGCTCGAGTACATCATACATCATATCCACTTTGTAGGACCACTTCTTAGTATCTAAAAACCCAAGAAACATGGAAGTGCAAGAGGAGATGGATGTAATATGCAGAGAAGCTGTGGAATTAAAAATATTAAAATACATAACACAGCATGAATAACACATGTGCTCTTAGCATTTGTATTTGCTATAAATTAGCAGCATATGCAAGAAAAATCTTACAATATAATTCCAAAATTACTTGTGATCACATTCCAAAATTTATAGTGAGCATATTTAAAAACAATTGTTGCATTGACTATATCTGATCAAACTTTGATAAGATCAAATGCCACATTACTTAACATAAGCTGCAATCAATGAAGTATGTGGGTGTTTTGAGTGGTGCGCATGGTTCACACTCAGTCCGGATACAATTCTTATCAGGAAACTTCCTGCTTGTCGTGACCCTCGTCACGGCCCAGGCCCGGCTCAAGGAGGCTTAGTGGGTCCCAACTGGCACCGTGAAGGCTGCAACCCAAGTGACTCCAACACGTTTCAATGTTTGCTTATGATATTATGAGTTACATGATTCACACTGTAGTGATTTAACCAGTGTTGTAGATGTCGGCCGACATGTCCGATTTGTCGGTCGACATAAAGGTTTTGGGGGTAAAACGTCACGACATCGATATTTTAAGCAAATATGTTGTTTTTGAAAATATCCCCCGATATATCCACTTAACCCGACATATCAGGCGATATTTCGCAACCGATATATCGTCGAGAGTATTACAATTTTTTTCATTTTTTGAAGAGACCAAATACCAGTTAATGCAGGGTAAGGTTTGTCATTTTACCCTTGTGATGGGATCCTTCCTTGGACCCTCGTTGCGCAGGGATGCTTTGTGCACTGGGTTGTCCTTTTTGAGGAGACCAAACAGAAATAATTTTTTTATGCTTCATTTTGTGCATCTCACTAAGTCTAGTATCAACTACTTTCTCATCTAGCTCTCATTTGGTGATCTTTATCTCGTTTATTGCAGTCGAGGACTCTTTCTTGTGTAATTTATAAACATAGACTATTTGTATGTATGTTTATTGTGTAATTTATAAACATACATTATGTATAAAATTATACATATTTATAAAAATTGTGTAATATATATGAATAAATTTATTTAAATATTAAAATCCAACATTGTAAAATATCCATGATATATCTCCCGCAATCCGACATCTGACATTTCAAACTCAAACCGACATGAACCCGACATTCGACATCTACAACCTTGGATTTAACTGAAACGAAAACACTTTAAGTGAACGATCAGACTAAGAATAGGTTTTACTCAGACAGACATACGAAACCAGATTCGACGACACAGAAGGAACCTCCCTGCGATTTATGTCAGGCTCGTATCGTACACACATTTTTTACTTGAACGATATTTGAGTTTGAAAATGGTTTAATCTACATGAATATTTGTTATCCTAGGATCGATGCATATCAACTTACCCCTGCGATTTACTTGAAAAATCTTCTTGTTAACTGTAAAGTTCAAACTCATTCTCTAGTTTTTAATGTCATCAAATCTTTTCTTATGTCTGTCTGGTTGCAAGACCTGAGTAAAGTCTGTTCTTGACCTGAGCTTTCCTGTTAAGTGAATTTGTTCCTGTTAAAATCACTAAAATATGAATTATTTAACTCAATAATATCTTAAGCAATCATTGAAAAGTGTTAGAAAAGCCCAATTAAGGGCTCATGTTTTCTCTCTTTTCTCTCTTCATGTATTAGTCCCACATCTTGTATTTAAGATTTCTCTTCTCATTCTTCTCCTATATAAGTGTATTCATACTTGTAACTATTCATTCAAGAAGTATATACAAGCTTTGAGGCCTATCTTTACATGGTATCAGAGCCAGACGCGTATCCTCCAGCGGACTCTGGTCTCCTGTCCGCATCTCTTCTTGCGGTTTGGACTCCTAACCGCGCGACCAGTCTTTCCTTCTTGCGACCTGCTTCCTATCCGCTTCTTTCCAAGCCCGCTTGGCCTCTGCGACCTCCTCTCCCTTAGTCGCTTCCTCTTCTCTTCCTCTTCTCTTCGTGGATCCACCCTCTCCTCAGGCTTCTATAGCCCCCCTTTCTTAGACCTCGCGGGGCCCACCTTTCCCTGCTACCTGCGGGCTGCCTTCCCTATCCGCTGCGAGCTTTCCTCTTGCTTGTTGACTGCTTCCGTCCGCTGCGAATTGCTTCAGTCCGCCGCGGCCATCTTCTTACGGATTCTCCAGTTCGCCGCAGACTCTCTCCCTTTAGGCCCTGCCGTGCTCGTCTTCTATCCGACGCAACCTTCATCTTAGTCGCCGCGGCCTGTTCCGTTTCTCACTCTCTCCTTGCGAGCTCCTACTGCTAGCCGCACTGCTCTTTTGCGGCCTGTTCCTTTGCTAAGCCGCACGGCTTGTTCTTCTATCCGTCGCGACCTTTACTCTTAGTCGCCGCGGCCTGTCCCTGTGCTCGCTCCCTCTCTCCTTTGCGAGCTCCGACTTCTAGCCGCATTGCTTCTTCTATCCGTCGCGACCTTCCTCTTTGTCGCCGCGCGACTTGTTTCTTGCTGCTGACCGCTCCCCTCTACTCCTAGTCGCATTTTGGTCGCGCCCTTCTGGTCGTTGGTTTGTCCGTCGAGACCGTGCGACTACCTCTCCTATCCGCTGCGAAAGGCTTTCTTTCCCAGGCCGCCAATCATTTTTCTTCTATCAGCCCGGCCTCCTTTCTCAGGTCGCCCCTCTTCTTTCTTCTACTCGCCCGGCCTCTTCTCCTGGCCGCATGGCCTCCGATACTTCCGCTGCTACTTCTGCTCCACCGGCGCGCACGGCTGCCATGTCTTCCGAACTACGTGATGAGTTACGGATTACTACTATCTCTTTAACTGGAAAACGGAATTTCGTTGAGTGGGTTCACTCCGTTCGCCGGGTTCTGCAGACGAAGGGTCTTCTTCACCACTTGACCCGCGCTACTCCAACTGCTCCATCTGATGACTGGCTTCGTGATGATGGTCGGGTCCAGTCCTGGCTTCTCAACTCTATGGATCCCGAACCCTACAGGATGGCTATGTATCATGATACGGCTAAGTCCATGTGGGAGGAGCTTCACGCCTTTTACTCTAGTAATGACAGCCTACAACATCTGTATGATATCATTTCCGATCTTCGGAATCTTACCTCGGGTTCTCCTGGTGATATGCTCTCCTTCGTGGCTAAAGCCAAGAGTTTGGCAGAGGCTTGGATTCAGCATCAGCCTCCTACTACCGATCTCACCACTCAACGCAACCAGAAAGAAGCTGTCGCCATCGTCATGATGATGTCCCGAGTTCGTTCCCACCTGCATAGTATTCGGGCCCAAATTCTATCCTCCGCCACAACTCCTTCACTGTTTGATGTATGCTCCATGCTGCTCAAAGTCACGCCTCCCTCTGAGGCTCCTCATGATTTTGCCCCAGCTCTTCTTCAGCAGCCTCTCCTTCCGAACCCTCCTACTCGTGGATCTTCCACTCGGGGGGGGGGGGGGGGGGGGTCACCGTCTCGGGGACAAGGACGTGGTGGTCGTTCTTCTATGAAATGCACTTACTGTGACCGTGATAATCATCTCTGTTGAGAGAAGCCAAAAACGTGTATGTATTGCTTGTGTAAGTAAATACAAGGAGAGAATACAATTATATAGGAGAAGAGAAGAGAGGAAACAATCCTATACAAGATGTGGGACTAAAGAAGAGAGAATACACTTGGGCCTTTATGGGCCTTTATACATGGGCTTTTCTAATACTCCCCCGCAAGCTGGAGCGTACAAATCGTATGCACCAAGCTTGGACAGGCATTGATAGAAGAGGGTACTTGACAAGGCCTTTGTGAGGACATCCGCAACTTGTTCAGTACCAGGAACATGTCTGAGGTCGATCTTCTTTAGTTGAACCTTCTCCCGGATAAAATGGCAGTCGACTTCAATATGTTTAGTTCTCTCGTGAAAGACTGGGTTCTTGGCAATGTGTATAGCAGCTTGACTGTCACAGAGGAGAAGAGCCGGTGAAGGAAGCTTTACACCCAGATCGGTGAGAAGGCTTTCAAGCCACGTTAGTTCCGACACCACTGATGCCATCGCCCGGTATTCTGCCTCAGCTGATGATCGAGCAACGACCGCTTGTTTCTTGCTCCGCCAGGTAATCAGGTGTCCTCCAAAGTACGTGCAGAAGCCACTGGTGGACCTTCGATCATCGAGGGACCCAGCATAATCAGCATCAGAGTATGCTACCAGAGTAGGAGTGGAAGAAGAGACTTTGTACACCAGTCCTTGCCCAGGAGCCGTTTTGAGGTATCTGAGAATACGTTCAACCGCCTGAAGATGAGAGCTTCTGGGGGCATGCATATATCGACTGACGATACCAACAGCGAAGGAGATATCTGGTCTGGTTACTGTGAGGTATATCAATTTTCCAACTAGGCGACGGTAGTATTCTGGATTTTCCAGTAGGATATCTGAGTCAGAGGCCTGCGCGCATAACTTGTGATTGACATCCATCGGGGTGTCAATTGGCTTACAGCCTGAGTAACCCGCATCATGAAGAAGGTCAGTACAGTACTTTCGCTGAGAAAGGACCAAACCATCTGGCCGTCTAGCAACTTCTAGGCCCAAGAAGTACCGAAGGGGCCCCAGATCTTTTGTTTGAAAAACGGTGCTCAGATGACGTTTGACTGCCAGTATTCCATTTGAGTCGTTCCCGGTAATAATGATGTCGTCCACATAGACTAGCAGAAGGACGGTCCCGGTAGATCGGTGACGAGTGAAGAGCGAGAAGTCGGCTGAGCTTCGAGCAAAACCAATCTCCCGGAGGGCCTTACTGAACTTGTCAAACCATGCCCGGGGGGACTGTTTGAGACCATAAAGAGCCTTTCGAAGATGGCAGACTTGAGACTCCCCCGTGGTCTCAAACCCGGGAGGTTGTTGCATATACACTGTTTCCTGGAGATCACCGTTCAGAAACGCATTTTTGACATCCAGTTGAAGTAGGGGCCACTGGCGATGTACTGCAACAGAGAGGAGAACCCGGACTGTATTTAGTTTGGCCACCGGGGAAAAAGTCTCTTCGTAGTCGAGTCCCTGCTGCTGGGTGAAGCCACGAGCCACAAGGCGGGCTTTTAGGCGGTCAATAGTGCCATCAGCAGCATGTTTAATCACAAAGACCCATTTACACCCAACGGGTTTCTGACCGGGAGGAAGAGGGACCAGAGTCCAGGTCTGGTTAGTCCAGAGAGCAGCCATTTCCTCCTCCATGGCAGCCCGCCAGCCAGGATGTTCGAGCGCCTCCTGCACAGAATTAGGAACAGAAACCGAGGAAAGAGAAGTAGCGAAAGCGTGAAGATGGGGAGATAGGCGATGTAGAGAGACGTAGTGAGCCAGAGGATGAGCGGTGGATGTCTGTACCTGATCTGCCGGGCGCGGAGTAACCATGGTTGAGGCGGACTGCAGGGGGGCCGTAGAGCAACGGGGGCGACGGGTATAGACCCGGATGATGGGTGGTGCGGGGGGAATAGGAGGTAGTGCTGGTGGAACCGGTAGCAGCGGCGTTGTAACGGGGAGAACTGGTCGTGGGATGGAAGGAGGGAAAGGAGCCGAAGGGAGAGGAGTAGTGAGAGGATCCGGAAAATATGGTTCAGTCTCGCGGAAGGTGACATCCGCAGAGACGGAGAGCTTCCGAGTGACGGGAGAATAACAGAGATACCCCTTCTGAGTACGGGAATAGCCCACGAATAGGTGTTTGGCCGCCCGGGGATCCAATTTGTCCGAGGGGGGACCCAGATGGTGGACGTAACAAGTGCTACCAAAGATACGGGGCGGAAGAGGGAAGGCCGGAGTCGAGGGAAACAACAGGCTGAACGGAGTAGCATATTGGAGGACGGAGGAGGGGAGACGGTTGATGAGAAAACAGGCCGTGGAGACCGCAAAGTTCCAGTAATGCTTGGGCACATGCATTTGAAGCATGAGGGAGCGAGTTACATCAAGTAAGTGACGGTTTTTACGTTCGGCAACGCCGTTTTGTTGAGGCGTGTAGGCACAAGAGGTTTGGTGGATAATTCCGAACTCAGAGCAGATAGTAGCGAAGTCGTGGCCAGTGTACTCACGAGCATTATCAGTGCGCACAGTTTTGATAGTTGTGTTAAATTGGGTACGAGTTTCAACGACAAAGGCTCGGAAAATGCGAGGAAGCTCGGAGCGATCACGAAGTAAGTACAACCACGTCATGCGAGAATAATCATCAATGAAAGTAATAAAATACCGGAAACCAGAAATACTAGTAGTTTTATATGGTCCCCATACATCAGAATGCAATAAATCAAACGGAGCAGAGCTCCGGGTACAATGAGCAGGATAAGATGAACGCGGCTGCTTGCCGAGGATACAAGATTCACACTGAAACGGATGGAGGGAGATATCAGGGAGAGCCCGCTGGAGAACAGGTAGAGGAGCGTGGCCAAGACGGCGATGCCACTCGGTGGAGGAGACAGAGGAGACGGAGGAGAGGATGGTAGGAGGTGTGTCGAGAAGGTAGAGCCCGTTCCGTAATCCGCCTTTACCAATGGTAGTCCGCGTCCTGCGATCCTGTATGACAAAAGAAGAGGAAGTGAATATGACAGAGCAATCCAGATCAGCAGTAAGGCGACCAACAGAAAGTAAATTGAAGGGGGAACTCGGAACATGAAGAGCCGAGCGGAGAGGAAACGACGGGCTGATAGAGATGTCCGTCGATCCGGAGACGGGAACACGGGCCCCGTTAGCCACGGTGATAGACCGCGGATGAGGAGAGTCCGAGTATGTGGCAGGCTGCTGGGACGTAATGTGATGAGTGGCACCGGAGTCCATGATCCAGGTCGGACCGGTGGAGAGACAAGCCGTACCTGCTTGGGAGACGAAGGTGGAGGCCAGGGAAGCAGGAGGCGGGTTGAGCAGTCCCTGGAGGTGCTGGAGCTGGAGGCGGACAGCTTCGAGATCCGGAGAGGCAGTAGAGGAGGCATCTGCGGCCACCGAAGCCGTTGGTCGAGGAGGATAGCCATTCTTGCGGTAACAGGTTGCTTCAAGGTGGCCGTCCTTGCCGCAGTAGGAACACTTCGGCCGCCCCCTGCCACCACGCCCGCGGCCCCGAGAGCCTGAGCGGCCACCACGAGCAGCGGGAGGCAAGGGAAGCAGGGGCGGAGGGGCCTGCTGAAGAAGGGCCGATGAAGTCGGCGCAGGAGCATCTGGAGGAGGCGTCACGCGGAGGAGCATGGAACATATCTCAGAAAGGGATGGAACGGTGGGAGAGGCCAGAACCTGAGTCCGGATAGTCTGAAGGTGAGGCGGAAGACGGGCCATCATAATAGCAATGCAAACCGCCTCCTTCTGAGCGCGCTGGGCAGCATGATCACTGGTTGAAGGCTGGTGCAGAATCCAGGCCTCGGCCAAAGTCTTAGCCCGAGCAACAAACGACGTCATGTCCGGGGCGCCACCGGCGTCGAGAGCCACGAGATCGGTGAGGATGTCGTAGAGGTGCTGAAGGCTGTCCTTGCCGGAATAGAGTGAGTGCAGCTCATCCCATATAGACTTGGCCGTCTCGTGATACATGGCCATTTGATAGGGCTCACCATCCAAGGAGTTGAGGAGCCAAGTCTGCACACGACCATCGTTGCGGAGCCAATCGTCCGTGGGGGGGGCCGGAGGAGCCTGGGTGAGGTAAGACAGGAGACCCTTCGCCTGGAGAACCCGACGCACAGAATGCGCCCAAGGGAGAAAATTTTTCTTCCCGGAGAGAGAGATGGTAGTGATGCGTAATTCATCGCGCAGGTCGGTAGGACAAGTCGGGCGGTCTACTGGCGGACTAGCGGCCTGGCCGGTGGAGTCAACAGAGGAGCCCATAGTCCTGGAAGACAAGCCGCACCGACTTGGAAGGAGGCCGCCGCGACCAGGCAGGGGTCCGCTGGAGAGACAGGCCGCAGAGACGGGAGGAGACCGCGGCGACTAGGATCAAACCGAAGCAGCGAGAGAGAAGGCCGGGAGAAAGAACCCGCACGGTCACGATGCGAACACCAGCAGCCAGACAGGCCACGACCAGAGCGGGAAGGAACAGACCGCACGGTCTGGAGGCCGCAGGAAGTCGGCGAACAAAAGAAAAGAGACCGCGAGTAAACGAACTCGAGCGGATAGGAGAGAGAAGCCGCGAGTTGACGAACTCGAGCGGGAGAGAAAAAGGAGACCGCGAGTTAACAAACTCGAGCGGATAGGAGAGAGAAGCCGCGAGTAAACGAACTCGAGCGGATAGGAGAGAGAGGCCGCGAGTTGACGAACTCGAGCGGATAGGAGAGAAGCCGCGCGGATATAGCAGGAGACCGGCGAGACGCGCGAGGGGTGGGGTCCACGGGATAGAGAAGAGAAAAACTATAAAAAGGTGGGAAGAGGAGAGAACCTGGATCCACGGAGAGAGGCAGCGGACTGTCCGCAGAGGCCGCGGACAGTTAGCGAGGAGCGGCGGATAGACAGCAGAAAGCGGACTGTCCGCTGAGACCGCGAGAAGGAAACCGCAAGGAGGAAACCGCCAGGGCAGACCGCAGGAAGGCGGCGGGTAGAAGCGGTTAACAAGCGAACAGGACGGTTAGAGATCGGAACCTCCCTCTGATACCATGTTGAGAGAAGCCAAAAACGTGTATGTATTGCTTGTGTAAGTAAATACAAGGAGAGAATACAATTATATAGGAGAAGAGAAGAGAGGAAACAATCCTATACAAGATGTGGGACTAAAGAAGAGAGAATACACTTGGGCCTTTATGGGCCTTTATACATGGGCTTTTCTAATAATCTCGAAGCTACTTGTTACCGCAAGCACGGTCTGCCTCCTCACCTTACTGCTACTACCTCTGCTGCTCCTACTCTCACTGGGCCTTCTACCCTCGATCTGGCTTCCACTACCCGCCAAGATATTGATGAGCTTCGCACCCAACTCCAACAGCTTCAAGGTGCCCTCAGCCGCTCCTCCGGCTCCGTCGCGTCCTTTTCTGCGGAAGGTATAACCTGTCTCTCTCATAGTCCCTGCTGGATCGTTGATTCCGGGGCCACTCAACATATTACCTCCAAAAAGCCCACCAAGTACCAACGGACGCCTCATCCCCTTTGCATCACTGTGGCCAACGGTGATACCCTTCCTGTCTCTGGCATCGCTGCTCTTCAGCTTACTCCGACTCTCTCTCTTTCCTCGGTTCTTCATGTTCCGGGATCCCCTTTCAATTTACTTTCTGTTAGTCGTCTCACCCACGACCTTGATTGTTGCATAACTTTTTCACCTTCTTCTTTCCTTATGCAGGATCGTCGCACCCGGAGTACCATTGGCAAGGGGCAGCTGTTGAACGGGCTTTATATCTTGGACATCCCACCTACTACTCTATCTGCTATCTCCACGGTTGATTGGCATCGCCGCCTTGGGCATGCCCCCCTACCGATTCTCAAGCGGGCTCTTCCTGATGTACCTCTGCAGGAATTCTCTTGTGAATCCTGTATCTACGACAAACAACATCGCTCTTCCTTTCCCCCTGCTTGTACCAGGAGTAGTACTCCTTTCTCTTTAGTACATTCTGATGTATGGGGTCTTTATCGTGTCCCCAATATTTTTGGTTATCGTTAATTTGTCACGTTTATTGATGACTACTCGCGTACTACATGGCTTTATTTACTACATGATCGTACTGAACTTACTTCTGTGTTTCGTGCTTTTTTGACTGAGATGCGTACGCAATTCGCCACCCCCCTCTGAGTCATCCGCACCGATAATGCTCGCGAATATATCGGGCGTGCCTTCTCTACTCTTTGCACCGAGTTCGGTATCATCCATCAAACTTAATGTGCTTATACCCCTAAGCAAAACGGGGTCGCCAAACGGAAAAATCGTCATCTTCTCGATGTTGCCCTCTCCCTTATGTTCCAAATGCAGATTCCGGTCGAATATTGGAATTTTGTCGTCTCCACAGCCTGTCATCTTATTAACCGCCTCCCCTCATCTATGCTAAATTTTGTCTAACCGCTCCAACTTCTCTATCCCTCCACCAACCCCACCTCTCTCACACCACGGGTCTTCGGGTGTGTGTGTTATGTCCACCATCTTGGCCGTCCTTCCGACAAGCTTGCTCATCGGGCTGCCAAGTATATGTTTGTTGGATACTCCCGGACTCAAAAGGGATATGTTTGCTACTCTCCTTCTGATGGTCGGCTGGTTGTTTCTGCAGATGTCACCTTCTGCGAACACCAGCCCTTCCACTTACCTTGCCCCACCTCGTCTTCTGCCCCACCTCTTCCCCGGCCTGCCGTACCAGTCACGCCATCGTCTCTACCTTCTTCTTCCTCCTCTCAACCAGCTCTTCCTCGAGTTCCTCCACCACTTATCCGGGTCTACTCTCGACGTCCATCCAAGGATACTCCCGTGAACCAGCTCCCCGCTACCAGCGATCCCTCGGCTACGGCAGATCCGACTCCCGTCTCTACAGCTCATCCCTTGGCCAACTACGTCTCTCTCCATCGGCTGACACCACCTCTCTACGCCTTTGCCACCTCTCTTTCCTCTATTTCTATTCCTAACTCTGTACAGGAAGCGCTTACACATCCAGGGTGGCAGGCAGCCATGAAAGATGAAATGCGGGCTCTTTGGGCTAACCAGACCTGGGATCTGGTCCCTCTTCCTACTTGTCATACCTCTGTGAGCTGCAAATGGGTCTTTGTTGTAAAGCATGCGGCGGATGGAACTGTTGACCGTCTGAAGGCACGCCTCGTGGCCTGGGGCTTTACTCAGCAACATGGCCTTGATTATGAGGAAATTTTCTCTCCAATGGCCAAACTGAACACGGACCGCGTTCTTCTTTCCTTGGCAGTTCATCGTCACTGGCCGCTTTATCAGTTGGATATTAAGAATGTCTTCCTCAACGGCGATCTGCAGGAGACAGTTTATATGCAGCAACCTCCCGGGTTTGAGACCACGAGGGAGTCTTTGGTATGTCACCTTCGAAAATCCATTTATGGTCTCAAACAGTCCCCGCGTGCGTGGTTTGAAAAATTCAGTAAGGTGGTCTGTGCTAGTGGCTTCACTCGGAGCTCGGCTGATTTTTCTCTCTTCACCCGCCACCGGTCAACCGGGACTGTGATTCTTCTGGTCTACGTTGACGATATCCTGATTACTGGAAACGACACGGCAGGAATACAACAGATCAAGGAACAGTTAAATTCCGCCTTTCAGACCAAAGATCTGGGCAACCTTCGATACTTTCTTGGGCTCGAGGTCGCACGACGCTCTGATGGTCTTGTGTTATCTCAAAGGAAGTACTGTATGGACCTCCTTCATGATGCAGGTTATTCTGGGTGCAAACCTACGGAGACTCCTATGGATGCCAATCACAAGCTCTCGGCCCATCGTTCTAACTCTGACAAACTGCTTACAAATCCGGAATATTACAGACGCTTAGTTGGGAAGCTGATCTAACTTACGGTGACTCGACCGGACATCTCGTTTGTTGTAGGAGTTGTGAGTCGGTTCATGCACGCTCCTCGGACATCTCATCTTCAAGCGGTCGAGCGCATCCTTCGATATCTCAAGATCTCCCCCGGTCAAGGACTTGTGTATAAGCCATCCACATCTCCATCACTCGTCGCTTACTCTGACGCTAACTACGCAGGATCTATCGATGATAGGCGCTCCACTACGGGGTTCTGCACTTACTTTAGTGGTCATCTCATAACATGGCGTAGCAAGAACAATCCGTGGTTGCACACTCTTCGGCTGAAGCCGAGTACCGAGCTATGGTCGTGGTTGCTTCCGAGCTAACTTGGCTTGAGAGCCTTCTGGGAGACTTGGGTGTTCGTCTCTCATCACCGGCTACCTTATTTTGTGACAGTCAGGCAGCAATACATATTGCCAAGAATCCGGTGTTTCACGAACGCACAAAGCATATCGAAGTTGATTGTCACTTTATCCGAGAAAAGGTACAGTCAAAGAAGATAGATTTGGAGCATGTTCCTGCTAAAGACCAAGTTGCGGATATCCTGACAAAAGCTCTCTCCAGGCCTCTATAATATCTGTTTTTATCCAAGCTTGGTGCCTACGACTTGTACGCTCCAGCTTGCGGGAGAGTGTTAGAAAAGCCCAATTAAGGGCCCATGTTTTCTCTCTTTTCTCTCTCCATGTATTAGTCTCACATCTTGTATTTAGGATTTCTCTTCTCATTCTTCTCCTATATAAGTGTATTCATACTTGTAACTATTCATTCAAGAAGTATATACAAGCTTTGAGGCCTCTATTTACAAAAGGTATTGTTTAATTGGTGCATCTCCTTGTTTGCATGGTAACGACAAGAAAGAATTTTTCTAATAATACTTACACTTGAACTTGAGTGTGAATCATGTGTACCCACTAAAAACACCTACACTCTTCATTGATTACAACTTATGATATTGCTTGAACCATTATATGTTATACTCTGGAGTAGTCTAAAAATTTAACTTGTTTCTGTTTTACTCATTTACCGACTTGTCTTGTTAGTTTTGCTTCATGAAAACTGGTACACATACATTTTTGTTTCTCTTTCTAATTTTGTGTTTTACTTTTCTTATGTTAACAATATTTTGAGTCATTTCCTTCTTGTTTTGAATTTGCCTTAGCGTTTGTGCTTGCGTCGTCTGCTTCCTGAGCCTGATCTGCGTCAAGCTTCAGGTTCTGTGTTTACATTTCATTTCCTTTACTGTCAGACATTACTTTTATGTATTAATTATTGTCAGTAAATCATGGACAACTGCTAAACTAAATATTATATGTACTAATATTTAATATTATTTATATGTTTATTCATCTGAGCTTGTCATTGCATGAAAAATTGTATCAGCACCTTAAATCATGAATTATATTAAATACATGTACATTTAAATTTCTCACTATTTTAACTTTAAATCTTCCGCATAAAAACAACTGTTTTTTCTACAAATCAATTATTTTAAAACCTATTACCAGCATCTCTGCTCTCGCCTTACAGGCATAGATTTTCATTTCGCCCATGTCTATGGCATCACGACTTGCCCCAAAGCGCACTCTGACTTTGGTTAAGATAGGTCGTGACAGTTGGTATCAGAGTCAAGTTAGCTTCTAAAGATAAAGTAATTTATATATTTTTTACTTATTTTGAATCTTATTATATAAATATATATGCATGCATCATTTCTTCACCCAGATTGTCATTATCTGTTGTTCGCGGCTGAAACACGCACACACTACACTCATAAGCATGAGTAGTATGCACACGAATGTTAAAGAGTTATGGGCAAACTTAACATTTTGTGCATATAAATTTTCACTAGAATATACACCGCTTGCGAATATTAAATGAATATGGGCAGTTTAATATTTTCAAGTGCGATGACATTAGTATCACAATATGCATGACATGTTAAGTGAAATGGACGCTTAACATGACAAGTGTATCCATTCATTTGCATTCATAACATAAATCATTGCACAAGTGCCCAGCTAAGAATAACAATAATGATTGTATTCACATGGATTTATTATTTATTTGACATCGCGCATGATCTCATCGTTGCATTTGCATGATCATTACCTAGAGTTGTCCAATAAAAATGTTGTAATTATTACATGATTTATGTACCTGACAGTATGAAATGTGTTAGGATCTCTAGTTTCAAGTCTCTGGTATTTGTAATCAGTTTATTTTGTTTTGCTTGTCTATCAATCCTTATCTGGTCCTCTTGTTTCCCCTTCTAATTAACAACTAAGTGTTAGCGAGAAATGAGAGTCTTCTTGTAAAATGTTCCCCTGAATTGCTACAGCGCAGTTTTGTGCTCTTCCATCTCTAGAGTGGCTGCTTCTGACGACACTCAATCGTCATTCAGCTTCTTTTCCCCTTTTGGTGTTCTATCTTCTCTTTGTGCAAAGATCTTTCGCTTTCGAATTATCGAGTCTTATCCCTCAATTTTGAGCTAATTGAAGAAATCTCTGTGGTCCCTGAAGTCAATCCTTCGTATCCAGTCATACCTACTATGATCGCGGAGTATCAAGTGCGCAATCTTCGAATTAGAACCATTTTTTATGGTAAGAGTGTTTTGGACACATGACAAGTCTGATGAGTACGGTTGAGAACTTGAATCTGATTTGCGTAGCAAGCATCCACAACTTTTCTTTTAATCTTGATAAGTCCCCGTGCTTGTTCTCCTTACTATTTTAGCATACTCTTAGTTAGTTTTCATGCATTGACCTGCAAATTTTGCTAGAATAAATAACATCTGAATCCTCGCCTTAAGAGACCCCAATAAGGAATTCCTAGAAAGTTTCGGGACAAACTTTTCTAAGTAGGGGAGATTGTAACAACCCATATTTAAAAAAAACTTGAATCTAAATTTTGAGTTAAAGGAATAGCATTCCTGTATAGAGGAATTAGGTTTTCTCATAATCCCTTCTCTAAAACCTAGCAAACCCCCCCTTTTATTTCATTCGGCTTTAGGTTTCCCCGCACCTACATTGTCTCCCATCCCGATCCTGCAAGTCGCAACCTCCCGCTCCTGATTTATGCTTCCGCCTCTCGCCGACCCTCCTGTCTCCTGCAAGTGTGCATCCCGCCCCTCCTGTTTCTCCCCCCTCTTGTCGTTGGTCTCCTGCTCCCCTCCTCAGGCCGCTGACAGCTTCTCCTCCAAGGAGCCGACAACATCAGCAACCTCTCTTTTCTCCTCCTCTTCAAGGGCCAACGACCCTCATCTCCTTCAAGGGTAGGCAGTAAAGTAGTAAACCTACTTCTCTTCTTCAAGGCAGCGACCTCCTTCTCCGGAAGCCCAAAGTTCTCTGATTCTTCTTCGATTTGGTCGGGGTTTTGCGAGAGGGACGTCTAGGGTTTCCTCCCCTCTCCTCCTTGGGCTCAGATTTGACTCCTTTTGATAAGAACTTTCCTTCATCACCCTTAATCAGTTTTTTTTCTTGATCCCTAATGAAATCCTTTCCTCCATCACCCTTAATCAGTTTTTTTGTGCAGCCCGCCCCTCTCGCTTCTCCCCCCTTTGGCCGGTGGCATCCTGCTCCCCTCCTCAGGCCGCTGACAGCTTCTCCTCCAAGGAGCCGACAACATCAGCAACCTCTCTTTTATCCTCCTCTTCAAGGGCCAACAACCTTCATCTCCTTCAAGGGTAGGCAGTAAACCTTCGTCTCTTCCTCAAGGCAGCGACCTCCTCCGGAAGCCCAAAGTTCTCCAATTCTTCTTCGATTTGACCAGGGTTTTGCGAGAGGGGCATTTAGGGTTTCCTCCTCTTTCCTCCTTGGGCTCAGATTTGACTCCTTTTGGTAAAAACTTTCCTTCATCAACCTTAATCAGTTTTTTTGCTTGATCCCTAATGAAATTTTTGTCTCCAAAGTTGCGTATATTTGTGATCAAAGCTTGTGCCCCTTCTATAATCGTCTAATTGCGTTATGTTTATGATTTTCGACACCACTCCTCGATTCAATTGGTGGGATCTCTCCAAAGCCCTCTCCGATTTAGGGTTTCTCCTAGTCGAGCGCCGTCAATTCTCCGTTTCCGCGTGGTTAATATCTTCTCGTCTCATTCATGAGGGAGGTAAATCTCTAAACTCTTCTCTTGTTTAACTCTTGCGATAAATAAATTATTTGTATTAGCATATGGATTTCTATCATGTCAAATTATCAAATATCGCCTGTGATTGTTCTTAAACAGGTCTAGTTAGGGTTTCTAAATCTTGCTTGCGCCGCTCAGCCGCCTCCGTCAGATTCAGCTTCAGCCTTAAGGCAAGTAGAGATCTCTCTCTTGCAATCACTGAGCTTAAATGAATGTCTGTTCTGATGATTTTGCGACTTCACTTTTGAATACATGAATTGACAAATAAATTTAAAACTGGAATGCTTAATTTGACAAGCTAATAGTTTGAAGTTTAATTTATTTGAAATGACATGAGTTAGTGTAAGTGATTTAATTGGATTCTCACTCGATGAATTTTGTCTCATTTGATGAATAATTCGAAGAATAGTAGATTTTTGATTAATTTGATGACTAGTAGTTTTTGAGCACGAACATTAATTAATTTGAATGATAATTGTTAAAATTATTTGCTAGGGATTAAATGATTGTTGGTTTATGTCATGCTCGTATTATACAAATATTTTTTACTTGGAAGATATTTGTGTCTGAAAATGGTTTAATCTAAATGAATATTTGTTATCCCAGGATCGATACATATCAACTTACCCTTGTGATTTACTTGAAAAAACTTCTTGTTAATGATAACTTAATCCATCGAACCTGCAAAGTTCAAACCCATTCCCTAGTTTTCGATGTCATCAAATCTTTTCTTATGTCAGTCTGGTTGCAAGACCTGAGTAAAGTCTGTTCTTGATCTGATCTTTCCCGTTAAGTGAATTTGTTCCTGTTAGAATCACTAAAATATGAATCATTTAACTCAATAATATTTTAAGCAATCATTGAAAGATAGTGTTTAATTGATGCAACTCCTTACTTGCATGATCACGACAAGCGAGAATTTTTCTCATAAGACTTGCACTTAAACTTAAGTGTGAACCAAGTGTACCCACTAAAAACGCATACACTCTTCATTGATTACAACTTATGATATTTTTTGAACCATTATATGTGATGCTCCAGAGTAATCTAATAATTTAACTTATTTCTGTTTTACTCATTTACTGGCTTGTTTTGTTAGTTTTGCTTCATGAAAACTGGTACATATATATTTTTGTTTTCCTTTCTAGTTTTGTACTTTATCATGCTTATGTTATCAATGTTCTGAGGCTTGTCCATCTTGTTTTGGATTTGATTTAGCGTTCGTGTCTGCGCCGTCTGCTTCCTGAGCCCAATCTGCGTCAAGTTTCAGGTTCTGTGTTTACATTTCATTTCCTTTACTGTCAGACATTACTTTAATGTAAGAATTATTGTCAGTAAATCAAGTACAACTGCTAGGCTAAATATTATATATACTAGTATTTAATATTTTTGTATGTTCATTCATCTGAGTCTGTCATTGCATGAAAAATTGTATCAGCACCTTGAGTCATGAATTTTACTAAATACATGTGCATTTTAATTTCTCACTGTTTTAACTTTAAATCATTCGCATAAAAACAACTATATTTCCTACAAATTATTTATTTTAAAACTTATTACCAACATCTCTGCTCCCGCCTTACAGGTATGGATTTTCTTTTCGCTCATGCCTATGGCATCGCGACTCGCCTCAAAGTGCACTCTGACTTTTGTTGAGACAGGTCGTGACAATGAGTCTCCTCAAGAGATAAATAACTTCCATGGTCGACCTCCGGGGTATAGATCCAGATTGATTCTCTGAAATGCTAGTCTCTCGTCTTACTCTTCTCGTTATTATTCGTTCGCATAGTTTCATGATATGACTCATTAATTTAATTTATCTGCAATTGACGTAATTTTGTATATCACTTTTGTTTTTACACAAAGAAGTCAAGATAATTCCTCGTCATTGGTCTGACATCTTCTTTATCTTTAGTATCTTATTGAAGAAATATGTAAGCCAGAAAATCTCTTTCTCCACTAAATGTTTCCATACTTTAATAAGTATATCGTTTGACTCAACTGTTTTTCCATTTTCATTTTTTCAGAGCATTATTTACTTCTAATACTTGAATTTTACGATAAAAAGTTACATTCATATGCTGCTCGGATTTACTTAACTCTTTCAAGCATTTTCTTTGTATGCCTTCAGCTGCGGTTTCTTTTCGCCACTCGCTCGCAAGCGACGTCGTTTTAACCCCAGCCGCAAAACCCGCAACCCCCGTTGATTTCGGTTGTAGTCCTCGCCGAACCAGACGTCGTCGTCTCTAGCATCCAATGAATCTGTCGTCGACGCCGCGTCTTGTTCAGCAACCTCAAGCCGCTACCTTCTTGAGCCCCATCCCGTCTTTTTTCGAGCCCTGCGCTAGTAAATCCTTGTAGAGTCTCTTTGGGCGTTGCTCCCTGCGGCCTGCCAATTTTATATTTATTCATCGTGGAGCCCACATCAAGTTCTCTTTTATTTCATTATTCTCAGTTGTTGATCGCCACTCCTCTCATTTTCCAACTGTTTTATTTTTCACACTTCTTTTTATCGATCTCAGTGCACCAACCTTTCATTAATGACTTCAAGTTTTAATCCACTAATTATTTCTTGATTAATTAATCATTTTCTTGATTAATGAAATCATTAATTAATTATCATGAACCGCAAGCTTAGTGCCGCGGAGATTGATGCCCTCCGTTCGATAGAGGAAATAATGATTTCTTGGGGTGCACGCCTTCGGGATGTTGAAGCACGTCGTCAGGAAGTCATGATCACGCTCCTCAACAAACTTGATAATTTGATAGATGCTCTCCCGCCAAAGATTTTACCTTCGTTGTCGCCGTCTCTCGTCTTGCAGTCGCCATCTTCGCCAACCCCTGATACACCACCGCTCTTCGCAGCGATTGTTTCTCCGATCACATCGACCCTCTTCTGCCAGCACTTGCTCCGCCGGCCCCCACTCCGCCGACTCCTGCTCTGTTGGTTCCTCTGACTATCTCGTCGCCTCCTCTACCGGCTCATGCTCAACCGGCCCTTGTTCTGACAACCCCGACGGAACCGTTCCTTCCCCCGAACACATCACCGTTTTCAGATTTGTTCCTTCTGCCGGTCGTCTCTTCGCCGACCTACTTGTTGTTGCTGCTCCTCACCACTCCACCGACCTTGTCGAAGCCAGTACTTCCGCCACTCGTTTTTCCAACGAAGTCGTCACAATCGCTACACGATATCATCCATTGTTCTAGCGGGAGATCAAGCTGTCAGATAGTCCGGTCACCACGTGGAGCTCGAGCTTGAGGGCAAGCTCGATTTCAAGGGAGGATGAGATGTTACGGGTCGATTACGGCTCATTCGCTGGTTATCTATGTTATTACTAAATATGTATTCAAGTCAACTTATGTGTCGTGTCATGTTGTATCGAGTCAAGTCAAGTAGTGCCTTTTAATATTTTAATGTTTTCATGTATTTACGGGTGTGCCACCCGGGGTCCTATAAATAGATCATTAGTCTTGTATCAAGTAATGAATGAACGAAGTTCTAGTCTCATCCCTTTGTGTGAGATCTTGGTGAGTCTCTCCAACGAGCAACCCCGCTTAGGCATCCGCGGTATCCTCCACCACCGTCATCTTCTCCACCTCCGGCCTCTCCTCCGGCAACATTCTAAGACTCGTATCAATACCCCTAGACAAATGCAACAATTGTGCGTACATGAAAATAAAAGTAAAAACAGCGGAATATAGAAATAAAACAGCGGCGGATAAAGAATGGCCCTTCCCTGGTCCGTGTGTGTCGTCCTGTAGCAGCGATATAGTAGGTTACACCCCAGTGTGAGTCCGTAACATTACTCTCCACTACATAAATAGGAATAAATGCTATGGAAATAACAAATATAAGATATAATATACTAGCAAGCAATTTCTACTTGGCACAAAAGGCCATACCTGAATCCAGTAAAGTCTGGAGATGAGTAAGCATTTATGAAACTGTAAAAGTCATCCACCAAGAGGGGCAAATATACTGCATCAAAGCCAACTGATCTAAATGCAGTGTTATGCAAAATGGGGCTTTTACTGTGTCTTACAGGCTTTCCGACAATTCCAAAAACCTTTGTATCTGCTGTTATCTGCCTAATATTGTAAACATCCAACAAGTCCGAGAGGGTTGGCTGCCCAGGAGCTGATTCTTTTCCCGTGCTGAGCATAGCAAAAGTAAGATATCCACCAAACTTTGGACAAAGTATGCGGGATATTAATCCTCTCTCCCCATTACCAATCCTATCATTGGGACCTGTCATTCCAACCCATTAGTCAGATAGAAAATATCTCAATATTTGTCATAATGTAGATGAATATCCATGATTACAGATATAGCCTTAATCAGAGGGAGAAGGATTTTGTTAAAAGCATATCGGACTTCTTGAAACAAAAGGGAATGTAAACAATAAGCTAGGGATTATCTTAGCCGGATCCAATATTTTTCATTCACTACAAATATATGTTTGTATGTTCAGAACCTGAAATTGACAATGTCATACAATGAGAAGGACAATTTTCCACTAATTATCAAACACAATTCCAAAATGATCTTTCCATTTATCGCGATCATTAGAACTCGATCATTCCAAAGATCAGAATACTCGCTATGCATTTATTCTCACAGTTCGATGATCCAGCATAAATCCCAACATATAGAAATCCAAATATTGGAAATGGCGTTGCTTGTTACAAGACATATATCCTAATCCATTTTCCATCTATAATCCCCATGTTCTTCCATCAACTGCCAAATTCCTGTACTAAATTTAGAGAAGAGTATTACAAGAGGCTTGTATACATAGAGTTCAAATGTGTGCATATACAAGAAGTGAACAGAATGGGCATGCTTCCTTATGTAAAAACATGCATTGGCTGCTTGTTTATGACCAGAATTATTTACCAATATGCAATAAATGCATTTAAAAGAAGGAAACTAAATGTGTTTACCAAAGGTTCTTCTAGGCTGGGACCACAGAATATATATTACAGCCAACTAATACTACCTTGACTTTTTACAATTATTTACTTTATTAGACTACCTTTTATGCTTATATTTATTTAGTTTTATATTTTGATTGATGATTATCATTAAAATCTATTAGTCTAAATAGCTAAAATATACAAACGGAAATCAGAATATCATTGACTGATAAAAAAAATACTTGATATATTGTTTTCTTTTAACCCTTGAAGGAGACTTGTGTAAATAGAAATATTGTTTGTTATCGTGATTTCTTGTTTACATTTAATATTTTACTCGATCCATCCAATTCATACAAATACTATTGCAAAAATATCTCTTCAAGGAAATAGGGATTTGACATCCCAATAGCCCCTGCATTATCTTATGTGCAAAATTGCTGCATATACGCTCACACGTGCTCAGACGATTGACCTCACCATGTAAGAGCTTCCTCAGGGATGCAACAACCGTTATAGGTTATCTTATCTGAAGTTAATCATGTATTTGCCTTATATGTTATTTATCCTAAAGTGGGGTATCTATATATATAAAGAGCCCTTTCAGTTATGAGATCAGAACTTTGCAGTGTTTGTCATTTGGGCTCTCTTGGGAGAGAGGAGTTCCTTGGAGGACCCCAACCTTCGGGTGCTTGGAGGGAGCTTGTCTCGAGAGTTTGTATCCGCCTTTTTCATGCAATGTAATTTCTCTGTCTATGTTCTTGATTCTTGATATGTCACAACTAGCCTGTATCAATTGGCCTGACATGTCGCTTCCTTGGGGTTCTCTGTTGAACCCTAATTAAATCTCCTTGTTTCCTGAAGCCCTTCCATGCTCTTCTGACGATTGCCTTCTCACTTAAAACTGATGTCAGTCTTCGCCAGACTCACCCTCGCGCTCTGCGTGCACGGACGTTCGACGCGCTTTCTCCGAACGCCATCGTCCGTGAAGAGCTCCTCCGCTCGTTTCAGACATAACAAACCACGACCGATTGCACCTGTGCGAAAAGAGCTAAATAACAGAACTTTATTGTTCCAAAAAATTACATAATACACGGGTATACCCCTCCTATTTATAGAAAAAAAGGGAGGAGAGATAAAATACAAGAGAGAGAATATACAACAACTGTCACAAGTGAATAGGCGGATAGATAAAAACCTAGCCGCTAAGGCTGTGCGGTTAGAAGAGCTAACCGCACGACTATACAGAGCGAGAAAAGGCACCAACAGGATTGTTCTGGTCTCTATCTGATAGTGTCCAGCGAATAGCTCTAGGATAGAAAGTTGTGGTTAGATAAATCGCACCAGAGTTATACTTGAGAACTGCGAACACCAACTTCGGTCAAGCCTCTGCTGATCAACAAAGAGCACAGCTGCGGGAATAAGTAGAGAAGCATCTCATGCGGTTAGGCAGAAGCTAACCGTCTAACCAACAACTGGATCTGACCTCAACAGTTCGCACAGCCACTACCCCTGATAACCAGACCGCACTGCAGTTGACCGGTGTGGATTATAACGGACTACTACTAGCTTAGTTATTAAAGGTGCAAGGTGCACCAAGGCGCAAAGGGATCTTGGAGCCTAGGCTCAAGGCGTAGGCGCGCGCCCGAAGAAAGCAAGGCGCAACCACATTCATTTTAAATAATCGGCATTAAACATCAATTCATCTTCTTCAACAAAATTTTCATATATTCTACTCATTAATCATTCATTACTATCATTCATTACTATCATTCATATCTCTTAAAAAATAAAACCAATATGGTCGCTTGCATCATATCTAAGTCTCAACAATCGATTATGTATCAAAAACACTAAATCATATAAAAATTATTGAGTTCTTGCATTATTTTTTTCATATTTTGAAAAAAAAGGTTTACAACAAAAATCACACCAAGATGCGTCTTTGATGTCCAAAGGCGCAAAAAAGGTGCACGAAGGCGTAAACCTCTGAGCCTGGTGAGCCTGGAGCCTTAGGCGCGCCTTTAACAACATAGACTGCTAGACCGCTAAGCCAGGTCGCCAGACCGCTTCAACCACTGCTTAACCACCAAAGAGGAACCACTGCTAGGATTATCAGAAAGGCAGACCGCCAAACTTGTCCACCATGTCTGTCCGCCAGACCGCCTGGACTTAGGTTCCAACACTCCCCCTCAAGCTGGAGCATATATATCAATCATGTCCAGCTTGTCACAGAACTCTGAAAAAGAGGATACTGATTTAGTGAAGATAACAACAAGCTCTCGATCAGAGGTGACAAACGGAGTGTAGATTTGATTCTTCAACACCTCTTCTCTGATAAAGTGACAATCTACTTCAATATGTTTTGTCCTCTCATGAAATACTGGATTCTTTGAAATATATATAGCTGTCTTGTTGTCACAGAACATTGGAAGGGGATGATCACAAACTTCTCCCAAATTAAGCATTAGTGCCCGCAACCACTTCAGCTCACAGGTGGTCAAGGTCATGCTCATGTACTCAGCTTCAGCACTTAACTTGGAGACAACAGACTGTTTCTTGCCCTTCCTGCCGTATTTCCTCCTACGAAAGTACAAAAACCAGACGTAAACTTCTTATCCTCCTTGTCGTCTGCATAGTTGGCATCAAAATAGACTTCAACTCTTAAATGGTTATTTTTTTGAAATAGAAGTCTCTTTCTCGGAGATCCTTTCACATACTCCAAGATCTTTAGAGCTGGTCGTAAATGACACTCATTGGGAGCTTGCATAAACGGACTCACCCTTCCTACTGCACAACAGATATCCGGTCTTGTGACTGTCAGATAAATGAGTTTTCCCACAAGTCGTCAGTGCCTGGAGACATCTGTAAGGGGAGCTGAATCTTCACTCCAACACTTGTCCTTACCAACGACCATTGGACATCGAGCAGGTTTAACTCCCAGAAGACCTATCTCTCTTAAAGATTCAAGGCATACTTTCGTTGTGAGAGTACTACAGAACTGGGCTTCTGAGAGATCTCAATTCCCAAAAAATACTTGGGAGACCTCATATCCTTTGTAACAAAATGTTGACGAAGATGCTTCTTCGTTAGGTCAACTCACTTCTTATCATCCCTTGTAAAAAGAATGTCATCCACATAAACAGCAAGAATAACTAGCATTGTAGAAGTCTTGCGTATGAACAGAGAGTGATCTGCAACACTTCGAGCAAACCCAATAACGGAGATAATCTCACTGTACTTCTCAAACCAACCCCGCGGGTTTTGCTTAAGTCCATAGATTATCTTCCTCAGTCTACATACCTTAGATTCCCCCTGAGCAACATACTCAGGAGGTTGCTCCATATAGACTATCTCATGTAGATCTCCATAAAGGAAGACATTTTTGGCATCTAACTGAGACATTTCTCAGTCTCTATTAACAGCCAGAGAAATGAGAGCACGGATCGTTGTAATCCGAGCAACTTGAGAGAAGGTGTCAAAGAAGTTCACACCATAGGTCTGGGTAAAGTATTTGGCCACAAGCCGAGGATTATAGCGATCAATGATACCATCAGGAAGAAACTTGATCACAAAGACCCAGCGACATCCAACCACATTAGCTCTTGGAGGAGTACGGACAAGAGTCCAAGTTCCCCATTTTGTCAGAGTTTTCATCTCTTCATTCATGACGACTTCCCAATGAGGAATAACAAGAGTCTCATGATAGGTAGCCGGGATGACATTAGCCGAGCGAGATAGAACAAAGCTCTTGCAGGAAGGAGACAGTCAGGCATAAGAAACAACATCACGAAAAGCATGTTGAGTGCATGTGCGAACTCCCTTCCGAAGGGCAATCGAAAGATCAAGGTCTAACTTGTCTGTAGTATCAGATCTGTCCGTTGGAGAGACTACTGGCCCGGGAACGATTAACAGCGACTTAGGGAGAGAGGCAGAATCAAGAGAAAGAGAAGGAAAATCAGAGGCTGGTGAAGAAGGAAGAAACACAGGAGTAGGTAGAGGTACGTAGATAACAGGTAGAGTAGAAGAATTATCAGCAGATAGGAGAGTAGAGTGTGAGAAAAGTAAGGAGAATACTCAAAGAAAGTAACATCCGCGGAAATATACTGTTTTCGGTGAAGAGAATCATAACACTAATATCCTTTTTGTGTCGAACAGTTGCCCAGAAAAATGCACTTAACTGAGCGATGAGAGAGTTTGTCACGTCCAGGAGAAGGAGAGTGAACAAACGTTGTACATCAAAACACACGTGGAGGTAAAGGAAACGGTGTCACACTAGGATACAGAATGGAGAAAGGAGTTTTGTCGTTGAGAACCGATGAAGGAATCTGGTTGATGAGGTAACAAGAGAGAAGAACGACATGTTCCCAATAAGATCGAGGAACACTCATTTGAGTGAGAAGAGTGTGAGCCACATCAAAAAGATGACGATTCTTGCGTTCAGCAACCCGATTCTGTTGAGAGGTGTAAGGGCAACTAGTTTTATGTATAATGTCACGATGCAAACAAAATAGTAAGAACTGATGACTGAGGTATTCATTTCCATTATCAGTGCGAAGCACTTTAACAAGAGCATCAAACTGAGTACGAATCTCATTACAGAACGCAGTGAAAATAAAAAAAATTAGAACATTCTATTAATAAGTACAACTGAGTACATCGAGAAAATCATCAATAAATGTGACAAAATATAGACTATCCCTACCAACAGATTTGGTATGAGTAGGACCTCATATGTCAGAATGAACAAGCTCAAAAGGACGAGAAGAACTACGTACTTGCTTCGCTTAAAAAGACGAACGGTGGTGTTTTCCAAGTTGACAAGCTTCATAATTTAGAGAAGAGTATCCCCGAGGTAGATCAGGGAAGAGTTGGTGAAGAAGACGGGGAGGAGGATGCCCAAGGCAAAGATGCCACTGGAGAAGAGAAGTAGAAAAAGCAGAGACACTATCAAGATAGAACAAGCCGCCACTTTCAGTCTTAGTAGCAATCGTCTTCTTGGACTGAGGATCCTGAAAAGAATAAGTAGATGTGCAATTAAGTTGTTTGCATAGAGAAGAAACAGAAAGTAGGTTGCACAGAAAAGTTGGGACAAAGAGAGTGTCCGCAAGTTGAAGAGATGGAGTGACATGCATTGTGCCAGATCCGCACACAAGGGATGTAGAACCATCCACAATAAAAAATCGGAGGTGACCGGTTGTATTTGTCCAAATGAGAGAAAAGACAAGGATTACCCGTCATATGATTAGCAACACACTAATCAATAAGCCACCCACCTGTAGTGGTCATATTTGCACTACCTGAAGAGGTAGTAAGTGAAGTAAACTTCTTCGAGTTAGTATTAGTCATAGCAAGGTGAAGATGAGGATGCTTGACCTAGCAGCGGTCAACAAGGTGACCGTCTTGTTACAGTGAGAGCAGAGATATCTAGAGGGCCACGGCCACCGGAGCGGCCTCCACGACCACTGGGAATATCACGACGGGTCTAATGAGCAATAATGCCAAAAGGAGGCGGAGAGACAATCAAAGGACGCTGAAGAAGAACGGTAACAGCCGAAATCCGCGCAGCAGTAGCATCCATAGTAGGAGTAGTAGCCTCTCCAAGAATTTGTTGTCGAAACATATCATAAGATTCGGGCAAACGAAGCAAATAGCATACAACCAGAAGCTCCTGAAAGTATTTATGTTGCTAAGCGAGATCAACAGAAAAAGGGCTGATGCTGAAGTTCAACACTAGAAGCCTGCACCTCCTGATAAGCATCGGTAGGAGTCATGACAGGTCGGGCAAAAAGATCCGTATTCAACGTATATATGCGGGAAGTTTGAGCTCCCTTGGAGTATAGAGTAACAAGATGATTCCAGACAGCCTTAACTGTCGCATCATGTCTAATGACGGGAAGACACTCATCACATAGACAAATAGCAAGTCATGTTCTCACCAAAGCATCACTAGCATCTCAGTCATCAAAAGCTGTAGATCCATATGCAGCAGGGTCACCAGTGAGATGATGACGCTTACGCTGAGAGCGTAGCAAAAAGAAAAGGAAACACTCCAATCGGGATAATTTGGCTCAGTAAGCTTGGAAGAAGTGCCCAAATTTCCCGAAGCAGAGACTGGAGCAGAAAGAATAGAAGAAGAGAAATCAGACATCTCCATAGAAAGAAGAGAACGGGTAGAGAGAGTTATCCGCAGCGAGAAGAGAGATCTCTCCGCACGGAGAAGTCTACCCGCAACAGGTAGAGAAAGAAGACCGGCACAGAGACTAACCGCACGGTTAGAGGAAGAGACCGGAAAAGAACTTGTCGCAGAAAGCGAACAAAGAAGAAGTCGCACGAACAAAGCAAGAGGCTGCGCAAACTTAGCAAGAGGCAGAGAGAAGAAAGCTATCCATAGGAAGTTTGAATAGCAAAGGGTGGGAGGGAGGGAGGGCGGCAAGAAGCAACGGAAAGAAGAAACCGCCGCTAAAGAAGAGAAAATTGCTGACAAAAGAAACAGCGGAAAGGCACTGATAAGAAAGAGAACCGCGACAAGAGAAGAGAAGAGAAGGCGGTCAAAAACTTAGAGCCGCTTGCACTATGCCATGGCTGAGAAAGCAGAAAATGGAGCAAATGACTGATTAACTCTGATATCATGCGCGAAAAGAGCTAAATAACAGAACTGTATTGCTCCAAAAAATAACATAATACACGAGTATGCCCCCTATTTATAGAAAAGGGGGAGAAGAGAGAATATACAACGTCTGTCACAAACAAGTAGGCGGAGAGATAAAAATCTAATCGCTAGGGCTTTGCGATTAGAAGAGCTAACCGCACGACTATACAGGGCGAGAAAAGGCACCAACAGGATTGCTCTGGTCTCTATCCGACAGTGTCCAGTGAATAGCTCTGGGAGAGAAAATTGTGGTTAGACTTTGTCTAACCGCCAGGTCGCACTAGAGTTGTGCTTGAGAACTGTGAACACCAACTTCGGTCAAGCCTCTGTTGATCAACAAAGAGCACAACTGCGGGAAGAAATAGAGAAGCATCTCATGCGGTTAGGCAGGAGCTAACCGCCTGACCAACAACTGGATTTGACCTCAGCAATCCGTACAGCCACTACCCTGATAACCAGACCGCACTGCAGTTAATCGATGTGGATTACAATAGACTACTGGTAGCCTGTTAAGCCAGGTTGCCAGACCGCCTCAACTACTGCTTAACCGTCAAAGAGGAGCCATTGTAAGGATCATCAGAAAGGCAGACCGCCAAGACTCTCTGCCACTATTATTCGCCAGACAACCAAACATGTCTGCCATGTCTGTCCGCCAAATCTGTCTGTCATGTCTGTCCGCCAGACCGTCTGAACTTAGGTTCCAACAGCACCTTCGAGCAGCGCTCATCTCGCCCCTACCACTTGTAAGATAACCTCTCTGTGTTAGTCGTACCCAAGCCCTACCTCCTCATCCATTTTGCCCTCTATAGTCACCTGGTTGCAGGCTCGCTTCGACCAGATTGTGCCACCATGACTAGTTTTCTGTCCATGGCGCAAGAGATTCATAAGCGGCTTATTTCCCCTCTTCTTCCACCCCCCCCCATCCCCAAACTGTAACGCCCCCGGTTTTTCCGTGTTTTGTTTGACCATTGTTTGGCGTTTCGATGACGCGTTGTCGGCGTTTGCCATTGTTAGAGTGTGGTCATAGCTCTTTAGGTTCCTTTAGTGGTCCTTTAGTAGCTTATTTGCAAGATTCCCCAGCAAGCCGGAGTCTGTTTTGGTGACTCGGCTGGGCCTCTCAGGGAATGCTTGTGTTTTGGCTTTGGGCAGTGTTAGCCCAAGTTTTGATCGTCGGATGTTGTTTTCGACTTCGTCGTTGTGTTTGTTGCTGTGGTGTTTAGCTACGGGGCGAGTTTTGTCGAAATCCGAGATCGTTTGTTTCTCGCGTCGTTTCAACGTGCGTTTGGTTAGCCGGTAGTGGCTACCCGTTTGTTGTGCTTGGCCTGGTGTGATCGAGCTTGGTAGGTCGATGCTTGTTTCAGGCTAAGTATGTATAGCCTTTATTTTCGTGTGGTGAATATTTATATAAGTGTATGTATATATATTTCATTCTGTTTATATATATATGTATATATATACCTATATATATATGATAGCTGGTAGCAGCAGGGGCTCGGGTTGGCTGCCCAGCCTTGCTCTTCTTTAGCGTGAGGCAGTTAACATATATATATTATATATATATGTTTGCTTCTAGTGTGCTGGCTGGATGGGGGGCTCGGGAGAGCTTGGTGGCTGTGAGGATAAGCATGAGTCAAGTTATAGTGGCTGCTAGGTATATTGCTATATATATATACGAGCATCTTCGCACGGGCTACGCCCGTGCTCGATGCTCTCGGGCGGCCTTCGGCCACGTCAGGCGGGCTTCGCCCGCCTGTGCACGGGCTTCGCCCGTGATCGATGCGTCGCTGGGGGCTGCATGCCTATATCGGGTTGCGCACACACCCGATTTTTTTTTTCCAAAACATATACATATGAGTACTTAAAATGACCCCAAAAAAATATGGATTACTATTCCTATTTTTATTTTATAAAATTTTGCAAATTTTAATGTATAAAAATTAATTTATCTCTCATTCTCACTTTCTTTATCACTCCCCTTCTCTTTCCTTCTCTCTCCCGCCACCTCTCTCTCCCTCTCCCTCCACTTTCTCTCTCCCAAATCTCCCCCCTTCATGCCCTCTCTCATGATCCAATGGTCAAAATTCAATATATGGTGTGCTTCCAAATATGTATATTCCCTTATATATAAAGATATATATATATATATATATATATAGTTAGTGCTTGTGTAAGTGCTGCCTGAGTGAAGTAGAGCTAGGGGCTCAGGTCAGTTTTTGTGATAAGCTTTAGCTTGTTAGTGGCTGGTTATATTTTAGTTTAAGCTTCAGCTTTTGGGTAGTGGCCGACCCAAATAGGATAGAATAATATAATATTAGCTTAGTGGGGGCTAATACTATTATTCTATTAGCTTAGTGGGGGGCTAATACTATTATAATATTAGCTAGTGGGGGTATATCCCCAAGCTTTTCTTTATCTCCTTCCCCATTCCCGAGCAGCAAGCTTCCAGCGAAAGTAACGGAAGGAGCCGGCGGTGGACCTGCTGCCTTGACCGATGGTTTCCGGCGATCTAGAGCTCGGTTTGTCCGGGAAATTCCAGTTTTGAGCTGCTCTCGCTGAGAGCTAGCTTCCTAGGTATGTTAATTTGTCCTTAGGGCTGTCTTTAGAGAGCTGAAAATTTCGGGTTTTCTCTTTTTTTTCCTCTCTAAAAGCTCCAGATTTCTTCTTGCTTCTTAGGTAGCCTTGCAGCCGGTGCCAACCCGTGAGGTGAAGGTGCAGCTAGTCTTTGGTTGAGGCAAGTGGCTCCCTTGCCCTTGCTTACTCTGTTGATCTCAAGCTTATTTAATTCTTTCTTTTATTTTCCTATTCGTTAGCCAATTAGCCCCCTTGTGCTGCTTCAAGTTATTCCTCTATTTTTTTCCTTCTAATTATCTTGGCAAGTGTCAAGATTAGTAGCTTGCTTGAGTTTTAGCCTAGGGTTAATGGTGTCTTAAGGCTAAGGTTAGGACTGCTAGGTCGGGTAAGGAGGAGCAACATGAGCCTTGGAATTAATTTTCCAAGGCTCTGCTTGCTGGCTTTGAGTAGAGTTCGGGCTTATTTGGGTTATAGTCTGATTTATTAGGCTGTGGTCGGGTAGGAGAGATAGGAGTGAGAGCTGGAATTAAATTTCAGCTCTCGGGTTGTGGAAAGCATAGTGGTAAGCTAGTTTGGAGCTGCTGTGGTCAAACTTGCCAAAGCAGGTTCGGCGTGAGTGAGGTAGACTCACTCAACGCCATAGCCAGGGCTTGCGGTTAAGTCTCTGGCATTGAGCGAGGTAGACTCACTCAGCCCCGCCGTTTCTTTTTAGGCTAATGTTATAGCCTTGGGATGTGAGCTTCTTTAGGGCCGTTAGAAAAGTTTTACCTTCCTAAGGGGGGATGTTGGGGGTGTTCGGCTAGTTTTTGCATGCCGACTCGTGGGCTATGACCAGAGGGGGGTGTGGTTGTTTGGACTCTGAGGGGTGAATTGTGTGTGCTAAGCTGTGACCACCACTAAGTTTGGACACTGTGGCCAACTTGCTGGGTGTGTGGACCCTGAAGCTGCCACAGGTTGTGTTTTCACCCTTGAGTATTTATGGGGTCTAGTTGTTGGTGTTGGACACTGTGGCCACCCACTCCAGTGCTCCTTATTTTTACACCCCGGTTATTTGCCCACAAACATAGGAGTGTTAGTTTCCTATTGTCTACTTTTGGTTTTTCCCTGTTTTTATGATGATGCCGTTCTTCTGCAGGTTGATTCTTTCCAGAGCAGGTAGATTTGTACCCACACTTAGTGTGTTTTGCCTTTATTGCTCTTTAAGAAATGCTTCTTTCTTTTCCTGCTTCTGTAGTTTAGCACCTTGTTGCCGGGTTGGAAAACCCTTCTTTATTTAAATAATCTGGCACTCCTTTCTTTTGTTTATTTCCTTGCTGAGGCATTTCTTTTTCTTGAATGCCTCAGGTCCAGGTTGTAGCCGATTGAGCGGCTGATTTTTTTCCCATTTAGTGGGACTTGCTGGTAGCCTCCAGGGTAGCAGAGTTGCAGATCAGTCCCTTGTGAGGTAGTCCTTTTCTTTTCTGTATGGACATGCGCACTCATCGGTGGGTTCGTGTCGGGTTGTCGACGCCCACTGGTAGCTTACTTGTTTTGCTAAATATGAATTTAGACTGTTTTTTTTGCCCTCTTGGGGTTGTTTACTTGCTTCTGGGAAGGATTTATGCTAGGTTGCATGTTAGGTATTTTAAAACCCTAAACTATTATATATACTCATGCATAACATGTTTTTTTAATTAAAACACTATTTTCTTAACGCGTAAAACATCTTTTAATATATATATTACTCACCGTAGGCGTCGTGCATTTTTTAAGTGGTCTCTGGTGGACCCTTATGCTCATTTAGGGTGTCAAACTAACTGAACCAAAGTATTTTTTTTTCCGCTGTAGTATATATATATATATAATTTTTTTAACGTGGACTAGCTGATCCACTGTGCCGAGGGATACGGCCTTCAAACAAACTGGTTTTCTATTAACTTAAAACTTGTGATTTCTGGTTTTGGTGTGTCGCCTGAGCGTCGGTAGTTATCCACTGCTCGACGTGGCATCACAACGCGTATTTTCCCTTACTCTGATACTTCTTAACCTCGGGGAAAATGCGGGTCGTGACAGTTGGTATCAGAGGGAGGTTGTCTTGACAATTGGTCGGGCAACCTGTCCTTTGATTGCATTAGATGTTTAGCTTCATAAGCATACACTCACCGATATGTCATCAGCACGTCTTGGCCGAAGCACGAACACTACACTCATAAGCATAAAGAAGTATACGGGGCATATTATGTAGTATGGGATGCATAATATGTGTTCGTATATGGATCCACCATAGGAGGCAACATGTGAGGGTTAGTAGTATGGGATGCATAACCTCACCACGTGAATGCGGCTAGCACGTTTTTTCTTTTTCGTTGCATGGGAATGTTATGTAGTATGGGATGCATAACATTTTCATGTGTACGCCGCCCATGGCATGCATTAAGGCTTTTTTTTTTTAGAATGCATAGCACGGCATGCATAACATAACATTTCATAAGCACAACGTGTCAGGCTAAAGATTTGCATGATGACATATGTACACACATGGTTTTGAGTCAAAACGAATATAAAAGCATGCATTCATGATTTAGGCACATGAGTTAGTGTGATGGTAGTGAGCCATCTTAGGATAAGCATGACATCATAATTATAAAACAAATCCCAGAGCAAGATTTGCAGTTACAATTCATATTTAAGTATGCTTGTCTGTACCGGGTAGGTTTGTTTTAGTAGTCGGGATGGGTTTTAACTAGGGTTGGTGCGATTATAGGATGGCGAAGCGTCCTGCGACGCGATCGACTCCCCAATCTGCGGGTGAGTCTTCGGGATCTCAGAGCGAGGCCCTGATTGAGAGCTTGCGGCTAAGTAATGAAGCCTTGTCAAGACAGATGGTGGACATGCAGAGCCAGATCCAGTCGTTGGTAGCAGTAGTGGCAGGGCAGGCTCAAAGAGCTCAGGACCCCGTTAGGGGTGTGGCTGTTCCTCCTCCTCCTGCTCCTCTTGTGCCTCCAGTTGTAGTACCCCCAGAGATGGCCTTCATATCTCAATTTCAGCGACTTGGACCACCTACCTATGATGGAAAAGCGGATTTCATGGTTTTGGATGATTGGCTGATAGCAATTGAGGAGATGTTCTCTTATTCTGGAGTCACTGACGATCAGAGGGTGATGATCGCTGTTTATCAGCTCAAGGGTCTAGCAAAGACTTGGTGGTTGCGAGAAAAGGAAAGCTTGAAGGAAGGATGTTCTTGGAAGACCTTTAAGGAAATGCTACTGAGGAAGTTTCTGCCCTCGGTCGAGCGGGACCGGTTAATGAATGACTTCCTGCATTTGAAGCAAAGGAAACTCACGGTTAGTGAGTATGAGATTGAGTTTAGCAAACTGAGTCGGTTTGCTCCTGGACTTGTGAGTGTTGAAGCAGACCGGGTTAAGCGGTTTCTGGGTGGGTTAAGAAGCGACGTTCAGCAGTTAGCAAATGCCTACGGAGCAGTCAGTTATGCCGGAGCGGTGGAAGCTGCTTTAAAAGTTGAGGTCATTGAGAATGCTAAGAACAGAGGCCTGCAGGTGAGGCAAGACAAGCGGAAGTCTGTTGGGGGGGAAGGCTCCCAGGAACCTGATGCAGTTACAAGGAAGAAGACCAAGGGGACGTGTAGCTTCTGCGGCCGGCCAGGCCACCCCCTGGAGAAGTGCTTCAATAGATTGGCAGCGCAGAAGAAAGAGCAAGTCCATGCTATCCAGGGTGCTCCCAGAGGGGATGTGATGTGTTCCTTGTGCGGAAGGAAGGGGCATGATTTGGCCCGTTGTTGGTCGAAAGATAAAGCTTGCTTTCAGTGTGGGCAAAAGGGCCATCTCAAGTCGAGGTGCCCTCAGGCGCAGCCCGTTCTTCCAGTGGTTCCTTTGCAGGCGTTGCCGCCACCCCCGCGGGCGGATAAAGGCAAAGGGAAGCTTAATGTTATCTCTTCAGAGGAAGCGTTGACCTCGACCCAGGTCATTTCAGGTTAGTTTTCTTCCTAACTTGATTTTTCTGCCTCTTGTGTAGTTTAGCTTTTGTTTTCCCTTAGTTGTGTGGATTGCTATATAGGGAGATTTAAGGTAAAGAACCGTTGGGCGCGCGTTCTTTTCGACTCTGGCGCCACCCACTCTTTTGTTGCTAGGGATTTTGTGGAGCGATTCCATTTGAGCCTAGATCGTGTTGGCGGAGCTTTCAGCGTCAAGTTTCCTTCGGGTGACTCTGTGGTTTCAGACTTGGGTATTCAGGGCTGCCCAATCTTGTTAGGAGACTTTCTAGCTAAGGCAGATCTGAAAGTGATTGATCTAGAGGACTTCGACGTTATCCTAGGCATGGATTGGTTGTCCAGATATGATGCGGTTATCCAGTGCAAGGGTAAGCGCTTGGATTTCGTGAAGGACGACGGTCAGCCCGGGAGCGTTTTTGCCGACCCTCTCCAGGAGCCTCTGATTGTTTCTGCGGTACGTGCTTGCAATTTGCTTGTTCCGAGCTGTTTTGCCTGTTTGGTCTCTCTAGTAGGGGCAGATGTTTGTGTGTCGCAGTTGGAATAGATTCCTGTTGTTTGTGAGTTCCCTGATGTTTTTCCTGCTGATCTTCCCGGACTTCCACCCGATAGAGACGTTGAGTTCGTTATAGATTTGGAGCCGGGTACGCGTCCTATTGCTAAGGCGTCGTACCGCATGGCCCCGCGAGAGCTGGAGGAGTTACGGACCCAGCTAGATGAGATGTTGGCAAAGGGTTTTATCAGGCCGAGTTCGTCGCCCTGGGGTGCGCCTGTTCTATTCGTAAAGAAGAAGGATGGGTCGATGAGGCTATGCATCGACTATAGAGAGCTGAACAAGGTTACAATTAAGAACAGGTACTAATTGCCTCGGATTGATGATTTGTTTGACCAGCTGAGTGGTAGTGCTGTGTTTTCAAAGATAGACCTTCGTTCGGGCTATCATCAGTTGAGGATTCGGGAGTCTGATATTCCGCGGACGGCGTTCCGCTCTCGTCATGGACACTTTGAGTTTTTAGTCATGTCTTTTGGTTTGACTAATGCACCTTCGGCTTTCATGGATTTGATGAACCGCGTGTTCAAGGAGTACTTAGACAAGTTTGTGATTGTCTTCATTGATGATGTTTTGGTGTACTCCCGGAGTGCAGAAGAGCATGATCGACATTTGCGTCTAGTTTTGGCGACTCTGAGAGATCATAAGCTTTATGTCAAGCTGAGCAAATGTGAGTTTTGGCTGCCTCAAGTATCTTTCCTAGGCCATGTGGTGAAAAAAGAGGGGATCTCAGTAGACCCAGAGAAGATCGTTGCAGTTATGGAGTGGGCGAGGCCTGTTACGCCTCGTGAGATCAGGAGCTTCTTGGGTTTGGCAGGTTATTACAGAAGGTTTGTGAAAGGATTCTCGACTCTGTCCGCACCGTTGACCCGGTTGACACAAAAGAATGTAGCCTTTGTTTGGGATGGCAAGTGTGAGGAAGCTTTTGAGGAGCTAAAGAAGAGGCTATGTTCAGCCCCTATTTTATCTTTGCCTACTGAGGGTGTCGAGTACGAGGTATATGTGGATGCTTCCCATATTGGACTGGGATGCGTGTTGATGCAAGATGGAAAGGTGATTGCGTATGGGTCGAGACAGCTGAAGACTCATGAGAGGAATTACCCTACGCACGACCTGGAGTTTGCTGCTGTGATTTATGCTTTGAAGTTGTGGAGGCATTTACTTTATGGTGTTCAGTGCAAGATTTTTACTGATCACAAGAGCTTGAAGTATGTCTTCACGCAGAAGGAGTTGAACCTGCGTCAACGACGATGGTTAGAGTACGTGGCCGACTATGATGTTGAGATTCAGTATCATCCGGGCAAGGCCAATGTGGTGGCTGACGCCTTGAGTCGGAAAGCAGGAAAGATCTTTGGTCTCACAGCTGAATCGTTGGTAGAGGAGTTTATGTTGATGGACATTGTTGTGGGTAGCTGTGATGGGCAGAGTAGTTTGGCAGTGGCAGAGCCTTCATGGATCGCGCTTACGAGATTGCATCAGAAGGATGATCCTGGCCTTCTGCGGTTGTATGTACGAGCTGAGAAAGGCGAGCTGCCAGATTTTTCTATAGATGATTTGGGTACCTTGAGATACCGAGGCAGATTTTGCATTCCCGATGTTGGCGATATCAGGGCTATGGTGTGCAGGGAAGCCCATGGTTCTAGCGTTGCCTACCACCCAAGATCCACTAAGATGTACCGCGATTTGAAGCAGATTGCCTGGTGGTATGGGATGAAGGGAGACATAGCCAAATTTGTTTCTGAATGCAACACTTGCAAGCAAGTAAAGGCTGATCATGGAAGACCAGGTGGCAAGCTGACTCCCTTGGAGATTCCTACTTGGAAGTGGGAAAGCATCTCGATGGATTTCATTACAGGCTTACCAAGGTCTCCGAGGGGGCATGATTCAGTATGGGTGATCGTGGACAGACTGACGAAGTGTGCCCACTTCGTGCCATTCAAGATTGATTACCCGATGAGAAAGATAGCTGAGCTGTATGTGGAAGAGGTTATCAGATTGCATGGCGTCCCCGTGAGCATCATTTCAGATCGAGACTCCAGGTTCACGTCTCGTTTTTGGAAGAGTTTTCAGCAAGGATTGGGGACAGATTTGAGGTATTCCACTGCTTACCACCCGCAGAATAATGGCCAAACAGAGCGGGTAAATCAGATTGTAGAAGATATGATTCGATGCTATATTCTGGAGCATGGTGGGGCGTGGGACGAGCGTTTGCGACTTATGGAGTTTGCTTATAACAATAGCTATCAGGAAAGCTTGCAAATGGCTCCGTTTGAGGCTTTGTATGGGAGGCGCTGCAGGACTCCCTTGTTTTGGGCTGAGGTTGGCGAGAGACCATTGTTGGGTCCAGAGGCTCTCGAGGAGATGGAAATTTCAGTGAAGCTTATTCGGGAAAAGCTTTGAATAGCCCAAGAGAGATATGAAAAGAACGCCAATCGGCGTAGATCAGATTTGGAATTTGCTGTGGGGGACCAGGTGTTCTTAAAAGTTTCTCCGATGACTGGGGTCAAGAGATTTGGAAAAGACCGAAAGTTGGACCCAAGATATGTGGGCCCATTCAGGGTCGTTGAGCAGATTGGTGTGGCAGCATATAGGCTGGAGTTGCCCGCAAATTTTCCTGGCGTGCATGATGTTTTTCACGTCAGTCAGCTGCGGAAGTGTGTGCATAGTGACGGGCAGGTTTTGGATTCTGTGCCTCCGTTACAGCCAAACCTTTCTTATGTGGAGGTGCCTGTCCGTATTTTGGATGCTCGGGATCGCGTGTTGCGGAAGAAGACGATTCCTATGGTGAAAGTTTTGTGGAAGAACCACGATGTTGAAAGCGCGACTTGGGAGCTGGAGTCAGCTATGAGGGAGGCTTACCCTCATCTGTTCCCCTGACTTGTGCCTGGTATGTTTGCACTCATTCTTTTATGGCTTTTGATTAGCTTATTCTTTTCCCTTTTGTTAGAAATGTTGTGCGCAAAGTTTCGGGGCGAAACTTTCTTTTAGGGGGAGTGACTGTAACGCCCCCGGTTTTTCCGTGTTTTGTTTGACCATTGCTTGGCGTTTCGATGACGCGTTGTCGGCGTTTGTCATTGTTAGAGTGTGGTCATAGCTCTTTAGGTTCCTTTAGTGGTCCTTTAGTAGCTTATTTGCAAGATTCCCCAGCAAGCCGGAGTCTGTTTTGGTGACTCGGCTGGGCCTCTCAGGGAATGCTTATGTTTTGGCTTTGGGCAGTGTTAGCCCAAGTTTTGATCGTCGGATGTTGTTTTCGACTTCGTCGTTGTGTTTGTTGCTGTGGTGTTTAGCTACGGGGCGAGTTTTGTCGAAATCCGAGATCGTTTGTTTCTCGCGTCGTTTCAACGTGCGTTTGGTTAGCCGGTAGTGGCTACCCGTTTGTTGTGCTTGGCCTGGTGTGATCGAGCTTGGTAAGGTCGATGCTTGTTTCAGGCTAAGTATGTATAGCCTTTGTTTTCGTGTGGTGAATATTTATATAAGTGTATGTATATATATTTCATTCTGTTTATATATATATGTATATATATACCTATATATATATGGTAGCTGGTAGCAGCAGGGGCTCGGGTTGGCTGCCCAGCCTTGCTCTTCTTTAGCGTGAGGCAGTTAACATATATATATTATATATATATGTTTGCTTCTAGTGTGTTGGCTGGGTGGGGGGCTCGGGAGAGCTTGGTGGCTGTGAGGATAAGCATGAGTCAAGTTATAGTGGCGGATAGGTATATTGCTATATATATATATATATATATATATATATATATATATATATATATATATATATATATATATATATTAGTTAGTGCTTGTGTAAGTGCTGCCTGAGTGAAGTAGAGCTAGGGGCTCGGGTCAGTTTTTGTGATAAGCTTTAGCTTGTTAGTGACTGGTTATATTTTAGTTTAAGCTTCAGCTTTTGGGTAGTGGCCGACCCAAATAGGATAGAATAATATAATATTAGCTTAGTGGGGGCTAATACTATTATTCTATTAGCTTAGTGGGGGGCTAATACTATTATAATATTAGCTAGTGGGGGTATATCCCCAAGCTTTTCTTTATCTCCTTCCCCATTCCCGAGCAGCAAGCTTCCAGCGAAAGTAACGGAAGGAGCCGGCGGTGGACCTGCTGCCTTGACCGATGGTTTCCGGCGATCTAGAGCTCGGTTTGTCCGGGAAATTCCAGTTTTGAGCTGCTCTCGCTGAGAGCTAGCTTCCTAGGTATGTTAATTTGTCCTTAGGGCTGTCTTTAGAGAGCTGAAAATTTCGGGTTTTCTCTTTTTTTTTCCTCTCTAAAAGCTCCAGATTTCTTCTTGCTTCTTAGGTAGCCTTGCAGCCGGTGCCAACCCGTGAGGTGAAGGTGCAGCTAGTCTTTGGTTGAGGCAAGTGGCTCCCTTGCCCTTGCTTACTCTGTTGATCTCAAGCTTATTTAATTCTTTCTTTTATTTTCCTGTTCGTTAGCCAATTAGCCCCCTTGTGCTGCTTCAAGTTATTCCTCTATTTTTTTTCCTTCTAATTATCTCGGCAAGTGTCAAGATTAGTAGCTTGCTTGAGTTTTAGCCTAGGGTTAATGGTGTCTTAAGGCTAAGGTTAGGACTGCTAGGTCGGGTAAGGAGGAGCAACATGATCCTTGGAATTAATTTTCCAAGGCTCTGCTTGCTGGCTTTGAGTAGAGTTCGGGCTTATTTGGGTTATAGTCTGATTTATTAGGCTGTGGTCGGGTAGGAGAGATAGGAGTGAGAGCTGGAATTAAATTTCAGCTCTCGGGTTGTGGAAAGCATAGTGGTAAGCTAGTTTGGAGCTGCTGTGGTCAAACTTGCCAAAGCAGGTTCGGCGTGAGTGAGGTAGACTCACTCAACGCCATAGCCAGGGCTTGCGGTTAAGTCTCTGGCATTGAGCGAGGTAGACTCACTCAGCCCCGTCGTTTCTTTTTAGGCTAATGTTATAGCCTTGGGATGTGAGCTTCTTTAGGGCCGTTAGAAAAGTTTTACCTTCCTAAGGGGGGATGTTGGGGGTGTTCGGGTAGTTTTTGCATGCCGACTCGTGGGCTATGACCAGAGGGGGGTGTGGTTGTTTGGACTCTGAGGGGTGAATTGTGTGTGCTAAGCTGTGGCCACCACTAAGTTTGGACACTGTGGCCAACTTGTTGGGTGTGTGGACCCTGAAGCTGCCACCGGTTGTGTTTTCACCCTTGAGTATTTATGGGGTCTGGTTGTTAATGTTGGACACTGTGGCCACCCACTCCAGTCCCCCTTATTTTTACACCCCGGTTATTTGCCCACAAACATAGGAGTGTTAGTTTCCTATTGTCTACTTTTGGTTTTTCCCTGTTTTTATGATGATGTCGTTCTTCTGCAGGTTGATTCTTTCCAGAGCAGGTAGATTTGTACTCACACTTAGTGTGTTTTGCCTTTATTGCTCTTTAAGAAATGCTTCTTTCTTTTCCTGCTTCTGTAGTTTAGCACCTTGTTGCCGGGTTGGAAAACCCTTCTTTATTTAAATAATCTGGCACTCCTTTCTTTTGTTTATTTCCTTGCTGAGGCATTTCTTTTTCTTGAATGCCTCAGGTCCAGGTTATAGCCGATTGAGCGGCTGATTTTTTTCCCATTTAGTGAGACTTGCTGGTAGCCTCCAGGGTAGCAGAGTTGCAGATCAGTCCCTTGTGAGGTAGTCCTTTTCTTTTCTGTATGGACATGCGCACTCACCGGTGGGTTCGTGTCGGGTTGTCGACGCCCACTGGTAGCTTACTTGTTTTGCTAAATATGAATTTAGACTGTTGTTTTTGCCCTCTTGGGGTTGTTTACTTGTTTCTGGGAAGGATTTATGCTAGGTTGCATGTTAGGTATTTTAAAATCCTAAACTATTATATATACTCATGCATAACATGTTTTTTTAATTAAAACACTATTTTCTTAACGCGTAAAACATCTTTTAATATATATATTACTCACCGTAGGCGTCGTGCATTTTTTAAGTGGTCTCTGGTGGACCCTTATGCTCATTTAGGGTGTCAAACTAACTGAACCAAAGTATTTTTTTTTTCCGCTGTAGTATATATATATATTTTTTTTTTAGCGTGGACTAGCTGATCCACTGTGCCGAGGGATACGGCCTTCAAACAAACTGGTTTTCTATTAACTTAAAACTTGTGATTTCTGGTTTTGGTGTGTCGCCTGAGCGTCGGTAGTTATCCCCTGCTCGACGTGGCATCACAACGCGTATTTTCCCTTACTCTGATACTTCTTAACCTCGGGGAAAATGCGGGTCGTGACACAAACACACTGGTCTCTCCCCTTCAACTCACCAGTATCAGTCTCGTGACATCCAGCGGATGTCGTGCCAGCCTCAATAACATCAACTAGCAGACCTCCTCTGCATCATTCACCTTTCGCACTGCCACTACCTCCATTCGGCCCTTTTGAAAGGGCACCATTGTCAGTGCACGGGCGTTCAACACGCTTTCTCCACTGATCGCCTTTGTCCATCAAGACCTCCCTTGCGCTCGCATATTTGGTGTGCATCCTTTCCACTTGTCGCTCCCTTGCATCTCTTCCTCCGCTCGTTTCGGACATAGCAAACCACGACTGATTACACCTTTGAGCAGCGCTCATCTCGCCCCTACCACCTGCAAGACAACCTCTCTATGTTAGCCGTACCCAAGCCCTACCTCCTCATCCAGTATGCCCTCTACCGTTACCTGGTTGCAGGCTCGCATCGACCGGATTGCGCCACCATGACTAGTCTTCTGTCCATGGCGCAAGAGATTCATTGGCGGCTTATTTTCCTTCTTCGCCCCCCCCCCCCCCATCCCCAAACACACTAGCCTCTCCCCCTCTACTCACCAGAATCAGTCTCGTCACATCCAGCGGATTTTGTCCCACCCTCCATAGCATCAACTAGCAGACCTCTGCATCATGCGCCACTCGCACTGCCACTACCTCCAGTCGGCCCTTCTGAAAGGGAATCACTGTCAGTCGCCGCTCTCCTTCACGACCATCAACCTCCCATTGACGCCGTACACTCCTCTTCACTTTCGCTTTCAACTGAACCCTTTCGCCTCATTCGATCAATTCCCTTCTGGACTGCAGTGGCTCGGGATGCATGCCATGTTTGCAGTCACATGCCAGCCCCCAATCTATTTCTTTTATCGCGCCCGTCACTCCTTAATAACAGAAAGCTATGCCCCACTTCACCTTCTCATGTCTTTACCCACATCCACACCCATCTTTCCTTTCAATCTAATGGACCACTTTCTTTTTTCATACTTACTTCCACTTTCACATGTCCTAAACTCTCGGTGGAAAGACACCCACATGCAATCCCAATGTCTCCTAGTAAATTTTTATCCCCACTTCCTTCAACCCTGATCGTCATGCAACGTTCATTATGACACCACTCCCATCACCATCATCCTTTTTTGGATGAAATTTCAAAATAATCTGACAAATTATTTTCAGGACTAAGATTACAAACGCCATTTGTTTTGTGTCAACTATCTTGCACAACATCTTCCCACTTAATGGGAATTGCCAAGACAAACTCTAAACTAGTTCAGACAACATTACCAATGATCTGCAACACTAAGCCTGGTACAGCGCATCCAAGCTCCTCATGTTTCACATGAACCGCCCACCAGAGAAGCCTCTCGGGTCACAATGGTTCGCTCATGGGACCCTTACAGACTCGACCTTGGGGACAAGGTCGCTTATCAGGATAGGTGTACTAATATATATATGCTCACACGTCTCGAACGATCGACCTCACCATGCGAAAACTTCCGCGAGTATGCAGCGACCGTTAAGGGTTATCTTATTCGCAGTTAATTATGTATGTCTTTTACGTTTTTCATGTAGTGGGGTCTCCATCTATATAAAGAGCCTCTTAGGTTGTGAGATCTTATCTTTGGAGTGTTTGTCATTGGGACTCTCTTGGGAGAGAGGAGTGCCTTGGAGGACCCAGCCTCTAGGTGCATGACGGTAGCTTGACTCCCAAGTTTGTATCCGCCCTTTTCATGCAATGCAATTTCTCTGATTATGTTCTTGATCATTAATACGTCGCAATTACTCCGTATCAAAAATTATATACATAGGGGAAGCAGGATGTAAACTTGTGATCCATGACCACTAAATACACTTTTCTGCAAGCACAGACTCAGTTTTAATGGCAAGCACTGCTAATATGTACCAGTCACTATACAAAGGCAGGCACATACTGTCTATTGGGTTCATAAAACATTACCACAATTTAAAAGAACTCTAACATTGGCCTAACCTTCTATGTTATTACTTGCAATGTACAGAGTTTTATGTATGATAATAACTGAAAATCATAGATACATCTATTAAATCATCAGGCTCCCACAAAATCGGCTAACAATCATTAGTTTTTTTAGTTAATATTTTTTTGTGTAAGTCGACCCAAAGAGAGTGACAACTTCTGGATTGTAAAATGACACAATAAGACAATGTTCAATTTCCATATCAAGTTATCATTATAGAATCAATATTTTAGATCTGTGTGAAGTTCTAATGCCTTCTAAGAAATTCATTCTTCTCAAGACATGAAGTATGGTTAACTCCCGAGTGACTCAGGATAAGGTCCTAGAGGGGCTAAGGGTATTTTCTATATGTAAATGTGCTTTCTGGCAATATATCTTACTTGCAATATTTTTTTTGTTTATAAATAAATATGCTAAGTGATTCACAATAGATAAAGAAAAAAAACAAGGAAACACGAGACGACGTATATATGAAAAAGTACAAATAGCTAAGTAAATGAAAACTTACAAAGATTCAGGAGTTTGAAAGATTACAAACGATATACTCCTTGAATAGGAAATAAATACTTAATTCAGGACTAATAATTAACTTCAAAACAAATAAACTCACACGGTAATAGTAGAAGAGTGTTTGGAGAGGATCTCTCGGTGTCGGAAGAAGTAATGGCACTAAAATTCGAACTCCTAGTGGATCTTCGGGCGACTGGACAGCAGGTAATGGGGATCTTATTGGAGTTCCCGGGAGCTGGAATGGGGGGGGGGGCTGAGGCAGTGTATGGTTGGGGTGGACAGAGAAAGGGGAGTCGGCAAGGGGTTAGAGGCCCTTGGGGTGGATGGAAGGGGGCTGCCGGCTTTAGGATAATAAATGGGGGTTGGTTGGAGGTGGTTCCACAAGAGGGGCAGCCGCCGTGGCTTAGGAGGCTAGCTGGGCAAAGAGGGGAGTGCTCAGTTAGAGTAGGGGAAAAGGCGAGGAGCGGTTGTTGTAAGGAGGAGGAGAGGAGATCGGTTGTGGGATACCAAGTGGTTTCACATGAGGGGTAGTGGGGTGGTGGGGAGAATGGATGATTAGGAGTAAGCTTAGGATAGTGGGGAATTACGGAGGTAGTGGGGTAGTGGAGGGGGTAGTTAAGGTAGTAATGAGGTAGTGGGGTGGTGGATGGCTGGAGGTGGTCGCCGCAGAGGTGGCCGGTGGTGGTGACTGGGAGTATTTTTCGGTGAATGACGAAAAACTAAAAATGAAAGAAATTTAGGCTCCGTTTGGGAAAACAAGCCCTCCCAAACGGAGCCTTAGAGGGTGATGGTACTTCACCGGAGGTGGTCGAGGAATGTTTTTTGGTAATCGCCGAAGAAAAAAATGGAAGAGATTTGGAGGTGGAAAGGGAGATGTTTTGGAGGTATTTGGGGAGGGGAATGTTGGGTGGTTGGTCGATGGTTGGAGGGGTGGTGGTGGAAGGGAAAGGAGTGCTGGAAATGTCACGCAATGTTGGTCAATTAGTGTTTCATAGTAGTAGTTAAGTTTAGTCCTACATTATATGTCTAGTTTTAAGTGTCCATGTATTTCCTATATAAAGCCCTATATGAATGAATAATAGTATAAAGTATTTCTATTCTATTTTCGTCAACATGGTATCAGAGGGAATGTGAATCCTTCTTGTCAACGTGGGCTTCAGCTCCCATGTGGCCTAAGGCTTCTGTGTGTCTCGACTACTTCCGCTTTCCATTTGAGGAAGTTCTTGTCGCAGCAATTAGCTCGCTCGCTGCAGATCTCGCTGAGTAATTTCTATTTATGTTCATTCCGCTCGATCGACATTGGAGTCCTGTCCACGCTTCTCTATCCTCGTTACTGACAGAAGCTTCAATCGACGCGGCTTCTCTCAGTTGGGTTGCGACTACCATCGATCTTGGCCGCTAACCCCGTCGACGACTTCTCCGTCCAACAGATCCCAGGCTGTTTTCGCGCACATGGCCCGTCTGGTGCTTTTCTTCTCGTCGATCCGTCGGGTTGCTTACGCTGCTTCCGTCGTTGCTCCCTCTCGATCCAGGCATCCTGTCGGTTCTCATTGCTGATGAAGACGATCTCCCTGCTACCAATTGGTCTTTCTCCATGTTCTAGTCGTCATTTCTGCCTTCTCTTCCAGATGACAACGCCTTCTTCTGATCTAGTCGATGCTTCCTTCGTCATACCCGGTTGTGGCTCTCGTTGATGATCTTGCCATGTCCCTGTTGTTCCTGCGAAGTTGATAGGCCCTGCGATTCCAACAGTGTTTCCACTGCCGCTACTGCTGTCTACTAGCAATCCCAACGACTCCAGCAGCTGCCCCTCTGGTTTTTATTGCTTCCAACCGCTGCTACCCCTTCTGGGATGCTGATCTCTCATCGTAGATGAAGTTTTTTTGTATTTTTAGTCATTTGCCCGTGCTTTTATTATTGTATTTTCTTCTTGTTGTTGTTATGTTTATATGTGCGTGTTTTCCACGTGAGGAGTGTTTGGGATGAAGACGACTCCAATGATCTTTCCAGACCTTCCACCTCCGTTCCTCACAGTCTCTAGTCTTATGATGTATGTTGTTAGAGTGTCCTCATGTTTCTTTTGATTGGTCATGAATTGGGACACGACTGATGTTGATGTTCCAATCTCAGCGGGTTGCCACGTGTGGGACCGTGTCGTCCGGGACTGTGTCGTGTGGGACCGCCCTTTGTGCGGATTATCCCTGACAGATTATCCTCGACGGATTATCCCTGACAGATTATCCTCGACGGATTATCCTCAGTTGCCCGTTTGATGATTAGCTCCACAACATCTATTCCCTTCCGCATGTTGTGTGTAGGTGATGTTGGTTGACCTCTCTATCCAGCGGGTTGTATTGTGTGGGAATATCCCCGGTCACTCATTTGTTCATTTCTTTCCAGTGAGCCCACGTCGTGTGTGGGTCTTGAATCGTGTGTGGGTCTGCGTCGTGTATGGTTATGTCCTCGGCTTGGAATTTTTTCTGGTGACTCATCTGATGTTTTGTCTCGCATCCGTGATCTGCCTACCTTAATTATCGTTAGTTGGTGTGTCCAAGCTGAAGGTTCCCCCTTCATCTTGAGGAGAAGTGTTGGAAATGTCAACAATGTCGTTCTATTAGTGTTTTGTAGTAGTAGTTGGGTTTAGTCCCACATTGTCTGCCCGGTTTTAAGTGTCCATGTATTTCCTATATAAAGCCCAATATGGATGAATAATAAGTATAAAGTATTTTTATTTTATTTCCTTAAATTTGAGGCTATCGGTTGTAGGTGGTAGAGATGGATTAGGAGTCGGTTGGAGGTTAAGGGGGGCTCGGTTTGTAGGGGAAGGGGGATGTTAGCTGGTGGCAAGGGGGGTGTGGGGGAAGTCCAAGCTTCGCACCTGGGGGTTCCGGTTTCAGCAATGGTTGATCAAAACCAAGGCGTTTTTTGCTTCAATTTACAATGCCTCTCTTTAAAAACCTCTACCTCTACATATAGACTAAAGAACGACAACGAATGGTCATGATTATTCGTTCGTTGTCTCCCTCAAAATAAACAAAATTACAATGTAAAATTGAAAATGTAAAGAACAAAAATATTACGATCGGCGATTCGCTCGAGATGAGCAGTCCTGATCGTCACTGGGTCTGTGGTCGGCATGAATAGACCCTAACAGGCCATGTGGCATGATCCATATCACAGAGTAACATATTTTTTTGCATAACTTTTGACATTGTTAACTTAAGACCTCATGATATCCTCCATGCTCCTTTTGAGTGTTTCCACATTAATACCACGCCCTATCTTGTTGATGCATCTTCTTCTCTCTCCTTTACATACCAAATCTCTATTTTCTATAATCAAACTACAATTCTCATGATAATACAATATTTGGAACTCTATCCCACATTATTTTGTCACACACCTCATAGATTTCATAATTAGGCCTCCAACTTGATTGTCAATGCAAACTTAAAAAACCAAAACACAAATTACAATGCAACCAATTTCATCTAACTGTTTAGTAAATTGGATGAGTTAGGCTCCGTTTGGCATGGCGGTAGTTGTCGTGAATGCGGTGGTTATGAATCGTCGTTCGTGAACGCCCAACCTCATATAAGAAACTTCATTCACTTTTATGTTTCAAAACAAGTCTTCTTTTCTTGGTGGAGGTCATAACCATTGTCTTGCCAAACATACATTCTATAATGGTGGCGTTTTGTCCAAACTCACTGGTGCAAAAAAAAACGCGCCAAACGGAGCCTACATCACAAGTGCATATTCATCAAATGAGAAAAAAAGTCTTGGCTTTCTATCTATGTAACATTATCAAATATTGAATATAAAAAAACATTTTTGTTACGGGTCCTCTAATGGAGTTATCTAGTATTTATTATTTTTTAATATGTTTTATTCTGTTTTAAGAGTTGCGTCCTTATATGACGTTATTATTGTGTTGTGTCCTTTTTAGTCACATGTCCAACTCTATCGTTATTTCCTTTAATGTTATTTCCTTTTGGTATCGATTGTAAGTCCTATATAAATGACCTAGTGGGTCTTGTATCGATATGAATGAATGAAAGTTCTATTTCCCTAACCCTAAAAGAGATAATGGAATCTATCTCTCTCGAGCACGCCCCACTTAGCAACCGTGGTCAAGAATCCGTAGTATCTCTGCCACCGTCATCTCTACCGCCAGCCACTCCTCCGGACAACATTCTAAGACCCATAACAACTTGATAACAGAGCCATTCCATTCACAGGTCCATACTTCCGCTGCGATTCAACATATCGGCAAACCTGTGAGCCCTGCGACATCCACATTCTGCCCGCGACACCTCTGTCGTGTCGCACCCCCCCCCCCCCCCCCCCCCGTCCAATAGCGACTCCAGCGCACGCTGAGCCTGGGTTCCCCGTCCACCTCGTTGCCTGCGACAGCCTGCTGCGACGAGTTTTGCCTGACCCAATGTCAGTGTTGCGCCGGTTTGAAGAAATGCTTCCAGGAAGCACCCGCCGCCACTTTCATCCTGAGCCGACGCTTACTAGAGTGGCCTCTCGGTGCTACATACTGTTCTGCGCCGACGCCTGCGGAAGGGGACCGCTATCTACAAACGGCTTCCACGTTTGCAGCACCGACGCTTGCAGGGGATTCCAATTTTGCACCCCAAATCCCGCATAGACGCGTAACGGCGGAAAATCGAGGCGTGCGTGCCTTCCTATTTTCGCTCATGTGCCTTCCTATTTAGCTTGGCACTCACCTTTGGGAATTAATTCCAAAACCGATTCAATCGGCAAATCACAGCAAGTTCAATTCTCCCCTCTCTCATGATCCACTCCACTTGCTTGGAGTATATTTTTATTTCCATCCATTGGGAGACGTCGCAGATCCCGCAGCAACTCCTAAACAGCCGACTCCGAGCAATTCAGTCATCCCGTCACCCGCTCCATATCTTGTTCTACATTCATCCCCAAAATGGTAGACTCGGTCGACTTCTTGGATGCTATGAACCGGCTACACACAGTGATATCCGCTATGGATGCACGCCTTCAAGATGTAGAGGTATGCTTTCGGGACGTCGACACACGTTATCAGGATGACATGACAACCCTCACCACCAAGCTTAATGGACTAACAACAGCGCCTCCAGTGGTTACCACCCCACCCACGGATCACGTCAGCAACAGTCAAGTTTTGCATCCCCCGCTCATCCGCCATGAGTCGCCACCGCAGACCCTCTTACGCCATGAAGCTGCTATTCCACCACGCTATACTCGGTTGGAATTTCCCACCTACGATAGGAAAATAGATCCCTTGGGATAGCTCACCAGGTGCGAACAATTCTTTGGTCATCAACAAACTCCGGCAGTCGAACAACTTCCTTTGGCCTCCTTTCACCTCCTCGACTCAGCCTTGTTTTGGGTCGATCGTCTCCTCGCTGATCAGTTGGGCCTAACGTGGGACGACTTCAAGCGATTTTGCAATCTGCACTTCGGCCCTCCAATCCGCATCAACCCTCTTGGTGCCCTCACAACACTCTGCCAGACGAGCTACGTGGACGAATATTGAGACCAATTTCAACTTCTTCTAGCACATGCCACATTGCCCATCCCTCGGGCTGGCTCACCAGGTGCGAACAATTCTTTGGTCATCAGCAAACTCCGGCAACCGAACAACTTCCTTTGTCCTCCTTCTACCTCCTCGACTCAGCCTTGCTTTGGGTCGATCGTCTCCTCGCTGATCAGTCGGGCCTAACGTGGGAGGACTTCAAGCGATTTTGCAATCTGTGCTTCGGCCCTCCAATCCGCATCAACCCCCTTGGTGCCCTCACAAAACTCTGCCAGACGAGCTACATGGACGAATATCTGGACCAGTTTCAACTTCTTCTGGCACATGTCACATTGCCCCCAAGGATGCAGGTGAACATCTTCACCGCCGGACTTCGTGAACGTCTGCGACTTGATGTCGAATTCGAGGCTCCACCAGACTTAGTGACTGTCATGAGCCTGGCCAGGTTATATGATTGTTGCCTCCAACTGGCACAGGAGGCATATTTTCCCACCAACATGGGCATTCGGTCGGGTCATCCCGAGGGACATCCAGCCCCACCAGTACGTAAACTATTTCGGGACGAGATGATAAATTGGAGCACTAAGGGCTTATGTTTCAACTGCAACGAGCCGTACACACGCAGCCACAAGTGCAAACGGCTTCTCTATATGCAAGTCGAGGGCGTTGACGATGAGGGTGTCAGATAATGCGGAATACCAAGGATCACCATCGAGCTTGAGGACAAGCTCATTTTACAAGGCGGGAGAAAGGTTACGGGTTTTCTAATGGTGTTATCTACTATTTATTATTTCTTAATATGTTTTATTTTGTTTTAAGAGCTGCGTCCTTATATGACGTCATTATTGTGTTGTGTCATTTTTAGTCGACCGAACCTTCGCCACCCTTCGGAAAAGGTTCCTATCGTAAGTCGGATCTTCGAACTTCCAAGTCTGACATTATTTTCTTTAATGTTATTTCCTTTTGGTGTCAATTGTAAGTTTTATTTAAAGGACCTAGTGGGTCTTGCATAAGTATGAATGAATAAGTTCTGTTTCCCTAACCCTAAAAGAGATTGCGGAAGCTCTATCTCTCTCTCTCGAGCATGTCCTCTTAGGCAGCCGCGGCCAAGGCTCTGTAGTATCTCCCCCACTGTCATCTCCACCGCCGGCCACTCCTCCGGCCAACATTCTAAGACCCATAATAATTTTGCACGTGACATTTATGTAGAATTTCTAAACAAAAGTTGCCTATGCCAGATAAAGTATTTTCCTTTGAAAAAGTGTTAAGAGCACTAGCAATCACAAGAATTGTCGAATAAAACCAATCAGAAGTCAATAGCTTCTAATATCTGTCATTTTACTCACCTGGCAATGTACCATCACTTTGAACATCCGTAAGACATCAATTATGTCAACAGCAGTTGTTGCAATTTTCACAATGTCTGCTCCAACAGCTTGAATCCTAGCAACAAGGTCACTGAGATCCTCGCTTGATGGTGTGCTCTGGTAGTTATGAGAAGAAACAATAAGCTTAGTGCTAGCGGGTCTTTTTCCTGATAAGAAGTTCACAAATTCCTGAGCAACCTGTAAGGAAGGGATTCATTAGAACACAGAAAATTCATGTTAAATAAAGTTTCCTAGTGAACATAGACAATTAATAAAAAAACAATGATATACTAAGGCAAATGTCACTGCAAAAAAAAAAAAAAAAAAATCATTTGGACTATTAGTCTCAATTCAGAGTTTAAATTACCCGATCAGCAGGAAATAATAGTTCAAAAACAGATTTTATCTAATTACTGGGTTTGGAAAAGGTATAAACAGCATTCTAGCCCACAAATGCTATATGAACTGAATCGCAAACTAGGAACGGTGCTATTTTGTTAGACTTGATTAGTGTAAGCTCACAAATGTTCAAGGCACTGGCTTCTTGAACTTCACGTTTGTTTGGTTTATAATTACAGTTTAGCAACTATCAAGGGATATTATACATTTGTTTGGTAAATATACCTCTTTGTATTACAATGCTTGTTTTCCAGTGATATGAAAACTTTTATGAAAGGTAGTAAAGTGTTGCATTTATGAAAATCCTGGAGGAGTTGGAGATCTACTCTGGATTGATGTAAACAAGGCCAAATGCTATTTTGTAGCGTCTAAGCGAATGTCAATGGGAAGAGTAAACATGATCAGTCAGGATCTAGTTTCTCTCACAACTACCTCTGATATACTTGGATATCCCTCTTTTGAAAGGTTAAAACAGAACATTCCTTCCTGATGATCTCTTGGGCCCAGCTCCATTGAGCTATTTTCAAACAGTGGACTGCTACTTAGGAAATATGAGCAACATACACAACATAGCACAGTTGTGGCAAAGTTTTCCCAAGAAAATAGATGTGCATCTGATATTCCAAAAAAAGCAGCACCGAATATCCACAGCTCCTGCTATCCACTCCTGATATTCCAAAAAACCTTTTGAGCTCTCTAGCACATCTCAAATAGGTTTCAATGGCTCGACTGCACAGATGAACAAAGTAAAATGATTGTATAAATAAAATAGATTCTTTACTCATACATATACTTGAATAAGAGATGCATAAAAGATGCTAACCTTGAGCGGGTATTACAGAATAAAGAGGACTTGAATTATCTATATTAATTACAACTTTCCCCCTCAAGTCGGATGAAAGATGTCAATCATCATGAGCTTATGGATGTCATCTATACAAATCGCATCCCAAGTTTTTGGTGAAGACATCGGCCAGTTGATCTTTGCAATTAACACAAGAAATGACCAAATTTCCTTTATCCATGTGGTCTTTGATAAAGTGCCGATCGACCTCAACATGCTTAGTCCTGTCAAGTTGAACTGGGTTATGAGCTATACAAATAGTTGTCTCGTTGTCACAGTACAAGAAGAGGGGAGCATTCTCCTGAAGTCCAAGATCTTGTAACATATTACGCAGTCATAAACCTTCACAAAGACCTTGATACATTGACCGGTACTCAGCCTCTGCACTATATCTGGCCATCACATACTGCTTCTTGTTATGTCATGTCACCAAATTTCCAACAAAAAAGGTACAGTACCACAGTGTGGATTTCATGTGGTCACGGCTTCCAGCCAAATTAGCATCAGTGAAAACTTCGATCTTCAAGTGGTTGTTCTTGGATAACATGAGGCCATGACCAGGGGACTTATTTAAGTACAGTAGTACATGATATGCAGCATCTTGATATATGATCTTGGGAGCATGCATATATCTACACAAGATACCTATAGTATATGTAATGTCTAAACGTGTGTGAGATAGGTATAAGAATCTCCCAAACAATCACTGATAGCTCAAGGCAGTTGTGTGATCACCATCATTTTCATCAGTCCTATGATTCTTCTTCATAGGAGTGTTAGCTGGAACACAACAGTGCAGCCTAATCTCTTTTAACAGATCGAAAACATACTTACGTTAAGATATGAAGGTACCTTGATTTTATCTAGGCACTTCAATGCTCAGAAAGTATAATAATCTCCCTAAGTCTTTTGCTTCAAACTTAGAAAACAAAAGTGTCTTAAAATTTGCAATTTCCAATGTCATCACTTGTGATCACAATATCATCCACGTAAACAATCAGTACCACAAGTCTTTCTTCACGTATTCGGATAAACATGGTGTGATCTGATTGTCCCTATTTGTAGACAAACTTGAGCATGGCCTTGATAAACCTGTCAAACCATGCCTTGGAGACTGCTTCAGACCATACAACGACTTTCTTAAGTGACAGACACGCTCTTCTTGTCCCTTTTTCACAAAGACGGGAGAAAATTTCATGTACACTTCTTCATCAAGCTCAACGTGGAGGAAGACATTTTTTTACATCTGGTTGATGAAGATCCCAGCCCAAGCAAACAACAAATGATAGAAGAACCCGAATGCAATCCATCTTTGCTACCAGAGCAAAGGTCTACTTGTAGTCCACTCCCTGAGTTTGGGTGTATCCATGAGCCACAAGTCGATCCTTGTAGCGCTCACCTTACCATCCTGGTTTTGCTTAAGAGAGAAAACTCATTTGAACCAATGGCTTTCTTCTCGAGAGGAAGGGAAAAGACATCTAATGTGTGATTCTTGTCCAAAGAAGATATTACCTCTTCTATAGCAAGTGTTAATGCAGGAATACTCAAAACTTTCTACCACGTCTTGATAATAGTAATCAAGGACAATGAAAAGATAAAAGCCTGATGAGCATGGTAAGATGATGATAAGTAACATGGTTGGAAATAGAGTGTTGCCTACATATAGCTTTACCTTTCAGCAATGCAAGGGGAGCATATAGATCCACAGAGTCTAAGTCCAAAACAGGCCTGGGTGGTGGTGGAATGACAGCGACCTGTTTACCTGTTTGACGACGATGGTATACAACGGGAAGAGGAGAAATCAGAGACGGATGCAAAGGATACTAGGTAGGAGATGTGGGAGGCATAGGAGGCATTGCTAGAATGGAAAGATGGTACGAGTAGGAGGAATCAGAGGGAGGAATAGAAGTATCAGAACTAATGTCACCAAGCTTCCTCTGACGAATGGAGTGAGTCGAATTCATGTAATAAGATTCCTCCTCATGGAAAGAAACATTCATGGCACAAAGAATACGTCGGAATGGAGGGTGGTAATACTAATACCCTTTCGTGGTGGCAGAATAGCCAACAAAAATACAACGGTGAGTCGAGAGTCAAGTTTTTCTCGATGAGACTGATGTACGTGAACAAAACATACACACCCAAAAACCCGGGGTGAGGGCAACTTAATACAGAAGAATTCCCTTCTAGCTTCTTTTGTACCAGCTGAGAAAGGGCGAAGATGAAGCCTGGAGTAGTAGTTTCTCCTTCTATGATGTGATTGGCTATATCGATCAATTCTTGGTAGGAACCAGGACACTTACGATTCACTTTAAACTTGAAGAGGCCCTCCAAAAGATCACAGGTGAGGGCAACTTAATACATGGAGAGATCCACATCGTGAATCCCTAAAATTTCCTCTTGAAACCTAATCAACGAAATGACCCAAGGTTTCATTTACACTTTGCTTCATCTGGAAGAGGGTTGCAGGACCGCTTTTCCTCTTTTTCGAGGTTGTGAACCTCAAGAGGATCTCCCTTCGAAGTTCAGCAAAGAAAGTTACTAACAGAGACGGGAGTTTATAGAACCACTCTCTTGCTTTGTCATCGAAAATTGTGGCTAGAAACTTGCACTGGATGCTATCAGAAAGAGTCCTCATAGACACAGCGGACTCAAAGGCTTGGCGGTGGCTTGGGTGTCGGGGGAGGGGTGGTTGTCGGTGTCGTGGAGGATGGGGAAAACGGCAGTGGGCTCAGAACTGGACGGCGGAGACTGGACAGGGTTCCAGCGAGTTCGTCGGAGGCTAAAGGAGCAATGGCAAGCGGTGGCGGTAGGGCTCGCCCCTAGAGTCGACATCAATTGGATCGAATTTAAACACCCCAGACTTAGCGGCTTCTTCTGCAGAAAATCTAACTCTCGATATCTCCTAGTCTCCCTAGTTGGCCAAGAAATAATGGGGGTTTAAGTTAAATCATTTGATGGTCTTAAATGCACGATCTAATGTAAAACTCAAAATACAAGTTCAAACAAAATAAAAACATACATATACATATGAAAAATCACGACGAACGCGATGGAAGTCTCCGATCACGAATCCAACGATCCAAAAATCATTGATCTCGTAAATCGCTCAAATGTGGCGTGATTGATCTCCATCAGTTTCCTTAACCAACTAAACAAGTAATGAAAACATTTAGAACATGACTCTGAGATATATTGTTATTGAATGTAAAACTCAACTTTCCTAAGGGTTCATAGGTGCTGAATAAGTATAGAAATATATATATATCAAATTTCTTGCATGCATTTGATGTTTTTCATAAAGAATGGGATAGTGATGAAGGGAATGCAGGATAAAGCACAAAAACGTGTTGAATGTATACTAATTACAAATTTAAAGAAAATTAGTTATGAATGTCATAAAGTAGCCCAAAAGAAAATACAAACAAGGTAGAACAAAAACAAAGCCAACGAATGTCCATTAATATATTAATGTTAAAATTTTCAGTAACCTTAAGCTCAATATCAACGAAATCTGCTCCTAACTCCATGGCTAAGAGAAGTGCATCAAAACGCTTGTCATCATCTCCTTCATATTCACCTCCTTCCCACCGTGGTCTATAATGAACATAAAAAATAAACACAGTAAACATACAATTATTAACTATTGCATCATCGGAGAAAGGTAAGAAATTTCCCATGAACAAACTGAAGTAAAATAATTTAAAGAATAAATGTACTCCTCCTCAATGATCTTTCAGCCAAAAATCATTCCACTTTACATGAGCATTAAACAAGAAAATAGTCGATTGGTTTGAACACGGGAGTTGATGGAAATCAAAACAATCACTCAGAGAGCGCTCATCTTGGCTCACTCGTGTTCAATTCTCATTAATAATAGTTATAGGATCTTCATTTGAACGATCAGAGCCAAGATGCGATCAACGTATTTTTTTTTTCAAATTTTCAATAATTTTATTTATTTTTACAAGCTATATTTTCAACTTTTGTTAAGTGTGATAATTAGGTGATTATGGGCATTTATCATACTTAGGTTTGCGATGTTATAAATAAAATTTTATGCGAGAGGATGATGTCGGCTAGATTTAAAGATTTATATTTAATTTTCAAATTCTCTCTTTTAGTCGATCTAATTTTCAAGACGAATTTCAAATGTTGGCACGAATTTCATAGCATTCAATAAAATAAATTAGTTGATTAGTAAAAGAAAGCTAAGCAATATTTTTAGCACATCTAGCAACAGTAACACTCTTGATGACCTGGCAGGCTCCAGGTGACCAACATCCCCTTCTGCTTCCACAACTGGCTCTTCATCGACAAACTCGGATTCCCACCCCCCCCCCCCCCCCCCGTGAATGCAGATCACATGTCCCAGTTGGCCTTCATCAGAGATCTCAACACACTCATTCACACAATTGATACTCCCAAGGGAGCTAATGTCATTCACTTCAACATACTCCCATTGACCTGGGAGGTGAACTTCAGATACTTCCTTGCCTTTGAAAGAAGCGGGTTTGTCACACTCTTTTTTGACAACTAAATCTTGCAGTTTGTCGTCTTTCAACTTCTCAATGAGGACATGGAGAACTCGGTAACTCTCAATGTGATGGTCTCTCTCCTTTTAAAACTCACAGAAGAGTTCCAAATTGCGGCTTCTTAAATCAGACTTGAGAGGGGTTGGCCTCCTAAATCCAGAATACTTCTTAAGGATCTGGACTACCTCCATCATTGGCAAAATAAGATTGATATATAACTCTTGTGAATCATCATATTGAACTTGAGGATTGTAAGCTGGAGGAGGACGGCTCTGAAAAGAGAACGGTTGGAAGGAATGCGGAGCTAATTGAGGAGTGGGCCTGTGAGGCCTCATCTAGTGGAACTGTTGGTGAGTAAAATGGGTGGCAAAATGTCCTCCCACGATGGGCTGGTGGAAAGAACTCTTGGAGAGGAGGCATAAGAGGGCACTGAGGAATAGCAGATGGTTGAACAAAAGAATTCCCTCCTAGCCTCTTTTGTACGAGCTGAGAAAGGGAGGAGATGAAGCCCGGAGTAGTGGTTTCTCTTTATATGATGTGGTCGGCCATATCGATCAATTCTTGGTAGGAACCAGGACGCTTATGATTCACTTCGAACTTAAAGAGGCCCTCCAGAATATCACAGGTGAGGGAAACTTAATACATGGAGAGATCCACATCGTGAATCCTTAAAATTTCCTCTTGAAACCTAATCAACTAAACGACCCATGGTTTCATTTACACAATGCTTCATCTGGAAGAGGGTTGCAGGACCGCTCTTCCTTGTTTTTGAGGTTGCAAACCTCAAGATGATCTCTCTTCAAAGTTCAGCAAAGGAAGTTACCGATAGAGACGGTAGTTTATAGAACCACTCTCTTACTTTGTCATCGAAAATTGTGGCTAGCAACTTGCACCAAATGCTATCAGAAAGAGTCCTCATAGACACAGCGGACTCAAATGCTTGGCGGTGGCTGGAGGGGTCTTCCCTTTCGGTAAAAAACGGAAGACGAGGCTCCCTGAACCCATGGGGTACAAGTTCCCAATGAACTTGGTTAGAAAAGGGTGAGGGCTCTTCTTCCCCCGCCAAATGGAGGATTGTCATAAGCCTCCTGAAAATCTAAGGCTCTGGCAGGGGGACATTGAGTGTAAAAAAGGGAATTTTCTCAACCAACCCAATATGATCACTGCTCACTAATGCGAGGATCCCAGGCCCAACCAATACGCAAAATTTTCTCCTGTTTCTACCTCAACTCAAGATTGTAAAAGTAAGATTTACTCCCCATTATAGAAATTTCGTGAGCTAAGCAACGATGAACGATGTAGATAAAGTGTTTCAGGGGATGAAGGGAGCTGGACCTGTACGTGACCAGGGACGGGAGGTGGCATTCTCTTAGCAGGAAAACTAGATCTCGGCTGGGCTCAAAATTTGTAAGGTGGTCGAGCCGAATCTCAACGACGTCAGCGCCGCGGGCCTTTGCCGTCGCCATATCGCTCACCATCTGCTCAACAGATTTTGCCACCAGCGGCACGCACACCAGCGTCGCTCCTGCCATTTCTCTTGCTCTCCCCCCTCTCCCTCTCCGCAAGAAGAATGGGAAATGCTTGTGGAAACTGTAAAGAAAGGCTTTTCTAACAGAAACAAAGGACATGTGCGAGAGGGGCCAAGCCGTATTAGAAGAGGACTGTGGAGTTTGGTAAGCTTGGTAGGAGAGGAGGGAAGAGGAGTTGGTCAAAAGTCTGGACCCACAGAATTGTGCGGAACCTTTTTTTAGTTCAAAAATAATTTTTTTACAGTTGGATTTTCACCCCAAAACATAGTCATATGAGTACTTAAAATGAGCTTAAAAATGCATAGTTCAATATTTCGTGATTTATTTTGTGAAAAAATAGAAGACATAGTAGAAAATTGGCGTGGAACGCACGGTTCTCCGCGTGCGTTCCACGTACAGAAAATTTACCCTGATTCTTTGGGCCGGTCGGGCCTCACTCCAGTCACTTAATTCGACTGAAATTTCCGAAAAAACATTAAAAAAAAAGTTGATTGTCAACCGCAATCCGGTATTGGCTAGTCGTACCCAAAATTTCATAACTTTTTCGCGTCTTTTCAAAATACGTTTTATACATGTAATTTCAGAAAAAGTGCTCAACACGAAAGTTGTAGATCTCATCGAGAGCTGCAACTTTCTTGTTGATCACTTTTCCTAAAAATGCATGTACAAGGCGTACTTTGGAAATATGCTCAGATTTTGCGTCTTTCAGAAATACGCCTTGTACATGCAATTTCAGGAAAAGTGTTCAACACCAAAGTTGTACATCTCGACGAGATCTAAAACTTTCGTGTTGAACATTTTTCCTGAAATTGCATGTACAAGGCGTATTTCAAAAAGACGCAAAAAATTAGGAGATTTTGGGGTGTGACTAGCCAATAACGGGTTGCGGTTAACAATCACCTAAAAAAGCACTTTAAATAAATCATTTTCTCTCTTATACGCTTCTGCCTCCCGCAATAGCTGCAACTCGCCAAGCCAAGCGTGCCGATCTCTGTCTCTTCCCTAGGTTTTGCGACGACGGTGGCGATTTTCCTTCTGCCACGATTTCGCCGCTCCCAACTCTCCTCCCCCGACCTCTCACAACCCGCCGCTTCCAGCAACGATCCGGCGCCTCACTCGAAGACACGTCGCCTCCACCCCGACTCCCGATCCTGCACCTTCAAACCCCAGGTTTTTGGGCAGCGGTGGCGATTTTCCTTCTGCCGTGATTTCGCCGCTCCCAACTCTCCTCCCCCGATCTCTCACAACCCGCCGCTTCCAGCCGCGATCCAGCGCCCCACTCCAAGAGGCGCCGTCGCCGCCCCGACTCCCGATCTCGCACCTCCAAACTCCCGATCATGTTTCCCAGCCGCCTCATCCACCACATCCCGCGACCAATCGTCGCACCTCCTTCAAGTTCGGCGGATCTTCCTAAACAGAGGAATTTTCATAAGCTAGAGTAAAAACAGAGTTTTGTTAAAGGGCAACGGGACTTCAAATGGACGGAGCTTTGGAATCAAACGATGATCGGGGACAGGAGGGCTTCCAGTCCCGGATAAACGTCGAGCACTGCGACAGTGGCAGCGGTTGGTGTTGCCGGTATATTGAGGAAGGAGCAGGAAATGTGGGAGAGCACAAATAACAACATGCATGATGCTTTTGCATTACAATAAATCAATGATGTTTGATTTCCTGGACAAAAATCTTCAAAATTCAATTTCCTATTTTCAGTTAATATTCTTCTACACATATGATTTTGTATTTCCTTCAATGAGTTTAAGGATGGATACACATTGAGCAAATTTTGGATTTACTGCACATTTGAGGACGTTTTGTTCATTTTTGACATGCTTTGTTGTCATGGTAGTGTTTGATGATGTCTTCTTCACTATTTACGCATTTTTTTGTACATGTGATCAGTACATGATGAACTATTCTGATTCCCATTCCGAACATGCACTCATGATGAAAATTTGAGTTTTTGATGCTATTAAGCACAAATGTTCCACATATTCTATTGATGTTTATGAATATATAATGCGTCCTTCGCATGCTCGGCAACGGATGATGCGAGGCCATGTGCATCGACGGCACCAAGCATCTCCGCCACATCTGAGGCAAGATGCACAAGAAAGTCTGGATCGCCGCCGGCGACATCGTCCTCGTCGGCCTCCGTGAGTACCAAGACGACAAGGCCGGTGTCATCCTAAAATACATGCCCGACGAGGCTCGCCTTTTCAAGGCTTACGGAGAGCTACTTGAGAGCACCTGTCTCAATGAGGGAATCGCTGGTGGCCTAGACGAGGAGGACGACGGCACCGAAGACGACTGCAACGAGTTCATTTTAATTTTTTATTTTTCATCTACTCTTTTCAAATGCAAAATTTTGATTTTGATTTTGATTTTTGTTAATGAATTTTGTTTTCACCCTTCTCTAGGCGTTTATGAGTTATAGTACTTCATTAACAGGTTGGGCTTTTTTAATTTAGGAAGGACTACAATGGCAACGCATGAGTTTGTGTCCATTGAAGCTGTTTACTTCATATATATACATTATTTATTAACAATGTGTTTCAGCAGAGCTTTGTTATAAATCATACAAGCTTGACAATAAAATACTTGTGAGATGTGTGGAGACGAGATTCATGTTGTTTTTTTTTCAAAATTTTAGGATGAATGTTGTTGTGGTTCGCTTAATGCCTCTCGGTAAACCGATTCCGGATTGGTCCGTCTTAGCCACGGGCGATCAAGTACGCACACAGTCGAAGTAGAAAAAGAGAGATTGTACACACACAACTTTGACGTGGAAAACCCCGGAAAGGGGGAAAAACCACGTGGAAGGTCTGTGCCAGCCAAGATCCACTATTTGTCTCTGTTACAGTGCTCTTGTAAAGAGAAAGCGAGGGCGACAGGCCGCGCCTCGTTACAAATACTGGGGGGTTGAGAGAGCTCTTCTCGGGTGATAGGCCACCGCTTAGGAGTTCGTGCACTTTGACGTGCGTCTATCTCAGGTGCTTGCTCTTCTGGCTCGCGCTCCGCAGGATTCCTGCGCATTATCCCTCAGGTTGTGGAGGGTTGCCTTCGCTTGCGCTTTGCTCCCTTTCTCCTTCGGGCGGCACTTAGAGTAAAACCTGCCAAGTTAGTGAGAGAAAGAGGAACGGAGGAGGAGAGTAGAGAGAGAAGCTCTAGGGAAAAGTAGGAATGAAGAGAGAGAAAGAGAATGAGAGAATGAAGTCGGGCCCTCCAAAATGAACTACCAGGGGCGCTTATATAGGTTTGAGGTGGTTACGGTGGTTAATCGCAGATCGGAGGGCCGTGATCGCTTGTGCTGATCGGAGGGCCGTGATGGCCTGCCACGATCAGACAGTGGAGAGAAAGGCGGCCCACGATGGTAGTCGGAGGAGGCGTGCCGGCCGAGGAAAGGGGGCGGCCGGCCACGGGCGGCCGACCGCGGCCGCCGACCGCACGAAGGGGGCGGCAGGGGCTGTTGGCCGCAGGGGGGGCGGCCGGCCTCGGGAGGCCGGCCGCGGCCGCCGGTCGCACGGAGGGGGCCGACCTCGGGCGGCCGGACGCGGCCGCCGGCCGCACGGAGGGGGCCGGCCTCGGGCGGCCTCTGGCCGCACGGAGGGGCCGGCCGCGGCCACCGGCCGCAAGGGCGGCCGACCACGGGCGGCCGGCCGCCGGCCGCACGGAGGGGGCCGACCAGGGCCGTCGGCCGTAAGGGGGCGGCCGGCCGCGGTCGCCGGGCGCAAGGGGGCGGCCGGCCGTGGTCGCCGGCCATAAGGGGGCGGCCGCCGCGGCCGCCGGCCGCCCGTAACGGCGGCGGAGGTTGCGATTCGCCGCGTGGTTGTTACGCGATCCGGTGCGCAGGAGTTACGATCCGATGCGCTGGAGTTACGATCTGGTGCGCGGGAGTTATCATAATTATTTATAAATTATGGGTTACCCATCATTTGCCCCCCAAAATTCCGTCGTCTATGAGCGAACGAAAAGCGTGGGAATTTTCTTCTTTGCGACGGGGCTTGGCGGAGATGGCCTGAACGGGTGCTAACTCCGAGACGGGCGGCGATGGTGATATTGCTAAGGTAAGATTCTGTCCGAGGAAAAGGTCCGGACACAGGACGAAGCCGGAGGGGAGAAAGCACCCCCCCTCCCCCCCCCCCCCGTGCCACACGCACATGCGGGGGACGCGCGGCGCCAAAACGGTGAACCCGCGCGCGTGCGGGTGCGGGGGACGCGCGGCGCCGATGTGCGGGCTGATTTTGCGCGTGCTTTGTGCACCCGCGCGCGGGGGTTTGCTTTTCTGACCTTACTTTTCTATTTTTTCAGGTTTCTAAGCTGGGTGTGCAGAGCCGTCCTATGCGGCTGCGCTCGAGTCTTTCCCTCGAGCACGTGGATATTTGGAGAAGGCGCTTCAACCTGCCCCCCCCCCCGATTTGGAGGTGCGGATCACTAGTCCTCAAGAGCGAGTGCAAAACCCTCCGCGCGGATGGATGACCCTTTGTGAGTCGTCTCTTCGGAGCGGCTTTCGCCTTCCGGCTTGCGAGGAAGTGGCTGAGATTCTGAAATTCTACGGCTTTCCTGCGTCGCAGTTTACCCCTCTTGGGATGACGCGGATCATGGGGTTGATCGCGTTCTTTAGCGAGCATATATCGAGGTTTTCCTTGGATATTTTCAAGGATTGGTGTGAGGTGCGCGCCGACGGCGGGGGTTGCGTGGACGCCCTCAGAAACAAGTTTTGGCTGGGGTTTGAGACCCGGGCGGACCGTCGCCACTGGAATACTTTGTTCGGATATGTCAGGAACCCAGGTGGATTGCCAGAGGTGTGGAATGCGCTTCCGGACCGTTGCTGGCGTTCTAGAGGACACGAGCGGGAGTTTATTCCCGTCATTAGTTTTGTGGAGCCCCGAGAGTTGGGGAACATCTTGTACAACATCTCTACTTTCTTCGACGAGAAGCGTCTGTTGCTATGCGGGCTGTCTGTTGATTCGGGACATGCTGCCGTCATTCCTCTTTCTCGTGACAGGAAAAGGAAACTAGTGTTTAGAGGTTGTGGAGCTGAGGAGGCGGGTCCTAGCCCTCTGCCGCGATAGGATGTACTCTTAGAGGAGACTACCCCTTGCGGCTCTAGAGCGATAGGCGAGCCGGATGATACAGATCTTGGGTTCCTGGGGTCCTCCTCCCCCCAGGCCTCCCAAGCGCGGGTTGCGGTGCGGCAGGTGGCGAAAGGAAAGAGGGTCTTTTATTCCTTGGAGGCGATGAACCATGCAGTACGTATGATCTCAATTTTTGAGTAGTGGCTTTTGAGGAAAGCTCTTTTGACTTGTCCCTTTTCTTTTGCAGATGGAGACTCAGGCGAACATTGTGCTTACGTGGAATGACCACTACGTGAGCCTGAAGGACGGGTTTATGGCCCTTCATGGTGAGCTCCGGGAGGCGAAGAGCGCCCTTTCGGATCTGAAGGGGCAGCAAGAGCGCGATATTTCGCGACTTAGGCAGGTTGGGTCCGAGCTGCGGTGCGAACTGGAGGACGCCAAAGCTGCACACAGTGCTGAGAAGACGGCTGCGGAGGAGACTTTGCGTCTTCTAGATGAAGTTCGGGCAAAGCTGGAGCTATCCAGGGCAGAGGTGATGCGCCTTTCCTCCGCGAAGCGGGAGGTTGAGCTGAAGGCGGCTGGTCTGGAAGAGTTCCGGGACTCCGTGGATTACATGCGAGAGCGGTTCCTGATTTTGGAGGAGATCCGCGAGGAGGTGTGGACTCAGGAGGTAGATCCACGGATGGAGGACTTGCGGGAAGTCGCTTTCTGCCAGGGGATGGTGAAGACCCTCCGGATGGTATCCCCGAAGCGGGGATGCGACGTTGCTGGCCTCGGGCTTGAGGATTTGTCAGAGGAGGAGGGCTCCGATGCTGAGGCGGGCGAGGCCACTGAGTGACAGCTATATCTCTTTAATGCTCTTTATTGATTTGTATACATGTACCTCTTTGTATTGGTGGGCTTGTCTCGTCGGTTTGTACCTTTGTACTTTTTTGATTTGTACCTTTGTACTTTTTTGGTTTGTACCTTTGTACTTGATATGTTTGTTGAGTGGTTGTCACTGCCTTTACTTCTGACTGTTGTGGCCAATTGTTGTCTTAGCCAAGCACCAACTGCGAGGGGCAGGCCCTGAGCGGTGGAAGAGTGTTTGCTCTGGATGGGGGTGAAGAGTTATGGGAGCTCCGACCTATTGCTGGCAGGAGGCCATGTTCGTTCGAACCCCTGCGAGTTGCGGTGAACCCGGTGGCAATGGGGGGCGTGGCCCCGAAGACCCTGACAACGTCACAACTTGCTAAGAGGCGAATGGCGTCCCCTTGTGTCGTGGTAAAGAAGCTGAGACCATCGCGCTGCGGACTGCGTATAACTGAGGGAGCTGGCTCCCGACGACGTCGCGACCTGCTTCTTAGAAGAAGGGCGAGCCTTGCCACCATGAGAGTGAGGTCGAAGCCGTCGTGCTACAGTCTGCGAGGGACTCAATGTTTGGTCCCTTTGGCGACTCCGCAACCTGTTGTTAGGCCGAGGACATCGCGATGTTGGCAGCGCACAACTATGGGAGCTGGTCCCCGGCGATTTCGCAAACCACTGGGCGGACGAAGGGTGCATCCCTGAAACACGCCAGAGAGAGTGAATCCATCGCGCCACAGTGTGGCTGTGGTTGGTTAAGATGTGGATTTAGCGGGTCGGAACCCGATTTAGTTGTGATTGTAGCTTAGTTAGGCACCAGTCGCGAGGGGGGCAGGCCCTGCGAGGGTGGGGCGTCGAGCTTCGAATGCAGGTGAAGAGTCATAATCCTCGGCCTATTGTCGGCAGGAGGATATGGTCGATTCGAACCCCCGCGAGCAGCTGATGGACCCTGAGGTTGTAATTGCACCGATCGTGGGGGCTTTCCTAGGATGGTAGGGCGTCGAGCTTCAGATGCAGGTGAAGAGTCATAATCCTTGGCCTATTGTCGGCAGGAGGACATGGTTGATTCGAACCCCCGCGAGCAGCTGATGGACCCTAGGTATTTGCTGAGGCGTGGCCCCGAAGACCCGGACGACGTCGCAACCTACTACGCAGTGAAGGCTTGGTCCTTGCGCCGATGGAGTGAGGTCGAGGATATCGCGCTGTGGGCTGCGCACAACTGAGGGAGCTGGTCCCTGACGATGTCGCGACCCGCTCCGTAGGAGAAGAGTGAGCATTTATACCATAGGAGAAAGGTTGAGGCCACCGTGCTATAGTCTGCGTGGGACTTGGTATTCAGTCCCCAGGCGACATCACAACCTGTTGCTAGGCCGAGGCTGTCGCGCTATGGGGCGCGGTCAACCGGGGATGCTCATTCCCGACGACGTCACAATCCGCTGGACGTGTTAAGGGCGAACCTTCGAACTGCGGTAGGGGGATCGATACAATCGTGCTACAGTTGCTCGCCGGACCCCAGGGGACGGATTCCAAATCGATCCTACAAGTTTTAGGAGTTAGTGACATCGCAATCACAGTATATAAATGTAAAGAGATTAGTTGTTTTGTTTTTTCTTTAGTCTGGTTGTGTCATTGCACGATGACGGATTCCGAACCGCCAAGCGGGGCGCATGTCGACCGGTCCCGGACCGCCTTGAGGAACAGACGTCCCTAGTCTCAGGGGGGTCTGAGGGATGAGATGTCCTTCTTACGTGTTTGCTGCATGGCAAGAGTTAGAATGAAAGAAGAAAATGCAGTAAACAGAATAGTTTGTGCACGAGGATTTTCCTCGCGACTTTTTAGTCGTCTTTAAGTAGTTTGAGGCGCGACTGAGTTCACTGGTAGAACCGGCGTAGGTTTTGAGCGTTCCAGGTACGAGGGAGGGTCTTCCCCTCCGCGTTTCTAATCTTGAAGGTTCCAGGTTTCACCACTGCGGTGACGATGTATGGCCCTTCCCATGTTGCTGTAAGCTTGTTCTGCTGAGGTCCCTTTCCGGCAGCCTCGAGACTTCGGAGGACCAGGTCTCCGACGCTGATTGGTCGAGGCTTTACTCTTCTATCGTAGAAACGGGCAACGCGCCGCTGATAATCTGCCGTGCGCAGAGCGGAGGTGTCTCTGACTTCAGATAGGAGGTCCAAGTTTTCTCTGAGCAGATCTTCATTCTTGTCTGCGTCGAAGGTTTCCACGCTGGTACTTGGTATGCCGATTTCGACCGGGATGACCGCCTCACTCCCAAAGCATAAGTTGTAAGGGGTATCGCCAGTTGGAGTTCTCTCAATGGTACGGTATGCCCATAATACGTTGGGGAGCACATCGACCCACTGCCCCCCAGCCTCTTCAAGGCGCGCCTTCAGACCCTTGAGGATCGTTCGATTTGTCACTTCTATTTGACCGTTTACCTGGGGATGCGTTACGGCAGTGTGGCGCAGGTTGATCTTTAGGTCTTCACACAATTTTGTGAATGATTTCCCGGTGAACTGCGTGACATTGTCCGCAATTATTATGGTCGGGATCCCAAAATGACAGATGATGTTTTTCCAAACGAATTGTCTGGCGTTCTCCTCCGTTATCTTGGCGAGCGGCTCGGCTTCCACCCACTTGGTGAAGTAATCGATTGTCATGATAATGAACTTCCTTTGACCCGACGCCACAGGGAGGTGGCCAAGGATGTCGATCCCCCATTAGGCGAAAGGCAAGGCCCCTTGGAGTGCAGTGAGCGCAACTGGTGGCTGATGTGGCATATTGGCATGGAGCTGACAGCTTTTGCATTTATGGACGAGTTCTGCGACGTCTTTCTTCATTGTAGGCCAGTAAAAACCTTGGCGCAAGATTTTACGAGCCAGAGCCTTCCCACCTAAGTGCTCTCCGCAAACTCCTCCATGTACCTCACACAAGGCGTAGTCTGCCTCCGATGGTGGCAAACATTTCAGATAAGGACTAGAGAAAGCCAGCCTGTAGAGCTCTCCGTCGATGATTGCGAATGTTGCATCCCTTATCCGGAGCCGTCGTGCTTCTATGCGGTCATCTGGTAATTGCCCGTACTCGAGGTATTCTCGTATGGGGGTCATCCAGGACGCTTCCTCCCCGTCATTCGTCGATACTTCCCAAGGCCCCTGAATGCTTCGGGTCACCATGTCTTTGATTCGCTGGCGGCGGGACTGATAGCTAGCTGACGAGGTCGCAAGCTTAGACAGTTCGTCCGCGCGGGTATTCTTCTCCCTTGGGATGTGGATGACCTGATGCGAGGGGATTTTTGCTAGGAGTGACTTTGCAAGCGCAAGGTATTGCGCCAGCTGGTCACTCTTCGCCTCATACTCACCTTCGACCTGTGAGAGGACAATTTGTGAGTCAGCGTAGATCGTTAGGCTTTCCACTTTGCAATCGGCAGCGATCCTGAGTCCGGCAATCAGGGTTTCATACTCAGCAACATTATTGGTAGCGGGAAATCTTAATCGAAGGTCGTACTCCAGAGTGAACTTTTCTGGACTTATCAATAGTAATCCGTCTCCCGCCCCTTCGGCCCCTGACGCTTCGTCAATGTAGAGAGTCCAACGAGCCGGGGCTTTCTCTGGCGCAGGATCTGCTTCTGGTGAGATAGTGCACTCTACAACAAAGTCCGTGAGTACCTGGGACTTGATGTCTGGCCGGGGCAAGAAGTGAATATCAAACTCGCCCAGCTCGACTGCCCACTTTACCAACCTCCCAGATACCTCTGGCTTCTGTAGAATTGCCCGTAGCGGTAGATGAGTCAAGCACTTTAATTGCATGGGCCTGGAAGTATGGACGGAGCTTCCTAGCTGAGAAGACTAGTGCCAAGGCAGTCTTTTCGGTCGCTGGGTATCTAGTTTCTACGTCGGAAAGGACATTGCTGATGTAATAGATGGGTCGCTGGATTCCTCCTTCGTCCTTTACTAAGACCGAACTGAGGGCCGTTGAGGATACTGCCAAGTATAAATACAGGGCTTCTCCGGGAGATGGCTTCGACAGGAGCGGGGGCGAGGCCAGGTATTGCTTGAGAAGCTCGAAAGCTGCTTGGAACTCGTCGGTTCACTAGAACCCTGAGTTGCGCGCCCCCCTGAGTACTTTGAAAAAGGGAAGATACTTATCCCCTGCTCGGGCCAAGAATCGGGACAGAGCAGTGATCCTTCCATTGAGCCGCTGGACCTCCTTGATGGATCGCGGGAATGACATATTTTCCAGAGCCTTTATCTTCTCTGGGTTTGCCTCAATCCCACGCCGCGTTACCATGAATCCTAGGAATTTTCCCGCCGTTACGCCGAATGCGCATTTACTGGGGTTGAGCCTCATTTGGTAGTGACGAAGAAGCTGAAAACATTCGTCCAAGTCCCTTATGTGACTGGATCGGCGCAGGCTTTTTACCAACATGTCATCCACATACACTTCCATGATACTCCCGAGCAGGTCCTTAAACACCTTGTGCATAAGCCTTTGGAATGTTTCCCCCGCATTCTTGAGGCCGAAGGGCATTACCGTGTAACAATAGACACCCATGTCAGTTCTGAATGTTGTGTGCTCTTCGTCTGCCAGATTCATCTTGATTTGATTGTAGCCCGAGTATGCATCAATGAAACCTGAGCAGCTCATGACCAGATGTCGCATCGACGAGCTGGTCAATCATGGGAAGGGGAAAGCTGTCTTTCGGGCATGCCTGGTTGAGGTTGCTGTAATTCACGCACATCCTCCAACTTCCGTTGGCCTTTTTAACCATGACCACATTTGCCACCCATATGGGATACTTTACCTCTCGAATGAACCGTGCTTTCTGGAGTCTCGCTACCTCCTCTTCAATGGCCTGCTGCCGCTCTGGTGCGAAGTTTTTTTTCTTCTAAACGACCAGCCTGCTGGCCGGATTGATGTTTAGGGAATGGAGAATGACCTGGGGATCCACTCCGGGCATGTCTTCCGGGCTCCAAGCGAAGATATCTTGATTGGCGCGGAGCAAGGCGGTGAACTCCTCCTTCTCCTCCTGAGTCAGGAGGGATCCGATTCGTACAGTTCGGGCTGGATCTTCCTGCGAGATTGACACTTCTACTAACCCTTCTACGGGCGCTCCCCGCTGCAGGGTTGCCTCGTCTCGTAAATCAAAGTTGTCAATGTTGTGGGCCACCATCTCTCTTACGGGTGCAGTCTCCGGATGACAGGCTCGGGCCATCCCTTGGCTCCCTCGAACAGTTACAATCCCTCTCGTAGTCGGAAAATTTAAAGCGAGATGAGGAATGGATGCAACTGCCCTGAAGGTCAACTGGGCTGGCCGTCCCAAAATCGCGTTGTAGGGACTGATGGAATCTACTACTACGAACCGCACATTATGGGTGGCCTGCCTAGGACATTCTCCTAGAGTGACTGGTAGAACAATCACCCCCTCTACCTGAACGGGAATGTTGTTGACGTCAAAGACGGGTTCCGCCTGGAGGCTAAGGTGCTCGTTAGTGAGCTTTAGCTTGCGTAAAGTGGCGAGGAACAGGACGTCGACCGAGCTTCCACCATCAATTAAGATTCTCTTCACGCAGTGGCAAGGGTCCCCGATCCCTTCACTAATGACCAGCGGGTCTTGATGGGGGTGATGGACTCCCTCAAGATTCTTACCTTCGAAAGTTATCACGACAAATTTCTTGAACCTTTTGTCCATGTGCTCGCACTCTGCCATATGCTCCACTGTCAATTTCCTGAGTCTGTTGTTGCTTGGTGGGAGTGCCTTTCCCACAGACAGCGCCAAACTGTTGCGGTTCGCTTAATACCCTCGGTAGACCGGTTCTGAATCGGTCCGTCTTAGCCCCAGACGATCAAGTACGCACACAGTCGAAGTAGAAAAGGAGAGATTATACACACACAACTTTGACGTGGAAAACCCCGGAAAGGGGAAAAAACCACGTGGTTGGGTCTGTGCCAGCCAAGATCCACTATTTACCTCTGTTACAGTGCTTTGTAAAGAGAAAGCGAGGGCGACATGCCGCGCCTCGTTACAAATACTGGGGGGTTGAGAGAGCTCTACTCGGGTGATAGACCACCGCTTAGGAGTTCGTGCACTTTGACGTGCGTCTTTCTCGGGTGCTTGCTCTTCTAGCTCGCGCTCCGCAGGATACCTGCGCTTTATCCCTCAGGCTGTGGAGGGTTGCCTTCGCTGGTGCTTTGCTCCCTTTCTCCTTCGGGCGACACTTAGAGTAGAACCTGCCAAGTTAGTGAGAGAAAGAGGAACAGAGGAGGAGAGTAGAGAGAGAAGCTCTGGGGAAATGTAGGGATGAAGAGAGAGAAGGAGAAGGAGAGAATTAAGTTAGGCCCTCCAAAATGAACTACCAGGGGCGCTTATATAGGTTTTCGAGGTGGTTACGGTGGTTAATCGCAGATCGGAGGGCCGTGATCGCTTGTGGTGATCGGAGGGCCGTGATGGCATGCCACAATCAGACGGTGGAGAGAAGGGCGGCCCACGATGGTGGTCGGAGGAGGCGCACCGGCCGAGGAAAGGGGGCGGCCGGCCACGGCGGCCGGCTGCGGCTGTCGATCGCACGAAGGGGGCCGGCGGGGGCTACTGGCCGCAAGGGGGGCGGCCGGGGGGACGAGGGGGCCGGCCTCGGGTGGCCGGCCTGCGGCCGCACGGAGGGGGCCGGCCTCGGGCGGCCGGCCGCACGGAGGGGGCCGGCCTCGGGCCGCCGGAGGGGGCCGTCGGGCGGCCGGCCGCACGGAGGGGGCCGGCCTCGGGTGCAGCCGGCCGCAGCCACCGGCCGCACGGAGGGGCTGGCCGGGGCCGCCGGCCGCAAGGGCGATCGGCCGGCCGCGGCCGCCGGCCGCACGGAGGGAGCCGGCCGGGGCCGCCTCCGCAAGGGCGGTCGGCCGGCCGCGGCCGCCGGCCGCACGGAGGGAGCCGGCCGCAGCCGCCGGCCGCACGGGAGGCCGCAGCTGGCCGGGGCCGCCAGCCGCAAGAGGGCGGCCGACCAGCCGCGACCGCCGGCCGCAAGGGGGCCGCCGGCCGCAAGGGGGCCGCCGGCCTTGGGCGGCCGTCCGCGGCCGCCGGCCGTAAGGGGGCGGCCGACCGCGGTTGCCGGCCGCAAGGGGGAGGCCGGCCGCCCGTAACGGCGGCGGCGGTTGCGATTCGCCGTGTGATTGTTATGTGATTCGGTGCGCGAGACTTACGATCTGGTGCGCGAGAGTTAAGATCCGGTGCACGGGAGTTATCATAATTATTTATAAATTATGGGGTACCCATCAAATGCAAGAGGGGGCGACCAGCCATGCCCACCCGAACAAGGGGTGGGGCGCGGCCGAACATTCCTAGCACCCTTCGCGGTGGCCACGGGAGGGAAGGCTCCCTGCCGACAGGGGCGAATGGCAGGAGAGCCGCACCTTGCGGCCGGAGGCACGCGGCCGCGAGGTGTGGCTCCTTGGCCGGCCGGAAACCGGGCCGTCTTTGAGTCGGGCCGGCGGCGGAGGGAGAGAGGGGTTCGTCCCCTAGACGGTTCAGGGAATACGAACCCACGCGTGATTGCGCGCGTCGATCGTGTACGCGGCGGTTCCCCCATGTTCCCCACTTATATGGTGGGATCTTGTGGTAATGGGCTAATCGCACCCCTAAATAGATTATAAAGGGTGCTATTATTAGCAAACCCACTTTCGTTACTAGCAAACATGAAAAAAAACAGATTCAGTCATTTTTTGCATTTTTTTTCTCTTCCAAAAAATTACTACTAGCAAATCAATTTTGTTTTTTTGTAATTTTTACATTTTTGAATTTTGAGTCTCAAATGTTTCTCATTTGAAAAAGTGATCAACATGAAAGTTGTAGATCTCGATGATATTTACAACTTTCATGTTGATCATTTTTTGATTTGAAATCGTTTAGGCCTCCAATTTGGGCCCGAAAAAAGACACGCTCGGAACGAGTTGTCCATACAGATTTTCGGCATGATTTTTTTCGGGACCCAAATCGGGAGTCTAAACTGTTACAATTTAAAAGTGCTCAAAATAAAGTTGTAGATCTAGTCTAGATCTACAACTTTCATGTTGAACACTTTTTAATTTGAAGCCGTTTAAGCCCCCGATTTGGTCCCCGAAAAATGTCACGCCGATCCCAAGCGTCTGTACATGTTCGGCGTGACTTTTTTCAAGGGCCAAATCGGGTGTCTAAATTGCTTCAAAACAAAAGGTGTTTAACATGAAAGTTGTAGATCTCGTCAAGATCTACAACATTCATGTTGAACACTTCTCATGAAAATGTACGTATAAAATGAAATTAAAAAAATACGTATATTCTTATATACACTTAACTCATATATACTAACATAAGTGGTTGAAATCATTTGTAATGTCATTATATATAGTGAGTTATTTTAAAAGAATGAATGTTTCAAACAAAATTTAATTTTTTAAACAAACATTTATGTTGATTTGTTAGTAACAAAATGGTTTTCAAATAGTCATTTTGAAAAATGAGGGTTTGCTAATAGTAATGGTTTGTTAGAAACCAAATTGGATTTGCTAGTAACAGCACCCGTTATAAATAGGCTTGACCCCATTAATTTCCCCCCAAAATCCTTGGTGTTCAAAACCGTCTTTGTGAGAAGAGCGAGTATTTCTTCTCCTCCTTCGAAGGATTCAATTGGTGACAACAAAGGTGATTGCAAACGCAGAAGTGCTAGAGAGAGTGGACGGTGGCGCTTCGCGCGCGAAGATAAGCCTTAAAGAAGAAGAAAAAATGGAGGAGATGCATCAACGATGGAGGCCGGAGTGCGAGGCCGACGAGCGGAGCACCCTAACGCAGAGGCGGGCTTGCCAGCCAAGGTGCCCTCTAGAGTGGGCTCCCTGGGGGTGGCCGCGCCCCTAGGTGCGCGGGCGCATGTGCCTCGGGTACATGCGGGTGCGCGCGCCTTGGTGCACGCAATGACATGCACACCTTTGCGCGCGCACTACTGGGTGTGTGTGTCGCACCTGTTTTCTAGCGCGGGTGTTCGTGCCCCTCACCCTTTTGGGGAGGTGGTCTGTGTGTGCGTTCGTGCGCATGCTCGCGCACAATTTGTGCGGTTTTTGACTTCTCGTGCCGAGATTCTAGTTACCGAGCGCTTGATTGATTTTGTTTAACTTTTGTTTTTTATTTTCAGGCTTCGAGTCGCCCTACAAGGCCCATGCGCCTGCGCTCAATACTGAGCAAGTCGCGGTTCGGAGAAAAAGGTACATGTTACCTGTTGATCTTGAGGTGAAGATACCTCATCCTAAATAAAGAGTCTAGAACCCACCTAGGGTTTGGTTAACAATTTGTGAGTCGACTTTGAAGTCCAGCTTCCGCTTTCCACCGTGCGAGGAGGTGATGGATATCCTGAAGTTCTATGGCGTCCCGATATCCCAGTTCACTCCACTAGGGATGACTCGCATTATGGGGCTGGTAGCTTTCTTTAGGGAGTATGCCTCGAGATTCTCTTTGGAGTTGTTCAGGGATTTGTGCGATGTCTATGTCGACGGTAGCGATCGTGTCGAGATTCGTAGCAACAAAAGTTGGCTTGACTTTAAGACCCAGACAGATCGTCATCATGGGAACACCTTATTTGGATATGTCAGAAATTCTTAGGGCTTGCCTGAGCTCTGGAATTTCTTGCCCGATCGTTGTCGTCGTTAGAGAGGGTGAGAATAAAACTTTATGTCGATATTAGGATTCTCAGATTCTCGGGAGTTGTAGAACCGTTTGTTCAATTTTTCTTTGTTTGTTAAAGAGAAGTGTTTGTCCTAGTGTGGCCTTTCAGTTCATGTCGAGTGTGTTGTGCCATTAGTTCGCAAGAGGAATCTTGTTTTGAAGAGTAGTTGTGATGCAGCTGCAGAGTTGCAAACTTTGCCACATCGAAGAGAGGACCTGACTGAGGAATCCCTTTATGACGAGCCTGCTCCAGTTGATTCAGATCTTGAGGTGATAGAGGTGTTTGTCCCCAGAGTTTCATGTAAAAAGGCTACTGCCCCCGAGTGTCTTCTTCTTTGAAGGCAATGAGTGACATGGTAAGTGAATCATTCTCCTTTCTTTATTTGAACTGATTACTATGTACAACATTAACCATTTGTTTGTTTTGTGCATATTGAAGCTCATATGCATATAGCGTTCACGTAGAACGATCATTATATGAGCATAAAAGATAGATATTTGGCTATCCAGGAGAAGCTTCGGGCAGTGGAGGCTTCAGTTGGTGCCTCCAAAGAGGAGCTAGATCAAGAGGTATCCTGATTTTGACAGATCGGATCAGAATTAAAATCAGAGATGGAGGAAGCCCGAGCATCGTTGTAGACAGAGAAGTCAATGACGGAGAAGATCGTGCGGATCTTGAAGACTGCTCGGGAGGAGAGCTCTGGATTGATGGCGGAGTTGGAAGCCTCCAAAGCAAAGATAGCGCGTCTTTCTTCAGAAGAGCGGGTACTTGAGAAGAAGGCAGCTGGACTTGAAGAGTACAGGGATTCCTTGGATTACATGTGCAATCGTGATTTACTTGTCGAGGAGGTCCGTGAGGACGTTTGGTCCCGAGAGGTTAAGCATTAAATAGAGGATGTCCGCGAGGTTGCACTCAGACACGCAGTGTCTCATGCCTTAGTTTTGAGGACATTTCTGATGACGAAGGCGGTGAGCCCTGAGCCTGCTATAGATGTGGTCGGCGTGTACCCGCTTGCATTCCTATCTTTGTATGCTTTGTATACATTTAATTTTTCTTTGTTAAGTCTAATGTATGTTCGTCATCACCCTTTGGTGTTTTTATCTAGTGCATTTGTGGCTTTATTTGATATGATAGTATTGTTCTCGTTTCCCTTCCTTTTATTGTACGGATTGTAACGCCCAAGTTTTCTCAGGCAGGAAATGGTTTTTGTGAGATACTTCCCAGCAGTAGGGTTAATGCTGACGGTAGCAAAGCTGTTTAAACTAGAATACCTTTCTTAGAGGTACCACGTGGCGATAACGATGAAAATTTTGATTTCAAGATCAACTAAACAACTAGAGGGGGGGGGTGAATAGGTCCAATATAATTCTAGGCTACTTAAACTTAATGAAATCTGATTCTCTATCTTTATTACTATCTTTGTCAGATAAGGCAAGAAAGCTATTCAGCAATTATAACACAATCATTGCACATCAATCACAACACAATAAACACAGATTTATAGTGGTTCCCCAATTGATGGGTACATCCACTTTCTCCCTTCGCTTATCTAGCAATAGACTAGATTCAGCCAAACACATTTTTCTTTCTCTCAGATCCTCAGATCTTATAGCTCAGAGCCCAACTGGCTCCTACAACTCAGACTATGCAAGTCTTACCACTCAGATCACCAAGATCTTACAGCTCAAGTTCTTCTCAAGAACTCTTCCTCAGAGTGAATCCATACTACTACGCCTCTGGCAATCCTGCCCTACCTAAGAGTAATCCACACTCCTACAACTCAGGAAACCCTTGCCCTACCTCAGCCTTTATAACACAGGCTTACAGCTCATGCACTTAGCCTTACCACTCAGATTCAATATGAATCCTACACAGAATATCAAAGAAATGAATTACAGATACCAGAGAAAATTCTTTGTGTCTGTCTACCTGGACTGAGCAGATATCAACCCTATCTTCGACTTCACAGCAATAAGATGAGAAAGCGATCTTGAATTGAAGCCCGACTTGTTCTGGAAGCGACTAACAGAAACCTCTGCTTCTTCTTCTTCAGGAATCTATCCGAATCTGGACTGAGCAGATATCAACCCTCTCTACTTCTTCTTCAAAGATCAAGCGAATGATTTTCAGATTTGGCACGACTTGGATCGTGAAGATACTTTCAGTTTCAGCTAGGGCTCGCCTAAACTGATTCGTCTTCCTCAGAGAAATACTATGAACTTGCTGTATTAGATGTTGAATGCCTCAGCGAACTCAGAACCCCTTCAGATTTTCAAATTGAATTTCTTGGCTCTGTAACAATGGAGGATGAAGACGACGAACTCTGCTTCTCGTTTTTCAAACTGAATTAATTTTTTTATCAGAAAACTAATTGATCTCGATCTCAGCTGCTATTTATAATTCCATCAATTAGCAAGATGATCGACACGTGCCACATATTTAACAGTGGTTAACACCTCAACTTAATCAAATTGAGATTCACTGTAGACTGACGGTGACGTTAATGTCGATTTGCAACGAACTTGAAATTTGTTGACTTTATTGACTTTGTTGACGTCAACATCATTCTGGACTTAGCCAAAATCAACTATCTTTCCAGAAGTTCTGCGTTTGACGAACTCCAAGCTCAGTTTGACAAACCCTGACCTCAGCTCGACGAAACAGTGAAATTTGAATTTGACGAATTCGGAAAGCTGAGTTATTCTTACAAATGAAATCTAAGTTCGACTAATTTTGAAAGACGAGTTCTTCTTTAAGATAAAAGCTGAGTTCGACGAAAGCAAAGCTTAGCTCGACGAATATTGGATAAGCTGAGTTCGACGATTCTGGACTTAGAAATTTCTTCAGCTCTGCTAGGCGTTGAGTGTGTTGACATCACTCAATGTTATTTCCAGTTAGCCCATTCTTCAGCTATCTGCTTGATGACGTTGAGAGCGTTGAGTGTATATACCTCACTCAACGCTATTTACCTTAGCCATATTCTTCTGCTTTTCTTTCTGCTAAAAAGTGTTGAGAGCGTTGAGTGTATAAGCTTCACTCAATGCTTTTATACTTGGCCTGATTTTCTACAATCTTGCCTTCATGCAGAAGTTTGGCGTTGAGAACGTTGAGTGAGCTTGCCTCACTCAACGATTCTGGACTTAGCCGAATTCTGGTTTCTTCACAGAATGACTAGACTCAAAGCCTTTTAACTTGGCGTTGAGTGAGTGAGTTTCACTCAAAACTTCTGTACATAGTCGACTTTTCTGTCTCCTTATACATTGGCGTTGACAGACTTAGCATGACGTTGATTGATGAAGCTTCACTCAGCGCTTCTGGACTTAGTCAATTTTCTGGCTTCCACTACTTAGGCTTTGACATGATAACCTTGACTCAACGATTCTGTCCATATGACGTTGAGTGAGTTGAGGTCACTCGACGCCTGTGGACTTAGCTATATTTATGCCTTTGCAATACTGTAAGTGTTGACTGACCACCTTCTCTCAGTACAATTAGTCGTATGGTGTTGAGTGAGCTTGCCTCACTCAACATTTCTGGACTTAGGCATTTTTCTGAATTTTCAGCCTCACCTTGAGTCCATCTGTCATTGTCTCTTGAACTATTTGTCCAATCATTGTGACAAAGACCAACCTGTATGTATGAACTTAAACATACATCAAATACAACTATGTCTATCTCATTGACATGTTTGACATCATCAAATCAGGGTCATTGGAATCAATGGACCCAACAAGCGATACCACGTGGCGGTAGCGTCAGATGCCGAGAGCGTCGAGAGCATCGTATTGATACGACACATCATCTACCGCAGGCGGTAGGTTGTTGTCACGCGGCGGTAGCAGAGCTGATTTATTTGGCAAGGCTCACAGTGAGCTACTGCCTAGTGGTAGGACTAGCGTTGGCGGTAGCTGTGCTTTTGTCGTTATTGCGTTGGTTACAAGATAAACTAGCTATCGCCCGACGATAATAAGATATCGCGGGGCGGTAGCAAAGCAGTTATGATGCGAACATGTGTTCGCGTGTGATTGAAGTTTTTGGGCGGTGGCTTGCGGAGCAAGCCGTTGTTTGAGGGTACCGCGCGGCGGTAGCTCAGTTTAAAATCCTATGAAGTGGCGTTTTCACTTCATTTCTTTTTATGGTTTGTTCTGAGTAGCTGGATCGGGGAGTAGGAGAGTAAGACGCATGAGATCTTGCAACTATTAGAGTTTCGGAGCTTTGATCCTCGTGACGATTCCGGATCTACGGTGGCAAAGCCGTATCGATCGTTTCCATCAGGCTAGAATCTCTTCTATGGCGCTGAAATAAACTTCAAGGGTAACGTTCCTCTTCTTTGGACATGTGAAGTCCTTTGTTTTGGCATGTAAGGATAAACGCTCTACGAACACGTGGAAGTAGTTCTACCGACAGGTAGATCGAGTGTATCGTTGTTGTCTTTGCATTTAGAATCCAGAATCGAAGTATGGTATAGGCATGTTGTGTGAAGCCCGTCCGGACAGGTTAGTCTGGATTATTGATGATTGTTTTGTATGCCAGAGAAGACTCTGTGGTAAGCATGTAAATTTCAGAGTCGCGGGGTGTCCAAGTGACTGCAGAGATAGTACTGGAGGACTCTAGGAAAACACCAGTTTGAATGGGAAGAAATGATAGTCTGTCCCTTACCGCTCGGCAGTAGCGCAACCACCGGCGGTAGCTCCCAGTGAGCAATATTATTTGTAAGGCCTATCTCGTAGAGACCTGGTGACCAATGTTTTGTGAGGCATGTCTCGTAGAGACCATGTGGCCAATGTTTTGTGAGGCCTGTCTTGTAGAGACCTGGTGGCCAATGTTTTGTGAGGCCTGTCTGATAGAGACCTGGTGTCCAATATTTTGTGAGGCCTGTCTCATAGAGACATGGCGCCCAATGTTTTGTGAGGCCTGTCTCGTGGAGACCTAGGGGCCATTTGGTGGGCTTGTCTCTTGAAGACCCGGGGGCCAATGTGTTGAGTCGTGAGCCTGTATGACCCAGTTTAGGCAGCTGTGAGTGTTACTCTAGGATCATAATGGGGTTATGAATCGTACGAATGGGAAAGGGGATCCTGACCCACGTCATGGATTGCGAGCCGGACGATTTGAGCCCGAGAAATAGCTGAACTGCACCCAACCCTATGGCGATCGACTTGGAGTGAGTCAAAGTGTGTTTCCTGAGGATCACCATGACTTTTTCGTAGCATAGGAGCGTTGTCTTTGGCATTGTACCTGAAAGACAAAAAGCTCAAACGTTGATGACTGGCGCAAAGAACGGAGGTGTGACCCTTTGAGGTCCTATGCACCGAGAATTTGCCCTAAGATCACCAGGTGTTAGACGGTCGTTTCAACGTCTGTGGTGATTGGTGCTTAAATTGCACGTTCTGAATGCCTCTATATATTGATGTTAATTGCCTGCAGGGAAGGAGCACCACCACCCCGAGTGAGGGTTGGGGTCGTTATAATTTGGTCAGCTAATACTGACCGTTGCCTTGTTTGCAACCCTTTAGGTGGAATGTCTTCGTGCAGGTGTAGTTGAGTCGAGCGGAAAATAGCGGGCTAAAGCCCGTGGTTGCTAAGTCGTCCCTTGAAGGCCAAGGTGGAATTTCCCATCTTTATTAATCGTTTCATGTATGGCCGGCCTGCGTGCCTAAGTATGTAAGACATTAATATTTGAGAAAACTTTGTATGGCCCTAAAGCCATAACTTTTGTGTATTCATCTTTTCATTCTTGTTTGGTTTAGTGGACATTCTTATATTTGGGTTCTTGTTATAATCTTAAAATACTTCCGCTAGAATGCACTCTGAGTTAGAATGTGTGTTTGAATTATGATTTCAATACGTAACTCCACTGAATGTCAGTGAAATATGGCGTGGGGCCCCGTCTGATCCTTCTGTTATATTCTATATGACAGACGAGGGTATTACAATTTTATATCAGATACTGGTATCGGTTTTTCTTATTTGAATTCATGGGCGATTCTTTTAAGGGGTGGTGAGCACATGTATGTGTGTCACCATTATAAAATAAAAGAACTCATGAATGTCCACTTAGGAATAAAAATACACATGTTTGAGAAACATACATATTCTTTTGATTGCTTTTTAGCAATATGTTTGGTCGCCTAATTGAGTGTTTTAGATTATAGGTGACTAGGAGTGGTGCAGAGCAATCCCAACGTTAGCACTCTACGGAGAGTAGTGCGCCTAACGACGTGCCTGCGACCCCTTCTTTTGCCGAAACTATACATTTCATAGCTGAAGCGGTGTTCGCCATGATTAATGTTCAACCAGGGAGGCAAGTGCAACCCCCTGCTCCTGAAGTTGGTCAAGTACCGCTTTGCATAAGCAAACCTATAATGGATGATAAGGTACCAGCAGAGCCCGTAGTTCAAAGAAGAGAGACTGAAAAGCAGCTTAAGCATGTGATGAGCTTTAACCCTCCAGTGTTTATGGGGACTGGAACCCCAACGCAAGCTGAGGACTTGCTTTCTCGCGTTAAGAGAGTCATGTCAGCAATGGAAATAGAGGAGTGGCAGAAGGTTATTATAGTCACTTTCCTTTTGATGGTGAAGCAAGGTTGTGGTGGGATGAATTAGAGCTACATCACTTTGCCGGGAGACAACTCACCAACATTACGATGGATGAGTTTTCAAGATTATTTCTTGCGTGATATATTCCGTCTACGCAGAAAATTGCTTTGGAGAATCAGTTCCAGAGATTAACTCAGGGCGAGAGTACTGTGGACGACTACTTACATAAGTTCATGAGGTTGGGACGATATGCAGGCTCTACCTTTACTGATTAGGAGTGCACGACTAACCAGTTCTATGATGGACTGCGTGACGATCTGAGGTTGTTGCTCTTAGGTCCAATAGCGCGGGCCTTTCTGGCCTTGATCAATACAACTCGATCTCTGGAGCATGACATGAAGCGCGTTCAGCGTAAAAATGACTCAACATTAAAGAAGTCAGAATTTAAAGTACCAAGTTCATCGAAGACTGGACATCGAAGGTGGAACAAGAAGCCTAGGTCAGCTAGACCTACTTTTTCATCTGTTACTTTTGGGGCATCGTCTGGGCGGGGAGGCCTAATCCACTGTTATAATTGTGACAAGTCGGGATACATTGCCCACAAGTGTTGGAGTGACAAGTTAGAGAAGAATGCAGGAGCATCTTATGCTAAGAAAGGGAAGGCGGTGGAGTCAACCGCATCCCATCATACTCCAGCCCAACCCAGAGTCTACATCCTTGGCCAGCAGGAGGCCATCAAGAAAGGCGATGTGGTTACAGGTATGAGTTAGATTTTAGCTTTAATGCTTTCTATACCTTACGCCTTATGCTTTGGTCGTATGGTTGTCGTATTTTAGGCTTTGTCTTAATCTTGGTCTATTCGACGAGAGCACTGTTTTATATAGGAGCTACACACTCCTTCTGTCCGAGGACTCCGTGTCGCGTATCAGAGTGCCTTCTTCTATGGCTAAGGATAGGCTGGATGCATTGCTGCCTAACGAATGTTCAATGCGTGCTAACATGGTTTATTGCATTAAGGTACGGATTGAAAGTCAAGAGTTTGACTTAGAAGCATCACTACTGCCAATAGTTGAGTTTGACGTGATCTTTGGCATGGATTGGCTCTCAGAGCAACATGCATACATCGACTGTAGTCTAAAGATAGTCAAACTGAGGCTGGATACAAATCATGAAACTACTTTCTCTCGTATGAAGGGATCGAGCAAGATGCCGATGTCTGCTCTCCAAGTAGTTAAAGTAGTTCATGAGGGCGCGAAGTTGCTCTTCACTCTACTAGAGGCTAAGAAGCCCAAACCGGGTTTGATCAGTATTCCCGTGGTGTCGGAGTTTGCAGACGTTTTCCCTGAAGATCTCCCTGGAGCTCTACCTTAGAGAGAGATCGATTTCACAATTGAGTCTGTGCCAGGTTCCAAACCCGTGTCGCAATCTCTGTATCGCTTAGCACCGAGGGAAATGGAAGAGTTGAAAGTACAACTTCAGGAATTGTAAGAGCAAAGATATGTGCGTCCAAGTTCGTCACCTTAGAGCGCAACGGTCCTCTTCGTGAAGAAGAAGGATGGTATCCTGCGACTGTGTATCGATTATCAAAAGTTGAATAAACTGTCAGAAGAATAAGTACCTGATTCCGAGGATTTATGATCTATTCGACCAGCTTTTGGATCAATCGTGTACTCAAAACTAGATTTGAAATATGATTATTATCAGCTGAGAATCAGATAAAGTGACATTCCCAAGACAATATTCAATACACGCTATGGGCATTACGAGTTCACCATCATGCCGTTTGGGCTGACGAATGCGGCGTTTGTATTTATGGACTTAATGAATCGGGCATTCCAAGAGTATTTGGACCAATTTGTGATAGTCTTTATTGACAATATCCTGGTGTACTCCCTATAACATCCCGATTTTTATTGGGTTACTAGAACCCTAATGGTCCCAATAAAAGTGACCCGAACCACTACCCGAGACTCATAATGTGTAGGAGATGACCCTATTTTGGGATTTTGAGCTAATGAGCTCCAATTCGAGTTCTGTTTGTTACTTTGGACTCGTATAACCGGTATGAGTGCAACTAAACTCGTTTCGTTACAAACTGAGGTCATATGATGAATATGATCGCTCCTCATAAAACATCATACGAGAAATTTGGATATTGAGCTAGAGAACTCTAATTTGAGTTCCGTCAATTCCTATAACCTCGTATAGTCAATATGAGTGTGTTGGAACTCATTCCATTGAGTTCTGAGGTCATATAGAGGATATGACCGCTCCTTGTGGAACGTCGCGAAAATGAGATTTTTGATTATCAAGCTAGAGAACTCCGATCTGAGTTCTGTTAGTTCATATGGATTCGTATAATCAATACAAACACATCAGAACTCGTTGTGTCACAATCTAAAGCCTAACAACAAATATGACCATTTTGAGTTCTGTAGCACGTTGCGACACGCAATTTTCAAATATTGGGCAAATGAACTCGTATTTGACCCCAATCAGTTGCGTTGGATTCGTATGATCAATACGAGGTCAACGGAGTTCGTTCCAATCAACTCTGATAGCGGGAGGTCAACATCGGTCAAAACGAGCATTACGGTGCACCGAAAAATGTGCACACACCGATATTACTAAAATACCCCAACTTTGACTCGCCACCCGAAGAATTAGACCTACTTTGACTTTAACCCACATGGGGGACCCACCCCACGATTGGCTTTTGGTCAAACTTGCTAAAAATCCAATTTTTTAAGGGAATTTAATTCCAAGTTACCCCCACTTGAGTCCATTCATGTAGGACACCCTTGGGCCCAACTTCAGCTCTATATGAGCTTTATATTCCAGCAAATGACAGCAAGGTGGGTTGGCCTTGGGCCAAGCCAAGAGAGAGTCTCTCTCTCTCTTTTTCTCTTTCTCAAGCCCAAACCCACTTAGGCCTTTCTCCAAGCCACCAATATGGTGACACCTGGTTGTACCTCTCCCTCTAGATGGCTGCCACCTATTGCCCTTGACATGGGATGGGTTAATCCAACCCAAGGTAAAGGAAAAAAAGCTCCAATCATAAGCCTCCACCTACCCAAGCCAAGCTCGAACCAATGGGAGGCTTACACCATAATTATACCTCTCCAATGGAGGGCTGACATGTGCCCCATACGGCCATACAGTTGGGGAGTTAACCCTACCATGGTTGGCTAACCTCACCTCTTGGTTTGCTTAACCAAGAAGAAGAAGAAGGGGGTAAGGGTCTTCCCTTCCTATAAATTGCATGAGCTCCTGCCTCTGGAGAAGACTCATTCCCCTTTCCCATCCCCAGTCAACCCCAGCCACCACCTCGTCGGAGCCAGACCTCGCCGAAATTCCCCCACCCGAGCTCCACTACCCTCCACCACCATTAATGGTGAATCTCGCCGGAAGCCGCTAAAGACCTCGAAACAGGAGGAAACCAACTCCTCTCCTCCCTCCCTAGCTTTCTGACGTTTTGCATGTGAGCTCCGGGTGGCCGGAGCGCCGCTGCGACACCACTATGGTTGGAGAAGAAGTGCTCTGCAGGGATTGGAAATAATATATTTATCGAACAATATATTATAATATATTGTACACAATATATTGTATTGTCCATTTGACAATAACAATATATTGTATTGTTATTTTAACAATAATAACAATATATTGTCAATATTATTGTACTTTTAATTTTTAAAAAAACATAATATATAAAGATAAAATTTCATTTTTATAGATATTTGTCACAAACAATCATCTAAAACAGGCTGAACCGAAATTTGGCTGAACCTAAACTTGGCTGAACCGCTGAACCCAAACAACACCTACAAATACACGAAAATAGGGCTGAAATGAAATTCCGAAACCCTACCTCCCGACGGCTCCCTCTCGCAGTCTTCTTTTTTCTCCCGCAAGCCTGTGACGGCAGACACCTGCCGTTCTACCCATACCGCAAAGAACGAACCCCGCCGGACGTCTCTTTTCTCCCGAAAGCCTGAGACGGCAGACGCTGTGAGTTTTACCTCGACCCTGCACTTTAGAGAGGAAGAAGCTTCGTCTGCTATCGTGAATGAAGAAACAGTTGATGATGAAAACCAAAGTGACGAGGATGAGGAGCTGAACTTTTGAGAAATTATATTATAAAGTTTGTTTGTAATTTTTATTATTGGTTTTGGAAACTTTTGAAATGCTATATTATATTATCTGTTTGGAACTTTTGAAAAAATTACAATATATTGTTTTTTCATTTTTAGCATTTACAATACAATATATTGTATTGTTAACATTGCAATATAAATATATTGTATTATTAGCATTACAATATCAATATATTATATTGTTTATTCTCAAAATTACAATACAATATTAGATAGTATTGTTCCAATCCCTGGTGCTCTGTAAGAATTTTTCCAGCGGCGGTCGGCGGCGCCGGACCGCCGGACCATCGCCGGAGTGAGTGCCCACCTCCGGGAAGTCGTCATGGGGCGGAGCAATGGCCGGCCGGTGGCAGGGAAGGTCCGCAAGGAGTTCTGTTTCGGTACAGGGCGTGGAGATGATGATTGTAAAATTATAAAATTTTATAATTTTTTTAATATTATAATCTAAATGGATATTTAATTTATTGAGGCTAAACCAGAGCTCTGATGAAAAAGTTTTGAACACAAAAAATATTCCTCTTGTTTTCAGCTACACCTCATAAAAATTGGAAATTTTTCAAACACTATTTGCTATTTTTAAAAATCCAAATAGTATTTATTTGGCTAATTTAGGGGATCTAAAATTCTCCTAAAAATATGATAAAATTCTCAATGATAGTTGAAGCCCTTATGCATGCTCTGTCATGATATGGAGATTTTTGGTTATGCCTTGATATTTTTAAATAATTTAAAATTGTGGATTTCACATTTGGAAATTAATAGAGGTCAATTTTGCCGATCAAAATCTCATAAAATTTAATGGATGATTTATATTTATTAAAGGCATGTCACGATGAAATTTGAAAAATTTTCGAGTATTCCTACTATTTTTGAGATTTTAAATCATGCTTGAAATTAATTTAAAGATTGTTATATACAAAATCATCCGATTAAAATATTTTGTATCTTTATAAAAAAATCTTGGGGTTAAATACATGATTTGAAGACGAGGAATTTTGTGACATTTCTTCTGACATTTTAATATATTGATTTAGCCGAGTCTATTTTAAAGATATTAGGTGCTATGTAAGACCTCCAAATGATTTAAAATAATCAGATCGTATTTTAAATATTGTTAGAAGTTGTGCAGGACCTCAAAACGATGAGAATTATTTTGAGAAACATGTATTTTATATTTAAACCCACTATCGTAGTTTGATGGTTTGAAATATGACTTATTTTTAAATATAAAAATAAGGATTTGTTCGAGTCTTAATGAATTATTGAAGCTCAATCAGATCTCGAAATAACTCGAGAAAGTCTTGAGGTTTATGTTTTGGCGTATTCAACCTCGAGTTCTGGTTTCCTCAATTTCTGACTCTTTGTTTTATAAAAGAGGTTTAAATCAGAAAAAAATTATATTGAGCTTAACATAGAAACTTGATTCGCTCTGATGTGAGCAATTGAGGTTAAGAGATGGTGATAAATCTCTTGTGGATATTTGACCATCAATAATCCTTATAATGAGGAGCAAGTTATTATAATAAAGTAGTAATCCCTAAATATATGTCTGATTAAGCCGTGATTAAGAGACACAACTGAACTTAATATTAGACATTAATGATGGGTGAAACCTAAAAGAAGCTTTCTAAGAATAGAAATGGAACTAAACTTGTCTCTTGAGAACGAAGATGGAACTGAACTTGCCTCCTGAGAACGGAGATGAAACTGAACTTGCCTCCTGAGAACGGAGATGGAACTGAACTTGCCTCCTGAGAACGGAGATGGAACTGAACTTGCTTCTTGAGAACGGAGATGGAACTGAACTTGCCTCTTAAGAACGGAGATGGAACTAAACTTGCCTCCTGAGAACAGAGATAGAACTGAACTTGCCTCCTGAAAACGGAGACAGAACCGAAGCCTCCTAAATGGAGTGATTGGACTACTAACAAATTTCTTTATGATTAATTCCAGTCTTACACTGGTCTAGTTCTTTTATTTATTTTAGTTCAATTCTTTCTTTTCAGTACTCTAGTCTCATATTGGTCCTGCTTATTTACTTACAGTTCAGTTCATTTCTTTTAAGTACTACTCCAGTCTTGTACTGGTCAAGTTTTTTTCAGTACTTTTATCACAGTTCTTTCTATTCAGTACTACTCAAGTCTCATACTGATCCAGTTTACTTCAACACTTTACTTCAGTGCCTTTACAGTTCAGCATTTCTTTACTGCAATTCGTACTTTACTTCAGTACCAATTTCTGTAGTCTATTTCAGCAGCATATTTACTTACCGCTCTTATTTATGCAATTTACTATTTCTTCATTTCTAGCTCGGGTCCTGCTCTAACGAGCGGTCGACTTTTGGTAGAGCATTAGTTGGGGATAACCGAGAGTTGAGTTATTCCTCCAGGTTTAGTCCTAAATAATATGCTCCCACACTCGCTGCACTCCTTGTATGAAGTTGAGCAGCACGTTGATTCGAGAAGGTGCTTGCCTGAATTATTTCATGTCGAGTAGGGTAGGTCATCGCAGACCCAATATGTGCAAGTTACTTATCTATTTAAATGCTTGTGAATTGCTTGCGGTAAAAAGTGGCGGGTCGGTCATGCCCATACATCGTACGTACCGGTGTGGGAAGGTTGACGACTCAAGGAGACAGGGAGATGCGTACCACGGGTGACTATCTGTTATGTTTTTCCCTGTTGGGTTTCCTCCGCTGATCGGCCAAAATATTGAATCACCAGATGTCGCTCATATCCAAGAGTACACAGGGTTGTACGTTGGGGCCTGGGTAGTGCGGTACGTCCACACCCAGAAGTGGCAGGACTGGCCACTATCACCGACGGCCGCACCGGTGAGGCCCGCGGGGTTCGCTACCCTGTTGGAAGAGAAGCTGTCCAATCTATGTCGATATAATGGGTGCACACAAGTTTGAATGTTTGTAGTGTATGCGCATCTTTGAATGCCTGCGACGTATTGGCGGGTTTGAATACCTACAGTGTGAATACAGGTTGTGAATATATATATTGTGTTGATAGCTAATGGAGCTTTTGTTATAACTGATATATAATGCTGTTACTATTCCAGTTATACGGTGGTGCACCTCCTTTTAATGGTTGCTCCTACCTTATATATGAAATATTATGCTAACTCTCTTTTGCTTCGGCTATTATTGATAGTGTTGAGGCTTACTCTCATCCCCAAGTTTAGGGATCTTGGGGGAGGAGGTATGAATTCACTTAGTCCTGTGACTAACAGTTATTTAAATAATCATTCACAGACGATGAAGCAACGCGAGGCCCAGATAGCACGTAACAGCGTACCTGTCTTTGATCCAACACGAGCAGAAGCACCAGTCTCATCTCCAGTCCTTAGAGATGTGAGCCCAACTTGGTAAAAGCAGAAAGAGTGTTGTAGTTTTCTTTAGCCCGATGGGCCACATGTATAAACTTATGGCTATGACCTTTATTATATATATAAATTGATTTCTGATTTACTTCTGCAGAGATCTGATGTGATGTGATGAGTTTTCATAGCCTGATAGGGCGATCATTCTATGCTTGGTGAGTGGGTTGTTGCCACCTGGATAGCGCAGGGCAGTCGTCTTGGGCGGTAAGGCCCGTCTTTGACCCGACCCGGTCTAAGGTTAGGGGGGCCTTACACTCCCAGTCTGAGATGATCATGCAGATCATTTACGCATAGTGTTGGAGACCCTGAGGAGCGATCTGTTGTACGCCAAGTTCTCTAAGTGTGAGTTTTGGCTGTCTTCAGTAGCATTCCTTGGTCATATTGTTAGTGGAGAGGGAATCGCAGTAGATCCGATGAATATTATTACGATACGGGTGTGGCATGTGTTGTCTTCTGTGGGAGAAGTCCAGAGTTTTCTGGAGCTTGTCGGCTACTACAGGTGTTTCGTAGAGAACTTCTTGCAGATAGCGTTACTCCTCACGACATTAACAAGGAAGGATCAGAAGTTTGTTTGGTCACCAGCGTGTATACAAGCTTTTGAAGAATTGAAAAGTCGTTTGACCACGACGCCTATTCTATGCTCGCCATGTGGATCGGAAGGCGATGAGATCTTCAGTGACGCCTCGGGCAGCGTCTTAGGCTGCGTTTTGCTATAATATGGGAAAATAATAGCATATGGCTCGCGCCAGTTGAAAGTACACGAGAAGAACTATCCGGTCAATGATTTGGAGTTAGCTGTCGTGATATTCGCTCTCAAGCTATGAAGACAATAATTATATGGCGTGAATGTCGATATTTATACATACCATAAGATCATGAAGTATCTATTAGACCAAAAGGACTTGAATATGCGCCAGCGGAGGTGGATGGAGTTCCTTGGGGACTACACCTTCGAAATACATTAAGTTCTTGGCAAGGGAAATGATGTTACAGATGCGTTAAGTCGCAGGACTCCTATACAGGCCAATTGGATACTGATGGATGACGAGTATCTTATTTGAGATTTGGAGGCCTTGAAGATCTCTTGCATTGATAGGAGGTCTAGTGTTGACGCATGTTTGAACTGGACAAAAGTGTAATATGACCTCGCAGACCGGATTCGACCGGCAATGGAGCTAGATGACAGTGTGAAACGCTACATGGTAGAGTATTTGGATGGGTCAAATGTCTAGTTTACCGTTGTTGATGGCCTATTATGGAGGAACAATCAATTATGCGTACCAAAGGTGGGCAAATTATGGGAAGCGTTGATGTACGAGGCACATTTCACCAAGTACTCAATTCACCCGGAGAGAAAAAAATGTTTAAAGACATGAAAAAGATGTTCGGGTGGCCAGGATTGAAGAAAGATGTAGCTTTATATGTGGCGAAGTGTCATACATGCGCCTTAATGAAGGCCGAATGTCAGAAGCATGGTGGATTTTTGAAGTCTTTGCCTATATAAGAATGGAAGTTCGACAAAATATCTATGGATTTCGTGCATGCTTTGTCGAGATCGCAGAAGGGGAACGACGTCATCTGGGTTATCGTTGACCATTTAACGAAGGTATCACTCTTCATTCTGAATAGGAAGGATGATTCAGTGGAAAAGCTAGCAAAGCTTTACGTGGATAATATTGTATGATTATAGGTGTGCCCTGTAGCATCGTTAGTGACTGAGATGGGCTCTTAACGTCTAATGATTGGAGGCTTATACATCAATTGTTGGGTATCAAACTAAAGTTCAGTACGACCTTTCATCCGCAGATGGATGGTCAGACCGAGAGGGTAAACAAGATGATGGAAGACATGCTTTGCATGTGCGCTCTAGATTTATGGAAGAGGTGGGAGGATCACCTATTTATGATCGAGTTTGCCTACAATAATAGCTACCAGACAAGTATTCAAATGACCCCTTTCAAGGCACTTTATGATAGGAAGTGCCAGAATCCCTTATCGTGGTTGGAGACTGGTGAATCAAAGCTGTTTAAGCGGAAGGAAGTTGAAGATGCGAATTTGATTATACGTACAATCCAGGAGCGGTTGTTGATCGCTCAGGATAGGCATGCTAAGTATTATAATGCCATGCACAAAAATGTTAAGTTCTCCGTGGATGATTGGGTGTATTTGAAGATCAAATTGTTCAAGGGTGTATCAAGGATTCAATGCTTGAAAAAGGTAAGTCCGAGATACCTTGGGCCATTTGAGATTTTGGAGCACATTGGTGCAACCGCCTATCGACTGAAGCTTTCAATAGAACTAAGTGGTCTGCACAACATATTCCATATATCGGTATTACAGAAGGCAGTGCTGGATCCTACGTAGGTGGTTGAGGCGGATCAAGTGCCAATTGATGGTGGGTTGACAACGAAGGTCAAACCCATTCGTATCGAAGACTCGGAAGTCAAGCAACTTCGGAATAAGTCTATTAGGATGGTCAAGGTCCATTAGGACAACTGTGGCCATGAGGAGCTGTCTTGGGAGCAGGAGCAAACCATGAGGGCGGAGTTCCCCGAGCTATTCGTTTGAGGTATACTTTTGTAGTATTGATACTCCTATGTTTTTCCGCCATATGTAATTTCGGGATGAAATTCTTTAAGTGGGGGAGATTTGTAATGCCCCAAGTTTCCTGAGGTAGGAAATGGTTTCTATGAGATACCGCCCAGCGGTAGGGTTAACGTCGGCGGTAGCGAATCTATTTAAACCAGAATACCTCTCTGAGAGGTACCGCGTGGAGGTAGCGATACCAGCGTGGCGGTAGCGATACCAGCGTGGCGGTAGCGATACCAGCATGGCGGTAGCGATACCAGTGTGGAGGTAGAGATACCAGCGTGGCGGTAGCGTCAGACATCGAGAGAACTATATTGATACGACACATCCTGTGCTGCACGATAGTAGGTTATTATCATGTGGCGGTAGCAGAGCTAATTTATTTGGCAAGGCACTCGGTGATCTACTGCCCAGCGGTAGCGGTAGCGGTAGCGCTAGTGGTAGCTATGCTTTTATCATTACTGTGTTGGTTACGAGACGAACCAGCTATCGCCCGACGATAGTAAGATATCGCGGGGCGGTAGCAGAGCAGTTATGACACAGACACCTGTTAGTGTGTGATTGAAGGTTTTGGGCGGTAGCTTGCAGAACAAGCCGTCGTTTGATGGTACCGTGCGGTGGTAGCTAGCTACCTGGTGGTAGTAGCGTAGTTTAAAAGCCTATAAAGTGGTGTTTTCACTTCATTTCTTTTTAGAGTTTATTTTGAGCGGCTGGAGTGGGGAGGAGGAGAGTCGAATGCGGGAGTTATCGCCACCGTTAGAGTTTCAGAGCTTTGATCCGCGCGACGAGTCTGATCTACAGAGGAAAAATCGTAGCGGTCATTTCCATCCGGCTAGAATCTCTTCTATGTCGCTGAAATGAACTTCAAGGGTAACGATCCTCTTCCTTGGACATGTGAAGTTCTTTGTTTCGGCATGTGAGGGTAGACGCTCCACGAACACGTGGAATTAGTTCTCCCGATGGGTAGATCGAGTGTATCTCTATTGTCTTTGTATTTAGAATCCGAAATCAAAGTACGGTATAGACATGATGTGTGAAGCTCATCCAGACAGGTTGGTTTGGATTTGTGATGATTGTTTTGTATGTCGGAAAAGTCTCCGTGCTAAACGTGTAAATTTTGGAGTCCTGGGGTGTTTAGGTAACTGTAGAGAGAGTACTAGAGATGGACTCCAGGAAAACACATGTTTGAAGGGGAAGAATTGATAGTCTGTCCCCTACCGCGCGGTGGTAGCGCTACATACGACGGTAGCTCCCAAAGTGCAATATTATTTGTGAGGCCTGTCTCGTAGAGACCTAGTGGATAATATTTTGTGAGGCTTGTCTCGTAGAGACCTGGTGGCCAATGTTTTGTGAGGCCTGTCTCGTAGAGACCTGGGAGCCATTTTGTGGGCCTATCTCTTGAAGACCCTGGGACCAATGTGTTGAGCTGCGAGCCTGTATGGGCCAGCTTAGGCGGCCGTGTAAGACCCCCCCCCCACACACACTTTTGCTCGGGTCGGGCTGAGGGGATCTTACCGCCCAAGACGTCCACCCAATGCTCCTTAAGGGGTAACGATCCACTCTGATAGGCACTAGTTGGCCGCCTTGCTCGGCTTGAATCATAACATTCACATCTCATCACAGAGTTTAGCAGAAGTATTAATAGGGAGCCACAATAAATATATATAACAATATATATATTTAAAAGAAAATGCAAAAGGCCGTAACCATTATTTATACACGAATCTCGTAGGCTATATAGTACTACAACTAATAGCTCCTCTCTTTCTCAACTCTGCTTGCTAGTACTCATATCTCGAAACTCTAGAGATGATGGGGGTGCCTCTATTCGAGTAGTCCTATCAGCTGGCGTATCGTCCTGCAACAGCTAGTCGCTACGGTGACCCATCTCCTGTGAATGGTTATTAAAATAACCGTTAGTCACAGAGCTAAGTAGAAACAAATCTCCTCCCCAGATCCATATCCTGGGGACGAGCTCACACACCCAATAAAAGTAGATAGCCGAAGCATGAGAGGGTTTGTATAACATTTTATAAATAAGCTAGGAGCAACCAAAAAGAGGTGCAACATGGTATAACTGGACAATCAACAGCAATATACGTCAGTTATAATTTAAGCTCCACTAGCACAACAGGTATTCACAACCCGTGCAAACATCACTAACATTCACAGCCATGTACACATAGCAGGCATTCACAGTCGTGTACACATCACAGACATTCTCAGTCGCGTACACATCGCAGGCATTCACAGCCACATACACATCGTAGACATTCACAACCTCGTACACATCGCAGACATTCACATTCACGTACACATCACATGCATTCACAGCCTCATACACATCACAGACATTCACAGTCACGTAGACATCACAAGAATTCATAGCCGCGCATAATACCCTATGCCGACATATTATATACCGTTTCTTTTCAGGAAAGATAGCAAGCCCCGCGGGCCTCACCGATGTGTTCGTCGGCTACAGTGGTCATTCCTGCCACTTTTGGGGGTGGTCATACCGCATAGCCCAGGCCCTAACGTACAACCCGTGTACTATTGGATGTGAGCGGCATACGACGATTCAACATTTTGGCCGACCAGCGGAGGAAACCCAATGGGGAAAACATAACGACCGATCACCCGTGGTACTCATCTCCCCATCGCATTGAGTCGTCGAACTTCCCGCACCAGTACGAACGGTCTGTGGAAGTGACTGACCTGCCACGGTTTATCGCAAGCAATTTACAAGCAAATAAGTAAAAAATAGTTTTGTTAGCATGCACCAGGTCTACAGCGGCTTGCTACTATGCTTTAAATAATTCGGGCAAACGACACTTGACTCACTTTCGACAGGGAGCCTAAAAGCACTTTATTTGGGGCTAATTTAGGAGGAACATCTCAACTCCTGTTATCCCTAAGTAAGACTAAACCTATCAAATCACTGCCCGTCAGGGCAGGACCCGTGCTTAAATGAGTAAATTATAGAAAAAAAGTGTGGTAATAAAAGCTGCTATTAATATAAGCTGCATAATTGAAATACTGTAATGAAATAGGACCAGTATGAAACTGTAGTAGTACTGAACTGAAAGTAAGTACTGAAAGGAACTAGACCAGTACGAGATTAGAATAATACTTAAAAAAATGAACTGAAAGTAAATAGCTAGGACCAGTACGAGACTGAAGTACTGAAAATAAAGTACTAAACTAAAATGAATAAATGAACTTGACTAATACGAGACTAGAATAAAACATAAAGAAAATGGATAGCAGTCCAATCACTCCATTCAAGAGGCTTCAGTTCTTTCTCCATATTCATGAGGCATGTTCAGTTCCATCTCCGTTCTCAGGAGGTATGTTCAGTTCCATCTCCGTTCTCTGGAGGCATGTTCAATTCCATCTTCATTCTCAAGAGACATGTTCAGTTCCATCTCCATTCTCAGGAGGCATTGTTCAGTTCTATCTCCGTTCTCAAGAGGTTTAATTTAGTTCTATCTCCGTTCTCAAGAAGTTTCTTTGGGATTATTAAAATCCGTTAATAATTCAATTGCGGTATTTTTAATCACGGCTTAATCGGATAAGGAGAAGCTTATTATGAGTAACATTTTTATTATTCATCCGAGAATAAATATCAATTCGATTGCAAGCGTCGGATTGAATCCGAGAATCTCGTTAGAGGGCACATTTTTTCTCGAATTTCAAACTCGAAATCATTTTTAACACATGAGGGAAATTCTTCACCCAGAACGAGGTTGTGGATTATTTTTCTCGAAGCTCGTACTTTCATCTTTAGAGTCTACCCAAAATACTTGAGAGTTATTTTAAAAATGAGACACTCAGTGGTTTCGCAAAAACCTCGAAATACTCAGAGCTGGAAATCTTGCCTCGATAACTCTCGTTGATTACTAAATTGAACTTAATATTCAATATATAGAGTAGTCGCGCGCTTCAATTTTCATTTATGAAGAATTTGAGCGCATAAATTTCCGAGCACGACCTTATGCTCCAAAAACTTGGAAAATCTTCAATTTTTATCCCAAATCTCTCAAATTTTAATACAACTTTTAAGAGAGCCTAAAAAGTGCCTAGTAATTTTTCCAAAATATTCCGAACAATTCTAAATTGGCCAAAGAATCCTTATTTAGGCTTTCAAAATACCAAAATAACGCCAAAAATTCCCAACATTTTTGTGTAGATTGCCCTCATTAAAGGAAATAATTTTCAAGTTCAAAAGATATTTCCTAGGAGCCTAGATTACTCTCCAGAAATTAAAATACTTATTTTAGTTATAATATTAAAATATTCATAAAAAATTATAATTTTTATCCATCTTCTCCCCATTGCCTGTACCAAAATCGATCCTTGCTGGTCATTTCTGCCACCGGCCGGCCGCTGACCGGCCATGGCTCCACCCTAGGCCGACTCCTCGGGGGTGGGCGCTCCCTCCGGCGGTGGTCCGCCGACCATCGCCGAAGCTTTATTATTATTATTTTGAATGGAGGGGAGGGGGGTGATGGCGGCGGCGCTCTAGCCGCCAGAGCTCACATGCAACCCATCCAGAAAAATGGGAGGAAGGAGAGGAGAAGCTTTCCATCTTGTTTGGGATCTCCGGAGGCTCTCGGCGAAATCTGCCATGGGAGGTGGTGGAGGTGGCGGTGGAGCTCGACTGATTTTCTCTAGCAAAGCCGAGCTCCAGCAGGGGTGGTGGTGGCTTGTTTTGAGCTTGGAAGAGGGGTGCAACCCTCTGGTGTTAGAGGGCTCCATTTATAGGAGTGGGGGGGGGGGGGCAAGGCCCCTCTTTCCCTTCTCCCTCTTGGTTAAGAAAACCAAGGTTAGGTTAGCCAACCCTTCTAGGGTCAACTACCCAGCTGTATGGGGCACCTGTCAGCCTTTTATTGATGAGGCACAATTAGAGTGGCAACCTCCCATTGTTTGGAGCTTGTCTTGACGGGGAAAGTGGGAGAGAGAGAGAAAGAGAGAGGAGGAGTGGAATGAGTCAATAAAAAGCGGGATGTTATAAGCCAATAAAAATAAAAGGATTTTCGTCCCCGAAAATTTTCTTAACGTAGGGGGGAAAGTATCATACTTGGGAAAAGAGCTCTGGATGTTTTTCTCGGACGAGTGCTTCAGGTTCCCATGTATACTCGTCTCGTCCGCAATTCGACCATAAAATCTTGACCATCAGAATGGTCTTGTTGTGCAGATTCTTTTCTTTATAATCTACTTTTCTGACCGGTTCAACCTGGACGGATCTATCTGGCAGCAGCTATACTGCCGGTGTAGGTAGATACTATTCTGGTTGTTGAAGGATTCGTCTCAAGGACGAGACATAAAACACATCATAAATATTTTCCAATTCCGGGGCAGGGCTAATCGATAGGCAATAGGGCCAACACGCACTATCACCTGATAGAGTCCTAAATAGTGGGGATCTAGTTTCTTATGCTTCCTCAACCGGGAGATACCATGAATGGGCTTGATTTTCAAAAATATCATTTCTCCCACACTAAACTCCACCGGTCGATGTCGTGTATTATAATATTTGGCCTACCGGCTCTGCGCTTCTCGCATTCACTCCTGAATTAGCCGTATCGCTGTCGTAGTATCATTAATATAAGCTACTCCTAAGGCTTCCGGGTCCTCATCTTGAGCCCAAGTCAACGGAGTTCGACAATGCCTTTCATACAATGCCTCGTACGATGTCATCTTAATGCTGTCCTAATAGCTGCTGCTATAAGAAAACTCGACTAAAGACAGCAGTTGTTCACATGGCTCGTTGTGCTCTACTATGCAAAGTCAGAGTAGATGCTCCATTGTCCGGTTCGTCCTTTCTGTCTGTCCATCTGTTTGCGGATGGAAGGCGGTGCTAAAAGACAACCTGGTCCCCAAGTATGCCTGCACCCGCCTACACTCCTTGGATGTTAAACGTCCATCACGATCTGACATAATGGACCTCGGTACTCCGTGGAACCGGACAACTTAATCTACGAACAATCTGACCAGAATGTCAACTTCGTCACCCTGTCGGTTTGTAATGAACTGCGCTACCTTTGTAAGTCGAACCACGGCAACGCATATAGAGTCGTTTCCATCATGAGATTGAGGTAAGTCGTGAACAAAGTCCATGGAAATATCTTCAAATTTCCACTCTAGTATCGGCAGGGGCTGCAGTTGACCTCCTGGGTTGCGATATTCAGCTTTAAACTTTTGGCAGGTCTGACACTGAGCCATGAAGTTGGTGACGTCTCTTTTCATTCCAGGCCAGTAAATGGTACTACGCAGATCAACATATATTTTAACCACAACATGGTGAATAGAATATCTCGACTAGTGCGCTTCTCGAAGAATCTCGTCTCAGATTCCTCCAGTAGATGGAATAAATATGCGGTGCCTGAATTGCAAGATTCGATCGTGTAGATTGAACTCCTCTTGTGATCCATCTTATAGGGACTGGATGATCGGGACCACTTTCGGATTGACCTTCTGGGCCTCTCGTATTTGATTCTGGATCTCGTACTGTATTTCCATCCAGTATAACTGGGATTGGTACTCTTCTGGATCCCTACGAGCAACAAGAGTAATCTCCAAGTCTAATAAAGACTGAAATAATTCCCTTGGAATCCTCTCCATACAGCTCCTAGCCATCGGGGGCTGGAGGCTCGATGCATCAACAACCTTATTAGCCTTCTCGGGGTGGTATTGGAGAGCGAAATCATAATCGCACAAAAATTCTAACCATCAGTGCTGTCGAAGGTTCAACTCTTTTTGATTAAAAATGTATTTGAGGCTCTTATGGTCAGAGAAGATCTCGTATCTTACAAGTAATGTCTTCAGATCTTGGGGGCGAAAACAACGACGTCCAATTCTAGATCTCGGGTTGCGTAATTCAGCTCATGCGGCTTTAGCTAGCGCAACGTGCTTGCTAATACCTTATCATGCTGCATTAGAATAGCTCCCAATCCTTTCAGGGAGGCATCAACATAAATCTGGAATCCTTCGATTCTCGAGGGGATCGTAAGGATTGGGGCAGAAGTTAGCCGCTTTGAACGCAATCTCACATTTTGGCGTCCATCGAAATGCAACATCCTTTCTCGTAAGAGCTGTAAGGGATAACACAATCTTGGAAAAATTTCCACAAATTTCCTTTAATACCCGGCAAGACCAAGGAATTCCATATGTCTGCTGCCGTCTTAAGTGGCGGCCAGCTTTGAACTGCCTGGATATTGGCCTGATCCACTGCTATCCCATTTTGTTGATGGCGTGGCCCAAGAATCCGACCTCCTCTAACCAAAATTCACACTTGCTGAACTTGGTGAAGAGAGAGTGTTCTAGAAGTTTAAGTAACGCTGTTGGAACCAACAAGGTCGATTCCTCTAAAGCTCGGAACTACTGAGGCAACTTGCGCTTACTCCCTTAGGATTACACTCGAGGCGAAGAACTAGACCGGAGGACCCAGCGAGGAGGTCCCACCTCGTACCCGGAAGAGACTAAAGCTCTTCCCCTCCCTAGACAATGCTGAGCTAGGTGCCTTAGAAGAAATGGAAGGAGTCAAGAAAGCTTGTTCTTCTAAGGTACCTTACCGGTCTATTTATAGGCCTCTGAACTGGGACTGCAAATAACCCATTTACACCGCCCTGAAATTACCAGAATATCCCTGGCTAGGTCTGCCAACAGCCAAACTCCGCTGTCCATAAGGGCTAAATGCAGACCACCCGGGGTAAAAGGGTAAAACACCCCTGGGGCCCAAAAGGTGGGCCCGGCCTTACCTGAACCGGCCTTGAACCAAAGTGGCACCTGGCGGGAACTCCCCCATAGGGTCCCCTCGCACGACGAGAGGGCTACCCCGGGCGAGAGCTCCACTCTTGGAGTCCTCTCGCGCGATGAGCTGGTCACTCGCCGGGAAAGCTTCCCGTCTCGGTATTCACCTATCTGAGGCCACGCTCCACTTAGGCCATCTCGCTTAATGCAGTGAACCTCACTCCCTGCCCTGCCTCCTGGCACCTCTCGCCCGGTGCCTCTCGTTTGGCGCCTCTTTCCTTGTACCTCTCGCCTGAGCCCTCTCGCTCGGCTCTTGTTACCTGGGCCCTCTCGCCTGGGCCCTCTCGCTCGCCTGCGAGTCCGAGGTTGTACACAATCCCCGCTCTTTTCGAGGTTGTTCACAAGCTCAGAAAGACAGTTCAACCGAGGCTCGTGGTAATACGACGAACTTTATTGGGGGGAATCTTCGGGTGGGCCCCTTGCCTGGTCCATAAATATGGAAATCGCCTCCCTGCAAGGGGCCATCCTCTTCCCGCATCCGCTTCTATGTCTCTCAGTCAAAGTTTCCGGGATCGCATCGCGGCCGTGCGCCAACGGAACAAGGCGACGACGGCGGGTCTGAATAAAATCCCCGCACACGATTCCCCTTTGCTACCACCGTCCACCTCGCTCTCAAAAAGGGCTAAGGTTCCGGAACCTTCCCTCTCGGCAGGAGAACCTTCGCGTTCCTTTCCGAAGGGATATGTACCTCCCACTCAAGCTAGTCTCAAAGGAAAAGAGGTGAGTCTTTCGGGCCTGCTATGATCTCTTTGCACCACCCACTTTTTACTTGCTACCTTTTCCCAGAAAATTCCGGCGCCTCCTCATCGTCCTGAGACCATTCGTATCAATATTTCGGAGCTTCCTTCCCGACCTCTCTCGCCTCAAGCTTCCACTCCCCCCTCCACCCCTGTGATGAGGAGGGATGATCCTTCTACCACATCGAGCTCCACCCGCCGCTTAGGTAAGAGGCTCTACTCCTGACTCCTACTCTTTTCTTCTTGCTGCCTGTTTTCTCCCGCCGCTTTATCTCTTTGGCTCCTCCTTAGGTGCGAGTGGAACCCCTGTCGATGACTCACTGGCTGCCGACTCGCCGGTCGACGATTACTCCAGGCATCTGGCCCCCTCGCCTCCTCCTCCTATAGATGAGATCGAGGACTACCTTGGCGACCCCACAGACCCTATAGAGATGAAGCGTAAGGTGGCCGAGATGCTGCGTAAGCACGCGCGCATCATTCAAGCGCTGGAAAAAGGGAAGCAAGCCGCAGACCGCCGGATCGACTGGGTAGAGGTGGAATGCACTCGCCTGTCTTCGGAGATAGACGCCGACATTGAGGTGGACCAGACGAACCCTCAGGCAATCTTGGATGACGTCGACCAATAGCTCCGCCTCGCCCGTAGTGGTGTCGAGGCGGCTCGCGCCTTCCACCTCCCCAGTCGTCCTCCCTGCGTGAGAAGCCGCGGGGGAGGACGATGGAGGTGGGATAAGAATTGACGAGAGCTCCACCTTCTTTCTTTTCGCCACTCGCCTCTCGCTCTTTTCATTCGCCTTCTCTGTAATAAGATATTTGTTTATATATCGCGAGCTGTGCGATTTTCGAACTTGCTGTCTGTCTTTATGCGGGATTAAATGTATTAATTTGGTGATTTGCCTATTTAAATGGTGCGACAGCTCTAATATCTTCTTTTATGCTAATTTCTAAACTTTGTTACTTTTATTTCCCTGTGCCCATCTTTTCACCGCCTTCTTGGGTTGATGGCCCACTTAGGGTTCCACCGCCCGAGGCTTGGAGAGAGAGAAGGGTCGGCCGACGCTTGCTCTTCCCCGGCGTGGTCCTCTATCTGCTTACCCTCCTACTTATGAGGGCTATAAATACCCCCACTGCATCGGCTGGAACCATGTTTTCCTAGACTTCCGCTCGCAGTTCCCCCTCTTTTTGCAGCTCGCCTCGCGCTCCAGCCCCCTCCTCCTTCCCCTTCACCGTTCTTCGTGTCTTCTCGCCGGTACTCCACTCGCCGACTTTCCTTTCATCTCGCGCTCCATGGGAAAAAGGAGGCCAGAGGATGGTGAAGGCCGCAGCCGCTGCGGGAAGAGATTCTCCGACCACGATTTTCCTCCCGGTCGTCTCTCCGCTGATGAATACGAGGCCTTCCGAAGCGACTTTTTGCCGGAAGGCTACGAGTCGCGCCCTCCCAAGGTTGGCGAGAGTGTGAATACGTTCTATCCGGGCGAGCTCGCCTTCCCCGTCTCGCATTTCGAGGCGGGGCTCCGGCTTCCCTTCTGGCCCGAGGTGAAGCAAGTCCTCAAGTATTTCGGCATCGTGCCTGCTCAGCTAAACCCCAACGCGATCTCAGTCATCGTCGCGTTCGCATGCTACATGCGGCGAGAGAGAATAGAATTCAGTCTCACCGTCTTCCGGAAGATGTTTGTCTACCACGCCAATCAAGACGGGGTCTCCTTCTTCACCGGGCTGAATCTGAAGGTCTGCGAGACACCAAACAAAAATCATCACTGGCTAACCCGCTTTGTCTTCATCCGAGGGAACCTGAGTGGCGTCCCTCTCGCGCCTGTCTCACCCACGGAAATCTTCTACGTTACTCTGCAGGTCGGCGGCACAGATAAGCTCCTTTGTGAGTACCTTGCTGGGAAGAACTTCGAGGTTTGGTTCTTGAGGCGGGGGCTCGCCTCGCTGCTCCCCGTGCTCCCCGGAGAAGGTATGCTCGACTCCCTCGTCTTTTTCTCGCCTTCAGGTCCTTCCTATCGCTGAACCTTTTCCCTGACTCTGTCTCGCTTCTCCCAGGAGAGAGGAACGTGCCGGTGCACCCCCCCCTACAGAAGTAATATCAAGCCATCTAAAGACATGGCTCTCGCTACTATGGCAGCCGAGGCGGCCAAAGATTCGTTGGCCCCCTCTCCTCGAAAGAGGGCGGCTGAGGACTCGGCCCCCTCTCGCCTCACCCCCTCAAAGAAACTAAAGGTGAAGTTGAAGAAGGTAGTCTCCTTCCCTTCCGAGAAGGGCAAGGTCCCAGCGGACACAGCAGTGACGCCGGGATCCTTGAGCCCCATATCCCTGGGGTCCGAATCTCCTCACTCGCCTCCCTTGACCTCTCCGCACAGGGCCGTCTCGCTTCCTAAAGACGCAGCCCCTCTCGCACCACCCGTGAGCTCTTCTCACCAACCTCTCCGGTCCCCTTCTCGCGAGGAGGCTCCTCTCCCGTATCCTGCTCCATCCGCCCACTTAAACTTCAACGTGGGCCCGTCTGTCCCCGACGGTGCCAATGAGCCTTTGCTCATCTGGGATAAGGGGGCACATCGGGTATCCATCTCTACCCTCCTCCCCTCCTGGAGAGAGCAAGCGGAGTCTTCTGCCCATGCCTTCTCCTTAGGCTTCGGCCTCTATGGGGGTCTCGCCCCTGACGCGCTCGACGTGGCCTCCACGCGGGATCTCATCTTCAGGACGGCCCACTCGTAGCTGCACACCCTCGAGCTTTCTCATCGACTTTCGCGCCGCCTAATCTACAACACTCGAAGCTGGAAGGAGATAAACATCCAACTTGCTGCCGAGCGCGAGAAGTCTGGGGATCTCACCAAGCGACTGGAGGTGGCCGAGAGTCTTCTCGCCAAGGCCAGTGGCGGAGTGGTGAGTTGATACTGGGCCGGCCTTCTCAAGCACTCTACCACTAGATTTAACGGCTCGTTCTTTTTGCAGGATGCCGAGACGGCTGAAAGACTGCGCTCGCGTGTCGAGGAGCTGGAGATGGAGGTGAAGGAACTGAAAACAGAGAATACCCAGCTCCAAGAGGCCTCTACCTCTCGCTTGCGGGCCCCTCCTCCTCCCGCGCATTATATGCATGACGAGGTCGAGGACTTTTGCCAGGATGCTAATATACGGACCGCCGAGCTCATCCTGAAGATGATACGAGAGATGGGCGTGGTCAAAGATGACTGTAAGGACATTAACGCCCGGGACCTCGTGCCCGAGATTTATGGCGAGGACGAGGAGTCTTTGGCGGGCAAGAAGGACGAGGGCCCTTGAGCACAACAGCTTTTTCCTTTTTTTTTTCTTTTGATTACAATGCCTCCCAAATTGGGAAAGTCCTGTATTAAGACATGAATATGGTTCATATATATATATTTTTTGCTCGCGCCCGAAGCTAGCCTCCTTCTTTTCTTCCTCTTTTTTTTATTTCTCTCGCTTGGATAGCTCGCGAGATCCTCGAGATCCTCGGCGGCGAGAGGGGGTTGTCTTTCCCCTCGCCGACTGTTACCAGTGGACCTGGCCCCAGGGGGCGAGCTGGCGAGTCTCTGCCACTCTCGCGAGCGTGGGGACACCCTCTCCTTCCTCTCGTGCAGCCTGCTGGCTCTTCTCGGCGCGAGTGGACCTGGGGGGTCACTTATTCTCCCCCTCTTCTTTTTCTTTGTAGGAAATCCCCTCGAAGTATTTCCCCCCTTGTGTTTCCCTGATTAATCAGCCTCTGTGTCAGGACTTCAGTTACCTGCCTCCGGTTACAGTCGTAAGGCCTTTAAGCTCTCCAACTGCAGCTTCTATTCCCCTATTCAGTACCACAATGGAAACAAGTCCTTGCTTGCAAAAACTGTAGCCCGGTAGAGTCAGAAGGTAAGCGGGGGTGAGGGAGGAGGTAACCACTCCACAGAAGGGGCTTGATCCACCTTTTGTCATTGTTTCCAACCGTCAAGTGAGCCTACAACCCTGCCAGCTTGATGAGAGCCTGGTCAGCGGGTCTGCTCGGGGTCTCCTCTCCTCTTTCTCCTCTAACCACCGAGTGAGCCTACAGCCCTGCCAGCTTGATGAGAGCCTGGTTAGCGTGTCTGCACGGGGTCTCCTCTCCTCTTTCTCCTCCAATCACCGAGTGAGCCTACATCCCTGCCAGCTTGATGAGAGCCTGGTCAGCGGGTCTGCTCGGGGTCTCCTCTCCTCTCTCCTCCATCCACCGAGTGAGCCTACAGCCCTGCTAGCTTGATGAGAGCCTGGTCAGCAGGTCCGCTCGGGGTCTCCTCTCCTCTTTCTCCTCCAACCACCGAGTGAGCCTACAGCCCTGCCAGCTTGATGAGAGCTTGGTCAGCGGGTCTGCTCGGGGTCTCCTCTCCTCTTTCTCCTCCAACCACCGAGTGAGCCTACAGCCCTGCCAGCTTGATGAGAGCCTGGTCAGCGGGTCTTCTCGGGGTCTCCTCTCCTCTTTCTTCAAACCACCGAGTGAGCCTACAACCCTGCCAGCTTGATGAGAGCCTGGTCAGCGGGTCTGCTCGGGGTCTCCTCTCCTCTTTCTCCTCCAACCACCGAGTGAGCCTACAGCCCTGCCAGCTTGATGAAAGCCTGGTCAGCGGGTCTGCTCGGGGTCTCCTCTCCTCTTTCTTCCAACCACCGAGTGAGCCTACAGCTCTGCCAGCTTGATGAGAGCCTGGTCAGCGGGTCTGCTCGGGGTCTCCTCTCTTCTTTCTCCTCCAACCACCGAGTGAACCTATAGCCCTGCCAGCTTGATGAGAGCCTGGTCAGCGGGTCTGCTCGGGGTCTCCTCTCCTCTTTCTTCTAACCACCGAGTGAGCCTACAACCCTGCCAGCTTGATGAGAGCCTGGTCAGCGGGTCTGCTCGGGGTCTCCTCTCCTCTTTCTTCCAACCATCGAGTTAGCCTACAACCCTGCCAGCTTGATGAGAGCCTGGTCAGCGGGTCTGCTCGGGGTCTCCTCTCCTCTTTCTCCTCCAACCACCGAGTGAACCTACAGCCCTGCCAGCTTGATGAGAGCCTGGTCAGCGGGTCTGCTCGGGGTCTCCTCTCCTCTTTCTTCCAACCACCGAGTGAGCCTATAGCCCTGCCAGCTTGATGAGAGCCTGGTCAGCGGGTCTGCTCGGGGTCTCCTCTCATCTCTCCTCTGACCGCCGTCTTTCAAGAAGGACGCCTTGAGGCGCATTGTGCTAGGAAATCGCGACATATTCAAAAAGTAAGATCATTAAAGTTATATTCAAGCATATTCAAAGGAAAATCATCATTATGGATAGAAATGCTTCAGATCGTCACCGCTGCGGGCGCGATCCAGGGGTACCCCGTCCACATCCTGGAGGTGATACCCTCCTGACTTCAAAGCTTCTTTTACAATGAAGGGACCCTCCCAATTGGGGTTGAGCTTTCCTACCGAGGCCCCCCTACCCGCGACATCCACCTTCTTTTGGACCAAGTCCCCCTTTTGAAATTGCTTGACCCGGATGTGCTTATCAAAGTACCTGGACATCCGGCGCTTGACCTCCTCCTGTCGGATTGATGCTAGCTTCCGGATCTCCTCCACGAGGTCGAGTGAAAGCCTCTGCTCCTCTCCGTTGTCAACCTGCCACCTTTCATCTCCCTCCTTTGTTGTCGTTACCCTGGGAGATTCGACCTCGAACTCTACAGGTATGACGGCCTCCGAGCTATGGGAGATCTTGAAAGGTGTTTCTCTAGTGGCCGTATTCGGAGTAGTTCGCAGAGCCCACAGGACGGAGGGGAGTTGTTCCACCCAGCTCCCCCTCAAGTTCTCCACTTTCTTTTTTAAGAGATTCACAATAATCTTATTTGCTGCTTCCACCTGTCCGTTGCTTCGAGGGTGATGAACCGAGGCAAACCGAAGGTCTATGCCAAGCTGCACACAAAAGTCCACAAACTCCCTGCTGGCGAATTGTGGCCCATTGTCGGTGACTATGGCCAAAGGAAGCCCATGCCGGCAAATAATCTCTCCCCACACAAAGTTCTTGACTACTTGTGACGTCACCTTCGCCAAAGCCTTCACCTCCAGCCAATTCAAAAAGTAATCTACCATGACCAGTAGGAACTTCCTCTGACCGCTAGCTTGAGGGAACGACCCCACTAGGTCCAGTCCCCATATGGCGAAGGGCCATGAAGAGGTGATCGTTCGCAGCCTCTGTGCTGGGAGGAGCTGCAAGGGAGCAAACTCCTGACACTTTCTACACCTCTTAGCAAGTTCCTCTGCGTCTTTCCGGAGGGTAGGCCAGAAATAGCCTTGCCTTAGTACCCTCCCTTCCAAAGTCCGACTTCCTGAGTGGCTTCCGCATTCCCCCGAATGGACCTCCTCCAATACCTTTGATGCTTCCTTCTCGGATACACACCGGGCTAGCAATCCTGACAATGTATTTCAGTAAAGCACTCCTTACTTCAACAGGTAATAAGCCGACTTGTACCTAATCCGTTTCCTCTCGAGATCCCTCTCGGGTAGACGTCCCGCCGCCAAGAAGGTCACAAAAGGGGCCATCCAGGACACCTCCTGGTCGACCTCCATTATCTCCCCTTCTTCTATGGAAGGCCTGAAGAGCTCGGTCATAGTCCCTCCGGCCCGAGGACCATGCTTTGCGAGCGAGTCTGCCCTAGCACTCTCTTCCCGAGGAACGTGCTGGACGGAGAAGCTATGAAACTGCCCAATGATACCCTTTATCTTTACTAGGTACAACTGGAGGGTCGGTTCCCTCACCTCGATTTCTCCGTTGATGTGTCTTGCCACCACCAAGGAGTCCGTGAAGACCCTGATATCCTGTATGCCCAACTACCTAGCCAGCCAAAGCCCGGCGATGATTGCTTCGTATTCGGCTTGATTGTTTGTGAGGGTGAAGTGTATCTTCAAGGCTTGCTCGATCCTAGTCCCCTCGGGACTTGTCAAGATGACTCCTCCCCCAAAAGAATTTTTACTAGAAGCTCCATCAACCAACATCTCCCAAGCCGCCACGGGAGATACCTCCACCTCCCCGACCTCTACCACATAGTCCGCCAAGAAGTCCGCCACTACCTGCGCCTTAATAGCCTCTCGAGGGATGTAGGAGAGGTCGAATTCGCTGAGCTCTATTGACCACTTGGCCAATCTTCCCGAGTGCTCGACCCCCTCGAGGATGCGGCGAAGGGGGTGGTCCGTCACGACCTGAATTACATGGGCTTGAAAGTATGGCCTAAGCTTCCGGGCCGACATGATGAGAGCGAAAGCCAGCTTTTCTAGGATGGGGTACTTCAGCTCGGCCTTTTTGAGGACCCTGCTTACATAATAAATAGGGAATTGCTTCTTTCCCTCCTCTCGGATGAGGACCGAGCTAACCGCCCCCGTCCCTACCCCCAAATAGAGGAACAAACTCTCCCCTTCCCTCGGCCCTTGAAGTAGCGGCATCTGGGTAAGCTGCTGCTTCAGAGCCTCAAAGGCCTTTTCGCATTCTAATGTCCATTCGAACTCCCTTCCTCCCCTTAGAGTTCGGAAGAAAGAGGAGCATCTCTCTCTTGCTCTAGAGAGGAATCTGCTCAACCCTGCTAGCTTGCCCGTAAGACGCTGAACCTCCTTGGCGTTCCGAGGAGATTTCAGCTCTAGTATCGCTTTTACCTTGTCCGGATTGGGTTCCACCCCTGCGGGAGTAAGGAGATGTCCCAAAAACTTCCCCCTGCTGGCCCCGAACACACATTTCAGAGGGTTCAGCCTCATCTTATACTTCCTTACAGTCATAAACGTCTCCTGCAGATCCAGGACATGGGACCTGAGGTCCCGACTCTTAACCATCAAGTCATCTACATAGACCTCGAGGTTCTGCCCTTTCTGCTCTTGAAAAATCTGGTCCATCATCCTTTGATATGTTGCTCCCGCATTCTTTAGCCCGAAGGGCATCATGTTGTAACTGAAGCACCCATCCTCCGTGACGAAGGTGACGTCCTTGACGTCCGGTGGGTGCATGCGAATCTGATGGTATCTTGAAAAAGCATCTAAAAAGCTCATCAGTGAGAAGCCGACGGCTGAGTCAACCAGCGCGTCGATTCGAGGCAGGGGGTAACAATCCTTAGGACATGATTTATTTAAAAGAGAGAAGTCAATACACATCCTCCATTTCCCCTCCCCCTTTTTCACCATTACAACGTTACTCACCCACCCCGGATACCTGTTGGCAGATATGAATCCTACCTGGAGCAGCTTCTCCACCTCTTCTCTGATAGGCCTGGCCATCTTGGAGGCGATGGCCCTCTTTTTCTGTTGTATGGGACGGACCTTGGGGTCAAGGTTGAGACGGTGGCAAGCCACGTCCGCGTCGATCCCTGGCATGTCCGCCGCGCACCAGGCGAAGACGTCAATGTTCTCTTGCACGCACCTCCGGATCTCCTCCTGGTCTTTGGGAGTGAGCTATCCGCTGATCTTTATCTTTTCCCTCCTTCCGTCCTTTGTGAGGATCTCCACTTCTAGAATTTCCATAGCCGCCCTCAACCTTGAAGGTTCTTCTTCTTCTGGCTCCCTCAGATCCTCTTCCAGGTCTTTTTCCCCGTACTCAACTCCCAGGCCTTTCACGGCAGCTACCCTCTCCTGGACCCTTCCTTTCCCTCTTCCAAAGTCCTCCTCTGGTGATGCCCTCTTTCTCTTCTTTTCCCCAATACTTCCTTCATTCCCCCTACGCTCCCGCCCCCTAGCCACTTGCTCCCCCGCCATTGCTGGCTCTACCGCAATGCCTCTGTCACCTCCTCCCTCTTCTCTTTCCCACTCCTCTCCTCCAACCACCTGCTCTCCTGCCATTGTTGGCTCCACCGCAATGCCTCTATCACCTCCTCCCTCTTCTCTCTCCAACTCCTCTCCTCCAGCCACTTGCTCTCCTGCCATTGTTGGCTCCACCGCAATGCCTCTGTCACCTCCTCCCTCTTCTCTCTCCAACTCCTCTCCTCTAGCCACCTGCTCTCCTGCTATTGCTGGCTCCACTGCAATGCCTCTCTCACCTCCTCCTTCTTTCTCCAACTCCTCCCATTCCATCCTTTCCTCCAGCTCCTCTGCATCCCCCTTCCATGAGATGGTGTTGACCGCCGTCACGTAGCACTCTCGAGCCGCCTTTGGATCCCCCCTTACCCTAATCTGGGTTCCTCCCGAATTAAGCTTCAAGCACTGATGGAACGAGGATGGTACGCACCTAAAGGCGCTGATCAAAGGGCGCCCGAAGATCGCATTATAGCTGCTGGGGGCATCCACTATCACAAAACGACAGTTCCTGGACAACCCCCCCAGCGTCACCTGAAGTTCTACTCCTCCCTCGACCTCCTTCCTCTCCCCCGAGAATCCAAACAATGGTCCATCCTCCGCCAACACTCTTCGTGCCTCCACCCTCATCTCATTGAATGCCTTCTTGAAGATTACATTGACGGAACTCCCGTTGTCCACCAAAATTCGGGACACCGTGAAGTTCTCAATGGCGGTTCGGATTACCAGCGCGTCGCAGAATGGGTCCTCATGATCTGGTAGGTCCCTTCTGGAAAAGGTGATTTTCTCATACGGGGGTGGGGCTTGCGACGTCGAGGCAACGCTCCGACGATACATTGTGTGAAGACTGGCCTTGCGGGTGGCCTCGATCCCCACCCCCCCATTAATTACCCCGATCCATCCTCGATCTCCCGTGTCCGACCGATCCACACATTGATCCTCCTCCGCGGCTCCTGGCATCTCCACTATCTGCACTGGTGGCCGTTGGTCTTCTCCTCCTCCGCCCCTCCTCAACTCTAAGAACTCCGGGCACGTGGCCGTTGCATGGCCCTCTTCCTCATGGAAGTCGCAATATGGAAAAACTCCTCTCCCACATCTCCCATCTTGGGGGTTCCTCCTCCTCCCCCCAATCGCCCTCCCACGCTCTCTTCCTCTTCCTCTTCCTCGGCCAATTGTCATAGCTTGCTGAGGCGGAGGTGGGAGTGGCCTTGGGCCATGCCTCCACCCTAGCGGATGAAATCTCCCTGGTCCCGGATAAAAGTTACTTCCCCCCTGTGGAGGACCCCTTCCTGGTCCTTGAGCTGGGCCTCCTGGTTGCCTCCAGCCAAACTCTGGGTGCACTGGTCCCCTTGGCTCCTCCCTTCACCTTCCCTCTTGTTGCCTTGTTCCTCCGGACTCTCTCTGCTTCCCCTCCGTCAGCCTTGCTAACTTCCTTGCAAATGCCGGGTTTGCCGCCTCCATGGCTATCTCCTTTGTTGCCTTCTCCATCAATCCCTCGAAGGATAATGGAGCCTTCCGGGTTAGTCTCATCTTGAAGAAGCCTTCCCTCAACCCCACGGTGAAGGCCATCTGGAGGGCGAAACCGAGCACCTCCTGGATGTCTAAGATCTCCTCCTGGAAACGATCCACATACTAAGCTAAAGACTCGTCCGTCTTCTGCTTGATCAGGAAGATGGACTCCGGGTTCTTCTTCCTCTTCTTCAAGGTCGAGAAGCGCAGCTGGAAGCTCCTGCTCAGGTCTTCAAAGCAATAAATAGAACCCGCCGAGATTTGATGGAACCAGTCCCTGGCCTTATCCTTCAAAGTGATGGCGAAGAGGCGGCACTTGAAGGCATCGTCATAGGTCTGATGGAGACCGCATCTTCAAACCATTGCAGATGTTGGAGGGCGTCATCCTTCCCCACGTAGTAGGTCATCTCCGGCTCGCGGAACCCTTCCGGAACGGGTGCCGAGAGGACCAACTCGCAGAAGGGGGATCCTCTCGCCAGTTGTCTCGCCAGGTCCACTCGCGCGACTAGCCCTGCTGGCGCGACGACACTCGCCGGGCTGGGGAAGAGTTCCCTTCCTTCCACCTCTCGCCGGCTTCCTTCCGCCTCCACCTCATTTCCTGGTCGCCTCCCGGGTGTGTCCTCACCTATCCGTGCCGGCTCGACCCCCTCGCGAAGCGCGTGGTCCGGCACCTGGGGTGGGGGGGTCTCGCACTCCCCTCTCTGTGTGAGCTGCTTCAGCATGTCCATGATCCCTCCGATGGACGACATGAACTCTGCCCTCCCGACGTAACCCCCCGGGCTCGGGGACCCCTCACCTTCTCCTCCCGCATCTCCCGCCATGAGGTAACCCTTCGTTCTTCCGCACAAGCTGCTGTTCCACGCTCACCGCACCAAAATGTTGGATCCAACAAGGTCGATTCGTCTAAAGCTCGGAACTATTGAGGCAACTCGCGCTTACTCCCTTAGGATTACACTCGAGGCGAAGAACTAGACCGGAGGACCCAGCGAGGAGGTCCCACCTCGTACCCGCAAGAGACTAAAGCTCTTTCCCTCCCTAGCCAATGCTGAGCTAGGTGCCTTAGAAGAAATGGAAGGAGTCAAGAAAGCTTGTTCTTCTAAGTCACCTTACCGGTCTATTTATAGGCCTCCGAACTGGGACTGCAAATAACCTATTTACACCGCCCTGAAATTACCAGAATATCCCTGGCTAGGTCTGCCAACAGCCAAACTCCGCTGTCCACAAGGGCTAAATGCAGACTACCCGGGGTAAAAGGGTAAAACACCCCTGGGGCCCAAAAGGTGGGCCCAGCCTTACCTGAACCGGCCTTGAACCAAAGTGGCACCTGGTGGGAACTCCCCCATAGGGTCCTCTCACACGGCGAGAGGGCTACCCCGGGCGAGAGCTCCACTCCTGGAGTCCTCTCGCGCGGTGAGCTGGTCACTCGCCGTGAAAGCTTCCCGTCTCGGTATTCACCTATCTGAGGCCACGCTCCACTTAGGCCATCTCGCTTAATGCAGTGAACCTCACTCCCTGCCCTGCCTCCTGGCACCTCTCGCCTGGCGCCTCTTTCCTTGTACCTCTCGCCTGAGCCCTCTCGCTCGGCTCTTGTTACCTGGGCCCTCTCGCCTGGGCCCTCTCGCTCGCCTGCGAGTCCGAGGTTGTACAAATGCCATCTTAAGATGTCTAGAGTGGTCTGCCCTAGTCTTTGAGTAAATCAAGATGTCATCGATGAAGACGATCAAAAAATGATCTAGGAAAGGTTTGAATACCTTATTCATCGGAGCCATAAAGGCAGAGGGGGCGTTAGTGAGCCCAAAAGGCATCACCATGAACTCGTATAGACCATAACGGGAGCTAAAGATGGTCTTGGGGATATCCTCCTTCCGGATCCAAAGTTGATAGTAGCTTGATCTTAGGTCCATCTTGGAGAATACAGATGCACCTTGCAATTGGTCGAACAACTCGTCAACCCTTGGTAGTGGATACGTATTTCATATAGTGTGTTTGTTTAGTTCCCTATAGTCCATACACAAGCGCAGTGTCCCGTCCTTTACAAACAGTACATGGGCTCCCTAGGGCGAGGAACTTGGGCGGACAAATCCAAAATCTATCCGTTCCCGAATTTGAATCTTCAACTCGACCAATTCCTTAGGGGCCATTCAATAGGGTGCTCGGGACACTGGTCAAGCTCTGGACACAAGCTCAATCCGAAAGTCAACCTCTCGCCGTGGGGGCAAACATAGGAGGGATTCAAGGAAAACATCCTGAAAAATCTCGCACCACTGGAACTTTGGCGAGCATTTGAAATTTATTATCCATTTTGAAGTAGATAAGAAATACTTTGTCTTTCTATCGGACTATAATTACAGTCCAAGCAGAGGTCAGGATCCCTTGAACTCCACCTGAAGAATATCTCATGCTTCTTTCATCATCTACGCCCTCATAATGCGGGGAAAACGGGCGCCAATGACCCCTTACTTGATAAGAAGGAGAACACAAGCATCTCTCATCATTTCATCAACATTGGGTTGCACTGGAGTTTTATCTCCAGTGTAAGATGATGCAGGTGAGGATCTGGTGGTGATGTCGTTCACCACAATGGTCCAGTGATTTTGTGAGAGGAAGACAGTTTTCATTTTGATGCTCCAGTACTCATATGAGTCACCATTAAAGATAGGGTGGAGAAAATTGGGTAAATGTTGAAGTCATGAACAGGAAACTGGAGATCTATGATGATAGATGAACCTGGCTCTGATACCACTGTAGTATTAAGAGAATACATGGGAAGATAAGAAGCAGAGCATAACATTTCATTGAGTTTTTTAAACAGTTCGAATACAGAATGCTAAGCCTTATTTATAAGACTAATACATCATACTAAATGCATGGATTAGTAAAAGCAGGCGAATGGTTATGCACTGGGTAGATTTCCAAGATCAGGAGTAAAGACACAGACGGCTTGGATTTGTTTTCCAACATATGGATGCCTGAAGATTGTTTATAATGTGTAAAACATGATGTGCCAGCTGCATTGGTAAATTAAAGCCTATCGCGGTCTATAAAAGCCACCCAGCTGCATGGGTAAAAGCCAGGAGTCTTTGATTTCAGATTATAAAAAAATGGACCCCAAGCTGCGCCTTCCGAGAGATAAGCCTAGAAAGGATTGGGAGAAATCAAAAGCCTATTGCAAGCTAAAGGTGAAGTCAGGCAAGCCGGAGTCGGAGCCTGAGCCGGAGCCAAAGATAGAGACGGAGATGGAGACGGAGCCCGAGCCCAAGACCAAGCAAGCGTCGGGATCCAAACTAATTAGAAGCATGGGTGGGGGCAGGCCGAAGTTCAAAAAAGTAGAGGATAAGAAAAAAATGCTCCAACATGAATGCTCGATATTTGGCTTTCAAAAATAAGGGCCCCAGAGAGCAAAATTTCAAGAACTGGCTGACTGAAAATAAAAATGGGGTAATAGAACTTGCTTAATTTTCTATAAATTATTTTTGAAATTTGATTTTATCTCTAATTTATAATATCTGTTATTTTATTTTTCATGTTTTGGTGAAATTGAAAAAAAATGAAGAAGTCGAAGGAGGAGATCCCGTAGGAGACGGCCCATGCCCCAAGCCGCTATTGCAGTCGCTAGAAGCCGTCATCGTCGCCGTCGCCAGAAGCCGTCGACTCTTAACTTTTTTTACTTCCCATTTAAGTAGTTCCGGAGGGATAGTTATGTGTAGTTGTACTTCAATGTATGAGCATTATTATCATTTCCACACCCAGCAAACTTGATCAACAATTATCTAATTCTGTTTTATTCTACGGGTTTATATTTCCATCTCCTTCGCTAAAATAATGCAATTTTTTGCTAAATTATTTGCATTAACCCCATGTCGAGGTGCAGGAGAACATCAAAGTGAAAGGACCGAATTATGCTACGCTCGTGCCAGATTTTTCTCTCATGAAACTTGACTTGGCTCGAAAAAAATTTGACCCGAGCTCGAAAAATCCACAGCTCGCTTGAAAAGTGAAATGGCGTGAGGGTGGCTGGCGTAAATTCATGCATGCATGAAATGGAGGTCCACATGGCGTTTTCCAATTTGATGGCTCGCTTTTCTTTACTCTGTTTTTTTGGGATCAGGATTCTCTCTTGTTCCAGTGAACTAGAGGGGATCCAGTTCACAATCCTTATGCATTTGCCCAAATCAAACGACGGAAAAGGGTGAGAACTGGGCGAGTGGACCCCACGAGTGGAGTATAACCCTTTTCCGCCGTCCGATTTGAGAGAATGCATCAGGACTGTGAACTGGATCTCCTCCAGTTAGCTTGGAGAGGATCTTGATCCATTTTAATATGGACTGATAATGCTTGCTTCTCACACGGGAATTCTCTAAGCCTGCTTAGGATGATCGGGAGAAAATCTTAGCTTTTTGACCTGATTTTTCGCTCCTGTTCCTTTCGTTTTCTTTTAAATGAAAATCTAAGTTTCAAGGAGAGGCGGAAGGATGATATAGGAGGAAGCATAATAAGGCGTGTGGAGTGGCGATATGGTTCTGAGGCTGCGAGAGACGGAGGGTATACCTGCCAGCATAATGACTTGTCCGTCTGGGTTCTGAAGCTTAACCTCTTAGGTTGAATAATTTATTTGGGCCTTATGCTCGGCCAGCCAATCCATTCCTAGAATGAGAAGCAACCAAAAAGAGATACAACATGGTATAACTGGACAAACAACAACAATATACGTCAGTTATAATTTAAGCTCCACTAGCGCAGCAGTACAACATGTATTCACAACCCATGTAAACATTACATGCATTCACAGTCGCGTACACATCGCAGGCATTCACAATCACGTACACATCGCATGCATTCACAGTAGCGTACACATCGCAGACATTCACAGTCTCGTACACATCGCAGACATTCATAGCCGCATACACATCACAGACATTCACATCCTCATACACATCGCATGCATTCACAGACGCGTACACATCACAAGCATTCACAGCGCGCATAACACCATATGTTGACATAATATAAACCGCTTCTTTTCAAGCAGGGTAGCGAGCCCCGCATGCCTCACAAATGTGGTTTTCAGTGATAGTGGCCAGTCCTGCCACTTCTGGGGGTGGTTGTACCGCACAGCCCAGGCCATAATGTACAACCCGTGTACTCTTGGATGTGAGCGACCTCCGACGATTCAACATTTTGGCCGACCAGTGGAGGAAACCCAACGGGGAAAACATAACAGTCGGTCACCTGTGGTACTCATCTCCCTATCACCTTGAGTCGTCAAACTTCCCGCACCGGTACAAACAGTTTGCGGAAGTGACTGACCCGCCACGGTTTACCGCAAGCAATTTACAAGCAAATAAGTAAAAACAGTTTTGTTAGTATGCACCAGGTCTATAGTGGCTTGCCCTACTATGCTTTAAATAATTTGTGCAAACGACACTTGACTCGACTTTCAATAGGGAGCGTGAGAGCATTTTATTTGGGGCTAATTTAGAAGGAACATCTCAAATCCTGTTATCTCAAGTAAGGCTCAACCTATCAAATCACTGCCCGTCAGGGCAGGACCCGTGCTTAAAATACTAAATTGCAGAAACAAAAGTGCGGTAATAAAAGCTAATGTTAATATAAGCTGCAGAATTGAAATGCTGTAATGAAATAGGACTAGTATGAAACTTGAGTAGTACTGAACTGAAAGAAACTAGACCAGTACGAGACTGGAATAATACTTACAAGAAATGAACTGAATTGAAAATAAATAGCCAGGATCAGTACGATACTGGAGTACTGAAAATAAAGTACTGAACTGAAATAAATAAATGAACTGAACCAGTACGAGTTTGGAATAAAACATAAAAAAATGGTTAGTAGTCTAATCACTCCATTTAGGAGGCTTCAGTCCTATCTCTATATTCATGAGGCATGTTCAGTTCCATCTCCGTTTTTAGGAGGTATGTTCAGTACCATCTCTGTTCTCAGGAGACATGTTCAGTTCCATCTCCGTTCTCAGAAGGTTTCTTTGGGTTTCACCCATTATTACAATAAGAAAAAATTTGATTAGCAAGAAGCCAAATTCGTTGCTAATTAGCAAAATTCATTGCTAATTTTAATTAGTAAGGAATTTAGAAACGAAAAAATTTTGTAGCTAATATGATTCTAACTAAATTTAACAAGAAATTTATTTCTTTCTAGTTAGCAAGAATTTTTTAGGAAGGAATTCTTTTGATGCTAATATTTTATATTTTATATATTTATTTGGTTAAATTAAAATAATATTTATATACAAAAAATATTTTTTTAATATGCACCTGCTGAGAATCAAATCGGAGACCTCTCATAAATAATTTCTTTACCTAACCAATCCTCCTAATTTACTAATTCGTTTTTAGATGAAGGTAATATATATATTATTTATATATACGATTATTTATTTATACATACATATTTATTTATTTATTTATACATATATATATATATATATTTATATATAGTTATTTATATATACATATAAATATATATTTTTATTTATAGTTTAATATATATATATAGTTTATTTAGGGGTGCACAAAAAACCCGGTCCTAACAGGTCCGATTGGGACCGGATCGGTTAGAACCGGCTAGGGACCGATCTTGCTTAGGACCGGTCCGTTCCCGGACCGGTCCTAGTGGTCCGAAGGGGTCCCTATTTTTTCATCAAAAACCGGTCCCGGACCGGGACTGGTAAAAGACCGGTCCCGGACCGGGACCGGTAAAAGACCGGTCCCGGACCGAGACCGGTCAAAATACTCGTAAAAGACTGGTCATTTTAGTAATTTTAGTAAAAGACCAATCATTTTTAGTCAATTTATTAAAAGACCGGACAAAAGACCTGTAAAAAAGACCAGTCTGGGACCGGTCCGGGTTCGGTCCCAACCAGTCCTCCTACAGAGGAGGAAAACCGGTCCCGGACTGGGACCGCTTTGGGTGGAACCAGTCCGGGACCGGTCGGTCAAAAGACCAGTTCGGGACCAGTCCGGGACCGGTCGGTCAAAAGACCAGTTCGGGACCGGTCAGTCTTTTTGGACAGGACTGAGTTTATTATATATAATTATTTATATATATCGTTATTTCTGTATATTATATATATTTATATATTTCTGTATATTTATATATATATATTTATTTAAATTTTTATATGTATATATATATATATTTCTCGCTAGAGCAAGGCGGGGAGATCGCGCGGAAGTGTGACGAGCTCGGCGGGGAGATCGTGCGGGAGAGTGACGATCTTGGCAGGGGAGCAGATATCGGGATGAGAATGGAGATATCAAGGGCTTCTTTAATTTGTTTAAAAACTTATAAATATATATTTTTTATTAAAAGTGAGATGAAAATATTTGGAGGGAATTGAATCTTTCCCTCTATAATATTTAATCTAAAATAATTAGTATTCAAATTTTGAAAGAAAATATTTCGTTTCTATTTAGCAACAAGTATTTTGCAACAAAATAATTCATTGCTATTTTTGCAACGAATTTTGTTGTTGCTATTTTTATAGGTAAAAACAAATATCATGTACATAGCTAAATTTGATGATAAATAACAACAAATTATTTAGCCTTTTTAATTTTTGTTGCTAAATGAAGTTTTTCTTGTAGTGTATATTAAGATCCGATAACAATTCTTTTGCGGCCTTTTTCATCACGGCTTAAACTGATCTGGGGAAACTTATTATGAGTTACATTTTTATTATTTATCCGAGAACAAATATCAATTTGATTGTTTGCGTCGGATCGAATCCGAGAATCTCGTTAGAGGGCACATTTTTCGTCAAATTTCAACATCGAAAATCATTTTTAATACATAAGGGAAATTCTTCACCCGAAATGAGGTTGTGGATTATTTTTCTCGAAGCTCGTACTTTAAACTTCCGAGTCTACCCAAAATATCTGAGAGATATTTTAAAAATGAGGAGCTCAGTGGTTTTGCAAAAACCTTGAAATACTCAGAGCTGAAAATCTTGCTTCGATAACTCTCGTTGATTACTCAATTGAACTTAATATTCAATATATTGAGTGGCCGCACTATTCGATTTTCATTTTTAAAGAATTTGAGCGCTTAAATTTCCGAGCACGAGCATATGCTCCAAAAAATTGAAAAATCTTCAATTTTTATCCCAAAGTTTTTCAAATTTTAATATAATCTTTTAGAGGGTCTAAAAAGAGCCTAGTAATTTTTTCAAAATATTCCGAGCAATTTTGGGTCTCTAAATTGAACAAAGAATCCTTATTTAGGCTTTTAAAAAAATCAAAATAACTCCAAAAATACCCAAATTTTTTGTGTAGATTGCCCTCATTAAAGAGAAAAATTTTCAAGTTCAAAAGATATTTCTTAGGAGCCTAGATTACTCTTCAGAAAATAAAATACTTATTTTAGTTATAATATTAAAATATTCATAAAAATTTATAATTTTTTATCCATCTTCTCCCCACTGCCTATACCGAAACCGACCCTTGTGGGTCTTCTCCGCAACCGCCTGGCCATGGCTTTTCCCCGACCAACTCCCCCCCCCCCCCAGGGGGGGGGGGGCGCTCCTTCCGGCGGTGGTCCGCCGGCCTGCCGCCGCCGGCCATTGCCGGAGCTATTTTTTATTTTGAACAGAGGGGAGGGGGGGTGACGGCGGCGGCGCTCCGGCCGCCGGAGCTTGCATGCAACCCCTCCAGAAAAATATGAGGAAGGAGAGGAGAAGCTTTCCACCTTGTTTGGGGTCTCCAGAGGCTCTCGGCAAAATTCGCCATGGGAGGTGGTGGAGGTTGCGATGGAGCTCGGCTGATTTTTCTCCAGGAAGCAGAGCTCTAGCAGGGGTGGTGGTGGCTCATTTTCAGCTTGGAAGAGGGGTTCAACCCTCTGGTGATAGAGGGCTCCATTTATAGGGGGAAGGCCCCTCCTTCCCTTCTCCCTCTTGGTTAAGCAAACCAAGGTTAGGTTAGCCAATCCTTCTAGGGTCAACTACCCTCTTTGGGCACCTGTCAGCCTTTTATTGATGAGGTACAATTAGAGTGGCAGCCTCCTATTGGTTGGAGCTTGGCTTGATGGGGAAAGAGGGAAAGAGAGAGAGAGAGAGAGAGAGGAAGAGTGGGATCGACCACTTTACTTTGGCGCAAGGCCCAACCCCTTGGCTGCATAGTGAAAAATCAGAGCCCATAAGTGGGCCCATAATGGCCTTGGTGATGGGCTCAAGTGGGGGCACTTTTGAAAATGAATTTTCTTAAGAAAATTTGGTTTTTTGAGAGGTTTGACCAAAGTCAACCATATGGTGGGTACCCCCATGTGGGTCAAAGTCATAATAGGTTCATACCATTTGGAGTCGGGTCAAAGTTGGGGTGTCGTGTCACAATTGGTGTGCGTATGTTTTTCGGTGCACACTATGCTTGATTTGACCATGGGTTGACCACCTGTCACTGAAATTGACCAGGATGAACTTGGTTGACTTCGTATTAACCATACAAGTCCAATGCCACCGACCGAGGTTGAATCAGAGTTCGTTTGCCAAATATCTAAAATCTGCGCGTCGTGGCGCGCTAAAATGGTCAAAATGCTCATAATCATCGTTAGACTTTGAATCGTGATGCAATGAGTTCCGATGCGTTTGTATTGACTATACAAAGTCATAGGAACTGACAGAACTCATATCAGAGTTTTCTAGTTCGATATTCAAAAATCTCATTTTCGGGACGTTCTACGAGAAACAGCCATATCCACCATATAACCTCGAAATTCAATGGAATGAGTTTTGACGCACTCGTATTGACTATATGAGACCACATGAACTGACAGAACTCAAAACAGAGTTCTCTAGCTCTATACCCTACCTAGTGTTGCCCCTACTGAATCACGGGTAGAGGTTCAGGTCTCTTTTATTGGGCCCACTAGGGTTCTGATGACCCAATAAAAGTCGGGATGTTACAAGCCGTGAGTGCGAGCCTAGGATCATAACAGGGTTATGAATCGTACGGATGAGAAAAGGGATGTGTCGTGGCTTGCAAGCCAGACGATTTGAGCACGGGAAATAACAGAACTACACCTATGGCGATCGACTTGGAGTGAGTCAAAGTGTGTTTCCTGAGGATCACCATGACTTTGTCATAGCATAGGGGCGTTGTCTTTGGCCTCGGCCCTGAAAGACTAAAAGCTCAAACATTGCTGACCATCATAAAGAATGGAGGTGTGACCCTTTGAGATCCTGTGTACCGAGAATGTGCCCTGAGAGCATGGGGTGTTGGACGATCGTTCCAACGTCTGTGGTGATTGGTGCTTAAATTGCATGTTCTGAATGCCTATATATATTGATGCTAATTATCTGTAGGGAAGGAGCACCGCCACTCCGAGTGAGGGATGGGGTCATTATAATTTGGTCAGCTAATGTTGACTGTTGCCTTGTTTGCCACCCTTTGGGTGGAATGTCTTCATGCAGGTGCAACTGAGCCAAGCAGGAAATAGTGGGCTAAAGCCCATGGTTGCTAAGACGGCCCTTGAAGGCTAAGGCGGAATTTCCTATCTTTATTAATCGTTTCATGTATGGTCGACATGCGTGCCGAAGTATGTAAGACATTAAAATTTGAGAAAATTTTATAAGGCCCTAAGGCCATAACTTTTGTGTATTCATCTTTTCATTCCTGTTTGGTTTAGTGGACATTCGTATGTTTGAGTTCTTTTTATAATCTTAAAATGCTTTCGCTAGAATGCACTTTGAGTTAGTACGCATGTTTGAATTTTGGTTTCAATACATAACTTCACTGACTGTCCGTGAAATATGATGTGGGGCCCCGACCGAACCTTCTACTATATTCTATGTGATGGATGAGAGTGTTACACTGATCATGTTAGCTGGCGGAATATAAGCTTGTGGCGATATCAGTGAGTATGACGATTCAACCCGAAGGTCCGAGAATGTAGGGATTCGATCTGACTGTAGAGTTAAGCCTGTCTATGAGAGGACTACCAGAGAATGTAAGTATTTGATCCGAGTGTCGGAGAATGTATGGATTCGATCCAACTGCGGGGCCAAACCTGGACAAGAGAGGATTGCTAGAGAATATAAGTATTTGATCCAGGTGTAAGAGAATGTAAGGATTCAATCGGACTATGCTACCGCGAGGGGACAGGCCCTGGCGATGGCAGTGCATTGGCCTGCAATAATGATAGAGAATATAATGATTCAATCTGATCGGCAGAGAATATAAGTATTCGATCTAGTTGCATGACCTAGCCTGACTAGTAGCTGATCGTCGTAGAGTGCAAGTATTCGATCAGGATGTCGGAGAATATAAGGATTCTATCTGACTGTGCGACCACGAGGGGGGCAGGACCTGGTGATGGCGGGGCGTTGACCTGCAGTAACAACGGAGAATGTAATAATTCAATCCGATCACCTGAGAATGTAAGTATTTGATCCTATTATGTGACTTATCCTGGCTATGAGTCAATTGTCAGAGAATATAAGTATTCGATATGGGTGTAGGAGAATGTAAGGATTCGATCTACTGTACGACCGCGAGGGGGGCAGGCCCTAACGAAGGAGGGGCGTTGGCCTGCAGTAGTAACATATAATATAATGATTCAATCTGATCGCCGAAGAATGTAAGTATTTGATCCAGTTGCGCGACCTAGCCTGACTATGAGCTGATTGCCGGAGAATGTAAGAATTCAATCCGGGGAGTGGCCTAGCCTGGCCGAAGAGTTGGCTTTCAGAGAATGTAAGGATTTAATCTGGAGTTGACTGAGCTTGGTAGGGAATTGCTCGTAGGAGAATGTAAGTATTCGATCCGAGAAGTGGCCTAGCCTGGCCTAAGAGTTGGCTTTCAGAGAATGTAAAGATTTTATCCGGAAGTGACCGAGCTTGGTCAGGAATTGCTCGCCGGAGAATATAAGTATTCAATCCAGGGAGTAGCCTAGGATGACCGAAGAAGTCTCAAGGTAAGAATAATAAAAACAAATATAGGAAAACAAGGATAAGGGTAGCGCTATGTTCTTGACTGATGGTGGCATCTTCTTCTCATACTGAGAGCTTTCTTGCTCCATAGCGGCTTTATTGCACAGATTGATGTCATTGACATCGAAGGTGACTGCTTCTTCTAGCTGAGCCTGCTCTAAGTAGCAGGTGCGAGCTACTTCCTGGTTCCTACGAACGACCCTTATGCCTCCTGGGGTCGGGAACTTCATGGATAAGTGCGTAATTGATGGGATTGCTCCAAAAACTAATTAGAATGACCTTCCGAAGATGGCATTGTAGGGTGAACTTAAGTTGATGAAAATAAACTGGATATCATGAGTAACCTGCCTCAGGAATCCTCTTATTATTACTGATAAGGTGATTGTTCCCTGAACGGAAACCAGATGGTTGCCGAAGCCATATATGCGTCCAATGACGGGACTATGATGATGATGGTTAAGTTTCATGTTGTAGAGAGTGGATAAGAATAAAACATCGATTGAACTTTCGTTGTCTACGAGAATTCTTCTGACATTGAAGCTGGGATCTCCAATTCCTATGCAGATGACGAGCAGGTCCTGATGGAGGGGGGGGGGTTGCAACCCTTCGAGGTCTTCATTTCTGAATGAGATGGTGAAATCCTGGTTGAGCTCTGGATTCTTGTTGGCTCCATTTGTAGCTTCGACTGAGAATATCTGGGTAGAGAGGAGTGGGGGCCCGACGATGGTTTGATTATTGCCTACCATTTGCTAGGCACCAGGGGCCCTCTGCTGTGCATTATACTAGTCTCTTCCTTGATGTTGTACTTACTGGCCTTGCGTTATTCCCTATAGAAACCTTCCAAGGAGTCCTTGGCGGACAAGACGCTCAATTTCATTCTTCAGCCCGGAACATTCCTTGGCAGTGTGACCAGTCGTGCGGTGAAACTCGTAGTATTTTGACTGGTCACTCCTTGGGTTCGGCGATGGCACTCTTGCTCCCTGAAATGTCAGATCATTCTGAATTGCGTATAATACATTGGTGTGAGTCGTATTTAGAGGAGCGTATTCTTGGGATGGCCGTTGACCCCCCATCCCATGATGGGTCATAACGACGGTTGTCGTTCCGACGCTCATCCTGGCATCGTTCCTCTTGTCATAAAGGGGCCTGCTCCTACCCCCTCTTCCTCTTATGCCCGCCTTCAAATTGCTGGCGGTGTGCTTTAATTGTCTCATCGGCCGCAATCTGGGCTTCGACTTTATGAACTACGTCTTGATAAATATGCACGGTTTCCCTCATGAGATTCGAAAAGAACCCGCTTGGGTGGAGTCCTCTGAGGAAGACACCTCTGAGAAGTTCAGGGTCAACTCCTAAAATTTGTCGTGCTTTAGATTTTAATCAGCTAAAGAAGTCTTCGAGGGATTCTCCCTCATTTTGCTGGATACCTGAAAGGTGTGAGAGATCTCGTACGATTTTATGATTGGCAACAAACTGCTCTGAAAACTGTCGCGCTAACTCTGCAAAGCTAAAGATGGTTCCCTCTCGAAGAGAGTGAAACCAAGTACGGGCCTGAACCTTCAAAGTGGCTGGAAACACTTGACATAACAACTGATTTGGGGCGCTAAAAATCCTCATTATTGTGAGGAAATGATTGACGTGTTCGAGTTGATCCTTTATTCCGTCAAACGTCTCAATGTTAGGGAGCTTAAAGCCGTGTGGGACTGGATGAGATAGAATCTAGGGGCGATCGGGGAGACCTGGTGGAGAGGGTGGCGCACAATGATGTCTTGTAGTCCAAGTTGTTTGTATTCCTAGGCAATCACCTCACATATCTCCTCGCAGGTGAGCCTTTCACTTGACGGTGCACGGGCTACTTCTTCTAGATGATGCTGGCGGCCACCTCCAACGCTCCCAATGTGCGGGGTGTATGGAACTAGAGGCATCAAAAAATTCTTCATATTCGTTCTATATATGGGGGACTTGCTGAGGCAGAACGTGATCCTAAGTCAAAGGCGGTAGATTAGCCGGCGTAGGAGGCTGAGGAGCTGGAGGAGCTGTGATATTCTGGAGGAGGGCGAGCATCTCGACCTGACACTCCTCCATATACTGCATGTGTCCTTCCAAGGCGCGGTTATAAGAGGGAGAACGACCTCACCGCCGAGAGTCGCATTGATGAGCGAGTGAAAGGGAGTCAGCTTAACGCGTCCTCCAGGAGGTGATCTATTGGTGGTACGAGTGCTCCTTTTGACCATGGGAGAAAGTCACGAGTATCACTGTGTAGAGGGTACTATCTTCTAAATCTTTAGTGGATGCTGGGAGCTGTTACACACAGACGACGCCAAACTATTACATCCAAACTCGATGCCCCGGTCGGCTCGGAGTAACTTGGACCGTCTTAGCTCACAGATTGGTCGAGCGCGCACACAGTCAATAAGGGTTTTGAGAGAAATGTACACACAATGTTTTGTCATGGAAAAACCCCATAAATAGGTAAAAAACCATGCGATCGGTATGTGCTGATCGAAATCCACTATCTTCTTGCGGTTACAACTTGTTTGAAGAATCAAGGGCGACATGTCGCTCCTCGTTATACTTGGGTGGAGAGAGAGATTCTTGAGCTCATGATGAGTAACAGGTTGCTCCTCCTGAGGATAACTGCTTTGACAATGTGCACGAACCGAGCGCTTGCTATAGTAAGACATTCCTTTTTCCCGCACACTTGTGTACTTAGGGCCAATTTCTGTGGAGAGAGAGGTGGCTCGTCGGTTGCTCGTAGGAGGAATCCGACAGAGCTCTGGCCATAGGAGGAAGAAAGCATAGGAAAGAAATATGAGAAATGAGGAGGCCTGGGGGCTTTTTATAGCCTCAAGGAGGTAGTTACGGTGATTATGCAGATATCCGCACACCATAACCTCCAATATTATCATTCTAAGTATAGTGTTATGCAAATATTATTTGCATGATATTATGTTAAATACAAACCCAATATTTAATTAATGGGATCCCCCACTAACCATGGTGGTTAGTGAGTGGTTACACCTGAAATGGATGGCGACGCTCGTGGCAAGATATCAACGACAGGGAAGCACTCAAGTAGGGCAAGAGAGGGTGGTCACCTACCACCACGCGGTGGCTGACCCTAGCAAAGGCAGCGGGTCGCCGATGCTGGTTTGGTCGGGGGTGCGACCGGCGGCTGGATGTGGACGACCGACCATACCCAGGCGGCATCCTAAGCACGGCTTCGACGACGGCCTCCAGTCTCGATCGCGGTGCCAGCCACAAGGCGCGACATGGACCGGCCGGAGCCTGAGAGGGGGCGGCGTAACACCCCAAATTTGACAGCAAAACTTTAATTGCTATCGCCGAGCGACAGTGGGTATCGTCGACGGTGATTGCAATAGCACTCGACGCCATAAAGCGTTGAGTGGGCTCAACACACTCGACACCTTTCGACAAATCATTGATTAAGAGACTATCGTGTGATGATAGTGGGTATCGCGCGACGATAGCCCCAATCACAACGCTCTCGACCCCTCAAAGAATTAAGTGAACTCAACGCACTCGACATCGTAAAGTGTTGAGTGAGCTATCTGAACGACGACAGTGGATATCACCAGGCGATGTTGCCATATATGTGTGGACACGTGTCAGATGGACGGGCGGCAACCGAAGAGCGGTGCTTGACGGGGGTCAAAGCGGTTATCAATGATATCGCCCAGCCGATAGGGAATATCGCCAGGCGATAACATTAATGTTGACTATTAAACCGAAATCATGGCATTTGCTCCCTTTTGATGAAATGATCTTGTGGCTGAGATTAATCCCAAGACCACTTATACAGAGGAGTAGAGGAATGAGAATTCATTCTCTTCTTCTCACTCTCTCTCCTTCTTTCATCCAAGTTCTTGAGTGAAAGAGCTAAGGGTTGGAGATAAGGGCTAGAGCTGAGCTTGAATAGCTTGGTAAAGGAGATCTAGTAGTCGGAAGCAAGATCTGAGGCTTGGTCCGTGAAGAGGAAAGCGCGGTGCTCCTTTCCAACCAGACAAAAAAGTGGTCATGGCTTCGAAAAAAACTACAATGGTAATGATTTTCCTGCTTGGACAAGTGAAGTCCTTTTAGCATATGCATGGAATCCCCCACCAAAAGGTGGAAAAGCAAAGGGAATTCCTTTGGGTCGATTCGTGAAATCCCCAGTTAGTCTTGCATATAGATCCGAAAATGTGTAGTATGGAATAGACATATTGTGTGAATCCCATCTAGACATGTTGGTATGGATTGATGATATTTATTTTACGTGCAAGAGATGACTTTGAGTATAAATAAGTAGTTTATGGAATCTGCGGGGTTGTACCTATGAACTGAAAGTAGCAGGAAGTACTGGAGTTGCACTCCAGAAAAATACCCACGAAATACCATAGTTTGAATAACTATTGGATATCGTCGGGCGACAGTGAGTATTGCCAACGGCGATAGCTCTTGGTGAGCTATTTTAGATGTGTGCTATGAAAAGACAAGCATTTCTGGCACTGCAGGATGCTGCAGGGTTTTGGGTTGAGTTTGAGAACAAAAAGAGAACTTTTGTTGGTCCCGCCAAGTGATTGTGACGAGTGCTGACAATAACTCCCTTTTGATTGTACAGCCTGTCTCTGGGAGACTGTGAGGCTAATCTGCGAGCTACGTGCTCCTAAAGGCCAGTGTACCGAACAGACAAGGGGAAGCCGACCCGGGTCACTCTAAACATTGAATTGACGATTTGAGCAACAGGCAATGGCTGAACTGTATCCGCGTTATGGTTGTCTCACTCGAGTGCCCAAGTTATTGGCATTCGTTAGGATCGTATAATGAGAGTCTTAGGCAGTACGCCGTCAAGACTAAAGTCTCAGGTCAGGGGCCTTAGAGACTATAAATGCTCAAAGTTAACCGTTATGTCCGTGACCTCTGAAAGGTGGTGTAATCTGGGAAACTGGCACACCTAAAATGTGCCCTGAGTGCACGTAGCGTTGACAGTTAAGGTCAGCATTTGAGATATATTGAACAATGCATGAGTGTACGTTCTTGTGATATATCTGCTTATGATAATGTTATGCCTGCAGGGAAGGAATACTTCTACCCCAAGAAAGGGGTAGGGTCGTTATAAATTGGTCAGCTGAATGCTGACCGATGCCTTGTTTGCCACCCATGTGGTGGATTGTCCTTGTGCAGGTGCTGGAGAGCTGAGCAGCAAATAGCGTGCTGAATCCCTTACTGCTATGCTGGCCCTCGAAGGCCGAGCAAAGAAGTTTTAATGTTTTCATGTGTGGTCGGCCTGCGCGCTGATGCTTGTAAACCACACTTGTGAAGTATAATTGTAAGGCCTTAAGGCCACAACTTTTGTGTATTTGTAATTGACATTCATGTTATATATATAAATGGTATGGTTTATATATAGTGGATATTCAATTGGTATGAGTTCATGCAACCCTAAAGCTTCTACTAGAATGCTTTAAGATAGGATTCGAGTAGTTTCTAATATTAATATATAACCATGCTACCTGTCTGTGGGATATGGTATGGGGCCCAGACCGGACCCTCTATTATATTTCATGTGACAGATAGAGATGTTACAGGAGGTTGGACATGCCCACCCGAGAAAGGGGCGGGGCGCGACCGACCGTTCCCGACACCCTTTGCGGTGGACGCGGGAGAGAAGGCTCCCCCCCGGCAGAGGAGACCAGTGGGAGCACCGCACCTCACGGTCGCGGGCGCGCGACCGCGAGGTGAGGTTCCTTGGCGCTTAGAAATCAGGCCGGCCTGAGCAGGCCCACTAGTAGTAGGAGAAAGGGGTCGGCCCCGGTGGCCGGCCCCCAGGCAGTTTGGGGTAGACAAACCCGCATGCATGGATCACGCACGATTACACCGCCAATCGCACACCCAGCGGTTCCCCCTTGATCCCCACTTAGATGGTGGGATCATGGGGGAATGGGCTAATCACACCTCTAAATAAATTATAAATAGGCTTGGCCCCATCAAGCTTTGTCCTCCTTTCCATACCTTTCCAAAAAATTATAGTCTTGTTCTTCGGGCTAAGTTTTAGCATAAAGAATCGTTGACTACCAGGTTCCACGTTTACCTTTTTGGTTTCTTATTCTGTTTTTCATGCAAAAATGAACCATAAGAATAGTTGATAGCTGATTAGCTGTACTCTGTAGTTGCAAAAGAGTGAGATTTGCAACCAAGTCTTTCGGCGTGATTAGAACCTGCAAATGCACCGCTGACGGCACAAGGTGTCGTGGAAGCTGCTGAAGAGGGTGACCTCGTCTTTGTCGTCGGTGATAGAATCCAAAAATACGGTGTCCGTATGCCTGAAATCGAGTTGCTAGCACCACTGAAAGATAAATCTATGAGTATTTAATCAATTAGAGGGAGGGTGAATATGTGTCTTTTAAAATCCTTAGCACTTATACTTAATAATTAAGCAGATACTTGAAAATAAACAATCACAGATCACAACACACACAATCACAGAGTACACAGAAGCTTTATAGTGGTTCCCCTATCTAGGATAAATCCACTTTCTCCCTTCTTCCTCACTAGCAATGTGCTAGATAAGGTTATATCTCCTCCTCTTCAACTCAGATAAACTGATCTTACAAACTCGGCTTCTTTCAAGAAACCTACACCTCAGACCAACATGTCCTATCTCAGAGATCCACCCAATCTCCTACCTCAGGTCCCTCAAAAACCCTACCTCAGACTATACAAGTCTTACACTTCAGTGATCCCACACAAATCACCTACCTCAGGTCCCTCAAGAACCCTACCTCAGATTATACAAGTCTTACACCTCAGTGATCCCACACAAATCACCTATCTCAGGTCCTTCAAGAACCCTACATTAACGTTTATAACACAGACTTACAACTCAGAGAATAAATCTCCTACACACTCTCAAAGAGATCTTACAGGTTTAATAGAGAAATAACAAGTAGAATTATCTTAGTAAACAAATTCTTCAATTCAACAATAATACTGGATTGATTCTTGATGAACAGACTGGTTGAAATGAAACTTCACTGGATCTTCAATGATCTTGATGATGATTGGCTTGAATCTTTGAAGAACTTGTTGAATAGATCCAACTTAATCCTCTGATCGACTTGTTGAAAGGATCGGAAGACTTTCTTGAAGACATGTGTCTTCCTTCTTCTTGGAGTTGTCGCCCTTCTTTGACTTAGGAGAAATCAAAATGAGTGAATTGATTGATTGATTAATTATGTTCTGTGTAGACAACCCCTCTATTTATAACCTTCACTAGTTGCTGTCTTCTGATTGATGACATCATCATATGCCATTATACTTCAAGTTTTCCTTCAAACAGATTCTGATGAGATGTCAAGTCACTATAGCAGGCATGACACTTCTGACTCTACTTGACGCTTAACTGTGTTGACTCTGTACAGCTTCAGGATCATAAGTGTCGAGAAGTCCCAAGTGTCTCGATACAATAATACTTAGTGTTCTTATACTGTAAACTACAAGGTGTCAAGACATCTGCTTTAAATCTTCACTGTGTAGAGACAGCTGAATTGTCTCGACACAGCTATCTGAACTGTCGAGTGAAGTGTTTGTCTTGACACTGCTGTCTTGTATCTTTCTGATCTCGATACTTCTACAATGGTGTCGACATATTTGTGAGATGTGTCAATACTTTTGTCCTTAGTCATTTCTTTTGTGCTGCAACTTACTGGGTTTTGACTGTCCTGACTTCACTCAGCACTATTAGCTGAATGGCGTTGAGTGAACTGACTCCACTCAACGTCTGTGGACTTAGTCAATTTTGTTCAACAAATGCCTTGATATTTGGCATTTAGTGAGCTTGCTTCACTCAATGCCTGTGGACTTAGGCAAATTCTTTTCTTTCTAGTCAGCTTCTTTGAGTCCATCTGTCAATGTCACTTGGACCACCTATCCAATAAATATGACATAGACTAACTTACATGCATGAACTGAAACATACATCAAATACAACTATGTGTATATTATTGAGTTGAAAAGAGCTTCTTCAAATCAAGTACATTATTTCCAATATATCCAACAATCTCTCCCTATTTGGAGAAGTCAAAACCTCAATTCAATGATATACACCACAATACTAAAACAAGATAATTATGATGTAACGGTTAAGTACTGTAACAGAAATAAAAAACAAATGAAAACAACAAGACAAAAATTGTAAAGAGCCAATAAAATTTTTCATTTCATTTTTGTCAGTGTTTAAATAGTTCTGAATTTACAATATACTATTACAAAATTACATAGTTTCTAGAAAGGAGAAATAATCTAAGATTGTTTTGGCTCTTTGATGATAATGCCTTTTCCTGATTGCATCTTGACTTTGACTTCAGACAGCTTGTCTTCAATAACCTTCTTCTTTCCCTTGTCATCCTTGGCCTTCAAGATCTCTTCTTTCTTAAGATTTTGCCTTTCAAGATAATGATAAGGCTTAGGGAAATACTTGCTGGGTTCAATAGAATCAGCTGGGATCTTCCTTGCCTTCAGATCTTTTCTGAATTTATAGATAATCTTCTGCTACTTTGTATGGTTGACCCATTCTTGTTCTGAGTACCATTTGCCTTTGTCAGCTATATTATTGTTACTTGCTTTCCATGCAGTGAGTATAATAGATCTGGAAGTTGGACTCCATTGCTCAAAATCTGGCTTTACTTTAGCCTGCTCTCTGAATCTCTTCTTAGATAATTGAGCTTCTTTTTCTTTGAACAAGGCAGGAGCAACCATCTCTACCATCTTACATACTACATTCTGAACCTGTGGTGGAGGACTATACATAGTCTGTACTGTAGTGTGAATAACCTCAAATTGAGTTGGTTGGCTGTCAGACTCAGCTGTTTGATCTTCATCATAATTTATGGGAGGAAAGCCTAGAGTATCTCTGATGCTATTGGAGGTCCAAATAGCATGCTCAGAGCTTGACTTTATCATTACTCTCTCCCCCTTTATGACTTCTCTCCCCACATGATCCCTTAAATCATTTTTATGAAATCTAATTTGACTTTCTAGATGAGTAATCCCCGAGGACAAATGATTCTTCACTTTGAGCAAGTGATCATTGATGTCTTTGCAAGAAGCCTTGATTGCTTGAACCATAGAGGTTGTGTCAGTGGAGAGCTTAGATTCAATAATTGTAGAAGTAGACCCTATCTTTGTCTCCAAAGCTGTAGTTTGCTCAGCTAGCTTTACCAGTGAAATATCATGCATTACTATCATGTTGTCATTCATTCTTATCTAGTTTTCAAGGATATTTCCTTGTTTAACATCTATATCTTTTTGAGTCTCCTTTGACTCCTTCTGCTATTGAGCAAGGTAGACTACATCATTTGCTCCTCTTTGGAAGAAGTCAGTCACATCCTTCTTCAACAAGTTGATCTCAAATCTAATGGATTTGATATCTTATTCTAGTTGGAACTGTACCTACTTAGTGCTTTCATCTACATATTTCACCAGTTATCTTCTTTGTTAATCTAACATTATTTGCATTTGAATCAATAGGGAGCTGAAATCTAGAGGAGGAACAGGTGTTGTTCTGGATTGAACTGTTTTCTTATAGCTTCTACTCCTTTTCCTGAGTTCCATAATTTTCCTTTTCTTGAGCTAAGAGGCTTCCTCCTCATTAGAATCTGAAGAACTGGCAACTTCAATTGAAGTAGGCTCTTTAACACCTTTAGTGTTTGGGGCCAGATCTGCTATCTCCCCCTCAACCCTTACATCAACTTCACCAAGGTTGAGTTTCTCCATGGTTTCATCCTCTAGTTGTGTTGAAGCATCAGAATAATGATCATCTAGAAGTGTATCCTGTAACTTCCCTTGGATATCGGCTTCTTTATCCATAGGAAATTATTCCCCAGTCTCCTTAGATACTGCATTCTCATTCTCTTTATCAGACATTTGAACATCTTGTGCAGGAATATTTTCTAAGTCTGGAAGATCATTGGGGGTTCTCCCCTCAATGTGATCCTTCTTTTGTCTTGTCTCCCCCTTCATCTGATCTCAAGTACCAGGATAGGTCCTTGGAGAATTTTCTAGTGCTGCATCATCATGTTTTTCTGTACTGGAGCTTCCTTGTTCTTCAAAGTCACTGGAAGATTCTTCTTCCACAACCACTACTTTCTTCTTTTTCTCTAGTACTGGTGTCTCTTTTGTTAATACTCTATCCCATTTTGCTAGAGTTCTTATATTCATTCTTCTCATATGATTGATCTTAGATCTAATCTTGAGATTGAGACTGTCAGGAAGTGCTTGGACCAAATAGAGGCTTATAATCCTTCCCATATTGGGCTTCTTGATGCTCTCTACTATTTTGTCAAAGACAATTTTGCTCCAGTTGGTCTTCACTTTGAATATTATCCTTGTCATCAACTCAAACATTTGAACAGAGATTCTGGCATATGCTCCTGCTTTGCATAACATCACTTTTCCTATAATCTCTGACAGAAATTTGCCTTGAGTATTCATTCCCTTCCTGACTAGGGTGCTTCCAAGCTTTGTGGTTGGGGGCAATCCACACCACTCCAAAGCTTCTGCAGTCTTGGCAGAATCTATGTCATCTTCTTAATCAACCTTGGGTAAGTGGAGTATCTTTGTCAACCTTCTTGTTGTGATCTTAGCTTTCATTCCATTTACTATAGACTTAATCTCATCTGCATTTGAATCCAGTTGAGTATTGGAAAAGAACTCAAGAACCTCTCGTTTCCAGATATTTGATGGTTCTAAGAGCAAATACTCTAATCCGGCTCCTGTGATAAGGGTTATCACATCCTTGATTTCTTCTAATGTCGAGTCGAATCCATGTCGAACGAGTTCATATCCTTTGAAGACGTTGTTGTCACGTTTGGAAGCCATTGGAGAGAAGGAATCAAAAGAGGTGTGTCGACGAAATGGAGTTCTTGGTCTCGACACTCAGAAATCAAACTCTCAAGATCTCAAGAAGGTGTAGTCGACCACTATTCTCATACCCTATTTATAGTTTAGGCTCTCCTGAAGTCGAAAAGGCACACTCCATTTAGACTGTTCCAAATTTTTAGGAAAAGACCTAGTGCCGACACTAGAAAAATTGTCTATCGAGATGTGTCGACATAAGTCGATACAAGGATAATGTCTCTCGACATATACCTTAGGGCCTCAATACCCTTTGATGTCTCGACACTTACTTTGGTGTCTCGACACATTTTCTGGTGTCTTGACACAACTTTTGACTTAGCCAATATTTTGTCTCCTAAACTATAGAAACTTGATACTTAGATATTTTTACTTGATATTTAATTAAGTAAACTTAATTACTGATTAATATTTTATTCTTATTTTCATCAGTCTTTATGTATGCATTAGTTATTCCAGATTTAACATGTCAAGTTCAAACTTAAAGAAATTAAATTTTTCTTCATCTAGGGGCTTAGTGAAAATATTAGCAATCTGTTTATTTATAGGAAAATTCTAGATTAATGTCTTCCTTTTCTACATGCTCCCTAATAAAGTGATATTTAATCTCAATATGTTTAGTTCTACTATATGACATAGAATTATTTGCAATTGAAATGACACTAGTACAATCACAATATAATGGAGTTTTATTTAGCTTAATATTGTAGTCTTGTAATTGATGTTGAATCCAAAGCAATTGTGCACAAAACCTTCCAACTGAAATATACTCAAATTCAGTAGTGGATATTGCTATACTTGTTTTCTTTTTGCTGCTCCATGACACTAGCCTTCTTCCAAGAAACTGACATGAACCTAAAGTGATTTTCCTGTCTTCTTTACAACCTGCATAATCTGCATCTGAAAAGCATGTTAGTTCAAATCACTATTCCTAGGATACCATAGGTCAAGAATAAGTGTGCCCTTTAGATATCTCAATATTCTTTTGACTGATGTATAATGAGACTCCGTAGGGCAAGCTTGATACCTAGAACAAACACAAGTAACATACATTATGTTTAGTCTACTAGCAGTTAGATAGAGTATTGATCCAACTATGCCCCTATATAAGATGATATCAACTGACTTGCCAGCACCATCCTTGTCTAAAGACCTACTGGATCCCATAGGAGTTCTCATGGAAGTGGTTGTTTCTATTTCATACTTCTTGATTAACTCCTTGGTGAACTTAGACTGACTAATGAAAAGTCCATCTATAGTTTGCTTAACTTGGAGACCCAAGAAAAACTTGAGTTCACCCATACTACTCATCTCAAATTTACCTTGCATAAGTTTGGCAAATTTGGTGCAAAGTGACTCATCAGTAGAACCAAATATAATTTCATATACATATATTTGTACTAAGATAGTCTTGCCTTTGACTTCTCTTAAAATAATGTTTTGTCTATTTTCCCTCTTGAGAATTTGTTCTCTAGATGGAATTTATAAATAGTCTCATACCAAGCCCTTGGGGATTGTTTTAACCTATAGAGAGCTGTTAATAAAAGATAAATATAATTAGGATGAGTAAAGTAAAAAAAAACTGAGGGTTTCTAAACATAGACCCTTTTCTTTGAGGTTACCATTAAGGAAGGTTGACTTCACATTTATTTGGTAAACTTTGAATCCTTTGTAGGCTGCATATGCCTGTAAGAGTCTAATAGCTTCCAATCTAGCCACTAATGCAAAGGTTTGATCAAAATCTATATCCTCTTCTTGTCTATATCCCTTTGCAATAATTGTAGCCTCATTTCTGACTATAACACCATTCTCATGCAGTTTGTTCGTGTAGATCCACTTGGTTCCTATGATGTTACAGTCATCTGGTCTGGGAACCAGCTTCCATATATTACATCTCTAGAACTGGTCTAATTCTTCCTGCATAGCCCCTATTCAAAATGGGTCTATATTGGCTTCTTCAAACTTCTTTGGTTCTATTTGAGACAGAAAACTTGAGTATATTACAGTGTTGTGTTGTCTACTTCTTGTGGTCACACCATGAGCTGCATCTCTAATGATCAGTTCTCTTGGATGATACCTTAGATGTCTGACAACAACTGGTAATGTGACCTCTTCTCTTTGAACAACTTCATCTTGTTGTTGAGACTCTTCTTCTAGTTGTTTCTGTACAATTTCTTCCTCAACAATGTTGACTACATCTTGTATACTTTGGCTTACTAGAACTGAGTCTTTTATTGACAGCTCCTTTAGTTTCAATTCTTCTCCTGTTATGCTTGATGTACCTGACTTATCATTGTAATACATAGAACTTTATTCAAATAAAACATGAACAATCTCCTCTATAACTTGATCCCTCAAGTTGTAGATCATATATTTCTTACTGTGGTTACTATAACCAACAAATATGCCTTCATAGGACTTCTCAGCAAACTTAGTTAAGTATGTTTTCTCATTATTAAGGACAAAATACCTACATCCAAAGATTCTGAAGTAGTCCAAGTCTGGTTTTCTTTCCTTCATTAGCTCATAAGGAGTCTTATTCAGGCTTTTGTTGATTGATGCTCTATTAAGAACATGAGATGCTGTGTTAATAGCTTCAGCCCAGAAATATTCTGGGAGAGAAGAATCACTCAACATGGTTCTTACAGCTTGAATGAGAGTCTTGTTCTTTCTCTCAGCAATCTCATTTTACTGGGGTGTTCTTGGAGAGAAAAACTCTTGCTGAATCCCAAGTTCTTCACAAAACTTTATCATGCATTCAGATTGAAACTCAGTTCCATGATCACTTTTGATTCTGACCACAGAACTGTTCAATTCATTATGTATTTGTTTGACAAATGTATTGAAGACATCAGGAGTTTCAGACTTTTTTGCTTAAAAAGAAAACCCAAGTAAATCTGGAATAGTCATCAACAACTATATAGGTGTAGACTTTCTTACCTACACTATTAACTGGCATAGGACCAAATAAGTTCATATGCAAGAGGTATAAATACCTCACAAAGTCTTTGGTTTCAATGCTTTTGAAGGAATCTTTGGTCTGCTTGCCTTTTTGACTTACAGAGCAAATGCTCTCCTTAGTGCATTTAATGTTAGGACCATTCTTAAGTAGCTATTTACTTAATAGATTGACTATGGTCTTATAGTTCAAATGAGCTAGCCTCTTGTGCCATTTGAAAACATTTGAGGCTTTTTATTTGCCAAACTTCGGATATGGGAGAGTCTGGAATTTAGACAAAGAAAATTTAAACAGTACACATTCTCACTCCTAGTGCCTGTCAAGATGACCTCTTAGTCACTTAACTTCTTTATGTGGCACTCATCCTTGTGGAATGAAATGTCATAGCCAAGATCATAAAGTTGGATTATGCTTATAAGGTTGTGTTGCAACCCTTCCACATAAGCTACTTTAGTGAAAGTGACTAAGCCATTTGAAATCTTACCATAACCACTGGTAATACCTTTGTCAGCTCCACCAAAGATCACCTTTGGTCCATCCTTCACTGGAATAAACTCCCTCAAATTGTTCTTTGTTCCAGTCATGTGTCTAGAACATCCATTATCCAAGTACAAGATGGGCCTATCTCGGGTGCTTGGACATACTTGCAAAATAAAGATTTATTTATCCTTAGGAACCTAAATTGTCTTGGGTCCTAGGTGCTTGTTTGCTGGGGCTCCATTGAGACTGCCTGAGAATTTCTTAGTTGGGTACATTTTCTATCCATGAGATACTATGTGATTAAACCAGCAATCCATGGCAAAGTGTCCAATCTTTTCACAATACCAGCACTCATATCTGTTGTATCTCCTCTTTGGAGGCACAGTATGAACTTTATACTGACATTCCTTAGGACAGAAATCAATAACTTTTACAGTTGCATATTGACTGTAAGCAAGTTATTTTTTTTGCCTTACTATCATAGCAGTCCACCTTAGAGGAAACACATTAGGAGTAGCTTTCCGATTCACAGATGTGCTAGGTGATCCTGATCTAGACTTCTGGATTTCTTTTCCTTTGGTCTAAGAAACAGGTTGTGGCAACACTGGACCCTTTTGTCCTATCAGCTTTCTTCCACTCCTCCTCCTTGATTTTATATAACCAAGACCACTTCCAGGAGTTCCTGGGAAGGTATCTATTATGGGGAGCACAGTCTTTGGTTTAGATAACTGTTGAAGAAGTCTTTTCTCATTATGGAGTTTGAGTTCTAACTCCTGAATGGTTGCATCTCTTTGTTTAAGCAACATGATTTGATCATCAATGATCTTAGTTAGCTTAGATAACTTTGAACTTTGAAGACCAATTTGCTGAGTAGCCATCTCATGATGGTACTTAATACCTCTTAGTGATGCAATCTTGATGACTTATTCTTTGATAAGATTTTTGCTCTTTACAAGAGCCTCTAGCAATTTTCCAAACTTAACTGTGAGCTGCTGCAGTTCAGTCTCAGATTTGAACTCATTTGAATCAAAATTTGAGCTACATGAGTCTGACTCATCCTCAGTCTCATGAATAGAAGTTGTAGAACAAATAAATTTGTCAAAGATTACCTCAGTGTTCTGACAGTCAACTATTTTTGTTTCTTGATTATCAGTCAGTGCCATTAAGTTGACCTCTATATCATATTCAAAGTCATCAGATAGTGATGTAGTTGTGGAATTCTTTCCCTTATATATGATTTCTCTGATGAAATCCTCTTCATAGGATAACAATCCAACGTGAGCATGTTCTTCATCCGATTCAGTTGAATCTGAATCACTATCAGATAAAGTTTTTGGCTTCTCTTCCATTAGACACTTTTCTGACTTCTTATCTATGTAGAACTTCTTTTCCTTGGACTTCATGTTCTCCTTTCTCTTTACTGGACAATCAGCAATGACATGTCCAGGCCTGTTACAGCAATAACAAATAATGTGATTCTTAACTTGTTTGTTCTGGTTTGAATCATACCTGACCACAAAGTTGTTTCTGTGTTTGTCTTTATTTTTACAAAAACTTGATCCAGATGATGTCTTCTTGTTCCATTGCTTCCTTCTTCTCATAATCTTCTTGAATTGCCTAGTGAACAATGTCAATTCACCATCTGATAATTATTTTGATGAAGAACTAGTCCCATGACTGACTGTATCTTTATTCCTTCTTGGTGATGGGGGATTTTCTCTTTTAGTCTTCTTAGATAGGTCAGCTTTGAAAGCCATAGATTTTGACTGATTTGAACTTCTGGCAGATTCATCTTCAACTTTTCTTGAGTTTAACTATAACTCATGAGATAACAATTTCCCATACAAATCTTGGGGTAACATGTTCCTTAGATTACCTATTTCTCTTACTGCACATATCTTTATGTCTCATTCTTTATTTAGGGATCTCAGAAATTTATCATTGAACTTATAGTTAGAGAATTATCTATCATAGTTCCTAATATCATTGACTATTCTAAAGAACTTCTCATAACAAAGTTCTATAGAATTTGTCTTCCCTTGCCTGAAAGCCTCATACTGTTGATTGAGTAGAGACTTTTTGTTATCTTTGAATTCCTCAGCGCCTTCCATATAGACTATTAGAGTATCCCACATCTACTTGGATGTTTTATAGTGGACTAAGTTCTGAAAGGTAGAGTTGTCTATAACACTCACAATTATATTTTGTGCCCTTTTATCCATGGTGGTTAGAACTACCTCATCCTTGGTCATTTCAGATTGACTTTTTGGAGTTTGCATATTAGCATCTTGGATAGATACTTTCATAGGAATGTATGGTCCTTATTGAACTGTGATAAAGATTCTTGGATCAGATGCCTCCATGAATAATCTCACCCTCTGCTTCCAAATAGCAAAATTATCCTTTGTACATATAAGAAGCTTCATAAAATTGAGTTCTCTATGGGATTCTGAAGCCATGAGATCTGATATATATCAACCACCCTTAGGATTTTTCTGACTATTAGGTCTTTCTTTGAAGAACCTCCCTCTGATGCCACTTGAAAGATAAATCTATGGGTAGTAATCACCTAGAGGGGGTGAATAGGTGTCTTTTAAAATCTTTAGCACTTATGCTTAATAATTTAGCATATAATTGAAAATGAACAATCACAAATCACAGCACACACAATCATAGAGTACACAGAAGCTTTATAGTGGTTCCCCTATTTAGGGTACATCAACTTTCCCCCTTCTTCCTCACTAGCAATGTGCTAGATAAGGTTATATCTCCTCCTCTTCAACTCAGATAAACTGATCTTACAAACTCGGCTTCTTTACAGAAACCTACACCTAAGACCAACAGGTCCTACCTCAGAGATCCAACCAATATCCTACCTCAGGTCCCTCAAGAACCCTACCTCAGACTATACGAGTCTTACACCTCTATGATCCCACACAAATCACATACCTCAGGTCCCTCAAAAACCCTACCTCAGACTATACAAGTCTAACACCTCTGTGATCCCACACAAATTACATACCTCAGGTCTCTCAAGAACCCTATCTCAACCTTTATAACATAGGCTTATAACTCAGAGAATAAATTTCCTACACACTCAGATCTCAAAGAGATCTTACAGGTTTAATAGGGAAATAATAAGTAGAATTATCTGAGTAAATAGATTCTTCAATTCAGCAACAACACTGGATTGATTCTTGATGAACAGACTAACTGAAATGAAACTTCACTGGATCTTCAATGTTCTTGTTGATGATCGGCTTGAATCTTGGAAGAACTTGTTGAATAGATCCAACTTAATCATCTGATCTACTTATTGAATGGATAAGAAGACTTTCTTGAAGACCTGTGTCTTCCTTCTTCTTGGAGTTATCACCCTTCTCTAACTTAGGATAAATCAGAATGAGTGAATTGATTGATTAATTGATTAATTGTGTTCTATATAGACGACCCCTCAATTTATAGCCTTCACTGGTTGCTGGCTTCTGATTGATGATATCATCATATGCCATCATACTTCAAGTTTTCCTTCAAATAGATTCTGATGAGACATCAAGTCACCGTAGTTGACATGATACTTCTGACTTGACTTGACACTCAGCTGTGTTTACTCTATACAGCTTCATGATCATAAGTGTTGAGAAGTCCCAAATGTCTTGACACAATAATACTTAGTGTTCTTAGACTGTAAACTGCAAGGTGTCAAAACATCTGCTTTACTGTGTCGAGACAGTTGAATTGTCTCAACACAACTGTCTGAACTGTCGAGTGAAGTGTTGTGTCTTGACACTACTGTCTTGTATCTTTCTGATCTCGACACTTCTCCTACAAAGTTGTCGACATTATTGTAAAGTATTTTGAAACTTTTTTACTTAGTCATTTCTTTACGGCTGCAACTTGCTGGGCTTTGACTGCCCTGACTTCACTCAGCACTATTAGCTATATGGCTTTTAGTGAACTGGCTTCACTCAACGCCTGTGGATTTAGTCAATTTTCTTCAACAACTGCCTTGATATTTGGCGTTGAGTGAGCTTGCTTCACTCAACGCCTGTGGACTTAGGCAATTTCTTGCCTTTCCAGTCAGCTTCTTTGGGTCCATCTGTCAATGTCACTTGGACCACCTGTCCAATTAATATGACACAGACTAACCTGCATGCATGAACTGAAACATACATTAAATACAACTATATATATGTATATCATTGAGTTGAAAGGACTTCTTCAAATCAAGTGCATTATTTCCAATGTACCCAACAATACAACCCATGCTACGCTCTCGAGGATCACGTCGGTATCAAGAAGCACTACCGACGGAAGCACTCGGTGAACAGGCAGTGGGCATGCGCACGCTGCGACAGATCCTATGCTGTCCATTTTTATTACAAGGCATACCTCAAGACATGTGGCATGTGCAACTACTCGTGTGATTCTGACCCTATTTTTGTTGGAGTTACCATGGTGACTAGAAGTGGTCAAACATGTAATCTTATTGCCAACGCGATATGAGCCTGCAGGGTCGCACATAAGAGCATGTGGAGAAGTTGGAAGATTGACTGTGTTGGTAAGGGTTACCAATCACCACCCAGAATAGGTCGGGCAAACGTTGCCAAAGGAAAATCGTCGAGAATCAAAGGGTGTCGTCGAGTATATCTCGCCGACTAAGGCAAAGTCGTCGAGAATCGATGGGAGTCGTCGAGCCTGTCTCGCCGACTAAGGCAAAATCGTCGAGAATCAATTTGCTGAAATCGTCGAGAATCGAAGACAGTGTCGTCGAGACTGTCTGCTGATTCTCGCCGAATCTGGCTGCTGATTCTCGCCGAATCTGCCTGTTGATCTCGCCGACTGATTCTCGCCGAACCTGTAAGTGATTCTCGCCGAATTTTCCAGAAGCCTTGTCCTGTGCGGTGTGCGGATAGCGATACTTTTATGCTTTTGGTATAAAAGGGGACTTAGGGTTTTGGGATCAGGGCTCTCGACAGATCAGATTTTTCTACTGTAGCTGGATCGAACCCGACGGAAGTGTTCCGCCGCTCGCTCCGCCAAATCCTGAGCCCTGCCGGACGGAAGAGTTCCGCTTCCGCCGCCTCCTCGCTCCGCCGACCTCATCCTCTCCGGCGACATTCGCCGGCGTTGCTTTTCCTGGAGCGGACCTAGCAGTTCGTGGAAGTGCAAAGGTGCGGTTGATCTCCTTCCCAACCCTTCGTGCGACGAAGCTCGGTGTTCTCCCGCTCGTGTGGATTTCTGCAGAGACGTGGACGTTATTCCACGTAGAACTCACCACCGACGAGGACTCGAAGCTTGGAGCATCTCCGTTGAGTTGTGACTCAACGCCACTAAGGTATTTTGCCTAGTAATTTTGTTTACTTCTTGATTCAACATTCGTGGCCCGATCCCATCTCTTTTGGGTTGTCTTGATGTTTTATTCCTTCCGCTGCGTGCATAAGCGTTGTGCCATCCTTATAAAGAAACCCAACAGTGGTATCAGAGGGAGGTTGCGGCCATGATTGTTGTATTGGAAGTTAGGTTATTCCAGTACGTGTAAACCTAGGGATTTAGAAGTGTTCTAAATGTCTAGATTTAATCTTGGCACCCCGCCGGGAACGTCTGGAATCTTGTAGTAATTTCTAATCGTTAGGAATTACTGTCTCCTTAGCAGTAACCATCCCTCAATTTTGTTTTGGATTTTGAATCCAACAAGGAGAGATGAGCTTGTCTACTGCTTTAAGTTGAGTTGCCTTTGTCCCTTGTCCAATGCATGTAAACCTGAAGGTTTGGAAGTCTCCAGATGTTCAGATTTATCCTTTTTCTTCTATCAAATGTTGATAGTGTCAGGTTGTGCACATAAGGGATACATGTGGATTTTAGAAATTGTTTTTTTGTGGATGTGCACATTGATCAAATGTTGATCATGGTTAATGGTTAACCCATAATCAAAATCCCTTCCTCTAATATTAAGTGTTCGGATGCCTTCCGATGGATGACACTCTTCCTGCCTCGATTGATGAAGTGTGGGCTTCCCAAAGCAAGGTGCATTAATCTATCTTGGTAAGGGTGCCAGAGGATAATTGTGATATCCCACTGTCGACATCGGGTCTAACTTAACTAGGTGACCTCAAAGGTTGAGTGCCTAGAGGCATGGGGTTGGCATGCACCACATGATGGATGCGAATAAGGAGTTATTCACCAACCATACAAGAATTGCATGAGGATGCAATTGGCAAGCGTTGTCTACCTAAATAACCGCATTGTGAGAGGAAAGCCAAAGCTGACTCATAGTGTTGGTGAAATACGGATCTTGTCCACTAAGAGAGTAGCTCGCATGAACTCTCCGAATTGATAGTGAGGGCTATTATTTTGAATAAAATAGTGGGAGTTTTTAATTGAAGTCCAAATTAAGAAAATAATTGTATTTTGAAATTTTGGTACTGATTTATTCTGCATGAATTCTTGTAGAATTCCATGGCAAGTGATTCACACTCCACTCTGTCTCTGAGAGCCATCCTTGATAAGGATAAGCTCAGCGGGACTAATTACATGGACTGGTACAGGAACCTGAGAATTGTTCTCAGGCAAGAGCGAAAGCTCTACGTCTTGGAAGAAGAAGCCCCTGAGGTGCCGACCGGGAATTCTTCCCGTGCTGATAAAGATACTTATAAGAAGTATACCGATGACGCCTTGGATGTCGAATGCCTTATGCTTGCCACCATGAACTCTGAGCTTCAGACTCAACATGAGAACATGGGGTGCAAGGAGATTGACGAGCACCTCAAGAAAATATTTCAAGGGCAAGTTCGTCAAGAGAGGTTTGACGTCACCAAAGCATTGTTTTAGTGCAAGATGGGAGTTCGAGACTCAGTAGGGACTCACGTACTCAAGATGATTGGGTATATAGAGAACCTTGAAAGACTGGGTTTTCCTCTAGGTCAAGAGTTGGCTACAGATCTGATCCTGCAATCGTTGCCGGACAGTTACGAGCAGTTTGTCTTGAACTACAACATGAATGAGATAGACAAGACACTGCCCGAACTCCTAGGCATGTTGAGAACTGCCGAGATCAATATGAAGAAGGCCAAGCCTGCCAGCCCCATACTGATGGTGCATAAGGGCAAGGGCAAGACCAAAGGCTTCAAGAAGACGAAGGTGGGACCTAAGTCGCATCTTGAGCCCAAGTCTTCTACACTGATGAAGAAGAAGAGCACGATGAAGGAGGGGAAATGCCATCACTGTGGCAAGGCTGGTCATTGGAGGAGGAACTGTCCTTCGTACATTGAGGGTCTGCAGAAAATGAAGGGAGGTATGACCTCTGCTTCAAGTATTTACGTTATAGAGATAAACCTTTCTGCTCCTTCATCTTGGGTATTGGATACCGGATGTGGTTCTCACATTTGTACAAATGTGCAGGAACTGGGAAGGAGAAGATTGCTGAGTAAAGGGGAGGTGGACCTGCGCGTCGGCAATGGAGCAAGAGTTGCTGCTGTAGCCGTAGGGGTTTATCGTCTTTCTTTGCCCAGTGAGCTTGTAATAGAACTAGATAACTGCTATTTTGTTCCGGCAATAACTAGAAACATTATATCCATTTCATGCTTGGACATGATTGGATTTTCTTTTATGATTAAGAACAACTGTTGTTCTATATTTAAGAATGATGTTTGTTATGTTGTAGCCCAATTGTTTAATGGTCTTTATGTTTTGAACTTGGACCATCAGATCTATAATGTAGAAAATAATAAAAGACTAAGAACAAATGACTCAAACCCTACATATCTCTGGCATTGTCGTTTGGGCCATATAAACGAGAAGCGCATATCCAAGCTCCATAAAGATGGACTTTTGGACTCATTTGATTATGAATCATTTGAGCGATGTGAATCTTGTTTGTTAAGCAAGATGACTAAGGCCCCTTTCACTGGTTATACTGAGAGGGCTGAGGATCTCTTGGGTGTTGTACATAGTGATGTATGCGGACCCATGAGTTCCATGGCTAGAGGTGAGTATTTCTACTTCGTTACATTTACTGATGATTTCAGTAGATACGGATATGTGTATCTTATGAAGTGCAAATCCGAGACCTTTGAAAAGTTCAAAGAGTTCAAGAATGAAGTAGAAAACCAGTTGGGTAAAAGGGTTAAAGCACTCCGATCCGATCGAGGTGGCGAATACCTGAGTCATGAGTTCCGTGATCATCTGAAAGAGTATGGTATTGTATCACAGCTCACTCCACCTAGAACACCAAAACATAATGGTGTGTCTGAGAGGAGAAATCGTACATTGTTAGACATGGTACGTTCGATGATGAGTCATGCAGACTTGCCTGTTTCCTTTTGGGGTTTTGCGTCAGAGACTGTTGCAATGACACTGAATCGCGCTCCAACGAAAAAGGTTCTGAAGACACCATATGAGATATGGACTGGTAAGCGTCCTAGTATGTCGTTCATTAAAATTTGGGGCTGTGAGGCATACGTGCGATGTCAAATGCCTGACAAGCTGGAACCCAAATCGGATAAATGTTATCTGGTGGGATATCCTAAGGAAACGAAAGGGTATTACTTTTACCTACCGTCCGAGGGCAAAGTGTTTGTCGCAAGGACTAGCGTCTTCTTGGAGAAAGAGTTCTTATCAAGAAAGACTGAAAAGGTAGAACTTGAAGAAGTTCAAGAACCACAAGTAGTGAATGAACCGGAATTGGATTCTGAGATAGGACTACAAGATGTTGTAGCTAGAGAACCTACTCAAGAAACACAAGTCCTACGTAGATCTGGTAGACCGAGGTTTGAGCCTGAGAGATATGGATTTCTCATGTCTCAAATAGGTAATGTGTTGCTTATGGATCATGATGATGAACCAGCAACCTACCAAGAGGCTATGAATGGACCGGACTCCGACAAATGGTTTGAGGCTATGAAATCCGAGATGGACTCCATGTATGCAAACCAAGTTTGGAACTTAGTGGAACCACCTGAAGGGGTACGACCAATAGGGTGCAAATGAGTCTTCAAGAAGAAGACCGACATGGATGAGAATGTACAGACATTCAAAGGGTGACTGGTGGCTAAGGGTTTCAAGCAAATTCATTGTATTGACTATGATGAGACTTTTTCCCCTGTTGTCATGGTAAAGTCCATAAGGATATTGCTTGCTATTGCTGCGTATTATGACTACGAGATCTGGCAGATGGATGTCAAAACGGCTTTCCTTAATGGAAACCTCCTTGAGGAAGTGTACATGACACAACCCGAGAGTTTTGTATCCCCAAATGAAGCCACTAAAATATGCAAGCTGAACAAGTCCATCTATGGACTGAAATAGGCCTCTCGAAGTTGGAATCTTCGTTTTGATGAGAAAATCAAAGAGTTTGGTTTCATCAAGAATGAAGATGAGCCTTGTGTTTACAAGCGAATCAGTGGGAGCATTGTTGTCTTCCTGATATTGTATGTAGATGGCATACTTTTGATTGGGAATGACATTCCTACCATGAAAGTTGTTAAGAACAACCTAGGGAACTGCTTTTCTATGAAGGACTTGGGTGAAGCGACTTACATACTCGGTATTAAGATCTATAAAGATAGATCGAAGAAGTTGCTGGGTTTGACCCAGAGTACATACATTGAGAAGGTGTTGAAGCGGTTCAACATACTTGAGTCCAAGAAAGGATTTTTACCCATGTCTCATGGTGTGAATCTATCTAAGGACCAGTGTCCAAAATCTTATGAAGATAAGGACCGCATGAAGTTGATTCCATATGCTTCGGCAATTGGATCAATCATGTATGCAATGTTATGTACTCGACCCGATGTCTCCTTTGCTTTGAGCATAACTAGCAGGTATTAGTCAGACCCCGGTGAATGTCACTGGATTGCAGTCAAGAATATCCTGAAGTACTTGAGAAGGACTAAGGATGTGTTCTTGGTCTATGGTGCAGAGGAAGAGCTCGTTGTAAGTGGTTACACGGATGCTAGCTTCCAAATTGATAGAGACGACTCAAAGTCTCAGTCAGGTTTTATGTTTTGCCTTAATAGAGGAGCTGTGAGCTGGAAGAGTTCCAAGCAAGAGACAGTTGCTGATTCTACAACAGAGGCCGAGTATATCGCTGCGGCTAATGCAGCGAAGGAGGCTGTATGGATTAGGAAATTCATCGGTGAGCTTGATGTAGTTCCTAGCATTGTTGGTCCCGTAGTTCTCTACTGTGATAACAATGGTGCAATTGCACAATCTAAGGAACCTAGATCCCATCAGCGCTCCAAGCACATACTTCGGCGGTTCCATCTTATTCGTGAGATTGTCGAACGAGGAGATGTGAACATTTGCAGAGTGTCGACTGAGGAGAATATTGCGGATCCACTAACAAAGCCTCTCGCGCAGAGAAAGCATGATGGTCATACTAGATCAATGGGTATACGATACCTGAATGATCAACTCTAGTGGGAGCCTTGTGGGTTGCATGTAAACATATATTCTGTTGGCTGTTTATTGTTTATTCATTTGATGAATTTTGTACCCAAATGTTTCTTTTTACAATTAATGGCAAGTTCTTTTATTGTGATTTTTCTATGTGATAGTTAAATTGTAACATAATAAATACCCTTAGAGTGTTCGCTTCTATAGGACATCAAGTACGTTACTTGAATGTGAGAGCCTATGATTTATTTGAAGCTTCATTCTTAAAAGGTCCCTGGTCGTTGTATCGTCATAGAAACTAAGGGTGATGATGATACCTTAAGACCAGCACGTGTGTTGACTGATGACCAGTTCTCATAGGTCATGATATTGTGATATCAAGTCATCACGTGGGTACTTGTTAATGAACAAGTTGTACTGGACAGACCCATCCTGAGACTACTTTGTGGATTGTTATCTAATCGTGTCACAAGTAGGTCTCTATTGGCAATGGTTTTGTGGTCCTTTGACCTGACGTCACAGCATTTATCAAGTGAGGAAGAGCGTGCTTTGATGCCATCTAAAGTCTTCCTTGAGAAAGGTTGATGATAAGGGTGGTTATTGGGTACGTTACGAATCATTTGGGTGTTTGTGTGTGAGCAGATATGGGATTTGTCCTCCTATATGACAGGAGTTGCATCCATGGGCCCCTTGATGGAACTGGACTGAGAAATGCATGACCATGCTTGGTTGAGTCAGTATGTGATATTGGACTCACCATTCTCTGGAAGTCCGTTCTAGATCAAGAAACTTGGATTGAGCTATTATGAGGGTGACACGGTCCATGCCTCTAGTTCTTTCCGGATGTAAGGGACAAAGGGACAAAGACAATGCTGGGACATTGTTCATAAAGGCTTATGAGTTATGAACTCTTATTGCTTGGGCAGCAATGATGCATTGATAGATGCCGCTCATTGTTTGTGAGGTTTTTGGTTTGATACTTTCAAGATCAAGTGGGAGACTGTTGGAGTTACCATGGTGATCTAGAAGTGGTCAAACATGTAATCTCATTGCCAACACGATATGAGCCTGCATGGTCGCACATAAGAGCATGTGGAGAAGTTGGAAGATTGACTGTGTTGGTAAGGGTTACCAATCACCACCCAGAATAGGTCGGGCAAACGTTGCCAAAGGAAAATCGTCGAGAATCAAAGGGTGTCGTCGAGTATATCTCGCCGACTAAAGCAAAGTCATCGAGAATCGACGGGAGTCGTCGAGCCTGTCTCGCCGACTAAGGCAAAATCGTCGAGAATCAATTTGTTGAAATCGTCGAGAATCGAAGATAGTGTCGTCGAGACTGTCTGCTGATTCTCGCCGAATCTGGCTGCTGATTCTCGCCGAATCTGCCTGTTGATCTCGTCGACTGATTCTCGCCGAACCTGTAAGTGATTCTCGCCGAATTTTCTAGAAGCCTTGTCCAGTGCGGTGTGCAGATAGCGATACTTTTATGCTTTTGGTATAAAAGGGGACTTAGGGTTTTGGGATCAGGGCTCTCGACAGATCGGATTTTACTACTATAGCTGGATCGAACCCGACGGAAGTGTTCCGCCGCTCGCTCCGCCAAATCCTGAGCCCTGCCGGACGGAAGAGTTCCGCTTCCGCCGCCTCCTCGCTCCGCCGACCTCATCCTCTCCGGCGACAGTCGCCGGCGTTGCTTTTCCTGGAGCGGACCTAGCAGTTCGTGGAAGTGCAAAGGTGCGGTTGATCTCCTTCCCGACCCTTCGTGCGACGAAGCTCGGTGTTCTCCCGCTCGTGTGGATTTCTGCAGAGACGTGGACGTTATTCTACGTAGAACTCACCACCGACGAGGACTCGAAGCTTGGAGCATCTCCGTTGAGTTGTGACTCAACGCCACTAAGGTATTTTGCCTAGTAATTTTGTTTACTTCTTGATTCAACATTCGTGGCCCGATCCCATCTCTTTTGGGTTGTCTTGATGTTTTATTCCTTCCGCTGCGTGCACAAGTGTTGTGTCATTCTTGCCGGCACCCAACAATTTTCTCCTATAATTTTTGGTATTTATTGTAGGAAATTGATGTATAATTCAAAATAATGAATAATTTTCATTTTGAAAATAGATAATAATAATTATAAAATAGATCTTAAATAACAAGTTTTAAAAACAAAAGACAGTATAGAAATCAGAATATAATATAAGTTTAGAATCGAGTCTTAGTAATGCGTGTGATCACTGCCCTAAAGAAGTTGCATCACCCTCTAATAGAGCCTTCAACGCAGCACGGTAAAGTCGACGCATTTGTCGAGATATATTTGATGCATGTAGACACAAAAAGGATTCAGAGCATTCTTGTCGATGCTGTTAACCCAGAAATCAGTGATCCTTCCCAAGATAGCTAGCTCGCGAGTCATGGCCTGCTCCAGGTTCTCCCTGGTGGTCGTGGCCTATTTCGGCCCTCTTCTAGTCGGGCGGATAGGTTTCACTGTCTGCCCAGACCATGCGGCTAGGGCGGTCTCCCAGGCTTGACCGTTGTGTCTGCGCAGCAACCGTACGTTCTGTAGAGGATGGCTGCTTCTACAGTCCGCCCCTGTAGGCCACGCAGTTAGGTCAGCTAACCGCGCTTTAGTTCTCTTTCTTCAATAGGTGCGGACTACCCAGCTCATAGGTGGACTACTCTGCTATCTAATCAAGAGGCGTGGGCTCATGGTTTCAGTGTCTGCCTAGCCCGCGTGGATGCTTCTCAGCCCGACAGGGTCAAGCTCTAGTTTGCCACTCGGCAGGCGCGAACTCCCTTTCTCGGTGTCTGCCTAGCCCGCGTGGACTTCTCTGCAAGGTAGAGGTGAGCCCGGTCCTCTCTTATCCGCCTAGCAGAGACGGACTGCTCTTGTGTGCACTTAAGCAATGTGGACTGTCCATCTTCTAGATCAATAAGGGAAAAACCCAGTTCTCCACACAATAGGCGTAGACTCCCGCTCTCAGAGTCTGCCTAGCTCGTCGGCGAACTCGAGTCATCTCCGCACGGTAAGCGCGAACTTGTCATCTTGGAATCCACCTAGCTCTAAAGGGACCTCCACGCAGCAGAGGAAGTTCCAGCTCTTGATCTCCGCCTAAGCAATGACAGACTCTTCCCTTATCCTCCTAGCAAGGGTAGAATCAGCAGACTCCTTGTCTACTCGCACAACTCACCGACATACCGGGGGTAACTTTACCAAGACCATCTCTAACCCAAGCCTATAAATAGGCCCCCATACCTCTCATTTGGGGAGGACGACCCCAGGTAGCAACCATTGCAACAAACCCTGCGGCTACACATTCCTATCCGCCGGCCTTAACCAGCGGCCTGCCCATCAGTCCAGGCGGAATCCGCAGATAGCCCGCGCGGCTAGGTCTTTAGGCTGTCAACTACCTTGGAGAACAGCTTTACCGAGGCTGTCCGCGTGACTTTGCGACTTGCTAGTTTAGTCTGTGCAGCCTTAGCAGCTTACCTTTTTTCTAGCCACCAGCCTCTTGTATTTTTATCTGTATTTCCTTATTTTGGACATAAAGGAACCCTTACATCAACTGTAATACTGTTTTCATAATAAAGGGAAAGCCCGTCGCAAGAGTGACATTTAAGCCGTGGCCAGCAAACTCTGTTGTTGTCACTGCAAGCGGCCCCTCTCTTCTCTTTTCCCCTCTCTCGGCATCAACCGCTAATCCCTAACCGTTAAAGTAACCGGCTACTCGACAGTCCTCATCACCACTATTATCCCTGCATCCCAGATCGAATGCTTACACCTCTTGAGCTCAAGGAGAGGCGCATTTTTGGCATTAACAGTTAACAAGTGACCTTCATATTTTGAATAGACAATGAAATCCAACGGTTAGCTATGTCAGACCATCAACCTATCTAGAACCTCGCTCCTTCAAGTCCTAGTGAAGATCCTCTCTGGGAAGCCTTAGAGAAATCGCGTCGGGAAACTGCCCAACAGTTCCAAGGAATAAACCATGCTCTAGCTGCTATCACACAGCCATTAGAGGTGCAACCCACAGCAGCGCCAGTTCCTCTAGCCAATCCAACACCAGGAATGGAGAATCCGCAAGCCTATCTGCCGACTTACCCGCCGGTCTACCCGCCGGTCTATCCACCGACATATCCAACAACTTACCCGCCAGGGCAGGCCGCAACCCCATGCGGTCTCAAAATGACGAGTTCATAGCTTGTCAAAACTTCTTCCGGGAAGCTGCCCGAGGAAGTCCAGCAAGATTCTTGAATTTTCAGGGAATTCATCCCTATCCTTCAGCTCCTGTAGTTGCTCCTCCCGCAACAACCTTTCCTTTTTATCCTCCCTCTCATTTTTCAACTGCGAATTATCCTCCATTCTTTCTTTTTTCCTTATTTTCTAGGAAGGCAAAAAGAGCCATCGTCGTTTATAGATAGTATCCGGCAAGAACCAACTCTAGCTCACTCCAGAGAGCCGCGATTGCCAACTTACACTGGAGAGTCTGACCCGATATCACACTTACAAGCTTTTGAGTCAGCCATCGCCCTCAAGACTCTTACCGATGCTACCAAGTGCAAGCTATTTGTAATGTTCTTTGATGGACAAGCAAGAGAGTGGTTCTACGGACTGCACCCTCAGTTCATCGCTTCCTTTGTTGATCTATGAAGAGAGCTTCTACTCAGGTTTTCTACCTCTACCAAGAGGAAGAGCGGGCCGAAGGCCCTATTTGAGATCAGGCAGCGAGAGAATGAGACTTGGGCTCATTTTGTCGATCATTTTCAAAGAGAGATTCTTGACATTGAAACGTCGATCTATAGATGTATTGAGTCGCTCTAATAAGTGGTTTAAGAGAAGGGCCACTTAAGTTCGAAGCTAATGTACGAGTGACAAGGACATACCTAGAGATGATCAGTCTTGCCAACTTCTACATATGAGGTGAAAATAGTAATCCCAACTACATCTCGAGGCTTGTAACAGAGAAAAATCCTTATTCTTCATACGAGCAACCTCCAAAGTCTTCTCAGAAGGATTTTTAATCGTGAACATGGAAGGGAAGGAATTTTTGACGTCATCAACGCCTCTTCCCAGGCCAAGATCACTTTCAAAGTCAAAGATCACAATTGTTAGTTTCTCCCGCTTATCCAGCACAAGCCCCTCAAGCAGCCCCAGTTTACCAGTAAAAGGGTGATAACTCGCCAGAATCTGAACTGAGCAGAGTTATGCAAGAAGTAATTCAAGTCATGAAAAGCAAGACCGGTTATAAGAGGCCTTATCAACCCGCCGATCAAAGATCCAAAGACTCGGATCCCAATTGTGAATTCCATAAATAGAAAGGGCATCCAACTGAAAAAACTGCCGAGCGCTTTGTCAACTGGTGGAAAAGATTCTGAAGCAGGGTAAATTGCGTGACTTATTCCAGAAGGATGACCACTTTGATCCGTCTACTTCAAAAGGCAAAGAAGTAATGGACATTCCTTTCAGCTCAAAGGGAGTGAGCCAAATCAGCAATGACATTAACTTCATTATTGGCCCGTTTGCTTTTTGTTTTTCATTCTCTGAACATTTCTAAGTTCTCTCGCATTCATTTCAATAAATTTTACGTTAGAGATCCCGTACTGACACTTTTCCTTTTTTGGAGTGCCTCCTCCTCTATTTTCTCTTTGCCAAAGGGATCGCTGAACCGATGAGATATCGTCAAGTCTTGCTTGATCCCCCCATAGATTGGTCCCTGGCGTAATACTACCATGACCACATATAGCAGGGAGTGTTCTCATATGTGCATTGGGAGCCATCCAATTTGTGCAGGTGGACTTCAGGGCTTCGGATCCTAGCCAGTATCTAACACACAACATGCATCAAGGGAGGTCCCATATGTTAGCTCTACTGTGCTCTGTTAGGGATACATTACAACTAAGATGATTAGTGCTTGGAAAGCAATGTCCCCCAGGTGTAGCCTTGTCTCTGTGATCATCTCACGTTGTGATCGTCGAACACTCCAAGGTGCTCTCATGCCGTGCCTTCCGGGGACCCACGACATTGCTGATCTTTTAGGGGGAGCAATGCTTTAGACCTTTTGGCACACATGGTCTAATAGATCAGCAATGCTTGTAACCCTAAGTCATGAGAGCAGTGTGTCTGTCGTTCCTTCTTATGAGTTTTGCATTTTCTCTTTTGTGCCCTTTCGGGGGAGCGCGGTTAATCCGCCCTTGGTAATCTACACCTTTGATGATCTTTTAGGGAGAGCAATGCTTTAGACTTTTTGGCGCACCTAGCTTAATTGATCATCTTCGGGTGTAGATCTCTTTCAAACTGCCTTTTTTCAGGTTAACAGGAAAATCTGACCTATCCGAAGGATCCGTGACATCGTATTTCTTGCGTATACTCATCTTATATACTCAGCTCATATAAATCTTTATCCGCTAGCAGTGTCTCCGCTATACTTATTGAATATTTTTTGGCAACAATTGTTTAATCAAAGAATTTGGTTCTCTTTGTCTACAAACCATGCAGTCTAGTCAAAGTGTTTTCATCTGACTGGTCTGGATTTCATATTGAAGATGTCATATCTGACCGCGCAATAAGACTGTTGTTATGGCTCAATTTCTAATCAACCCAGCACTTCTCTATTCAGTTGATGACAGGGTTTATTGGATTTTCCTCCTGCTTAATTATATCTTCCTTAGCGCATCAATATTTGCAAGTTCCCTTCAGGTACTTGAAGAAATTTTTCTTTCATATCTGTTTCTTACTCTTCTTTTGCAGAGATTAGTAGGTATTTGCAAGTTCCCTTCAGGTATTTGCAAGTCATTTTTCTTTCATATATGCTTCTTACTCTTCTTTTGCAGAGATTAGTAGGTATTTATATGTTCCCTTCAGGTACTTGCAAGTCTTTTTTCTTTCATATCAGCTTCTAACTTATCTTTTGTAGAGATTCGCAGGTGTCCGCGAGTTCTCTTCAGGTACTCACGATTATTTCTTCTTTACCTGCTCTAACTTCTCTTTTGCAGAGATTCACAGGTGCCCTCGAGTTCTCTTCAGGTACTCGAGATTGTTTCTTCTTTACTTACTCTAACTTCTCTTTTGTAGAGATTCACAAGTGCTTGCGAGTTCTCTTCAGTTACTCACAATTGTTTCTTCTTTATATGCTCTAACTTCTCTTTTGCACAGATTCGTAGGTGCCCGCGAGTTCTCTTCAGGTACACGATTGTTTCTTCTTTACCTACTCTAACTTCTCTTTTGCAGAGATTCACAAGTACCCGCGAGTTATTCCCAGGTACTCGCACTTTATATTTTTCTTTTACATGCATCTTACTTCTCTTTTACAGAGATTAACAGATGCTCGTGAGTTCCTCCTCAGGTACTCATTCTTCTCTTCTCTTTTACTTATTCTAACTTCTCTATTACAGAGATTAGCAGGTGTTCACGAGTTCTCTTGAGGTACTCAAACCTTTTTACTTGAACTTCCCTAAGTTCTATTAGGCAGACCCCAGCAGAAGATGCTCGCAAGTCTTCTTCGCTTCGCGGGTTCTTTTTCAGGTACTCGCAAGCTTCGTTCTTTCTATGCTTACTTTAACTCTTCTTCCTTGCAAAATAAAATGTAAAGTGTTTTTAGAATCTTAGTAGGAGAGACATCAGGTATTTGCTCTCTCTTGCCATTCTCTTTTTCAGCCGACTTTCAGGGGATAGATCACGATTTTTCGTGGGGGTCCAAAAGTGCGGGGATTATGTTAACCAAGAAATTGGCGATCCTTCCCAAGGTAACTAGTTCGCGAGTCGCGGTCTGCTCTAGGTTCCCCCTGGAAGTCACGACCCATCTCGGCCCTCTTTTAGTCGGGCGGATAGGTTTCTCTGTCCGCCCAGACCGCGCAACTAGGGCGGTCTCCCAGGCCTGACCGCCGTGTCCACGCATCAACCGTGTGTTTTGTAGAGGTTGACTGCTTCTACAGTCCTCCCCTGCAGGCCACGCGGTTAGGTCGGCTAACCGCACTTTAGTTCTCTCTCTTCAATTGGTGCGGACTGCCCAACTCATAGGTGGACCGCACTGCTCTCTAATCAAGAGGAGCGGGCTCGTGGTTGCGGTGTCCGCCCAGCGCACGTGGACCCTTCTCAGCCCGACGGGATCAAGCTCCAATTCTCCACTCGGCAGACGCGGACTCACTTTCTCAGTCCGCCCAGCCGACGTGGACTTCTCTGTGAGGTAGAGGCGAGCCCTTGTCCTCTCTGATATGCCTAGTAGAGGCAGACTACTCTTGTGTTCGCTTAAGCAGTAGTGGACTGTCTATCTTCCTGATCAATAAGGGCAAGACCTATTTCTCTATGCAATGGGTGCGGACTCCCTCTCTCAGTGTCCGCCCAACTCATCAGTGGACTCGAGTTCTTTCCGCACGATAAGTGTCGACTCATCATCTTGGCGTCTGCCTAGCTCGGCAGGGACCTCCATGCAGCAAAGGCAAGTTCCAACTCTTGATCTCCTCCTAAGCAGTGGAGGACTCTTCCCTTATTCACCTAGCAAGGTCAGACTCGCCGGACTCCTTGTCTACTCGCATAACTCACCGACATACCGGGAGTAACGTTACCAAGACCTTCTCCAGCCCAAGCCTATAAATAGGCCCCCCATACCTCTTATTTGGGGAGGACAACCCCGGGGTAGCAACCATCGCATCAAACCTTGCGGCTACACATTACTATCCTCCGGCCTTAACCAGCGCCTGCCCATCAGTCCGGGCGGACTCCGAAGATAGCCCGCGCGGCTAGGTCTTCATGCCGGCAACTACCAGATTGGCGAACAGCTTTACCGAGGCTATCCGCGCGACTTGGCAACTTGCAAGTTTAGTCTGTGCGACCTCAGTGTCTTACCTTTTTTTATAGCAAACAGCCTCTTGTATTTTCATCTGTATTTCCTTGTTTTGGACATAAAGGAACCCTTGCATCAGCTGTAATACTATTTTAATAATAAAGGTAAAGCCCGTCGCAAGTTTGGCATTTAAGTCGCGACGGGCGAACTCTGTTGGTTTCGCTGCAAGCGGCCCCTCTCTTCTCTTTTCCCCTCTCTCGACATCAACCGTTAATCCCTAACCGTTAAAGTAACCGGCTGCTCGACAGTCCTCATCACCTCTCTTATCCCTGCATCTTGGATCGAACACTTACATGTCTCGAGCTCACGGAGAGGTGCATTTTTGGCATCAATAGGCGCATGTGTCGGGTTCTTATCGATGCAAGCAAGGAAAAGTAAACGCAACTCTGAATTTAGGATTCAAAAAAGAGTCAACTATTTTGTACAAAAATATAATTCAATTCAATTATTTCTCAAATCCCAAATACGAAATCCGGATCCGATCCGGTGTAGTGCATGCGCGCGTGATGCACTCACGACAAGTGTACTTGTCGCACAAGTAATATAAAATGAGCGAATTTTTCCAAATATCGATCTCACGTGGAACACAATAAGGTGGAGTTAATTTTCAAGGACTTGAGATTGTAGTCCTGCGGTCAGATGGGTTGCAGAAGGCTTGATTTGGTTTGCGGAAAACAAAATAAAAGAAATCTAATTTACCAATGTGGGTCGCCGACACCGCTTCACAAGGTGGGGTATTACACAGGCCGCTATGCACTGCTTCGCTTGGCGGATTGAAGATTAGGCTCACAGAATGGACAAGTAGATAAGTGAGATGGAAGAGTAGGCTTGCGTAGTGGAAGAGAAAGCTCGCGGAATGAAAGAATAAGCTCACGTAATGGAGTGGATGGTGGAGGCAGAATCGACGCACTTCAAGCACAATCTCAACATATAACGATTTTCACAACCATGAAAATAGAACTACAAATCGCAAGTCTAGAATGACATACATTATCAAAATATGAAGATCACAACATACAACATCAACAAGTAGGAGAAAAATGCAAGAGATACAACTGAATCCGGAGGCTAGTTGTAGATTCACAGTTGGAATCGTCGGGTCGTCAATCCGCTTCCTAGCTTGGTCCTAACTATCTTCCAGGGTAGAGAAGGGTTGCCACTTCTCCTAATGGACCCATCTTCTCCGGTAAACTACAATCCGACCACATATGATGCTAAGAACTCCTTGCTTAGAGCATAGAATCCTCTTCTTGAAGCACTTGGATGATGTGAAGCGGCCTAGGGCAAAGCCCTAAGTGTAGGGTGGAAGAATTCGAGCAGTTGTGTCTTCTGGCGAAAGATATCGAGTCTCTGTTTGGGGATCAAATGACCTAAAAATCGTGGATTAAATAAAAAATCCGTCAGAAAATTCTCAGTGCATGACCAAACGCATGACCGTTCGCTTTTAATAGCACAAAAAATGCACTGACGGCGACAAAAAATAGCTTTTTTTTGAAGAATACAGAATTTTGTTCATGCACGACCGTGTGATTTTGAAACGCACGGCCTTACACAAACAAAATAATTTCAACGTTAAAATTCACATTTCAAGGGCAACAAACGCACGATTGAACCGACCGTGCGCTGAGGAAAAACGCATGACCGTGCGTTTATGCATAAAAACTTTAGACAGCATGTCGATCGTGCTATTTGTTCTTGCACTATTGGAATCAACCGTGCACGACCAAAAAGCACGAGCATGGACAGAACTCAGATTTTCAGCACAATGATCTCGCACAGGCAAAACATCATGTGCACAAAGGAATTTTACACAGTCGTGCGTTAAGCGATCAAGCTGATAAAAGATAATGCACGGGCGGAACGCCCGTGCGCGAAGAAAAATCGCATGATCGTTCAAAAAACACAGATTTCCTTAATGGATTGAGCTCTACCCCTGCACGTCCAAACTGCAATACAAGCAAAGAAACATAATGGGGAGCACCATGTGCTTACCCTCAGCAAAATAGAGTGCAATTGCATACCACAACGAGCAAAATGTGCAACACTTAATGCGAGAATAGTGATCAAGTGAAATATAAGCAATAATGACCTGAAAGTGAAGTGTATGTGCGAGAAAATAAGTTTAGATGTGTCAGAAAAACCCTATATAAATCATACTCATCACACCCCCAGACTTAACTATTTGCTCGTCCCGAACAAACTATCCCTTATGTGTCTTTGAAAACCGGAGCGCCGAGAAGATCGATTCGAACGGAAAAACAAATAAAAAACACAAGCAAACAACCAAAAGCAACCACAAACAATAAGATTTACAGAGGTTCACCCAAAACCTGGGCTACGTCCTCTCTCCCTTCCTCCTCTTCCTTCTTGTATTCACCCAAAAATAAAAGATTACAAAGGTTACAAGGATCTCACCGATCCTACCTTCTCTCAATCTCCTTTAGACAAGAACTGGAGGAATCACTGCCGGAAACACACCTCCACGAATAGCCTCGTATACGACTCCAAAGCCTCCCAGCCGTAAACCTAAGAATCGTAACCCTAAACACGGGAAAAGTTCTTAAATTGGGTATGTGCGAAAACGGGCTGACCTCCGTCGGGGGCTGCCGCCCCCGGACCCTCGCTATCGTCGGCTCCGGATATGTCGGAGGGATTCACACTTCGATTCCTCTAAGCTCACGTGGGCGAACCCGGTGTGAGAAACAAGAGGACCGAAAGTGTTCCACAACTCCAATAATGTGGACGAGAAAAAGAAATAGATGGCATAGAAATTGAAAAGGCAAAGTACAGTGCGAAGTCGCATACTCGTGCGTATAAAAATGCAGTAGAAGAAATTTTTAATTATGCAAAATAGTTTATAATTTTCTAGTAGTGTATCTATTTATCATTACTACTCAAAAATAGAATCACGATGAATCTTCCGGTCACGTATAGGGAGAAAGTAGACTGATTGTTGAGGTGAGCATTATCAAAGATCGGTGCTCAGGACAACCTCCAAAGAAATCCATCAATATCGGTGACCATAAGCTCGTCGATTCGCACTCTCTCAATGACACTAGTTTGGCTTAACGCACGAATAAGTAGAATTTTAGGTTATATATGGGGCTTGGGTTACGGTGGGGTATATAAAGGATAAACACAAAGGCTACACACCTAACCCAAATGAGCAAATACAAAATAAACTAACCACGCAAAAACAACACAATGTGGGTGTGCCACACCCCTAGACTTGGACTTGACTACATGGGTTTGTGCACCGCCTACTCCCAATTCACAAATTCACATAAAGATTTTAATTTTGACTTTCATAAAGTTTTTCTTTTCACTTTTTTTTAGTTTTCTTTTTCATTTTAATTTCTTTTCAAAACTTTTCAGCATCTATTTTCTTTGGAGCACATCCACATATCCACAAATAAAATCGCCACATCAAAACCCCAAATATAATAATAAAAAAGCAACCAGAGGTCAGATATGAGTGTGCGACTAGGATTGACTTCTTGGCTTTGGGAAGATATCAGTGGAGCTGAATCAAGAGAATGGGGTAGGCACAAAGGGGCTAGGGAGGATAAGATTATGAGAATGAAACAAAAGCTCAACTGGGCCAAAATGATGGCCTACATCACACTCGCGCACTTGAACTAACCTATACCCATGCTTCGAGAATACCTTGGGGCAAGTTCTTAGTCAACGAGAAAGATCATCTTTTCTCCAAACTCGAGCAATACGAGACTAACAATAGTCTACACACAACCCTACACTATTATTGGATTCACACTGGTTTCACTAATTTTTGAGTATAATAAACAATATTTAAGCAAAAAAAATATATATAAAACTAATAGCATAAAAAAAATAATTCTACTCGAATTTCTACTCGAAACTCAAACACTCGATTATGAGCATTACATAAGTCAACATTTTACTATGTCTCACAATTCTAAGCTAGCACAGAGATTTTCCCAAATCACACAAAAAAATGAATTTCACTCGCGACGTACTGACAATTAAGCACACGCTCATGTGGATGATGTGGTGTGCAATGAAAAACATGAGACAATATTATATAACTTAAAACAAAAGAGCTTCCAACATGCAATTGAAAATGTGCACGTGTAGTGTGTAACGTCCCGATTTGCGCTAAGCCCCTCGTGCGCGCTTTTGAGTCAGGAGAACTGATTTAGGCTCAGAGAGTGCAGACGATCAGGCGCGCACTCGTGGGGAAAAGAGAGGTTAGGCTTGTGTAGGACACGGGTAGAGACACGGGCGTGTCCCTACCCGTGTGCCGTGTGCGTTGAGTTCTCGAGAGGTGTTGAGTTCTCGAGAGGTGACGAGTGGTTCTCGAGAAAGTGTGTCCCGAGCAGGACACGGGTGGCGACACGGATGTGTCCCTACCAGTGTGCGTCGAGTTCTCGAGAGGTGTCGAGTGGTTCTCGAGAAAGTGTGTCCCGAGCAGGACACGGGTGGGGACACGGGCGTGTCCCTACCCATGTGCGTCGAGTTCTCGAGAGGTGTCGAGTTGTACTCGAGAAAATGTGGCCCGAGCAGGACACGGGTAGAGACACGGGCGTGTCTCTACCCGTGTGTACATCTTCAGAAGCCGGTCGTTTCACCCAGGGCAGGACACGGGTAAGAACACGTGCATTAACACGACCGTGTCATGGGACACTGGTAGTGGACATAGGCGTGTCCCTACCCGTGTTGGTGTCCAAGCGACACTCGAACCGTTGACGCCGTTTCGCCCGAGCAGGACACGGGTAAGGACACGGTCGTGTCCCTACCCGTGTCACTTCTGTATAAAAGAGAAAAATGAACCCTAGCCGTCTCATTCTCTTACAAACTCTATTTTCTGAAGAGGAACTTCTAGAGGAGGTAGATTTTGCTGGAGCCAACCAACCCCGTGAGGAAACGCCACTGCCGTCAAGGGAAAAACGATGCCAATGAGAAGGATGACAAGATCCATGACCGAAAATGGCGGAACCACTGAAAATGAGGTGAGCTTCCTCCCCTCTCCCTTGGTGCTAGATCTATAATTATTCTTAGGCGAGACATCGACTCAAATGAGTCTTGATGTGTGAGAAGAAGATTTCTAGGAGGGCCTTTCTAGAACTTGGGTTCTAATGTTTAGTCATCTTCAACCTCCCCTTCTTCAAAGTGATGATGGGGGTGGATTCGTGAAGAGGAATGGCCTTAAGAGGGTGAATAAGGGTGGAGGAACTTCTGGTTGCGATTTGGGAAGACCGGCTTTAGGAGGAAGTTGAACCGATGCCGTTCATTCCGCTTCAAGATGCGTGCAGAAATCTGTGTTCTGCACGCATCGACCTTCTTGGCTATTTTCAGGCAAGAAAAGGTAAGATCTGGGCTTTCGACTAAACATGAAAATTGTAGCCCTTAAAATTACCTTTCGAACGAGTGGTTACATGCCTTCAGGTGAAATTTGTAGCCACAGGAATGTCTTATCGAAGTAGAGGCTGTAGACTAAGCGCGTAGAAATTGTATTCTGTACGTAGCAGGCTTTGGAGCCGATTTCATGTGTGATACAGTCTGATCTGGGTTGCAGACTAAACATGAAAGTTGTAGCCCATGGAAAGAACTTTCCATTGAGGATTACATGCACTTTCCAGATTCCTGTAGCCACGGGAATCTTCGGTTGAAGTTGCTGTCCTGCAGGTGTTCTGCACCTGAAATTCCTGGATTAGTTTTATAATTGAATTTGATCTCGGAAGAGGTTTTGTAATAATCCGACGTTAAGTCGTAGGCAAATCATAATATGTAGGGTTGTGATAATTCAACGCATGATGAAACTATTGGATAGGCCCAACGTAAACTAATGGTGAAATGGTATATGATTGAATGAAGTGACTTTGTGGGGGATAGTGAACAGATGATAATTAGTGGTCTAATCACGAGAATACTAGAACTTGTGTATTCGGTCGGTGTTGATTGATATGGACATGTGTTGTGATAATCGGACGAGTAACTCAAGTGCTCACGAGTGATTGGGTTAGTAAACTAAATGTTGTTGGTGCCGTGAGAAGAGTCATGAAAGGATGGTTGGGATTGGTCCTCGGTGTTCATGTCCCGAGGCGTCTTCCGTGCCTAATGGTCGGTTGGGCTTGGTCCTCGCGCTCGTTTCCGAGGATCCTTCCGTACCATAGTGTGGTTGATTGGCTCGCGGTGTGAGTCAACACGCGGTGTCATAATCCTGGGTTAAGGATAGTGTGGCAGGTCTACGGACTCCCAAATCATCACACTGATGGGAGTTGATAGCTAGACCTTGGGCGGTTGGGCTTGGTCCTCGGTGTTCACGTCCCGAGGCTCCTTCTGTGCCAAGTGAACGGTTGAGCTTGGTCCTCATGCTCTTTTCCGAGGCTCCTTCCGTGACACGCATAGGCCAGTTCAGGGCTAGGATCTCGGTGCACATCTACCCGAGACACCCACTGAGCCGTAGTACTCATGTGAGCTCCGCTGTGGTGTTCTTAGCATTTAGGCATACGAAGGCCTAGACTAGGTATTGTGGAGATCAGCCTAGTAGTGGAGATGCCCTCTCCATTATCACCGTCCGACCACGACGGTTGACGCCTGAGAGGTTAGCTACCTGCTCGAAAAGTGGGAACTTTAAGTCTATGTCGACATAGCGAGTGCATGTGCGTGTTCATGGGTGAGTCATTGCATTGCATACATGTCATTACACTCCATTGCATACACAAGATCCTCATCGTATAAGTTTGTATGGGCACTCCTATACGATGAGTTACTTACTACTGAACGATCCTCAACTTATATATTTGTATGGGTATTCATATAAGTTGAGTTACATTCTGTTATAATACTACACTCTCATATTGCTATAGATGATAGAACTGCTAGAATAAGTTGTTGTTTATTTATTACACTGCTTTATTTATATTGAGATATGCCACCTGCTTGTACCTATGTTTCATTTATATTGTACCCTGTTCCTTTCTCCACCCGGTGCCGAGCAGTTGTCGAGGGAGCGGATGTGAAGCCACTTAGTCTTTATGACTAACAATTGCTACGTCTTTCTTTTTAGGAGGAAACCCCATAGGTGGAGCAGCAGGTTATGCAGCCGGACAGCCAGGCCAGGACGATAGGGCCTGAGGGGACGGTACCGTCGCTACCGTCGGTTACTGATGTGAGTGTGAGAGGCTTTTTTTGTACCCGTTTTGGGAAAACTATTTGGTCTTACTCTGATGTTAGAAGCTTGTTGAAGCTTCTCTACTGTTGTTATATTATGGACTATCTGCTTGGTGTGGATTTGACTTCTATGTTATGTTTGATTGGGTTGGCAATGTATGATATTGGTTATGACCCGCAGGATAGGCGTCTTGTGGTACAGGCTAGCCCGAGTGTTAGTGCTACCACAAGGCGGCTGTTCTTGGCATAAGACCCCTCTCGTGCCGTGTGTTGTGTTCTGAGAGGGGGGTCTTACAAATAGTATAAGCTTGCTAAGATCCTGAACTGAAGAAGTCATTTAACAATGGTGCCACTCCCGTTCGATTGGCTAGTTTTGGGACAAACTGACTTAGCGGAAGCAGTGGTGTGCCCATATGTAATTCACACTAAGTTTGTCCATCTTTGACCTTAGATTAGCCGACCTAACCTTAAGTTTGTACCTTACGTGTAGATCCCAGTACATTTTGAGCTTGTGAGGGGCACCCCCGCCCCGTCCTTACCTACACAATTCCAACAATCCGAGCTGGGGCAGACGCTCACAGCTATCCTGGACGCCTTCAGGTCCCAATCTCAGCAAGCCCCCGTACAACAGCAAGGTCCGGGATCCACTTGGTTAAGCACTTTCAGAGCTCTCTCCCCACCTGTTTACCTTGGGACGGAGTTAGTAGTGTGTACAGAAGAATTGCTCGACACTGTACAAGAACTGTTAGCAGGAATAAGGTGCCCAAACAACATGACGGTGACCCTTATAGTGACACTCTTAGAACTGCACACCAAAAGGTGGTGGAAGTCCCTCATGGGCTCTACTTTTCAAGGACGGATGTACACAGATATAAGTTGGAGCGAATTCTCTGAAGCCTTTTTAGAGCATTTCATCCCCTCGGTAGCTCAGGATAATCTTGAAGAGAGATTTCTGCAACTGAAGCAAGGGTCCAAGTCGGTGACAGAATACCAACGGGAGTTTTAGCACTTGGCTAGATTTGCTGACTCTTATGAGTTGGATGATAGAGGATACACAAAACGATTCTACAAAGGCTTGCGAGACCCCCTGAGGCAAGCCCTTTTGTTTATAGCAGACTCTAGTCTAGCCGAGATTATTGACATGGCGAAGAGGTTGGAAGCGGACCATTTGGAAAGTGGTAAGAGGCCAGCTGAAGGTGTGATGGAAGCTGGCCCTGGCAATAGAAGGAGATTTGATAATAGAGGAGGAAGAGGATATTGAAGAGGTGGCAGACATTTCCCCCAGAATTTTAGGATGGAGTGCCTGGTTCCGCAACTGCCAGCATTGCCTCCACCTCAATAATTTCCACAACCCGGTGGGCGGCAGGAGCGAGTGTGCTTTGAATGCAACCAACCGGGCCACATTCGACGCTACTGCACGTAACTATTTGGAAATGCGCCTCTCACTTTCCCTCCGGTAGCTCCTCGAGGGTGGGGGCATATGCGTGGTCGAGGACGAGGACCACGAAGAGGAAACCCCGGGCCCGCTCGGGATCAGATGTATGCGTTGGACATGATTCAAGAGCGGAACCCTCAGGAGGTGATTGCAGGTATGATTACAGTTAGTCATTTTATTTTCATTAATATCCTCAAGTTGCTTAAAATATATTAGACACCTAGCTTGAGAATTATTATTGACACTTAGGCACCGTAATGGTCGGCGAGAAATCGGCATATACATTATTCGACACCGGTGCCTCGCACTCTTTTGTGTCTGAATACTTCATCAAAGATATAGATGGAGTGCAGTACTGCACTAGTATTTCTCGAAGGGTGCGCCTTCCAGACGGATCGGAGATGACGGCAACCGCGAAGTACGAGTTTGAGGTTCTCCTTGAAGGAAAGCTCTTCTACACCACTGCCACAGTCTTGGGAATGCCAGAGTTCGACCTCATTTTGGGCATGGTATAGCTAGATCAGCACTATGCGAAGATTGACTGCGCGAAAAAAAGGATCTCGTTGAGACATGGAGACTCGGAGGTCATCTTTCAAGGTATTAACTTTGCGCCTCATATGATATTATCTTCAGTCCAGGCTTTAAAAGCCCACATGAAGGGGGATGAAGTTTTCATGATCTATTTCGAGCTAAAGGAGTTGGCGTTGGATATCAAGGATGTGCGGGTGGTGCGTGATTTCCCCGAAGTGTTTCCGGAGAAATTGCCAGGATTACCCCCACACAGAGAAGTAGATTTTCAAATCAAGTTAGTACCAGGTGCCAAGCCTGTCTCCAGGACTCCTTATCGGATGGCCCCAAAGGAACTTACGGAGTTTAGGATTCAATTGCAAGAGTTGGAAGAATCAGGATTTGTTCGCCCCAGCTCATCACCTTGGGGAGCCCCTATCCTATTCGTTAAGAAGAAGGATGGAACTCTGCGATTATGCATAGACTATCTGGAGCTCAACCGACTGACGGTACGAAACACCTATCTGTTACCTCAGATCGATGAGTTGTTCGATCAACTAGTGGGAGCGCATTGGTTTTCCAAGCTATATTTGCGCTCGGGGTATTATCAATTGAGAATACAAGAGGATGGCATTCAGAAAACGGCTTTCAGCTCAAGGTACGGCTTGTATGAGTTCACAGTGATGCCGTTTGGGCTCACTAATTCCCCATCAGCTTTCATGAGCTTTATGAACAAAGTATTCGAGCCCTATCTAGATGTTTTCATCATTGTTTTCATCGATGATATCTTGGTCTACTCCAAGACGGAGGAAGAACAAGCAGGACATCTGGCCTTAGTACTGAATAAGTTAAAAGAGCACGCCCTGTTCGCCAAGTTCAGTAAGTGTGAATTCTGGGTTAAGGAGGTTGCCTTCTTGGGTCATGTGATCAGTGGAGCTGGGCTAGCTGTAGATCCGGCCAAAGTGCGTGCCGTGAAGGAGTGGTCGCCTTTGAAGTCAGCGGCCGACGTGCGGAGTTTCCTTGGACTTGCCGAGTACTACCGTAAATTCGTAAAGGGATTCTCAAAGATTGCTCTTCCTCTTACTTCCCTAACAAAGAAAGGTGTGTCGTATGAGTGGACACCCCAATGTGAAGCTGCGTTCCAAGAACTAAAGGACAGACTTACATCCACACCCATCTTAGCCCTTCCCTCCGGGAAGGAAGTATTTCAAGTTTACACGGATGCATCATATCAAGGAATGGGAGCGGTATTGATACAGCACGGGTGTAAGACCCCCTTTTTTTTTCTTTTTCAACCACCGGGGTCTTAGGCCCAGAACCGCCGCTTTGCGGTGACACCTTCACGTCCTGAAGGGTCATCACCACAAGGCGCCGATTCTGCCGGCCAAATCGATCACAAAAAGTAGCACAATTATTGAAGTAATAGTAAACAGTCCACAATAACAAAAACCACATATATAAATAAGTAAGCTCCACGAAGGGAGTGTCCACAGAAACATCAGAGTACTATAAATACGGGCTTATGCCCGGTACAAAATGTCCTCACTACAAGTCTCTCATGCGGAAGCGAAACAGTAAACTACTCAAGGATCGAGACTCACGGTCCCGGCTGTATGAACTCCGGAGCTAGACTGCCCCATCTCCAGGCGCACCGATCTCTGGGGCTGCTCCTCCATGCTGGGCTCCACGATCCCCTAAATGATGCGGTTCGAAAACCGTTAGTCATAAAGACTAAGCCCTATCATCCCCTACCCCTTCCCCCCCATGGCTCCTAGGTACCGAGCGGAGAGGAAGAAAGGGAAGGACATGAAGGTGGAGATTAACATGAAAACAGATGGCAGCGGAGACTAATCTAGCAAGTTGTATTAGGTGAGCAGTTAATAAGTTGTTGTAATAGGTCTAGCAGTAAGAAAAGTAATTAAATGAATTTTAAACCTTCACTTATGCGAGAACACATAAGCAAAGGGATCTTTTACAAGGCTCCCATCGTATAAGTGTCCCATACCACTTATACCTTGGGGTGTCGGTTATCAAACAGCAGGGGTTATTATATATTGAAAATAACCTTTGATTTATAAACTTGCCCACACAAGCTTATAGACCAAGGGGTCGTTTTGCAGGTCCTAATGTATAAGCGTCCCATTCCACTTATACTTTAGGTGTCAAGGTTGTTATGAATGATTATGAAATGCAACTATATGGTGGGTATGTTATGTCATGCAGTGCAACTCACACACCCGACTCTGTGCACACAGACCTTTAGTTCCCCCTTTCGGAGCCGTTACCTCCCAGGATACCTCCGTAGTGGCAAACGGAAGCGGTGGGTTGGGCCTCGCCCACCTCCAAAACCAGTAAAGCACACTGGTCTGACCTATCGTACGCCTCAACGCTTGGTGCACAAAGCGGACGCCTGCGTACTCTTGCCGGCTGGCGCACCGGACTTCTGTTGGCGGAGTGCTAATCACCCCGCCGAGTCAACGATATCGGTGTCGGTGCAATCGAACTCCCCGATATCGAAAGACCCACCACCTTAACTTTTCCTATTTTATGCACATGCAAGTTAAATCGTAAGCACACAAAACCGAGCCGAAGCTCCCCGGACCAAAACGTCCGTCTCCAAACCAACCGAGCCGAAGCTCCCCGGACCATCCCGTCCGTTTCCAAATCAACCGAGCCGAAGCTCCCCGGACCAAAACGTCCGTCTCCAAACCAACCGAGCCGAAGCTCTCATCAACCTTCCTGTGCCAACAGTGTTGTGAAGAGTGCAGCCCTAGTTACTAAGTTATTCTTGTCGGTTTGTTATTACAGTTTACGTTAGCCCAGGACTGCCCCCGGTATACCCCGTGAAGGGCTCTCAAGGGGCACTAGGAACCAAGACGGTGCATTACGGCCCGAAGTTCCCTTTCGCAAGGCACTTATTGTTATTGGTTGTTTTCCCTTAGCCCGATTCCCTTCTCATATTACGATAGACTATCCTAGGGTGATTTTTAAACCTTCCACTCCTCGGGGAAGACGATCTTTCGTCGAGCCCGAGCACCTCTTAACTCTAGCTATCACCACTACTCACTACTCCTTATATCTTCCTAATGTAATTTCTTCCACAATTGTTCACCCAGACAAAATGTTTAAACCTCAAAGGCTTTCTCAGATCGTGTCCTATTGCATCTCACAACCTGCTATATGCAGACCGACCTAGGCTACATGTCGAACCGGTTATGCAATGATCCATTACTCATCCAAATGCCCTAAACTATTTACTGGAGGCTTATCTTGGTATAAATAACCTAAATCCAGAGAATGGAAATTTTCTTAATTTATTTGGCATTTAATTAAATTCCTCGAAAATCTCAAGGGCCACCGGTTTGAACATGAACTATCCTAATTATTCATGCAAGATGTCCAGCAAATTTATGATAATTAGTAGACTATCTCAGAAGGCTAAATCCTGAGTATCATAATTTTCTATCATCAAAATAACCTGAAAACTATTTTGGAAATAATCTCTAATTTCTATAGTTTATGAATCAAGTACAGAAAATATTCTTCCAAAAATTCTAAATAAATTATGACATGATGAATAAGGCCTAAAATTTGCACTGGCTAAGTTTCATAATTTTCCAGCAAGCATTTTATCCATAATGATTTTTTTAAACATAAAAGCCCTTTCTATCATTTGTGAATAAAGTTCTTGATTTACTCAACATAAAATTCTATAAAAATTCAGGGATCAATGTTCTACAAGTCAAGATCTAAATCCAGAATTTTAACTGATTATAATTAATGTAAAGCCTCAAATTAATTAAACAACAAATTGGGCTAATAATCCCTTAACACATGAAGTATAATATATATTAATCATAAAATTCCAGAAAAATTACCATGAGTCTAAAACATCCTAAAACCCCCTCCTCCCGAGTTTCACAATTTTTGGATTAGCTTTAGTGCTTAAAATAACTAAATTACGTTTCCATCCTAATCCTACATCTCAACTTTTGAGGTACCTAACTATCTCCAAATCCATCACTATTTCAACCAGAGGGTTTTCATCATATCATCCCCCTCTCCTCCAAATTTCAAGGGCATACAAGAGCTTTTGCTCCTATGTCCTTCACAAACCTCAAACTCCCACCCGTTGGAGTTGAGCCAATCTCTTAGGGTAAAATCCACCCTAAGCCACACCATGTTACCCAAGAGGGTAGACATAGTCCCAACAAATCAGTGGCCAACAACATCAGCCTCTTTTGAGGAGATTTGTCCACTCCATCCCCAATCGTACTTTCCCCCAAAGTACCCCTCGCCAAGACCTATCTAGGACTTGATACTTCCCTATTCAAAACTCGACCATTCGAGTTGAAATTTTGTACAGATCCTAATATTGATGCCAGGGACCACCACCCAAAATTTGGGGGAGTTTGGACTTAATTTCATCTTCTAATTAATTTTATATTGTTTATTAAATTTTTACAAAAACTTTAGGCAAAAGTTCTCCAAAAATTCTCATTTTTGGACAGCCTCTTGATATACATATTATAGACCTCCAGTCCAAATTTCAAGTCATTTGGACCTGTTATGAACCGTGGGCAACCAATTCAATTTCTGGTTAGCCTAGGTCTTGATCCCACCAAAATGAGTGCTGTGGTCAAACCACTCACCCAAATTGAATAAAATTAATTTTATATTAAAGTAGACCCAGAGGGCTACAACTTTTGTGTCTGGTCATTTCTCCTAAATCGGCCTCTAAGTGCCTCGTTTTGCAGCCTCAACATATATCCAAATAACCTATTTTTCCATTAAGTAATATATAATAATCTATGTATTATAATATAATCTACTGTTCATCTTCTTCATGAACCCGAAAACCAGACACAGGAAAAATCATTTTTCCTGTAAGCATTCCGTGATCCGTTGTCGGCCGTCCGGTCACTTCCCTGGCCAGCCACCACCACCACCACCTCCGTTGAGGCGATGGCTAGCGGTCGGCGGTGGTTTGGCCGCCGGAGGTGGCGGTTTCCGGCGAACTCGAAATATCTTTTTCATGGTTTTTCCATGAAAACGAGAGATGGATCCGGCTCTGTTGAGCGCGAATCTCCTTCCTAAGAATCCTAAGATCTACCCATGAAAGAGAAGGAGCAGAGGAGGACCTTGTTCGCGGTTTGGAGGCGAGAAGAGCGACGAGGTGCCATGGCGCGGTGGTGGCGTTGCTGAACTCCTCTTTACAGCAAGAACAAGGATTTGCTTCGTTTGCTTGAGCGTGTAACCCTCTCCTCTTTCCCTAAGTGGGCTTTTATAAGTCAGATAATGGGAAGATGAATGGGTAAATCCATTATGGCCATGACGGTTCTCCCCTTAACGTTTCGGTTACAGTGAAGGGATAAGAAACGGTGGAAACTGAACAGGTGCGTCCAGCTGGCGGTTTTCTATTGGACCACCTTTTCCTCATTTATTATATAATTACAGAAGGAAAATGGCCGGTAGTTACTCCTGGTGTAACTTCCCAAGCCAACATTTATTTCCACGCGCGTTAGAGTTATTTCGGGCCTGAACTGTCGTTTCGGCCAATGTCACGGGCGTGACACTTAGGTCACGGGCGTGACAGGCCCGGGTAGCCCATTCTGGGTTCGACGATCGTCGAACTGAGATTGACGATCGTCGATGGATGGTCACGGGCGTGACATCTTGGGTCACGGGCGTGACAGGCCCGAACAGCAGATTTCGAGGTCGACGATCGTCGAATTGAGATCGACGATCGTCGATGGGGTCACGCCCTAGGTCACGGGCGTGACACTCATGTCACGGGCGTGACATGCCCGGGGCGCAAGCTCGACGATCGTCTCACGGCGATCGACGATCGTCGATGGGGTCACGCCCCTAGTCACGGGCGTGACACCTTGGTCACGGGCGTGACATGCCCCGTCAGCACGATCGACGATCGTGTCGTGGAGAGCGACGATCGTCGAAGTAGTCACGCCCAAGTCACGGGCGTGACATCTTGGTCACGGGCGTGACATGCCCAGACAGCGCGTTCGACGATCGTCTCGTGGAGATCGACGATCGTCGAAGTAGACACGCCCAGGTCACGGGCGTGACGGGCCGGTCACGGGCGTGACCAACCCGTGACCCGCAATACTGGTCGCTTTATTTCCAATTTTGGGCTTCCTAGGGTTCCGTCACGACAAATCTGACTCCTAGGGGTCTAGCCGGAAATGGGATGTTACAAATCCCAATAAACAAAACAAAAATTTCGTCCCCGAAATTGAGGTTGAGCCTACGGGGATTTCTATCGGAACGAATTAATCTTGTAACATCCCATTCGATCTTTCTATTGGGTTCAGGCGATCGTTCGTTTGATAACGAAGACAATCTCCCCAATAAACAAAAGATTAGCCCCTACCATTCTGATTAAGTGTGCATACCTAGGTCCTAGATTTCCCTTGTCTAGTCTTAACATTCCAAAACAAGAAGGCAGTTTATAGTATACCGAGAGGTGGTGAGATGTACCTGACTGAACAACTCCGGGTATCTTTGCCTCATCAGATCCTGCGGTTCCCAGGTGTGCTCCTCCTGACCGTGATTTCTCCACAAAACCTTGTCTAAGGGAATCTTCTTGCGGCGCAAGATCCGCACTCCTTTGTCATCGATCCGAACCGGCTCCAAATGAACAGATCGGTCTGAAGCTACCGGCCCTTCTGTGGTCAAAATTCGCTGCTCCGGGCGTAGTAGAGCCCTTCTCAGCGAAGAGATATGGAAGACGTCGTGTAGAGCTGCCAGCTCTGGTGGCAACTCTAGCCTGTAGGCTAAGGGTCCGATCCGCTCCAGGATCCGGTAAGGGCCCATGTACCTAGGGCTGAGTTTCTTCCTCCGACCGCGCACCCGTGAGACTCCGTGCATGGGCCGGATCTTCAAGAACACTCGATCTCCTACCCGGAACTCCACCTGACGATGCCGAGCGTCATAGTATTTTGCTTGTCTGCTCTGCGCCTCCAGCATCCTATCTCTGATCAGTCTCACCTGGGCCTCTGTATCTTCCACAAAATCTGATCCCAACAGCTTCGGATCCTCGTCTTGAACCCAAGAAAGCGGGGTCCTACATTTCCTTCCATACAAGGCCTCATAAGGCGCCATCCTGATGCTGGACTGGTAGCTATTATTGTAGGAGAACTCGACCAACGGTAACATCTTCTCCCACGGCTCCCCTCGGTCCAGTATACACAGTCGTAGTAGATCCTCCAACGTCCTGTTGGTGCGCTCTGTCTGCCCGTCCGTCTGAGGGTGGAAGGCCGTGCTAAAATTCAACCGGGTGCCCAAATATGCCTGCACTGACCGCCACTCCCTGGATGTAAACCGTCCATCGCGGTCCGACACTATCGTCCGGGGCACGCCATGATATCGGACATACTGCTCCACAAACTTCCGTACCAGCACTCCCACCGAGTCATCCTTCCTGATCGGTATAAAGCGGGCCACCTTCGTCAAACGATCGACAATCACCCAAATCGAGTCGTTCCCTGTCCGAGACCGGGGAAGACCATGTATAAAATCCATCGCTATATCGTCAAACTTCCACTCCGGCACCGGGAGTGGCTGCAACAGTCCTGCGGGGTTCCTGCATTCCGCCTTCACCAACTGACACGCCTCGCAATGGGTCACGAAGTACGTAATGTCCTTCTTCATGCCTGGCCAAAACATCGTCCTCTTCAAATCAGTCATCTTTGTGATCCCCGGGTGCACGGAGTACTGGCTGCAATGCGCCTCCGTCAAAATATCCTCTCGGATCTGGCCTCCTGCAGGTATATATACTCTGCCTCTGAAGTGGAGCAAACCATCTCTCAGGGAATAATCTCCTGGAAAGCCGCCTGGCACTGCGGGGTCCAAACAAAAGGTGCCTCCTTCTTTGTCAAAGATGTGAGGGGGAGGGCAATCCGAGAGAACCCCTCCACGAACTTCCGGTAATAGCCGGCAAGTCCCAAGAAACTTCGCACATCGGTGGCTGTCTTCAATTGCGGCCAATCTCGAACTGCTCGAATCTTTGCTGGATCCACTGCCAACCCGGCTCCGCTGATAATGTGGCCCAGGAAGGCCACCTCCTTCAACCAGAACTGACACTTGCTGAATTTGGCGTAAAGGTGATGCTCCCGCAGCCTCTCCAAGGTCAGTGCCAGATGCCGAGTGTGCTCCTCCTCCGTCCTAGAGTAGATCAGGATGTCGTCTATGAACACTATGACGAACAAATCCAAGTAGGCCTCGAAAACCCGGTTCATGAGACTCATGAACGCCGACGGAGCATTCGTGAGCCCAAAGGGCATCACGGTGAATTCATACAGGCCATATCTGCTACTAAAGGCCGTCTTCGGGATATCCTCCTCTTGGATCCGCAGCTGGTAGTATCCTGATCTCAAGTCCAGCTTCGAGAAATAATGGGCCCCCTCCAGCTGGTCGAATAATTCGTCTATCCGTGGGAGCGGATAGGTATTCCGGACGGTCAGCCTGTTTAGTGCTCGATAATCGATGCACAGGCGGAGTGTCCCATCCTTCTTCTTCACGAACAGGACCGGTGCTCCCCATGGCGAGGAACTCGGTCTGACAAAACCTGCCTCCACCAATTCCTGCAACTGGGTCCGAAACTCTGCCAACTCCTTTGGGGCCATCCGATAAGGGGCCCTAGACGCCGGCTTGGCCCCCGGCACAAGCTGAATCTGAAAATCCTGCTCTCGGTGTGGTGGTAGTCCTGGCAGTTTCTCCGGAAAGATGTCAGCGAAATCTCGCACCACCGGGATGTCTGTCACCGACTCCTTAACCTCCGCCATCTCAAATAGAATCTGATAGACCTCCTCTCCCTGCAGATGGGCCTTGACGGCCTGTACCGAAGATAAGAGTATACGAGAGACAGGTCTTATACCTTCAATGGTAATGAAAGAGTCCCCGTGTCTCACGGTGATCCTCTTTGCCTGGCAGTCAATCTGGGCATAGTTCCAGTGCAGCCATACCATGCCCAGGATCAGGTCGTAGTCCGTCAGCTTCAAAATCGTCGCTGGAGCCTCGAACGCTTTTCCACCAATCTCTGCCTCCATATTGCAGTGATCCGTGGTAAGGAGCTCAGATCCATCCGGTAGTCGTACCCTCATCCTCGAGCCTGTGAACCGCTCCACACCTTCCAGTCCTTCCACGAACGACTCCGAGACAAAGGAGTGAGTAGCTCCAGTATCGAACAGCGTGCGGGCAGGCTTGCCGCTGATGAAGACTATACCTGGGGTGAGTAGATATCTTAGGGTTCTATAATGAGTTTTTACTTTCCTTGCTATCAATCTAGTGCGATTCAAAGTTTTAACAACTTAAAGGGGAAATTCTATGAAAACAAAGAAACATCTCGGCATACCTGCGATGACCTGCTCCGGATTCCGCGGCTGTGCAAGGTCCAAGGCATATACCTGCTCTCTTCCCTGTCTACGATCTTCCCCCTGGTATCCTCGACCGCGGCCGCGTCCTCGGCCTCCGTAATGCTGAGCTGGTGGGCCGCCCTGATGTGCTGGAGGTGGTGCCCCCCTCATGGGGCAGTTCCTCCGAATGTGCCCAATCTGATGACAAAAGTAGCACTCTGGGGGATACGCCATTCCCCCGGGTCTCGGCATCTCCTGCATCCGAAGGGGTGGAGGGGCCAATACCACCTGTTCCCTCGGCTCCGGCCTCACGTCCTGACGAGGCTGGTCCTCTGTCCTCCTCCCCTCTGGTACAGCACCCCGCCGCTGGTCATTCCTTCCTCTTCGTCCCTGATCCTCTGCTGGCCGTTTCCGGCCCCGGGTGGTGTGCCAATCTGCCTCAATCCTTTTGGCCATCTCCAAAATCCGGGAGATGGGCCCGTCAGATACAAACAAGAGGGCCTCCCTCAAGTCCTCACGTAGGCCCTTGTAGAACCTCCTGATATACCCTGCCTCGTCCAGCTGGTAGGAATCTGCGTATCGAGCCAGGTGGTCAAACTCTCGATGGTACTCCACCACGGTCCGAGTACCCTGCTTCAGCTGTAAGAACCGCTCCTCCAAATCATCCCTAGCCGACTGCGGAACGAAATGCTCCAGCAGTGCGGCCCTGAACTCCTCCCAAGTGATCTCCGCAACCTCCCTATCAGCAAATGTCGTGTCCAACAGCGTCTTCCACCACCTCTTTGCATGGGACTCCAGGCAGGAGACAACCAGAGCCACCTTCTCCTCCCATGGACACCGAATCCCGGTCAGCATCTCGTACATGATATCCAGCCATTCCTCCGTCCGAACAGCCGACTCTGTCCCCAGATAGGACGGGGGAGAAAGACCCCGGAAGATGCTGAGCCAGTTGGCCCCCAAATTGGGCTGCGGGACCGGAACCTGCTGGGCCCTGAAGGCCTCCAGAATGGCAGTCAGGGTCTGTCCCATGTCTGACTGAAGGAAAGGAGTGGGGGCCGGTGGGGGTGGTGCAACATCCTGAGCCTGTGGAACTCCACCTTGAGGCGTAGTCCGTGCTGGAGGCTGCGTAACAAAAACACACGCTGAGAAAACGTTCAAATACTACATAAAGGTGGACAAATTATATGTGATCCCCATATGGGCACACCACTGCTTCCGCTGCTTAGTTTGTCCCCAAACTAAACTCGAGCGGGGGGTGACCTAGGGTTTGTGGACTGCTACTTCCCTCTGATCGATGTTTGCTCTGATACCACTTGTAAGACCCCCCTTTTTTTTTCTTTTTCAACCACTGGGGTCTTAGGCCCAGAACCGCCGCTTTGCGGTGACACCTTCACGTCCTGAAGGGTCATCACCACAAGGCGCCGATTCTGCCGGCCAAATCGATCACAAAAAGTAGCACAATTATTGAAGTAATAGTAAACAGTCCACAATAACAAAAACCACATATATAAATAAGTAAGCTCCACGAAGGGAGTGTCCACAGAAACATCAGAGTACTATAAATACGGGCTTATGCCCGGTACAAAATGTCCTCACTACAAGTCTCTCATGCGGAAGCGAAACAGTAAACTACTCAAGGATCGAGACTCACGGTCCCGGCTGTATGAACTCCGGAGCTAGACTGCCCCATCTCCAGGCGCACCGATCTCTGGGGCTGCTCCTCCATGCTGGGCTCCACGATCCCCTAAATGATGCGGTTCGAAAACCGTTAGTCATAAAGACTAAGCCCTATCATCCCCTACCCCTTCCCCCCCATGGCTCCTAGGTACCGAGCGGAGAGGAAGAAAGGGAAGGACATGAAGGTGGAGATTAACATGAAAACAGATGGCAGCGGAGACTAATCTAGCAAGTTGTATTAGGTGAGCAGTTAATAAGTTGTTGTAATAGGTCTAGCAGTAAGAAAAGTAATTAAATGAATTTTAAACCTTCACTTATGCGAGAACACATAAGCAAAGGGATCTTTTACAAGGCTCCCATCGTATAAGTGTCCCATACCACTTATACCTTGGGGTGTCGGTTATCAAACAGCAGGGGTTATTATATATTGAAAATAACCTTTGATTTATAAACTTGCCCACACAAGCTTATAGACCAAGGGGTCGTTTTGCAGGTCCTAATGTATAAGCGTCCCATTCCACTTATACTTTAGGTGTCAAGGTTGTTATGAATGATTATGAAATGCAACTATATGGTGGGTATGTTATGTCATGCAGTGCAACTCACACACCCGACTCTGTGCACACAGACCTTTAGTTCCCCCTTTCGGAGCCGTTACCTCCCAGGATACCTCCGTAGTGGCAAACGGAAGCGGTGGGTTGGGCCTCGCCCACCTCCAAAACCAGTAAAGCACACTGGTCTGACCTATCGTACGCCTCAACGCTTGGTGCACAAAGCGGACGCCTGCGTACTCTTGCCGGCTGGCGCACCGGACTTCTGTTGGCGGAGTGCTAATCACCCCGCCGAGTCAACGATATCGGTGTCGGTGCAATCGAACTCCCCGATATCGAAAGACCCACCACCTTAACTTTTCCTATTTTATGCACATGCAAGTTAAATCGTAAGCACACAAAACCGAGCCGAAGCTCCCCGGACCAAAACGTCCGTCTCCAAACCAACCGAGCCGAAGCTCCCCGGACCATCCCGTCCGTTTCCAAATCAACCGAGCCGAAGCTCCCCGGACCAAAACGTCCGTCTCCAAACCAACCGAGCCGAAGCTCTCATCAACCTTCCTGTGCCAACAGTGTTGTGAAGAGTGCAGCCCTAGTTACTAAGTTATTCTTGTCGGTTTGTTATTACAGTTTACGTTAGCCCAGGACTGCCCCCGGTATACCCCGTGAAGGGCTCTCAAGGGGCACTAGGAACCAAGACGGTGCATTACGGCCCGAAGTTCCCTTTCGCAAGACACTTATTGTTATTGGTTGTTTTCCCTTAGCCCGATTCCCTTCTCATATTACGATAGACTATCCTAGGGTGATTTTTAAACCTTCCACTCCTCGGGGAAGACGATCTTTCGTCGAGCCCGAGCACCTCTTAACTCTAGCTATCACCACTACTCACTACTCCTTATATCTTCCTAATGTAATTTCTTCCACAATTGTTCACCCAGACAAAATGTTTAAACCTCAAAGGCTTTCTCAGATCGTGTCCTATTGCATCTCACAACCTGCTATATGCAGACCGACCTAGGCTACATGTCGAACCGGTTATGCAATGATCCATTACTCATCCAAATGCCCTAAACTATTTACTGGAGGCTTATCTTGGTATAAATAACCTAAATCCAGAGAATGGAAATTTTCTTAATTTATTTGGCATTTAATTAAATTCCTCGAAAATCTCAAGGGCCACCGGTTTGAACATGAACTATCCTAATTATTCATGCAAGATGTCCAGCAAATTTATGATAATTAGTAGACTATCTCAGAAGGCTAAATCCTGAGTATCATAATTTTCTATCATCAAAATAACCTGAAAACTATTTTGGAAATAATCTCTAATTTCTATAGTTTATGAATCAAGTACAGAAAATATTCTTCCAAAAATTCTAAATAAATTATGACATGATGAATAAGGCCTAAAATTTGCACTGGCTAAGTTTCATAATTTTCCAGCAAGCATTTTATCCATAATGATTTTTTTAAACATAAAAGCCCTTTCTATCATTTGTGAATAAAGTTCTAGATTTACTCAACATAAAATTCTATAAAAATTCAGGGATCAATGTTCTACAAGTCAAGATCTAAATCCAGAATTTTAACTGATTATAATTAATGTAAAGCCTCAAATTAATTAAACAACAAATTGGGCTAATAATCCCTTAACACATGAAGTATAATATATATTAATCATAAAATTCCAGAAAAATTACCATGAGTCTAAAACATCCTAAAACCCCCTCCTCCCGAGTTTCACAATTTTTGGATTAGCTTTAGTGCTTAAAATAACTAAATTACGTTTCCATCCTAATCCTACATCTCAACTTTTGAGGTACCTAACTATCTCCAAATCCATCACTATTTCAACCAGAGGGTTTTCATCATATCATCCCCCTCTCCTCCAAATTTCAAGGGCATACAAGAGCTTTTGCTCCTATGTCCTTCACAAACCTCAAACTCCCACCCGTTGGAGTTGAGCCAATCTCTTAGGGTAAAATCCACCCTAAGCCACACCATGTTACCCAAGAGGGTAGACATAGTCCCAACAAATCAGTGGCCAACAACATCAGCCTCTTTTGAGGAGATTTGTCCACTCCATCCCCAATCGTACTTTCCCCCAAAGTACCCCTCGCCAAGACCTATCTAGGACTTGATACTTCCCTATTCAAAACTCGACCATTCGAGTTGAAATTTTGTACAGATCTTAATATTGATGCCAGGGACCACCACCCAAAATTTGGGGGAGTTTGGACTTAATTTCATCTTCTAATTAATTTTATATTGTTTATTAAATTTTTACAAAAACTTTAGGCAAAAGTTCTCCAAAAATTCTCATTTTTGGACAGCCTCTTGATATACATATTATAGACCTCCAGTCCAAATTTCAAGTCATTTGGACCTGTTATGAACCGTGGGCAACCAATTCAATTTCTGGTTAGCCTAGGTCTTGATCCCACCAAAATGAGTGCTGTGGTCAAACCACTCACCCAAATTGAATAAAATTAATTTTATATTAAAGTAGACCCAGAGGGCTACAACTTTTGTGTCTGGTCATTTCTCCTAAATCGGCCTCTAAGTGCCTCGTTTTGCAGCCTCAACATATATCCAAATAACCTATTTTTCCATTAAGTAATATATAATAATCTATGTATTATAATATAATCTACTGTTCATCTTCTTCATGAACCCGAAAACCAGACACAGGAAAAATCATTTTTCCTGTAAGCATTCCGTGATCCGTTGTCGGCCGTCCGGTCACTTCCCTGGCCAGCCACCACCACCACCACCTCCGTTGAGGCGATGGCTAGCGGTCGGCGGTGGTTTGGCCGCCGGAGGTGGCGGTTTCCGGCGAACTCGAAATATCTTTTTCATGGTTTTTCCATGAAAACGAGAGATGGATCCGGCTCTGTTGAGCGCGAATCTCCTTCCTAAGAATCCTAAGATCTACCCATGAAAGAGAAGGAGCAGAGGAGGACCTTGTTCGCGGTTTGGAGGCGAGAAGAGCGACGAGGTGCCATGGCGCGGTGGTGGCGTTGCTGAACTCCTCTTTACAGCAAGAACAAGGATTTGCTTCGTTTGCTTGAGCGTGTAACCCTCTCCTCTTTCCCTAAGTGGGCTTTTATAAGTCAGATAATGGGAAGATGAATGGGTAAATCCATTATGGCCATGACGGTTCTCCCCTTAACGTTTCGGTTACAGTGAAGGGATAAGAAACGGTGGAAACTGAACAGGTGCGTCCAGCTGGCGGTTTTCTATTGGACCACCTTTTCCTCATTTATTATATAATTACAGAAGGAAAATGGCCGGTAGTTACTCCTGGTGTAACTTCCCAAGCCAACATTTATTTCCACGCGCGTTAGAGTTATTTCGGGCCTGAACTGTCGTTTCGGCCAATGTCACGGGCGTGACACTTAGGTCACGGGCGTGACAGGCCCGGGTAGCCCATTCTGGGTTCGACGATCGTCGAACTGAGATTGACGATCGTCGATGGATGGTCACGGGCGTGACATCTTGGGTCACGGGCGTGACAGGCCCGAACAGCAGATTTCGAGGTCGACGATCGTCGAATTGAGATCGACGATCGTCGATGGGGTCACGCCCTAGGTCACGGGCGTGACACTCATGTCACGGGCGTGACATGCCCGGGGCGCAAGCTCGACGATCGTCTCACGGCGATCGACGATCGTCGATGGGGTCACGCCCCTAGTCACGGGCGTGACACCTTGGTCACGGGCGTGACATGCCCCGTCAGCACGATCGACGATCGTGTCGTGGAGAGCGACGATCGTCGAAGTAGTCACGCCCAAGTCACGGGCGTGACATCTTGGTCACGGGCGTGACATGCCCAGACAGCGCGTTCGACGATCGTCTCGTGGAGATCGACGATCGTCGAAGTAGACACGCCCAGGTCACGGGCGTGACGGGCCGGTCACGGGCGTGACCAACCCGTGACCCGCAATACTGGTCGCTTTATTTCCAATTTTGGGCTTCCTAGGGTTCCGTCACGACAAATCTGACTCCTAGGGGTCTAGCCGGAAATGGGATGTTACAACGGGCATGTGATTGCCTATGCTTCAAGACAATTGAAGAAGCATAAAATCAACTACCCAGTACATGACTTGGAATTGGGGGCAGTAGTGTTCGCCTTGAAGATTTGGAGGCACTATCTATACGGCGTTCACTGCGAAATATTCTCGGATCATAAGAACTTAAAGTATGTCCATACCCAGAAGGAATTAAATATGAGATAGCGACGGTGGTTGGAGTTTTTGTACGATTATGAATATACCCTAAACTACCACCCCGGAAAAGTAAATTCTGTAGCCGATGCTTTGAGCAGGAAGGTACCAGAAGAAAGTTCTGAGTCCCGGTTGATGCGTATGGAGTTAGCTCGGATGTTTAAGGAGATGGAGATCACCTTGGTGTACAAGGACCAACCGGATGGGTATAAGGAGTACTTGACCGTAATGAATATAGTTTGCGACGTGCGAGACTGGATCCGGGCAGAGCAAGGAAGGGATGAGGCTCTGGCCCAGACAATAAAGTCAATTGAAGGTGGGACAACTAGCGAGTACTCTCTAAAGGACGGCCTTGTTCATTTCCGTGGCTGACTTTACATTCCCAAGGGCGGTAATATTCGGGAGGATATCTTGAGAGAAGCACACTGCTCTCAGTATTATGTGCACCCTGGGATTGATAAGATGTACTCCGACTTGCGGAAGACCATGTGTTGGCCGGGGATGAAGAAAGACGTCGGGTATTTTGTTACGCATTGTGAGGCTTGTCAAAGAGTGAAGGCAGAATGTAGGAGCCCCGGTGGATTGTTGCAGTCATTGCCCATCCCCGAGTGGAAGTTCGAGGATGTTTCCATAGACTTTTTCCACGATTTGCCTCGCTCCTGCTTAGGGAATGATTCGATATGGGTTATCGTTGATTGCTTGACAAAGGTAGACCATTTCATACCTATGAAGAAAGAAGCACACGTGGATGTTTTGGTACACCTTTTCGTGGAATAATTCGTACGGTATCATGGCATGCCAAAGACAATTGTTTCTGACCGAGATGGTCGGTTTACCTCTAGGGAATGGAAGGCGGTGCAGGCATATTTTGGTTCGCATCTTATCTTCAACACAACGTTTTACCCTCAGACCGACTGGTAATCTGAAAGGACTATCAGGACATTGGAAGACTTATTGAGGTTGTGTGTGTTGGATAGAGGAGAGCCGTGGGAAAGGATCCTGCCCTTGGTAGAGTTTTCATACAACAATAGCCATCAAGCTAACATCGGGATGGCGCCCCATGAAGCCCTTTATGGAAGAAGGTGTAGAACACCCTTGTCTTGGGTGCAGGATGAAGATCCGAAGTCTTTGGGAATTGAATACATAGATAATACTGATGCGGCTGTGAGGATAATACGGGACCGCATGCTCGAAGCTCAAATTCGCCTAGCAAAATATTATAATGCAAAGCACCGGATGGTGTAAATTCAAGTGGGAGACAAGGTATTTTTGAAGATCAGGCCGATGCATGGAGTATCTCGAGTACGTGGTGTGAAGAAGCTCAGCCCAAGGTACGTTAGGCCCTACGTCATCTTGGAAAGGATTGGCCTGTTGGTATATCGATTGGAGTTACCGCCAGAGCTAGAGAATCTTCATGATGTATTCCATGTGTCGTCACTCCGAAAGGCGTTGTTGCGGCCTGAACAATATGTTCCAACCACTGACGGAGTAGTTGCGACTAATAGGTCGGTGCGACTATAGCCTGTGCGGATAGTAGACAGCGAAACGAGGACCTTGCATCGCAAAAGTGTTCCGCTAGTGAAAGTGACGTGGTCCAATCATAGGAAAGAGGAGTATACATGGGAGCCGGTGGACTTGATGCAGAAGCGCTACCCGGAGCTATTTCATCAAGGTAATCTTTAAAAGAATATTTCATTTTATGTTTATATATGTTTTTCTCTCCCCGTAGCCTTAACCTGATTTCGGGGACGAAATCTTTTATTTTGTTTATAGGATTTGTAACGTCCCGATTTGTGCTAGGCCCCTCATGCGTGCTTTTGAGTCAGGAGAACTGATTTAGGCTCAGAGAGTGCAGGCGATCAGGCGCGCACTCGTGGGGAAAAGAGAGGTTGGGCCTGTGTAGGACACGGGTAGAGACACGGGCGTGTCCCTACCCGTGTGTCGTGTGTGTTGAGTTCTCGAGAGGTGTTGAGTTCTCGAGAGGTATCGAGTGGTTCTCGAGAAAGTGTGTCCCGAGCAGGACACGGGTGGGGACACGGGCGTGTCCCTACCCGTGTGCGTCGAGTTCTCGAGAGGTGTCGAGTTATCGAGAGGTGTCAAGTTGTTCTCGAGAAAGTTTGTCCCGAGCAGGACACGGGTGGGGACACGGGCGTGTCCCTACCCGCGTGCATCGAGTTCTCGAGAGGTGTCGAGTTCTCGAGAGATGTCGAGTTGTACTCGAGAAAATGTGGCCCGAGCAGGACACGGGTATAGACACAAGCGTGTCTCTACCCGTGTGCACATCTTCAGAAGCCGGTCGTGTCACCTGGGGCAGGACACGGGTAAGAACACGTGCATGAACACGGCCGTGTCATGGGATACGGGTAGTGGACACGGGCGTGTCCCTACCCGTGTTGGTGTCCAAGCGACACTCGAACCGTTGACTTCGTTTCGCCCGAGCAGGACACGGGTGAGAACACGGTCATGTCCCTACCCGTGTCACTTCTGTATAAAAGAGAAAAATGAACCCTAGCCGTCTCATTCTCTTACAAACTCTATTTTTTGAAGAGGAACTTCTGGAGGAGGTAGATTTTGCTGGATCCAACCAACCCTGTGAGGAAACGCCACCGCCGTCAAGGGAAAAATGATGCCAACAAGAACGATGACAAGATCCATGGCCGGAAATGGCGGAACCACTGGAAATGAGGTGAGCTTCCTCCCCTATCCCTTGGTGTTAGATCTATAGTTATTCTTAGGCGAGACATCGACTCAAATGAGTCTTGATGTGTGAGAAGAACATTTCTAAGAGAGCCTTTCTAGAACTTGGGTTCTAATGTTTAGTCATCTTCAACCTCCCCTTCTTCAAAGTGATGATGGGGGTGGATTCATGAAGCGAAATGGCCTTAAGAGGGTGAATAAGGGTGGAGGAACTTCTAGTTGCGATTTGGGAAGACCAGCTTGAGGAGGAAGATGAACCGATGTCGTTCATTCCGCTTCAAGATGCATGCAGAAATCTGTGTTCTGCACGAAACGACCTTCTTGGCTATTTTCAGGCAAGAAAAAGTCAGATCTGGGCTTTTGATTAAACACGAAAGTTGTAGCCCTTGAAATTACCTTTCCAACGAGTAGTTACATGCCTTCAGTTGAAGTCTGTATCCACGTGAATGTCTGATCAAAGTAGAGGTTATAGACTAAGCGCTCAGAAATTGTATTCTGTACGCAGCAGGCTTTGGAGCCAATTTCATGTGGGATACAGTCTGATCTGGGTTACAGACTGAACATGAAAGTTGTAGCCCATGGAAAGAACTTTCCATTGAGGATTACACGCACTTTCCAGATTCCTGTAGCCACGAGAATCTTTGGTTGAAGTTGCTGTCCTGCAGGTGTTCTGCACCTGAAATTCCTGGATTAGTTTTATAATTGAATTTGATCTCGGAAGAGGTTTTGTAACAATCCGACGTTAAGTCGTAGGCAAATCATAATATGTAGGGTTGTGATAATTCAACCCATGATGAAACTATTGGATAGGCCCCACGTAAACTAATGGTGAAATGGTATGTGATTGAATGAAGTGACTTTGTGAGGGGATAGTGAACAGATGATAATTAGTGGTCTAATAACGAGAATACTAGAACTTGTGTATTCGGTCAGTGTTGATTGAAATGGACATGTGTTGTGATAATCGGACGAGTAACTCATGTGCTCATGAGTGATTGGGTTGGTAAACTAAATATTGTTGGTGCCGTGAGAAGAGTCATGAATGGACGGTTGGGATTGCTCCTCGGTGTTCATGTCCCGAGGCGTCTTCTTTGCCTAATGGTCGGTTGGGCTTGGTCCTCGCGCTCGTTTCCGAGGCTCCTTCCATACCACAGTGTGGTTGAGTGGCTCGCGGTGTAATTCGACACGCGGTGTCGTAATCTCGGGTTAAGGATAGTATGGCATATCTACGGGCTCGCCAATCGTCACACTGATGGGAGTTGACAGCTAGACCTTGGGCGGTTGGGCTTGGTACTCGGTGTTCACGTCCCGAGGCTCCTTCCTTGCCAAGTGAACGGTTGGGCTTGGTCCTCATGCACTTTTCCGAGGCTCCTTCCATGACCGCATAGGCCAGTTCGGGGCTAGGATCTCAGTGCACATCTACTCGAGACACCTGCTGAGCCGTAGTATGCATATGAGCTCCGCTGTTGTGTTCTTAGCATTGAGGCGTACGAAGGGCTAGGCTAGGTAGTGTTGAGACCAGCCTAATAGTGGAAATGTCTGCTCCACTGTCACCGTCCGGCCACGACGATTGACGCCTGAGAGGTTAGCTACCTGCTCGAAAAGTTGGAACTTCAAGTCTGTGTCGACATAGCGAGTGTATATGCGTGTTCATGGGTGAGTTATTGCATTGCATACATGTCATTACAATCCATTGCATACACAAGATCCTCATAGTATAAGTTTGTATGGGCACTCCTATACGATGAGTTACTTACTGCTGAACGATCCTCAACTTATATGGATTTATGGGCATTCATATAAGTTGAGTTATATTATGTTATAATACTACACTCTCATGCTGCTATAGATGATAGAACTGCTAGAATAAGTTGTTGCTTATTTATTACACTGCTTTATTTACATTGAGATATACCATCTGTTTGTACCTATGTTTCATTTATATTGTACCCTGTTCCTTTCTCCGCCCGGTGCCAAGGAGTCGTCGGGGGAGCGGATGTGAAGCCACTTAGTCTTTATGACTAACAGTTGCTACGTCTTCCTTTTTAGGAGGAAACCCCACAGATGGAGCAGCAGGTTATGCAGCCGTACATCCAGGCCAGGACGACAGGGCCTGAGGGAACGGTACCGTCGCTACCGTCGGTTACTGATGTGAGTGTGAGAGGCTTTTGTTGTACCCGTTTTGGGAAAACTATTTGGTCTTACTTTGATGTTAGAAGCTTGTTGAAGCTTCTCTACTGTTGTTATATTATGGACTATATGCTTGGTTTGGATTTGACTTCTATGTTATGTTTGGTTGGGTTGGCAATGTATGATATTGGTTATGGCCGACAGGATATGCGTCTTGTGGTACAGGCTAGCCCGAGTGTTAGTGCTTTCGCAAGGCGGCTGTTCTGGGCATAAGACCCCTCTCATGTCGTGTGTTGTGTTCCGGGAGGGGGGTCTTACATGTGGGCAAAGAACAAAATAGCTCTCCCTCGTACTTAAAACATACATTACTACGCAAGGTATACCAATAAAAATTAAAATAAAACCTAGGGGAAGGGAGTACCCAATGCTCATCAAGTGAGCATACAAGAAGACGCATGAAATCCAATACCCCACCGTAGACATCATTTTCAATACCCCTTCTGATGAGTTCAACGCAGGGATCCTAGAGACAAATGCTGCATAGATGGCCGCATGCGAGAAGGAGGACCCATTAGCCGTTATTGATCTTGACACTGTTTAGGAGGAAACCATTTGTGAAAAGGTGCAAAAAGAGGCAAAGATTGTGTCCAACAAGTTACAAGAAAACATGGGGGTAGTGTTCGATATAGGGGTTAGCGGGAAGAAGAGAAGCACTCTGTAATAGATACTACTGCTGAATAAATAATAGAGAAGATGTTGAAGCTAAAGAAACAAAAAAATAAAAGGAAAGCATCCACATATATCGTGACAGGGAAACTTTCTTCCACGGTGCTGGAAGAAGGTGAGATGTCGCAGTGACTTGATGAGGTGCTTGTCAAAAACCCTGGAGAGAAGGTCGATCAGTATCTCCACGACGCTTGATGTGTTGGAACCGAGATTCGGCCCAACGAGGAGTTCAGACCAAAAGGGTGCAGTTAACACTTACTTCTCCTGAGGAAGAATGCTTGACTGAAGGTTTAGAACTAGGCGCAGACCCTGGACAACAGCGCGGAGGTCCCACCTCACACCTGAAAGATCTTAGAACATTTCCCCTCCCACGCCGAAACTGAAGCTGGGCACCTTGGATAGCCTTTGAAGTTAATCAAAATTGACTAGAGGAGGAAGAAGCTAAAAACTGGATCCCTCCAAAAGTACCCTTCAGGGTCTATTTATAATTTTTTCTAGCGGGGCCTTCCAATAGCGCAATCTCGCCTTTTGGTTTTACTAAGTGCACCCCAAATTGGTCTGCCAACAGCAAAACTCCGCTATTTGGAATGACTATTAGCAGACAAATAAATATAACATTGCTTGGAGGATATTCCTGGATGGTGAGTGCCCTGATGGAACCGGCACCTGCCACCCTCCGGCTCACCTCGCTCTCTATGGCGAGTGCCTTTATAAACGAGCACCCGCCTGGATTGGCGAGTGTTTGATGAAACCAGCACTCGTCCGCATCGTTGGAGTGGCGAGTGTCTGATGAAACCAACACTCGTCCGCCTCTTCGGAGTGGCGAGTACATGATGAAACCAGCACTTGTCCGCCTCTTCGGAGTGGCGAGTGCCTTATGAAACAAGCACTCGCCCGCCTCTTCGGAGTGGCGAGTGTCTGATGAAACCGACACTCGTCCGCTTATTCGGAGCGGCGAGTGCCTGATGAAACTGGCACTCGCCCGCTTCTTTGGTGAGTTCCTGAACACTCGCCTGACTGGGGCGAGTGTGGTCCTACTTCCCGACTCGCCCCGCTAACTAGGTACTCGCCGCTTTAGGCGAGCGCAAGCCTGCCCCCCTCCGGCTCGCCTGGAGCTGTGGAGTCGCTCTAGTTCGTCCACTCGGCGAACACGTGGTTGTACATGATGAGCTTGACGACTTTCTCGCGGGCGATGTTGATGAGGACTTTTTAGTTGTTAACATTGATTCTGCGGCTAAAGATGCTTATGTGCAGGAATTAGAGAAGATGATGGTGGGATGGTAGACCCCGACAATATCTACCGATGTCATAGAGGGTAAAGAGAAGAAAAAGATGAGGGAAAGGCTGGCGGCGGAGAAGGCCGCGCTGGCCGCTGGATATGATCAGGTGGTCTGCCTGCTAAGCTGTCAGCTATGAATCAAGCAAAAACGGTCCCGCGACTAGTTGCAGAGCTTCTGTGAACAGGTAGGGTTAAGGAGGCCCTAAGGATTATAAAAATTGCTCTGCCATACAAGCCTTTACCGTGGATGGAGCGTCCGGTCTCAGTTATCATCCCTATGGATGACATCCTCTCAACCCATTAGGAGTTGAGTGAAAGAAGGAAAAGAGGTGAGTGAGCTCGAGAAGAGCGGCTGAAGTTGATGGACACCAATTGATTGAGGCCACCTCTCTGTGACAACCTTCTTGCTCTCTCCGCGGCTTGGCGAGAATTCAAGATCTCGCGTTTTTGCGATTTCACTTCTCAAAGTACTTGTCACTCCTCCATCACTTTGTTAATTATGTAAAACTTGCTTCAAACCGCTTTTACCTTTTCTTACCGCAGGTGCCAGTGAGTCAAAGCCTCCACTGCTGGATGTTGTTGTGGCCGCACCTCCGCCCCCGGATGCCGCAGTGGATAGCGCGGCCACAGATGTGTTGACCGCATTATCGGGGCAAATCGAAGGCTTTAGGGAGATGTTGGTGAAAGATCGACAAGAAGCGCGGGAAAGGGAGAAGGCTCTCGCGGAGAGGGACAAGGCTCTCTAAGAGCGATTAAGAATTCAGACCGCAGCCCTAGAGAAGGAGAAGAGAGAAATGCGGAAAGAGAGTGAGCTCCGCAAGAGTAGATCAAGGTTTTGGCGCAGGACCAAACTCGTCACCTGAGGGGATTGGAGAAGGATTCAAAGTATTATAAGACGAAGTACCACGGTCTATCCGCCAATGTTGAAAGGCTAAAGCTTAAGTATCACTCTCATAATTCATAACAATCTTGTATGAAGTATGAACCTGGTATTTGGATCCATATAAATATAGACTTTCACTTAGCTGTTTGGCACGGTGGTGGCGGTCGTAAATGTATGAGTTAAACTGTCATCCGTTAATGATCATCTAACAAACATCTTCCGTTTGAACTTAAAAATTGATGAAGTTTTTTAGGTGCACGTTAACGAATGACAATTTAACCCCTATATTCATGGCCGCCACCACTGTGCCAAACGGAGCCTTGGATGAATGAAGGCATGTCATTAGTTACAATTGATTGTGTCTGATTTTACGTTGCATGACATATGAAAATATTTGTTAATTACTGATTAGGACCATTAAATAAACTAATGGAAATTATTGTCACATAAAACAATAGTTTTATTTTCAATCGGTTTAGCTCGCCTAACACTCATATAGATAGCCAAAACTAACAAAAATGATTAGTGTGTGGCACAGTAAAAAGGAAAGGATGTCATTGGTCAACAACCTACTTATACCGGACATTGGTGGTTGGGTAACGGATAAAAGAGTGATTCGAGGATAGGCTATTTGTATGGTTTAAATAGGGAATTGTTATTCGCGAAGCACTTTTCGCTATCCGCAAACATTTGATATTAATAAATCACTATTTTTCAAATTAGCTATCCGCAAACATAATTGTTATCCGCAAATCACTATTTTATAAATTAGCTATCCACAAACATAATTGTTAGCCGCAATAATAACACCACAAATACATTGATATTAATAAACTTCCCAAAATATAATCATAATGTAATTAATTTCAGTTTTTCTAAAGTTCATACGAACATAGTTAACATTCAAAATAAGTCATGATTGTAGCCTAATATGACATTGCTTCACACCGATGTTTTAGCCTGCAAAAATGAAGAAGATAATAATATTAATACGTTGAACTAAAACCTATAGAATATGATTTAATATTAATATAAATAATACAAAATTTTGGCAAAACTAGACATCTAAAATTTCCTTGAAAATATTTAGCATCGTTTTTGGTCTAATTTGTAGCTGTATTTTGTCAGTCTTTTTGCCTGCATATGAAGAAAAATTAATATTAATAGTTGTAACATTATCATTTAAAAAAAACTTTAAGTGAAATTGCATAAAAAACTTATACATACCACTTTTCATTATCAATTATCCAATGTCAGTAATGTACTTGGTCTCGTGTCCGGCGGTGGTCCTTGCAACCGTTCGTTGTAATGCACTCTCCAATTTTTCGCAACTTGTTCATGATATGTATTCCATGAAGAAAAAATATGTTGCATCGGAGAGCAAACACTCAAGACTAGCCGAATGAAATGATTGTTATTTACAAACTCAATGCAAATAAGTGTTGGAACCTCCGACATTGATGAATGAAGTGGAAAATATGTCAAACTTTGTGTCTTTGACAGTTGAACCATTGCTACATTGTAACATGAACAAATAACTAGTCCCATATCCGGTAGTGTCATCCATTTATCAAATGACACAATAGTTTCTATGCACTGTAGAAAGTCCAACAACTCTAATCTCCGGTTGCTATCATATATATCAGCATACACATCACGCCGAGTTTCAAGCTCCCAATATAGATCCTTTCGTACTTGTTGCAAACCACCAATTACATTCAACGCATCACTGACTACTCTGAAGCCACAATGACCGTCACCAGCAACGTCGTAGGCATCAACAATATGGGTAGACCAAAAGGGTGTAAAATGATGTCGAATCTTTATAACAAAATTTGTGTTTTTGCGAACCGGCAACTTCATTCTGTCTTTTTTTATTTCCGTGACTTTCTCCTCCAATAATGCATATTCAAAATGAGAAGAGAGGCGTTTTGTAGACAAAATGTCTTCCTTAATTTTTTTGTAGCTTCCCTTTGGCCTATCTTTTAACTTGATCGGTACATTTGGCTTCATAGTTTGACTCAATGTTGGATCTATAATTTCTCTTAGTTTTCTTTTGATTTCTTTTTTGTTGTTGTGCAGTTGAGTTATAAAATTTTTTGGCCACCCCTTCAAGCTCCATGTCTATATTGTTCTCCAAGTCCACCTCAAAATTCTCATTTAGGACTAACTGTTTCCAATGCCCGTGAACTAGTCATAAAGGGAGTGCTTTGGAGTTATTAATATATGAGAAAAGTTCATGTGCGCATGACAACTCCATTGTATACCTTTTATAGTGTGAGCACTCATGTACTAACTTGAACTGTCACCCTCTTTTAACTAAATCTTTTTCTTCTTTAACTAATGACAAGACTTGTATAGAAATCTTTCTCACTAAATCTGTATACAGGGGACTTGTGAAATCTTTGCTAACTTTGATACAACTCTTGCCAAACGATCGTTTAATTTCTGTATGTTGAAGCTTCAATATTTGATCGAAAGTTTTCCATATAGTTGTCAAATTACCAATTGAAACCTCTAAATTTTTTTTCAATTGACTATGTCCCCCTCCACACGATTTGTACATGAGTTGCCCAAATGGAAGTACTTATCAATCCATGCAAAAAATAAACTATGTAGTTTCTTTGAATTTTCTTGGACTTTATTGAAACTAACATAGCATGCGTTGTCTATGCACTTGTATAGAAACTGTATCGGAGTACGACCCTCTAAATTTTTTTCAGCATCTTTGCTCTTGCATTGTAAATTGTTCGGATAACTGTAACATTTCCAATGTTTTTTGATTTCACAGTGGATAGTATTTTCCGTGGTTTCACACCCACACCATATATTTGCTCGACTAATTTTTCCTCCTCAATGTCTAATCTACCGGCATATGCATGCGCTTCTAAATGTACTTTATCATGGTTGTGCACACCACACAGTACCTAAAGCTTCCATTCTTCTACGTTTACTTCCTTTTGTCCCTTAAGCGAAAATAAACATCCACAACGTTCGGACGTTGTTCTACGGAGCCCCTTCTTTACCCAACCCTTTCTGTTTTGATTTTCCCGGTAGTGACCACTTCTGTCACAACCTAAGAACACACGCGGTTTTAACTGCCCATCAATCTTATCCGATCCCTTTATAGTTACAACATAGCCAATGTTTTTTCCAACCTGACGAGTCCAATCAACAAGTTCTTCCTTAGGCCGAAACATAATGTCAGTTTCAAAATGTGAGCTGACATCTACTTCAAAATTTTGAACTTGTTCGACATTTTGAATATTTGGGTCTACATGTTCAAGAAAAAAGGAAAAACTATTAACTAACAATACAAACAACGTTTTTTATAAAATACATACTAGTTGTATACTTCATACCATACACAATCAAGAAAGACTGTTTCTGGTTCATCGACATCTCAGACATGATCCAATTGCACGATATTCAAACCTACAAGAAAATTGTACAATGCACTTAATGATTTGAAGTAGTAATTTCCCCTATTTTAACACTACAATCAAGCACTTATTTTGACAAATCATAGGGATAGAAACCACAGCAAAAAAACTAGCTATGCAAAAAAACTAGTTATTCTCTCAACTCATGTATCTAGTATCCTAGTTGGTAGTACCTAAGATGAAAAAATTCTAGAAAAAAGATGAAAAAATTCATCCCAGATCTGGAAAAAAATTCAAACATCACTTGAAAAAAAATGCTAAGCAAGAGAGGCGGCACCTTTTGAGTTAGGAAAGGGAGAATCGGCACCTTCTGAGTTAGAAAAATCTAGAAATCTGTAAGAACACCAACCTGAAATATGTAAATAAAAAGACCTAGAAGTAGAGAATGAAGGAGGAGGAGAAGAAGAAGGGTGAACCTTTGCCGTCGAGCGTGGGGTGCGGCGGAGAAGGAGTGATCGCGGGGCGGCGGAAGCAGGACTGATCGATCGTGGGGCGGCGGAAGCAGGAGCGTCGAGCGTGGGGTGCGGCGGAGAAGGAGCGATCGCGGGGCGGCGGAAGCAGGACCGATCGAGTGTGGGGCGGCGGAAGCATGAGAGTCGAGCGTGGGGTGCGGCGGAGGATTTGGCGTGGGTTGCGGCGGAAGAACCGATGTTTGCGGATAAAAAAACCAAAAACCCTAAAAAAAGAGTTAACTCGGTTTGCGGATAGCGGTTTGAGGTTTGCGAATATCAATTCCCTTTAAATAAGGGAGAATTTTTGGTACCATCAGCTCAGCTTACGTGGGAATTCTATTTTCAGTTTAAATTACTGTCGTACGTAATTAAAATTACGGTCATAATTGAACTATATTTTCAGTTTAAATTACAGTCGTATCTGAGTTCAAAAAAATCTTGTATTAACAGTTTAAATTACAGTCATACTTATGCGTACGTAACGTTTGTTCTTTTAAATAAACTTTATTCTCCACCATCGTATGTACGTATAAGGCTATGTTTGAACAGCTTAGGTTCATGAATAATCTCTATTCAAAATGCAAAAGCAATTTTAAAGCTGTTTGTTTGGGAAACTTATAGAAAATAACTTATTTTAAAATTGATGATAAGCTGATATTTCATTAGCTCTTCGAGTCTAGTTTATGACTTCTCATAAGTGTTTATTCCTTAAAAAAGTCATAAGTTGATTTTTTCGCCATGGAGCAATTTTTTGCCCGGGAGCATATTTTTTTTCGCCCGAGCGCTTATTTTTTCCCGGGCGTGAGTGGCGAGAACTTTTTGCCCGATCGTATTTTTTTCGCACGGGCGCGAATTATTCGTCCGGGCACGAAATTTTCGTCCGGGCGCTAATTTTTCGCTCAGACGCGGTTTTTTCGCTCGGGCCCGATTTTTTCACTCGGGCCCGAATAATTCACCCGGGTACGAATTTGTCGCTCGAGCGTGTTTTTTTCGCTCGCGCAAATTTTACGTCCGGACGTGATTTTTCACACGAGCGCGATATTATCGATTGAACGAATTTTTTTTCGTTCGGGAGCTTATTTTTCTTCCGAGAGGGATTTTTCACCCGGACACGATTTTTCGCCCGAACGTAGGGTGAAAAAATCTCGTCCGGGCGAAAAAACCGTGCTTGGGCGAAAAAAAGGATCCAAACGCATCCCGAGCAAAAAATCGATATCCAAACACGCCCTAGCAAAAAAAACGCATCCAAACGTGCCCTAGCGAATGAGAAGTAAACAGTGGGGGCGTATCCTTCAGCTTAGTGGTTCAACTAGTCCACGATTCAAAATATAATTATACGTTTACGGAAGATACTTGATTAACATGACTTCAACACCCTGCATGAGTATAAGTGTCCCCGAGAACAACTCATGCTATGCAAAATCTAGATTTATAATAAGTATTGTTGCGGTTCGCTCAATGCCCTCGGTAGACCGGTTCCGGATCGGTCCGTCTTAGCCCCGGGTGATCGAGTACGCACACAGTCAAAGTAGAAGCAGAGAGATTGTACACACACAACTTTAGCGTGAAAAACCCCGGAAAGTGGAAAAAACCACGTGGCCGGGTCTGTGCCAGCCAAGATCCACTATTTGCCTCTGTTATAGTGCTCTTGTAGAGAGAATGCGAGGGCGACAGGTCGCGTCTCGTTACAAATACTGGGGAGTTGAGAGAGCTCTCATTGGGTGACAGGGCACCGCTTAGGAGTTCGTGCAATTTGACGTGCGTCTTTCTTGAATGCTTGCTCTTCAGGCTTGCGCTCCGCAGAGTGCCTGCACTTTGCGCCTCAGACTGAGGAGGGCTGCCTTAGTCGGCACTTCACTCTTTCTTCTTTGGGCGGCGCTTAGAGGAGAACCTGCCAGGTCAGTGAGTGAAAGAGGAGGAGAGGAGGAGCGTAGAGAGAGAAGCTCTGGGGAGTAGCAGAAATGAAGAGAGAGAGAGAGAGAGAGAGAGAGAGCGAAGGAGAGAATGAAGGATCCATCCCCTGAAATGAACTATCAGGGGTGCTTATATAGGATTCCCGAGGTGGTTAAGGTAGTTAATCATGGATCGGAGGGCGGTGATCGTTCGTGGCGATCGGAGGGCCGTAATGGCCCGCCGCGATCGGACGGTGGAGAGAAGGCCGACCCACGATGGTAGTCGGAGGAGGCGCGCCGGCCGGCGGCCGCCCGAGGGAGGGGGCGGCCGGCCGCGAGCGGCCTGTCCTGGCCGGCCGGCCAAGGCCGCCCGACCGGAGGGGGGCGGCCGGCCATGGCCGTCGACCGCGAGGAGGCGGCCCACCACGGGGGGACGGCCGCGGCCGCCGGCCACATAGAGACGGCCGACCATTGGCGGCCGGCCGCAAGGGGGCGGCCGGCCGCGGCCGCCGACCGCATGGAGGCTGCCGGCCGCATGGAGGCTTCCGGTCGCATGGAGGCTGCCGGCCGCAAGGGGGCGGCCGGCCCCGGGCAGCCGGTCGAGGCCGCTGGCCGCAAAAAGGGGGGCGACCGGCCGCGGGAGGCCGGCTGTGACCGCCGTCCGTATGGGGGGGGGGCATGGGTAGTCGGGCGCCCGTGATGGCGGCGGCGGCGGTTGCGATTTGTCGCGCGGCGGTTGCGGGATCCGGCGCGCGGTGGTTGCGCGATCTGCCGTACGGGAGTTGGGATCCGATGTGCGGTGGTTTGGATCCACCGCACCGTGGTTTGGATCCGGCGCGCGGTAATGGGATAATCCCCTACAAATTAGGGGGTACCTATCATTTGCCCCCCAAAATTCCCTTGTCTTGGAGCGAAAGGAAAGCGCGGGAATTTTCTTTTTTGCGACGGGGATTGGCGACGATGGCCGGAACGGGTGCAAACACCGAGATGGGCAGCATCGGCGACAGTGCTAAAGTGAATTTCGAACCGAGAGTGATCGGACAGTGTCGGAGAGGAGGTCCCTCATGTCGGATGCACGTAGGAGGGATTCGCGTGCCGCGCGATACGCGCGAGGCGGAGCACGCGAAGGTGATGTGCGTGTGCGCGCGCGTGGCTGACCTGCGCGCGGTGCGCGTGCGCGTGGTTGACCTGCGCGCGGTGCGCGTGCGCGCGCGCACGGGGCTAGACCCGCGCGCGGTGCGCGTGCACGCGCGCATGGGGCTAGACCCGCACGCGGTGCGCGTGCACGCGCGCGGTGCGCGTGCACGCGCGCGGTGCGCGGGCGCGCGCGCGGTGCGCGTGCGCGGGCAGTGCGCCCACGCACTGGGCGTGTGCGCGGGGCGTCCATGCGGGGCGTGCGCCCGCAGGCAGTGCACGCGCGCGTGGTGTTCGCGTTTGCCAGGGGTGCCTGCGCGGGCTGATTTTGTGTGTGCTTTGTGCACGTGTGTGGCTCAAATGCGTTGGCGCAATGTGTGCGTTCTTTGCAGTCCCCACTTGGGCACAATGTTTGCGTGGGTTGGAGCCGTGCGCGGCACGCGCGTGTGACTCGATCCTCGCAGATCAGACACGCGTTTGGGATTTAATCGTGCTCGGTCTTGCTTTACTGACCTTACTTTTCCGTTTTTTCAGGTTTCCAAGTGGTGCGCGCAGAACCGTCCTATGTGGCTGCGTTCGAGTCTCTCCCTTGAGCACGTAGCTATTTGGAGGATGAGTTTCAACTTGCCCCCCGATTTGGTGGTGCAGATCCCTAGTCCTGAAGAGCGGGTGCAAAACCCTCCGCGTGGCGTGATGACCCTTTGTGAGTCATCTCTTCGGTGCGGCTTTTGTCTTCCGGCTTGCAAGAAAGTTGCCCAGATTCTTAAGTTATGCGGCGTTCCTGTGTCGCAGTTTACCCCTCTTGGGATGACGCAGATCATGGGGTTAATCACATTTTTTCGCGAGCACGGATTGAGGTTTTCCTTCGATATTTTCAAGGATTGGTGTGAGGCGTGTGCCGATGGCAGGGGGTGCGTGGATGGCTTCAGCAACAAGTGGTGGCTGGAGTTCGAGACCCGGGCGGATCGTCGTCATGGGAATACCTTGTTTGGATATATTAGGAACCCAGGTGGATTGCCAGAGGTGTGGAATGTGCTTCCGGACCGTTACCGGCGTCCTAGAGGACACGAGCGGGAGTTTACTCCCGTCCTTGGTTTTGTGGAGCCCCGAGAGCTGGGGAATATCTTGTTCAGCATTTCTACTTTCGTCGATGAGAAGCGTCTGCTGCTATGCGGGTTGTCTGTTGATTCGGGACGTACTGCCGACATTCCTCTCTCCCATGACAGGAAGAGGAAGCTAGTGTTTAGAGGTTGTGGAGTTGAAGAGGCGGGTCCTAGCCTTTTGCCGCGACAGGATGTACTTTTAGAGGGGGCTGCCCCTTGCAGCTCTAGATCGAGAGGCGAGCCGGATGATACGGATCTTGAGGTCCTGGGGTCCTCTACCCCAAGGCTTCCCCAGTGCAGGTTGCGGTGCGGCAGGTTGTGAAAGGAAAGAGGTCTCCTCTTCCTTGGAGGCGATGAACCATGCGGTACGTAAGATCCCAACTTTTTAGTAGTGGCTTTTGAGGAAAGCTCTTCTGACTTGTCCCTTTTCTTTTACAGATGGAGAATCAGGCGAACATTGCGCTTACATGGAATGACCATTACGTGAGCCTGAAGGACGGGTTTATGTCCCATCAGGGTGAGCTCCGAGAGGCGAAGAGTGCCCTTTCGGATCTGAAGGGGCGACGAGAGTGCGATATTTCGCGTCTTAGGCAGATTGGGTCCGAGATGCGGTGCGAGCTGGAGGATGCCAGAACTGCGCACAGTGCCGAGAAGACGGCTGCGGAGGAGACTTTGCGTCTTCTAGATGAAGTTCGGGCAGAGCTGGAGCTATCCAGGGCGGAGGTGATGCGCCTTTCCTCTGCGGAGCGGGAGGTTGAGCTGAAGGAAACTGGTCTGGCAGAGTACCGGGACTCTGTGGATTACATGCGAGACCGGTGTCTGATCTCGGAGGAGGTCCGCGAGTAGGCGTGGACTCAGGAGGTGGAGCCATAGATAGAGGACTTGCAGGAAGTCTCTTTTCGCCAGGGGATGGCGAAGACTGTTCGGATGGTGTCCCGGAAACGGTGATGCGACGTTGCCGACCTCTGGCTTGAGGATTTGTCAGAGGAGGAGGGCTCCGATGCTGAGGCGGGCGAGGCTGCCAAGTGATAGCAATATCTCTTTGATGCTCTTTATTGATTTGTATATAGGTACTTCTTTGTATTTGTCGGCTTGTTTCCGTCGATTCGTACCTTTATACTTTTTCAATTTGTTGATATGTTTGTTGAGTGGTCGTTGTTGCATTTGCTTCTGACTATTGCGGCCAATTGTTGTCTTAGCCAAGCACCAACCGCGAGGGGCAGGCCTTGAGCGGTGGGAGAGTGTTTGCTCTGGATGGGGGTGAAGAGTTATGGGAGCTCCTGCCTATTGTCGGCGGGATGCCATGTTCGTTCGAACCCCTGCGAGTTGCGGTGAACCCGGTGGCATTGGTGGGGGGGGGGGGGGGTGGCCCCGTAGACCCCGACGACGTCGCAACTTACTACGAGATGAAGGGCATCCACTTGTGCCAGGGTAGAGAAGCTGAGACCATCGCGTTGCGGGCTGCGCATAACTGAGGGAGCTGGCTCCCAGACGATATCACGATCTTCTTCGTAGGCTTTCTATCCTAAGAGCGAGGTCGAGGCCACCATGCTGCAGTATGCGAGGGACTCAACATTTGGTCCCATTTGCGACACCGCAACCTGTTGTTAGGTCGAGGATATCGCGTTGTTGGAAGCGCACAACTGGGGGAGCTGGTCCCCGGCTATATCGCAAACTACTGGGCGGACGAAGGGTGCACCCCTGAACCGCGGCAGAGAGAGTGAAGACATCTTGCCACAATATGGATGTGGTTGGTTTGGTGTGGATTCAGCGGGGCCGGAACTCGATTTAGTTATGATTTGTGACTTAGTTTGCACGAGGGTTGCTCGCGGCTTAGTTTGTAGGAGGGTTGCTCGCGGCTAAGTTTGCACGAGGGTTGCTCGCGACTTAGTTTGCACGTGGGTTGCTCGCGGCTTAGTTTGCACGAGGGTTGCTCGCGGCTTAGTTTGCACGAGGGTTGCTCGCGGCTTATTTTTCACGAGGGTTGCTCGCGTCTTAGTTTGCACGAGGGTTGCTCGCGGCTTTGTTTGCACGAGGGTTGCTCGCGGCTTAGTTTGCACGAGCTTTGCTCGCGGCTTAGTTTGAACGAGGGTTGCTCGTGGATTAGTTTGTAGGAGGGTTGCTCGCGGCTTAGTTTGCATGAGGGTTGCTCGCGGCTTAGTTTACGCGGGGGTTGCTCGCGGCTTAGTTTGCACGGGGGTTGCTCGCGGCTTAGTTTGCTCGGGGGTTGCTCGCGGCTTAGTTTGCACGGGGGTTGCTCGCGGCTTAGTTTGCACGGGGGTTGCTCGCGGCTTAGTTTGCATGGGGGTTGCTCGCACCTTAGTTTGCACGGGGGTTGCTCGCGCCTTAGTTTGCACGAGGGTTGCTCCCGGCTTAGTTTGCACGGGGGTTGCTCACGGCTTAGTTTGCACAAGGGTTGCTCGCGGCTTAGTTTGAACGAGGGTTGCACGCGGCTTAGTTTGCACGAGGGTTGCTCGCGGCTTAGTTTGCACGAGGGTTGCTCGCGGCTTAGTTTGCACGAGGGTTTCTCGCGACTTAGTTTGCACGAGGGTTGCTCGCGGCTTAGTTGGCTATGAGCCGAAGAGGCCAGAATCCCTTTTGCGAAGATCTGAACACTCTGTAAGAGGAGAGGCCAGAGTCCCTTATTGGGAATACTGAACACTCTGTAAAAGGAGAGGCCAGAGTCTCTTGTTGGGAGCACTGAACACTCTGTAAAAGGATAGGCCAGAGTCCCTTATTGGGAATATTGAACACTATGTAAGGGGAGAGGCCATAGTCCCTTGTTGGGAGCACTGAACACTCTATAAGAGGAGAGGCCAATGTCCCTTATTGGGAATACTGAACACTATGTAAGGGGAGAGGCCAGAGTCTCTTGTTGGGAGCACTGAACACTCTATAATGCAGTCATCGACAAGATTGGAAATAACACTTGTTGTTTGTCTTACGAATATTAAAAATACAAAATATAAGCAGTGATGATGAAACTCTGGATGCTCATTTGGCAGAAAGCGAACTCTTCTTTGAAATGTTCATCATGGGGATCGTCTTAGTCCCGGATCGTTCTTGACATGTTGATTCAGAGCCTTTGTTTTGGAGATAACTTTCGAGGTACTCAAGACGAATGAATCGTTCGATTTCTGTCTTCAGTCTTGAACAATCTTCGGTCTTATGCCCGTGACCTTGATGGAAGTTGCAATATTTAGATTGGTCCCCAGAATTTGGAGTAAGAGCCCTTGGCCTTTGGAGAGACGGATGGTTGCGTATGGCGAGCAACACTTCCGCTTGCGAAGTGTTGCGGGGAGTGAAGGCTTGATGTTGGTGATGCCCCCATCCCGTCGAGAGTTGACACGACGCGAGTTGATATTTTTGGGAACCGATAGTTGTGTCAATCCCTGCTCTCGCTTTCTCTTTGAATTGCTTTTGAATTGTTGGCGGTGTGCTTTGATTGCATCGTCAACGGAGATCTGGGCATCGATCCGTTGTACAAGATCAGAATAGCTGGGTATAGTTTCTTGTACTAGTACAGAGTGGAAGCCACCAGGGCGGAACCCTCCAAGAAGAAATCCGCATAAAAATTCTGCTTTTATTCCAGGGATTCGTCGTGCTTCAGTAGTGAAACGACGGAAGAAATCTTTAAGGGTTTCCCCTTCACTTTGACGGATACCGAACAGGTGGGAAGGATCGTTGAATATCTGGCGGCTGGCGATGAACTGATCAGTGACTTGTTCCGTTAGTTCTGCGAAATCCATTATTTCTCCTTCGTTCAGGGACATGAACCATGTGCGAGCTTGTCCTTTCAAAGTTGCTGGGAAAACTTGTCACAATTGTTAATCTGGGGCGTTGCAAAGTTGCATCATGATTGTGAAGTGTCTGACATGCTCTGACGGGTCACTTGTACCATCGTATGCCTCGATCTTGGGGAGCTTGAAACCGTGAGGGATTGGGTGTGCCCGAACCTCGGGTGCAAATGGTGACTAATGATGGAGAGGTCGACTAGCGGGAATGGCACGTTGCTTGGCCCATTCACGTTCTTCTGCGATTAAGTTGAGAACTTCTTCGCGTATGAGCCTTTCAGCTTCTGTTGGTATGATGCTTGTTGCTTCTGGGTGATTATAATGATGTTGAACTTCAGATCCTTTATCTAAACGGGTTATACGACCGTGGACATCCGCACTAGGCGTTCTCCTTCTGGTATGACGACACGTCAGTGAGAGGGAATTGGACCAACCTGCCACCCGAGTGTTGTCCCTTCTGTCATGCGGGAAGCTTCCCCCGTCATGGTCTTTAATTATGAGTATGGTTGTGTTGAGAGTACTGTCTTTTGAGGATGCTGGGAACTCGTTTCCCACAGACGGCGCCAAACTGTTGCGGTTCGCTCAATGCCCTCAGTAGACTGGTACCGGATCAGTCCGTCTTAGCCCCGGGCGATCGAGTACGCACACAGTCAAAGTAGAAACAGAGAGATTGTACACACACAACTTTAGCGTGAAAAACCCCGGAAAGGGGAAAAAAATCACGTGGTCGGGGTCTGTGCCAGCCAAGATCCACTATTTGCCTCTGTCATAGTACTCTTGTAGAAAGAATGTGAGGGCGACAGGCCGCACCTCGTTACAAATACTGGGGAGTTGAGAGAGCTCTCCTTGGGTGATAAGGCACCGCTTAGCAGTTCGTGCACTCTGACGTGTGTCTTTCTTGAATGCTTGCTCTTCAGGCTTGCACTCCGCAGAGTACCTGCACTTTGCGCCTCAGACTAAGGAGGGATGCCTTAGTCGGCACTTCACTCTTTCTTCTTTGGGCGGCGCTTAGAGGAGAACCTGCCAGGTTAGTGAGTGAAAGAGGAGGAGCGTAGAGAGAGAAGATCTGGGGAGTAGTAGAAATGAAGAGAGAGAGAGAGAGAGCGAAGGAGAGAATGAAGGATCCATCCCCTGAAATGAACTATCAGGGGTGCTTATTTAGGATTCCTGAGGTGGTTAAGGTGATTACAGTGGTTAATCATGGATCGGAGGGTCGTGATCGTTCGTGGCAATCGGAGGGCCGTAATGGCCCACCGCGATCGGACGGTGGAGAGAAGGCCGGTCCACGATGGTAGTCGGAGGAGGCGCGCCGGCCGGCGGCCGCTCGAGGGAGGTGGCGGCAGACCAAGGCCGCCCGACTGGTTGGGGGCGGCCGGTCGTGGCCGCCGGCCGCGAGGAGGCGGTCGGCCACGGGCGGCCGGCCGCGGCCGCCGACCACACGGAGGCGGCCGGCCGCGACCGCCGACCACACGGAGGAGGCAAGCCACGGCGGCCGGCCGCGGCCGCTGGCTGCAAGGAGGAGGCCGGTCACGGCCGCCGGCCACATGGAGGCGGCCGACCGAGGTCATCGACCGCAAGGGGGCGGCCGGCCGCTGGCCGCATGGGGGCGGCCGGCCGAGGCCGCCGACCGCAAAAAGGGGGCGGCCGAGGTAGGCGGCCGCCCGAGTGAGGGGGCGCCCGGCCGCGGGCGGCGAGTCCTGGGTGGCCGGCCAAGGCCGCCCGACCAGAGGGGGAGGCCGGCCGTGGCCGCCGGTCGCGAGGAGGCGGTCAACCACGGGCGGCTGGCCGCACGGAGGCGGCCGACCGCAAGGGGGCGGCCGGCCGCGGCCGCCGGCCGCAAGGGGGCAGCCGGCCGCGGCCGCCGGCCATATGGAGGCGGCCGGCCGAGGCCATTGGCCGCAAGTGGGCGACCGGCCGTCGGCCGCATGGGGGCGGCCGGCCGAGGCCGCCGGCCGCAAAAAGGGGGCGTCCGGTCGCGGGAGGCCGGCTGCGACCGCCGGCCGCAAGGGGTGCGGCCAGCCATGGGTGGTCGGGCGCCGCCCGCCGCCCGCCCGTGATGGCGGCGGCGGCGGCGATTGCGATTTGCTGCGCGGCGGTTGCGGGATCCGGCGCGCGGTGGTTGCGCGATCTGGCATGCGGGAGTTGGGATCCGATGTGCGGTAGTTTGGATCCGGCGCGCGGTGGTTTGGATCCGGCGCGCGGTAATGGGATAATCCCCTACAAATTAGGGGGTACCCATCAAGTATAGGAAAAAGTTTTTACGCTTACCAGAAAGTAGTGACTTATTTGTGAAAGAGATGACATGTATGCTTTACTTATAATAGGGTTTTATAAGTTAAAAATATCCAACATGCAGTCATAGCAATAAAACATCCCAGAGAGCAAGTAATCCAAACTAATGAGAAGGAAAAATGACAACAGCTAGCAAATGTCCCAAAAGAATCAACAACCTTGTGAACGTTAATAAACTGACACGAACCCACAGTACAAAAGTATGTCTGAAGCAAGTAAAGAAAACGAAAACAACAAACTATCTCGTTACGGCGAGGTGAAAACCACAGCCAACACGGCTGCTCGGGAACTCCAAAACCAGCTCTGCTACCTGCTAAAGCTCCGAACCTGAGACATTACAAAGACAGAACACCTCAACAAGAAGGTACAAACGGTGGCAGAAAAGATAAGCCAAAGTGTAAACAAATGTCAAAAGGAGTACCAACTCAAGACCGAAAATACTGAAAAAAAGGTACATCAAGAATGATAAGTAAACAGTGAGAAAATTTACGCGAGCCTTCACGTATGACAGGCTACACCAAGCGGGGTTGAAACAATAGTTAAACAGTTGAGCTATAATCTCTATTTTTGAACACTTCAATAATTGATAAAAATTAAGAAATTTTTTTATAAAAATCTTAAATTTGAAATTAATAGAGAAAAAATTCATTCAAACATCGCAACTCCAAAATTATAAAACACAAATATATGATTCAGAGTAATCAAAATCTAACTAAATTTTTATAAAAATTCAAATTCTCCATCCAATTTACATAAATTTTTGGGAGGCCTAGCCCCCACCGCCGCCCCTACATCTATCCATGTTCGCACTGGTACACGTTTCTTTTCTGGGCGTGCATTTTCTCCTGAGCACGAGTTATTCGACACACCGACATGAATTTATCACTCGGACACACATTTTTTCGCTTCTGGAGTGAAAAACGCGGTCACGAACAAAAATATGCGCCAATGCGTAAAACTCGGGCCGTACGAAAAACTCACATCTTGGCCGAAAAATTAACTCCTAGAAAAAAAGTGCACCCGAGCGAAATGCACGCATCCGGGACGAAATACGTGCGCCCAAGAGAAAGTTGCGCGCCTGGGCATATAACTCGTGTTTGGGAAAAAAAATTCTCTTTTCAAGCCAAAAAATCACAGCTGGGCAAAAAAATCACGTTCGAGCCGAAAAACACGCAGTCGGTCCGAATAATATGCTTTTGGGCAAAATATGCTCGTACGGTCAAAAAATGCGCGTCTAGGCATAAAACACACGCTCGGTCAAAAAATGCGTCCTTTGGCAATAAATGTGCGCCCAGACGAAAAATTGGTGCCCGGATCAAAAAACACTCTCTCGAATGAAAAAGCGTGCACCCGTCCAAAACCACACGTACTGGGTGTAAAAAACACTGTCAGGCAAAAAAAATTATGCACGGGCAAAAAAATCGTGTCCGGGCGGAAAACGCACGCCCTGAAAAAATAATCACACTCGGGCTTAATACACTTTCGAAGAAGAAAAAGTGAGCCTAGGACAAAAATGTGCTCCCAGCCGTTCGAAATAATACGCACTCACGCAAAAATGTCAGCCTTGATGGGATTCCCCTGAACAGGTTCGACCAAACCGCGGGGCCGGTAATCGTAGCCTTGACCGTCAGTCGCACCCACGTGCACTCACGCACTCGGAAACGCCTCCTGCGAGCACTGTCGCGCGACCGCAGGGTCGCGTACGCCCTTTCCAGTCAGCGTATGCCTCTAGTCGCGCACGAATGTGTGCACGTCTCTGAGGGATCGCGCAAGCGCCTGCGCACGGCCAACCACGTGCACGTGTGCACAGTTTGAGGTCACGCGCACCCGCGCGCGGTTTGGAACCGCGTGCACATGCACACGGTTTGAGGCCGCGCACATCTGTGCGCGGTTTGGAATTGCGCGCACCTGTGAGTGGTTTGGAATCGCACGCAGGGCGTAGTTTTCTTCGGGAAGGAAAGGCGACCTTCGACCACCCTCTCCCTAGCCACCTGGACCAAGCTGCCTCGTGGCCTCCTGGATCCAGGTGGTCCCTTCCGCTGCAGATGGCGGGATGCCTCCTCGCCCTCTGGCATCCCGGATCGAGGGGTGCCTTGCCACCTAGATTCGAGCTGCGACATCTTTCCTGCGTGAGGGGAGGACGACCTCCATGCCGCCCTTCCCCTCTAGTCGCTTGGATCAGCCGCCCAGATCCAGGCAGCTCTGCTGCCGCAAGGGATGGCCCGCCTCCAGGCCGCCCTCCCCTCGGGCATCCTGGAATGGGCGGTCTTCTGGCCGATCAGGTCCGGGCAGCCCATCCGCCGCAAGAGACGGTCGTGCCACGGCCGCCGCCTCCATCATCTCACAACTCCACGGTCGTTGCCGCCGTCTTCTCCCAATGTCGCGAACACCATCATCGTCGTCGGCCTTCTCCATCGTCGCCGACCTCACCTGTCGCTCATTGGTCTTCGCGGCCTGCCGGAGTCTGTCGCCGGCAAACCCCCTCCGGCCGAATTCTTGGCCGTCGCTAATTCTCCACCGTTTGATCGTGCTCCCGCGATCGTCACCGTCAGTTACGTAAGTAACCACTCATGTAACTGCCTGCATGATCTCCTGTAATGGGAGGGGGGGGGGGGAATGTGTAGCCAAAAATAAAATTGGGTTGCGTCTAGTAAAATTATAAAATAATATGCACATAATGCGTCATAAAATCGGGCTATAAATAACGACAATGGTGATTATGGACTACGGATAGCCGCATAACCACCATAATCACCCATGAAGCCTATAAATAGGGCTCAGACCCGCCTTTATTCTCATTTCCTCCTTTACTGGAAAATCCACATATGGATTTTCTCTCATTTCTCCTTCATCTTCTTCATTTCATTCTCCCCTTCGAAGATTTTCAAGCACTCTTCCAAGATCTCCTTCAACTTCGAAGCCTCCTTCGAAGATCTTCATCTTCTCTCCTCCAGAGGAATTCGTTCTACGACTTTCTCTCTCTACTTCTCGTATTTCCCACTTTACGCTCTCCCGCGTACGCTGCCTCCTTGCGCGCTCCCACACGCCCTCCTCCTTGCGCGATGTCACGCGTGCCTCTTCCTTGCACTCTCCCACGCACACCATTTCCTTGTGCACTCCCACACGTTCCTCCTCCTTGCGCGCTCCCACGCGTGCCTTCTCCTTGCACGGTCTCATACGTGCCTCTTGCTTGCACGCTTCTATGCACGCTCTCCTCCAACAAAGCGTCATGCACGCTTTCCTCCAACAAGCGCCTCACGCTCTCTCCTCCGGCAAAGAGCCCTACATGCTCTCCAACAAGCGCCCTGCGTGCTCTCCTCCAACAAGCGCCATGTGCGCTCTCCTCCAATAAGCACCCTGGGCGTTCTCCTCCGACAAAGCGCCCATCGCGCTCTCCTCCAACAAGAACCCCACGCACCCTCCTCCAGCGAGCGCACCACGTGCTCCCATCAGCCATCGCTCGGCCATCAAGTCCGCTCCAAGCGCCCTTCTGAATGTTCCGCTCTCAAAACTGTTGTAAGTGTTCAACGCTCACAGCTCAGCAACGAGCCCACCAAGCGTCAACAAGTCAGCAATTCCTGTCACCTATAAGTACAATGGGAGATGATCCATAGAGGATGGGAAGCATTAAGTCTGTCACACAAGCTTCTAAGCCACAGACGTCAGAACAAGTGCAACAAGATGCTCCCTTCTCCAAGAACCATCAGAGGCCTCCGGAATACAACGGATGCTTCACTCGCCGCAACACACAATGAAATAATTAGCTCTGTGAACGGTGGTCTGTCACACTCCGAGCTCTCTCTCTTCCCCAATAATTGTAACGAGAGGCGGCTTGTCACTCTCGAGTTCTTGAAAAAGCCTTGTAATAGCGCTCAGATCTACTGGAGGTTTGGTCGGCATAGATCCGGTCACATAGTTTTTCACCTAGTTGATGGATTTTCCACGTAAAAATTATCTTGCCAGCTTTTCTTTCTCTGTGACTGTATGCGTGCTCGACCGCTCTGTGGTCTAAGATGGTCCAATTTAATTCGATCCGACTAGGGCGTCGAGTTTGGCCGCAACAAGCCTGTACAAAAATGCATACGTGTTGGGATATAACACGGAAACAATCCCCTAGGTGTAACCAATTTAATACAGGGCATACAATCGCATAAATCTGAATAAGAACAATGCATACGTAAATACTACAACTGCAATAACAAAAAATGAAGAAATATATCGACGTCCGTTACAGATAACACCATAGAGAAGCCAGACTCACTCAATCCACGGGGAGAGAGAATAATCTAGACTACAATCCGTTAGCATAACGAATGCACAAGGCTTGTTGAGAACCTTCATCGTCGGGTAACGACCAAAACACCCGCCACCACCGGAGAAGCACCGTCGAGGCCACACGCACACCATCGACGCCAAGCCGCACCACTGAAGAGAAACACCATCAAAGTCACTACACTCACGCATGCCTTCGCCGCCACGTCCGTATTGCCGGATAGAAGCTCCGTCATGGTCACTCCACTATTGCAAGCCATCGCCGCCACGCCCGCACCACATCATCTCCTCCAAGACCGGAAAACACCCTCTCCTCCATGACCGATGACTATCATTTCCAAAGTCGGGGGAAGCATCGTGGGTTCCACATGGGAGGAAGAAACAAAGTGAGAATGGCGAGATCGGCACCGACAACGTCGATGCCGCCGCGCAGGGTCGCACCATCGATAACCACCGACGGCGGCCTTCCTTCAACACGAGCCCGGGGCGGCATGAACTCCTTCACGTTGCGGCTCCTACATTCTGTGAACAGGGGAAGCTCCTCCTAGGAAATATTCCTGGCAGTTCTTCTATTTCTCAACCTCTGAGTTTGGGTGGTTGTGTCTTCACCCGTGAACAGCAATCTCCCTATATATATATATATATATATATATATATATATATATAGTCAAGAATTAATGGATCAGTAAGAGAGACAGCGAAGTTTGGAATGCTATTAAAATAAATAGGACCATTGCAAATATTAGTTTGAATCATAGCAAGTATAGAAGATTTATAACGGGCCAGTCGTTTGTCACGAAGGGCCATGTAAATAGGAATATTGACACCAATATGAACTAAGGGTTTGACGGCGACCTGGATCATTCCGAAATGAATATAACGGAATCCGCGGTCAGAATATTTTTTGAGTGCTATATGAGATAATAATGGTGTTGATTGAAATTGTTGTTGAATATTAAAAGTTTCTTCGTGTGTTTTGACACTAAAAGCAGTTTTGAAATCAAAAGTACCGATTTTGTAGATATTGTCAATTTGCTCGGTAGGAATGGACCAAGTATGAAAATCCGTATGAATAATATCCTCATTATTAAAATAGTACGAGAAGAAGAGGAAGTAGACGGAGAAGGAGAAAAAATTCGACGAACTAGGTTGGCCATGCGAGAGTGGTAGAAGAAAGGTTACTACTGAGGGTAAAGGGACGAGCGGCCGGGAACACCCATCGCGGGCTTACCAACGGTCTTACAGCTTGACCAGCTTTACTTGAGGCAGTGGTAATCCCTCTGATACCAATAACGGGACTAACCCGGTTACGAAGGATCTTTACTCTTATATTACAGATTTACTAGCTATTACAACAGAAATATAATACAGAATCAAAAATAGAATATTACAAGGCTTAGATATACTCTGAAGGCCTTCTTCCTCTGCTCGCTTCTCTACTTCCTCTGTTGACCAACCCGACCCACTATCTCACACTCCCACAGTCCACGTCCATTATACCTCCCCTTTACCGGATGTTGTACATCCGCCGTCCACATCATATTCACCTACCTCTACTCATATGCACATACATGGTATTAATGTTATCACAACCCTCAAACCTTTTAATCCTAATTTTGAGGAATTATTACTTGAATTCCAAGAAGATTCTCCTTACTACGCATGGTTTGAATTTTTTAATACTCTTACCAAAGATTATTTATATAAAAAATGGAAATTAGATATTATTTGTTCTAAATTTGAATTTAATTTCAAAGTCCGGCTCGAACACTATTTTCAAACTCAATCGATTACTTCCCCTTTTACTCAACCTGGAATCCATGTCCAGACATCCCTCCACACCAAATGGCGCCTAACAGATAATACTGTTATTACAGCCATTACACCCCCTCTCCAAATCATACAACTTACTATCCCTGACGGTCATGATCTCATAGCCACACATTTCAAAAAAGGTTGTGATGGTCCTGACTCCACTCCCCTTCAACTGGATGATATTCGCAAATATCAACAAAATAATTATTCCAACCAAATACTTCATACTATTTCCACCCAACTAGCATCTTTACATGTCGATCCCAAACCAATACCACCTCCCACTCCCATCCAACTCGGTCGCTTTCCCTCTAGCAACTCAGCACCTCATTTTCAACCTTACAGTCTCCCACTTTCCCAAGAACAATACCTTACTTTTGGTGATGCTTCTCTTCTTCAAAAATTAAATCAAACACTTACCAATCTCAACACTCATTTTCCTGGTCCTTCTAAACTCAACACCATTGATCAAACCAATTCCCCAGCAGACTCATCTACTCCCAATAGTGATTCTGACAACCCTATCATAAATCTCCTCAGTGACATCGAACAGGACCTCCATAGTGATACTCCAGCTCCTCTTAACAAAATTCGTCGTCATCACCCCCGTTCCATTTTTCCTTCCCGACCACGACGGTCTTGGAACAATCCTGACACACGCAATTACTATCCACGCCCTACACCTCCTGATATTCAATATGAAGAACGTGCCAAATTCCATACCAAACACTACGATGGTGGTTCCATCTATGAATGGAATATTGATGGCAAAAGTGAATACGAAATTCTCAACACACTTCAAGAAATGGGCATGGCCAAAATGGCCTACAAAATCAAACATTGCCCTGAAAAGGACACTGCCAGTATACTCGTTACCGGTTTTACTGGTCAACTCAAATATTGGTGGGACAATTCTCTCACCTTTGAAGACAAATTTACCATTCTAAATCATACTATAGAGACCGAAGATGAACACTGTACAACCCCGTGTCCGCCGGAGGATCTTAGACCCCTCGACCCGCTCCTTTTAGGCGGGCCAGTCTCGACCCGCTCCTTTAGGCGGACCAGCCTCGACCCGCTCCTTTAGGCGGGCCAGCCTCGACCCGCTCCTTTAAGTGGGCCAGCCTCTACCCGCTCCTTTAGGCGGGCCAGCCTCGACCCGCTCCTTTAGGCGGGCCAGCCTCTACCCGCTCCTTTAGGCGGGCCAGCCTCGACCCGCTCCTTTAGGCGGGCCAGCCTCTACCCGCTCCTTTAGGCGGGCCAGCCTCGACCCGCTCCTTTAGGCGGGCCAGCCCCGACCCGCGTTTCTCGGTTATCAGGTCGGGACGGACTGCGCATAGCTGGTCAGGACAGCGGGATTAGGCTGTTGGCAGACCATCCCCAGGGGTCTTTTAGTAATTTCAAGCCATCAGAGGTTAGTTATTGGCAGGCCATCTTCTAAAAACTATAAATAGGACCCAAGGGGTACCTCAGAACGCACGCACTGGTCTCCCAGTCTTTTTAGTGTTCTCTGAGATACCTTAGCCCGACCTTTTTGGCTAAGGAGGGGAAGCGCTCTGAGATCTTCCGGGTTTGTGGTGGGACCTCCGCGCCGGGCCCTTGGTCTAGTCCTCTGTTCTTTCCTTCTCTTCGGTTGCTTTTCTTGCCGGAACGAAGTAGGTGTGCGACCACCCCTTCCCCAAGGGTGAACTCCACAGAGACCGATCTTTCGGTTTCAACATTTTGGTGCGGTGAGCGTGGAAAGTGGTCAACTCAGAAAACCTTCCGCAGGATCAATGACTGGAGGAGAAGGGCAGGGCTCGGACAGGACCGACTCGCCACCCCCACCCCCTCCCGCCATCGCGGGGATGTTTGAGGAATTTAGACAGGAAATGCTCGGCGTGGTCAGGCTCGCACTCGGCATGCGGGCCGAAAGTACGACCCCGGTAATCCCGGTTCTCGCGAACCCGGCGCTCGGCGAGGCGGCTCCCGCCCTGCGAGTCGGGAAGGAAGTGGTCGATGAGGGCCGAGGTGCCGAGCTCCCAGGACGAGTGCTCTTCCCAGGCTCGGGGAGCGGCGGTTGATTCGGCGAGCTAGGGGTGCGAGACCCTCCAACCCGCCCGGCGGGTGGAGGCAGTCCTTTCAGCGAATTGGTCTCTTTCGCGCCAGTCCCGGATGGGTTCAGGGAGCCCGAGGTGTCCTATTACACCGGAAGGGGAGATCCGGTCCAACACGTCCAGTGGTTCGAGGACGTGGTCTCCATCCGACAAATGTCGGACGGGTTCAAGTGCCGACTCTTCGCTATCACTCTCAGAGAGAAGGCGAGGGAGTGGTTCCATCAGCTACCGTCTAACTTCATCCACTGCTTCGAGGATCTCCGCCGGGGGTTCGTGCTGAGATTCACTACCTCCAAGAGGAGGAAGAGGGAGTCGGAATCTCTGTTCCGTATCAAACAAGAGGCGAACGAGACCCTGGGAAGCTATGTTGACCGCTTCCAGGAGGAGGTTACCCAGGTTCAGGAGACGCCGGGCCATACCCTGATGATGGCCTTCACACTAGGACTGCAGCAGGGTTTCTTTCGCATGGAGTTGAAAAGGGTTCCCCCCTCTCCTACGAAGAGTTAATGGAAAGGGCGGCGAGAGAAGTCGACGGAGAGGCGTCGAATCCAGAGTTTGCCCAGAAGCTAGCCAGATGGACTACGTAAGAGGAGAGGCCAAAGGGAGGTAGAGGCCAGGAGGAGAGGAGAGCCGAGCCCCGGCAGAGGGACGGGCAACATCAGCAGCCCAGGTGGGGGTGCCAAGAGCCGAATCATCGGCTAGGATGGAGGCCAGAGTGGCAGGAGCAGAGGGCGAGGAGAGGGTTCTATGGAGGGGACCGTCGCCAGGGAGGCCAGGGTCAGTTCTACCCTCCCGGAGGAAGGCAAGGCCGAAGGACACCTCTTCCCGACCAAGAAGAGGCTATGGCCATAGCCATGGGGGAGAGAAGAAGGCCGGCGAGAAGGAGGAGAAGAGAAGTCAGGGTGGAGATGTCGTACTGCGATTTCCACCAGGAAGAAGGGCACTCCACCGTCACGTGCCCGGAGTTCCTCAAGATGAGAGGAAATAGGGAGCAGCAGCGCCAGCAAGATCACCAGGGAGTGCGGATCAAAGAAGTCCTGCCTCGGAGGGAGGAGGACAGATGCGAAGATCGGGCTGATGTGGGGTCCCGGGGAGGGATCAGAGCGATCCACGGGGGGGGGGGGGGGGGGTCGAGGCCTCTCGCAAGGCGAGCCTCCACACCATGTACCGCAGGAGCGTTGGCTCCACATCCCAGACCCCGCCCCCAGAAGAGAGAATCACATTCTCCGTCCAGGACATGCCAGGTCACGAAGATCCCTTTTGCGATGCGCTGGTCATTCAGACAGCCATCGAAGATTTCACCGTCTCCCGGATCCTCATCGACAACGGGAGTTCGGTCAATGTCATCTTTAAGAGGGCGTTCGACGCGATGAAGGTGGAGGCCAGGAGGGTGTTGGCCTCGGATGGGCCCCTGTTTGGCTTCTCAGGGGAGAGGAAGGAAGTTGAAGGAGGAGTGGGACTCAATGTTTCCCTAGGGGGGCAGTCTCGCAACTGCAAGTTCATCATCATGGATGCCCCCAGCAGCTACAGCGCCATCTTCGGGAGGCCCCTTATCAGAGCCTTCCACTGCGTCCCCTCGTCCTTCCACCAATGCCTCAAGTTTAATGTCGAGGGGGTCTAGGTCCGGGTCCGCGGAGATCCCAAAGTGGCGAGAGAATGTTACGTCACGGCAGTCAACTCTATATCTTGGTTAGAAGGAGCCGAGGAGATGGGACGGAGGATGGAGGAGACGGAGCAGGAGGCTGGCAGAGAAGATATGGAAGTGGAGGAGAGCCGCGCCCAGGAAGAAGTGGTGGAGGAAGTCTAGGGGCCGGTCGAAGCAATGGCCGTGGAGGAAGTCGGGGAAGAAGTCTCCGCCCCCGGAGGAGTTACTGAAGAATGGGGGGAGCAGTCCTGTCTGGAGGCAGCAGAAGAGGTGGTGGAGGTGGAGGTCCTCACCTTCGGTGGCAGGGTCGAGAAGGTCCGCGTCAGCGGAGGTCTGACTCCGGAGGCTCAAGGCAGGATGCTGGAGTGCATCCAGAAGAACGTGGATATCTTCGCCTGGAGTGCTGCGGAGATGCCGGGGATCGACGCCGACGTGGCCTGCCACCGCCTTAACCTGAACCCGGAGGTTCGCCCTATCCAGCAGAAGAAGAGGGCCACAGCGGACAGGCTGGCCGAGCCGATTTGGGAGGAGGTGGCCAAGCTCCTCAAGGCCGGTTTCATTTCCGAAATCCAGTACCCCGGCTGGGTCTCCAATGTTGTAATGGTTAAAAAGGAGACGGCCGGTGGAGGATGTGTGTCGATTTTTCTTTACTTAATAAAGCATGCCCTAAGGATTGTTATCCCTTGCCTCGGATCGACGCGCTGGTAGATTCAGCAGTTGGTTTTTCTATAATGAGTTTCCTAGATGCTTTTTCAGGTTACCACCAGATTAGGATGCACCCTCCCAACGTCAAAGATGTCTCTTTCATCACCGGGGATGAGTGTTATTGCTACAAAATGATGCCCTTCGGGCTAAAAAATGCAGGTGCGACCTACCAGAAAATGATGGACAGGATCTTCCGAGAGCAGAAGGGCAGGAACCTGGAGGTGTACGTAGACGATCTCATGGTCAAGAGCCTCAGCATCGACTCTCACCTCCTGGACCTGGAGGAGACTTTCACTACCCTTCGGAAGCATAAAATGAGATTGAACCCCTCGAAGTGCATCTTCGGGGCAAGCAGGGGGAAATTTCTGGGGCATCTCCTCACCCCTGCTGGAGTAGAGCCCAATCCCGACAAGGTGAGGACAATTCTGGAGTTAGGGTCACCGTGGAATGCAAGAGAAGTGCAGCGGCTGACGGGGAAGTTAGCAGGGCTGAGCATGTTCCTTTCTCGGGCCGGAGAGAAGTGCTCTCCCTTCTTCAAAACCCTGAGAGGAGGTCAGAAGTTCGAATGGACCCCGGAGTGCGAGGAAGCATTCCAGGCCCTGAAGAGACAGTTGACTCGGGCTCCCCTGCTCCAGGGACCAAAGGAGGGGGAGGACTTATTCCTGTACTTGGGCGTTGGGACAGAGGCCCTAAGCTCTGTGTTAGTTCAGGAAGAGGGGAAGAAGCAACTCCCGATTTACTATGTCAGTAGGGTGTTGAGGAAGGCAGATCTCCGCTACCCTATTCTAGAGAAGTTGGCATTTGCTCTGATCATCTCGGCCCGGAGGCTCCGGCCTTACTTCCAGGCTCATTCAATCCGGGTAGTGACGGACCACCCCCTCCGTAACATCTTTGGGGGGGGGGGGGGGTGGAGCATTCGAGCAGATTGGCAAAGTGGTCGGTGGAATTGAGCGAGTTCGGCGTCTCCTTCGTCCCCCGTCTCTCGATCAAAGCACAAGTTATGGCAGATTTTCTGGCTGAATACGTGATCGAGGTGGCGGAGGAAGAACTCACTCGCCCAGTTCCTTGGAAGATTATGGTGGATGGTGCTTCGGGAAAAAATTCCCTGGGAGTCGGGATCATCCTGGAAAGCCCCCATGGGACAAGAATAGAGCAGACAGTGGTAATACACTTCCCCATCACCAACAACCAGGCGGAGTATGAAGCAGTGATCGCAGGACTGCGCCTGGCTCGGGAACTGGGGGTGCAGGATGTGGAGGTCCTCACTGATTCCATGGTGGTGGCCTCCCAGATCAACGGGGAGTTTGAGGCCAGAGAGCCTACTCTGCAGCTATACTTAACTAAGGTAAAGGGGATCATCGGCTCGTTCCAGACTTTCTCCATCCGGCACGTGCCCAGAGTGGAGAACGAGCAGGTAGACCAACTAGCAAAGCATGGTCCCCGGGCGGGGGGAACTATCACCGACTTATTCCGGCCCTCCATCGAGGAAGGAGAATTGATGGAGGTGGAGCAACACCCCTCATGGATGGACCCGTTCACGACTTTCCTATCCACGGGGGAATATCCCGAGGGGATGGACCGGAAGAAGCTCAAGTATAAGTCAGCCTATTACCTTACGCGAGACGGTCAGCTGTACAGGAAGACCCTCTCAGGCATGTTGGCTCGTTACGTGGACGAGGGAGAGGTCCAGAGAATCTTGGAGGAGGTTCACTCCGGAGAGTGCGGGAGCCATTCCGGGAGTCGGACATTGGAAGGAAGGATCGTCAGACAGGGGTACTTCTGGCCAACCTTAGGCCGCGACGCGGCAAAATTCACCAAGGAGTGTCACAAGTGCCAGCTCTTCGCTCCACTCCAGCTGCAGCCGGCCCAACGTCTCAGGAGCATCTCAGCCCCTTGGCCCTTTGCGATCTGGGGAATGGACTTGGTTGGACCCTTCCCCCAAGCCAGCAGACAGAGAAGATTCCTGCTCGTGATGATCGATTATTTCTCCAAGTGGCTGGAAGTGAAGGCGTTGGCCAAGATGACCTCCCAAGTCGTGAGGAACTTCGTATGGGGGGAAATCATCTGCCGTCACGGGCTCCCCCAAGCCATCGTCATAGACAACGGACCTCAGTTCGCGAGCGCCGAATTCTCCAGCTTTTGCGAGCAGCTCGGGATTGATCTTAGGTTCGCCTCGATCCATCACCCGAGAAGTAATGGGCAGGTGGAAGCGGCATACAAGATCATCGTCAACCTCCTCAAGAATAAAGTGGAAAACTTGAAGGGTAGTTGGGTGGAGCAGCTCCCCTCGGTCCTCTGGGCTCTCAGGACCACGCCCAACACGGCCACAAGAGAGACCCCGTTCAAGCTCTCCCACGGATGCGAGGCGGTGCTCCTTATAGAACTTGAAGTCCAAACACCCCGGGTGGCTGAGGCAGGAGAAGGCAGGGAAGAGTGGAGAGTCGGGAATGAGGAGGAGCTGCGACTCTCCCTTGACTTGGTAGAAGAGCTGCGGGACCTCTCTGCCATCAGGCAGGAGGAGGTGAAGAGGAGAATGGCCAAATACTTTGACAAGCACGTCAGGATCAAACAATTTGCGGAAGGGGACTTAGTATTGAGAAAGGTGGACGCAGCAGGAAGATCAGCCGCAGTGGGGAAACTTAACCCCAACTGGGAAGGGCCATACATAGTGCAAGAAGTCTTAAAGTCAGGTGGTTATCGCCTTCAAAATGCGGAAGGTGCAACCATGGGTCTCACCTGGAATGGAGACGACCTGAAGCGTTTCTATCCCTGAGTCATGTAACTTTCGCTCTATGAAATAAAAAGTTCTTTCTTGAAACGCTGAGGTTTACATGTTTTCGTATGAGTCGGAGAAGACTGCCCCGGTTCCCCGAGCAGATCCCGCTGTCAGGCTCCCATCAAGCTGGCAGGGCTGGATGTCACTCGGAGGAGTTTGCCCCGGACCCCGAGCAGATCCCGCTGTCAGGCTACCATCAAGCTGGCAGGGCTGGATGTCACTCGGAGGAATTTACCCCGGACCCCGAGCAGATCCCGTTGTCAAGCTCCCATCAAGCTGGCAGGGCTGGATGTCACTCGGAGGAATTTACCTCGGACCCCGAGCAGATCCCGCTGTCAGGCTCCCATCCAGCTGGCAGGGCTGGATGTCACTCGGAGGAGTTTGGCCCGGACCCCGAGCAGATCCCGCTGTCAGGCTCCCATCAAGCTGGCAGGGCTGGATGTCACTCGGAGGAGTTTGCCCCGGACCCCGAGCAGATCCCGCTGTCAGGCTCCCATCAAGCTGGCAGGGCTGGATGTCACTCGGAGGAGTTTGCCCCGGACCCCGAGCAGATCCCGCTGTCAGGCTCCCATCAAGCTGGCAGGGCTGGATGTCACTCGAAGGAGTTTGCCCTGGACCCCGAGCAGATCCCGCTGTCAGGCTCCCATCAAGTTGGCAGGGCTGGATGTCACTCGGAGGAGTTTGCCCCGGACCCCGAGCAGATCCCGCTGTCAGGCTCCCATCAAGCTGGCAGGGCTGGATGTCACTCGGAGGAGTTTGGCCCGGACCCAGAGCAGATCCCGCTGTCAGGCTCCCATCCAGCTGGCAGGGCTGGATGTCACTCGGAGGAGTTTGCCCCGGACCCTGAGCAGATCCCGCTGTCAGGCTCCCATCAAGCTGGCAGGGCTGGATGTCACTCGGAGGAGTTTGCCCCGGACCCCGAGCAGATCCCGCTGTCAGGCTCCCATCAAGCTGGCAGGGCTGGATGTCACTCGGAGGAGTTTGCCCCGGACCCCGAGCAGATCCCGCTGTCAGGCTCCCATCAAGCTAGCAGGGCTGGATATCACTCGGAGGAGTTTTGCCCCGGACCCCGAGCAGATCCCGCTGTCAGGCTCCCATCAAGCTGGCAGGGCTGGATGTCACTCGGAGAAGTTTGCCCCGGACCCCGAGCAGATCCCGCTGTCAGGCTCCCATCAAGCTAGCAGGGCTGGATGTCGCTCGGAGGAGTTTTGCCCCGGACCCCGAGCAGATCCCGCTGTCAGGCTCCCATCAAGCTGGCAGGGCTGGATGTCACTCGGAGGAATTTACCCCGGACCCCGAGCGGATCTCGCTGTCAGGCCCCCGTCAGGCTGACGGAGCCGAATGTCACTCGGGGGAGCCAGTTTAGGCCCCAGCCAGTACAAGCCCGTGGGCGGTGTTCGACTATCGTCGATCTCTACCTCGGCCGAGGCGCCGTTCGACTATCGCCGATCTCCCTCTCGGCTGAGGCGCCGTTCGACTATCGCCGATCTCCCTCTCGGCCGAGGCGCCGTTCGACTATCGTCGATCTCCCTCTCGGCCAAGGCGCCGTTCGACTATCGTCGATCCCCCTCTCGGCCAAGGTGCCGTTCGACTATCGTCGATCTCTGCTTTCGTCGAAGCGCCGTTCAACTACCGTTGAGCTCCGAATAGAGATAGTCGAGCTTCAGTTTGTCTTAATTCCGCTGTTCGCTCGACGCTTTTCCGGGGAAAGAACGCCGAGCTCGGATTTGTTTGAAGTCGTTCGACGCTCTGGCGCCTTTCCAGGAGGAGATCATTGTCCGACCCGCGCGAGCTTTAGCGCAATAGCCCGGCCTACTCGCCCGCTTCGCGGCAAAGAGTATGACAGCGAACCCGGACAGGCGATGCGAGTCGCCCATCCGCGTCACGACTGCCCGGCGTTCCTCGCACTCCCAAGTCAAAAATCTCACTCAAGAGCGACTCTACAACTTCACTCGCGCGCGACGGCAAAGACGCAAAGTGAGCGACTCAAGGCAAAATACAAGAGGCAAACGCGAGAAGCGAATAACGAAGAATGAGCGAAGAAAGCATTCACATTACAGCGAAAGAATGAAAGATTTATCATTACACTTAGATTCGTCAAAAGGAAAATATTACAAAAACCCCAGACATGGGCCCTCGACGCTGCGACAAAAAGAAAAGGAAAATCAAGTGTGCAAGCCCTCGGCGAGGCGAGCCCTAAGCTGCGAGCCCCCTCATATGGGGTGAAAGGAAGACCCACCCGGCTTCGGTATCGGGAGGAACAGCTCCGGTACCACCTCGTCAGCCGAAAGCTTGGCACAACTACTCCTAAGGAGATTGGCCCGCTGCAATGTCTGGAAGGTATATTTCGCCGCGCTAGCCGCGTTCTTCTGCATCATCACTTCTATATCGTAGTCGCTGTAATGAGTAATCTGGAAGCCGCTTGTGGATGACGGTGGCGCAGCCGCAGCAGCCTCCAGTGCATCCACCCGCGCCCGTAATGCCTGCTTCTCCTGCTGAAGGGTGACGATTTCAGTGCCCATCAGGCTAGCCGTCGCCGCGTCCTGCGAAAAGGAAGATTATTGAGTCAGATCGCTCTAGGCGAGGAAAGGCCGACGCGAGTTAGCTCGCTTACCACTCCCCCCAAGTATTGCGCGAGGGCGGCATCAGATGCCTCAGCCCGCTTCCGTAGTTCGTCCGCCTCCTCTTGAACAAGCTTGCGAGCCGCCTCCTTCTCGTCAATAATTTTTTCGAGGGACGGGATGTTCTTCTCCATCCGAAAGCATCGCCGGCTGACCATGTGGGCCAGCTCAAGGCTGCGAAGCTGGGCCCGCGCGCTTTCGTAGACCAGTACCCGCGTCCCCTCCTCGCCATAGATGGCGGCATCCTCCCTCCCGTAGACGCTGAAAGTGAAGGGATAGATACTACTCTAGAGGGGGGGGTGAATAGAGTAATCAAATTTTGCACAATACAAAACTTAACTGTCTACCCAACTCCCTTGGAGTGAAGTGCGGAATGAAGAGATTATAGATTTTGATTTAACCTTAAAGCCTAACACAAGTGATGTGCAAACACAAGCTAACTGTAATTACAGTTAAAGCTTGGAAAACCTAAACAGCAACTAGCAACCTAGTTATATCTATTCACAGCCACAGTACATGAATTAAACAGTTGAATCCAGACGACACAAGGAGATTTATAGTGGTTCCCCAAACAACTTGGGTACGTCCACTCTTCTACCCACACGGTAGGAATCCACTCAGGTTTTTGATCAGGTGCCCTGCCACCAACAGAATCTGCTTCAGGTAGATTCAGAAACCCTTTAGACTTTTGATCAGGTGTCTAAAAACCAAGCACAGGTTTTTGATCAGGTGCCCTGCCACCAAGGGATACTTTTGAAGGGAGTAATAACCCTGTACAGGAGGGGGAAGAAGGTTAAGATGTCTTCTCTATTTTACAATAGATTAGAGAAGCACAAAAAGCTTGCACTGAGCTAGAATGCTCTAAAGAATCAAGGCTCCCCCTGGCTCAAAGATGTCCAGGTGAAGTCTTGCTTCAGTGCAGAAACTCTTCAGAAAATTCTGAAGGAAAGAGCTACAAGAAGAAAATAAATAACAAAAAGAAATCTCTTCAAGCAGCTATTCTTCTTCTTCTTCTTCTTCAAAGAAACTCTGAGTTGAACTTCCTGAAAGCAGGAGAACTCAGGTGAAGAAGAGATGAAGGTCTTAACACTTCTCAGTTAGATGGAGTTTGCTGAGAGCAGGAAGCTTGAGCTTGAAGAAGGCTTGAGTGCTTTTGAATATGTGTGTAACACTAGCTTCAATCCTTCTGCAAAGGGTTCTTTAAATATTAGCAGCAAGCAACGGCTCTCTTCCATTTGAATTCTTTGTCTTCTTGTGAGCCTTGAGACCTGGGCTGTAAATATCAAGAAGACAGAAATATCTCTGCAGCAATACATTCCATAAAAAGGAATAAATCTCTTTCTAAGAAGCTGCAGGTTTAAATCAAATAAACAGAGGACTAAATAAAGTCACATCAGAAATAAACTCTTTATAGCAAAGAAGAAGACTTTTCAGTCCAACGACTATAAAGGGGTTGACAGCAGATAAAGTAATTTAAATAGACAGCTAATAAGACAAACAACTTTATCTTAAAAGATTTGAACTCAGGCAAATAGAATGAAGTAAATAATGCCTGGAAACTTTATCATACAGCTTGAAATAATGTGCCAGAAAATGTATAAAATAATTAAATATAATAAATAAATACAAAATACAAAGGCAGGCAGAAAGCGTCGAACGACCTTCGGAGATCGTCGACCGACGCACGGAGATCGTCGATCTATCGGGCAGATAGTCGAACGATCCAGATAGTCGACCTATCGAAGAAGATAGTCGAACTACCCCGGGAGATAGTCGATCTATCAGAGCAGATAGTCGAACTACCAGATAGTCGATCTATCAGGACAGATAGTCGAACTATCAAGCGCACAGAGATAGTCGACCTATCAAGCAGATAGTCGACCTACCAGCACAGAACAGATAGTCGACCTATCAAGCAGATAGTCGAACTATCAGCGCAGAACAGATAGTCGACCTATCAAGCAGATAGTCGAACTATCAGCGCAGAACAGATAGTCGACCTATCAAGCAGATAGTCGAACTATCAGCGCAGACCAAGGCGTCGACCAACTGATAGACGATCGTCGATCAGCCGATAGACGATAGTCGAACGGCGTTCGACCATGGTCGAACGAAAAAACTACTTAACCAAATTCTCAATTTGGAAAAGCGAGGACTCTACAGCTAGACTCCTAACCATTGACCATAGATATTTCTTGGGTCAAGGAGCACAAAGGAGAGGACTAAGCTCAAATCAAACTAGGGTACCAACAATCTCCCCCTATTTGAGTTAAGTCTCTCAAAAACTAAAACAGCTAGCAATAGAATACTAAAAATAATTTCAACAGATAGATAACAATAAATCTGGCAGATTATCAATCAGATGAATAAATATAACACAGCAGTTTAAATCAAACTATCAAGAATCTTTAGGGTCAGGTAATGGATCAGAAGAACTAGAGACAAAAGAAATTTTTCGAAGAGGGTCATCTGATTCCTTCTTTGACATCTTCAGATCCTGAGCTCCAAGAATCTTTAGCTCTGTAGCTCTGGGAACAACAGCTTCAGGATGTTTTTCCATGTACTTTGCTGGATCAAATATCTCAGGATTGACTTGGAATTTCTCAAATTCTTTCTTTCTATATGCTGACATTGTAGTAAAACCAGATGTATCTTTACCTTCAGCTCTTGCTTTTCTTATTTGGGCTGCTCCTACAAGCTCTTGAAAGCGAGCCATCCTAAAATTAGGATCGAGCTCAGGATTTTCATATACGGGCTCTGGAGAAGCAGCAGCTATTATATCTAGATAAAACATTAGAAAACTTAGCAAAAGGGACTTGCTAGAAGGTTTTAAAACACTGTAAACTATTTACCTTTCGAAACACTCTTCTCAGATTGAACTGGAGAAGGAGGTGGGGAAAAAGTTGGTCTTTGGGCCACAACCTCCTTCATTGGTCTTTGAGATCCATAAGATGATTTGCTTTGCGAACTTTGATGACCTTGTCTTGGTTGGGGCTGAGCAGATGCAGATTTTCCAAAGGCAGCAGATCGACTAGCAGGTAGATTCCCAGAGGCTCCTGCACCTGGAGGTGGAGGAGGACCTTTGGGAGTCCATCTGGAGACTGGACTGTCATACCTCTTAGTTCTCTTCCTTTCTTTTTGCTGGTTTTTCGAAAACCTCATCCAATGCTGAAAATCTTTAGATTTGGGGTCAATACCCTTCAAAATGTAGTAGGGAATGTCATTATCCTTATTTGGAGGTGGAGGAGGGGCAGCTTTTCTTTTCTTAACAGCAGATTTCTTTTTCTTTGAATTTTCAGACACATCTGAATCATCATCATCATCAGAATGGGATGATGGAGGGTTCTCATAGGGATCATAGGCTTCTGAGACAGCCTTTTCTTTAAGCTTTGAAACAGATTTCTCCCTTTCTTCTTCCATGGCATCCAAGGCCAGAAGGGAGTCTAAATCTAAACCAGGAGAGTCATCCCAGATGGATGACTTCTCAAATTGCAAATCTTTCTCCTTTTCTTGTAAAGATTTTACTCTTAAGTCCCAAGCAGCCCTTGCTTGAATTTCTTCCAAACTTAAAACAGGAGAATCAACTTTGATTTCCTCTTGATTTTCATCCTCTTTATCATCTAAAAACACATCCAATTCTGGATCTAATTGAGTATCAGAATCACTTGGAGCAGCCACAGAAACAACTGCTATTTTCTGGGCAGTTAAATCTTCTTTAATAATATCTGTAGAATTACGAAAACATGTCTGCTAAATAAGCTTGAATCATACCTTCAAGGTATTCACATACTATCAAATTAATAGATTCATCGACAAAACGAATGAAAGAATTACCTTCATATTTAACCATCTCCCAGCATTCATTCAGATAATTAGTTATGATTCCTTCCAGGAATCTGGCAATCATAGGAGAGGTTATATCTTCTAAGCATGCTTTCACTGCAATTTCTGATAGCAGAATTCCATCTGATATTTCCTTCTCAGTCAAGACTGGAGCTAAAACTTTCTTAGCAGGAGCAATCTCTTCCTCAGCTGGAGTTACCACATCCTCAGCTGGAACAATCTCTTTCTCAGCAGGAGCTGTCTCTTCTTGAACAGACATAACAACATCTGGAACTTCTTCTGGCTCAACTTGAGCAGATTCTGGCTGGACAGATAAGACAACATCTGGAGCTATCTCTATATCAGCTGGAGGGGAAGCAGGAAGGTCTGAGACATCTTCATTGAACATCTCCCCCTGCCTGATTTCAGTAGCTACTGAAACCAGGCCCCTAGAGGTAGATGGCTCAGCTGATTTGGAAATGGATTGGATGGAGGCAGTTAGACGGTCAATGGAGGCAGCAAGGGGAGCGATTGCCTCGTCAATCATGGTTTTGATCGACGGGGTAATCAGCTCCACGATGCGAATGATAATCTCAGGAGAGATTTCAAAAGAAGATGGATTAGAGGAGGATGGAACAGCAGCAGATATGGTAGATGTGCTGGGATGAGAAATATTGGGGACAGGGGATCGAACTGGGGTTGCAGCAGGAGAGGGAGCAGGGGATGGGGAATGAACTGGGGAATTAACGGGAGATGCATGAGGAGTAAGAATTCTCTCTGCTCCTAACAAATCGAAACTAGGAGCAGATATCCTAGCCCGATATGCAGGGAGAGGAGAGACTGGAGAGGAAGAAGAAACAACCGTAGTTATTTCAGGTGCAGCAGAAGAAGAAGGTCGTACCTCAGTTGAAGTTGATGGTACTTCAACTGAGGCAGACGACAAAGCAGAGGAGGAGGAAGGGAGAGCTGAGCCAGCTTCACTAGGTTGAGGAGCGACTGAAACAGTCCTTGTGTCCTCAGATTGTGCTGGAACAGACTTCACGAACGTCCTCTTCCACTTGGAGAACAGATGAGGGTCCATCTTCTTGCTGGCATTGATGGTAGTTGCGGCAGAACTCAGCAGCTGGGGGAATTTCTCCTTCAGGAAAATACCTATAACCCTTCCCAGGGTGACTTCCTTCTTTCCTGTCTTCTTCCTGATTAAATCAAACAGAACAGCAGCCCAATCGATCCTTTTCCGATTAACAATTGCACACATAAGTGCGAATTGTTGCCTTGTTATGTTATCATGGGCGGAGTGCTTGCCCAGAATCACTTTTCCAACTATCTCAGCGAGGAACTTAATCTTGAATGGGAAGTTTACCTTGAGCAGCTTGGTGGGAATGCCCTCGGCATGTCCCAGCTCGACCAGCATCCTTCCGAACTCCTGAGCATCTTGCTCATAGTCTTCATCACCAATAACTAAACCGAAAACATCAGAAAGAACGGCCGGAGTCAGGGTAGCTTCTACTCCGCCGATGGTACCGATCATCGCTTCGTCTGTGGAAGACGACGTGAAAGCCCATTCTTTTATTTCTGGAATATTAATCTTGATCCTTTCAGACATCAGCTTCTCTAGACCTTGATCTCTGCAGAGCTGGAGGACTTCCACTATGCCGGCATCGCAACTGCTGAAAGCTTCGAAATCTACACTGAATCCGGCATCGAACTTGACGACGGCTAGAACAGCTGGGGAAATCGCCATCGAATCGCTGGAGAGACGCGAGAAGGAGGAGGAAGACGAAGGGGACGGAGCGGCAGAAAATCGCAAGCGGGAAAGCAGAATGCGAAAGGGCACGTTCCGTCGACGAAAAAGCAACAGATCTTTTAACCTAGGTCGACTATCGGCTTTATATTGAACCGGATATAGTCGGTCTATTTAAAAAGATCTTGAACCGATAGTCGAACGGCCGTTCGACGATCGGCTCAGAAGCAGAGTAGTCGGACAATCGTTCGACTATTTCTGGCTTCTCAAGCAACAGGCTGTCGTCGTCCAGAGATCGACGATGAGCCCAAGCCGTTCGACGATGGTCGAACGTCGATCGACGATCTTCAAACAGATAAGCTATCATTAACCAGAGGTCGACGATAGGCTTAAACTGTTCGACTATCTTCGAACGTCGTTCGACTATCTTCAAACAGACCTCAACATAGGCAGATATCGTCACACTTAGTCTCGTCCATTGATCATGCCTAGTTGGACTAAAAAGAACAGATGCTTCTGTTCATCTAAAGGCTTGGTGAATATATCACCTCTCTGAAACTCAGTGGATATGAACTCAAGACAGATCTTGTTCTTTTCCACACAATCTCTCAGGAAATGGTGCCTAATCTCAATGTGCTTCGTTCTAGAGTGGTGCACTGGATTTTGTGCAATTGAGATAGCACTGGTACTATCACACATGATCTTGGTGTTCTTGTGTGAGTAACCATAATCCACAAGCTGGTTTTGAATCCACAGGATCTGTGAACAACAACTAGCAGCAGCTATATATTCAGCCTCTGCAGTTGAAGTTGAGACAGAAGCCTGCTTCTTACAGAACCAAGAGACCAATCTCTCTCCCAGGAACTGGCAAGTTCCTGAGGTGCTCTTCCTGTCAACTCTGCAACCAGCATAATCAGAATCAGAATATCCAATTAATTCAAACTCTGACTCAGCTGGGTACCAAAGTCCTAGATTTGGACATCCTTTCAGGTATCTCAGGATTCTCTTTAGAAGAATCAGATGAGATTCCTTGGGGTTGACCTGGAATCTAGCACAAAGGCATGTAGCAAACATTATATCTGGCCTACTTGCAGTTAGATATAATAGGGAACCAACAATGGCCCTATAATTCTTTTGATCAACTGGCTTGCCGTGATCATCAGAATCAATAACTACATTAGTAGCCATGGGTGTAGGCATTGCTGAAGCATCAGCCATCCCAAATTTCTTTACCAATTCCTTGGCATATTTGGATTGGGAGATGAAGATACCATCAACATCTTGCTTAACTTGGAGACCAAGAAAGTAAGACAGCACACCCATGCTACTCATCTCAAACTTAGAGTGCATCAAGTTGGAAAACTTTTTGCAAAGTTTGGGATCAGTGGAGCCAAAGATAATATCATCTACATACACCTGAACTAACAGGATTGTGTCCTTGTGATGCTTAACGAACAGGGTTCTATCAACTACTCCCCTAGTGAAGTTGTGCTCTAACAGGAAACTAGCTAAGGTCTCATACCAGGCCCTAGGAGCTTGCTTTAGTCCATAAAGAGCTTTTTGCAACTTAAAAACATGAGAAGGCTGAGTTGAAGAAACAAACCCTGGTGGTTGTTCAACAAACACCTCTTCCTTAAGCTCACCGTTCAGGAATGCACTTTTGACATCCATTTGGAACACCTTAAACTTCATGAAGGCTGCATAGGCCAAGAAGATCCTTATTGCTTCTAGCCTTGCAACAGGAGCAAAGGTTTGGTCATAGTCTATACCTTCCTCCTGTCTGTAGCCCTGAGCTACAAGCCTAGCTTTATTCCTTACAATTATTCCATTTGCATCTAACTTGTTTCTATACACCCACTTGGTGCCTATGATCAGTTGGCCTTTAGGTCTTGGAACCAAAGTCCAAACTTTACATCTCTCAAACTGATTGAGTTCCTCTTGCATTGCAATGATCCAGTGGGGATCTAGCTCTGCATCTTTAAAGGTGAGGGGTTCAACCTGTGAGAGGAAACAAGCATGCATCACATCCTGTCTTAATTGATGTCTTGTTTGCACACCAGCTGATAAGTCTCCAATCACTTGAGATGTGGGGTGATCTCTAAGTGTGACAATATCAGCAGGTGGGATGTGATCTTCAGCAACAGTTGGGATTAATTCCTCAGGAGGAATTTGATCTACTGTTGGTGGAACAACAACAGCTTCAACAGCTTCAGCAATGTCTTCATCACTGTCTGATTCAGTGATCTGAAGAGTTGAAAGTTGAAGGATTTCTTGAGGGGCATCATGTACCTGCAAAGAACTGGAGGAAGGAGAATTTTCTTTCTCCTTGTAAAACATCTGAGACTCATCAAAAGTCACATGCACAGATTCTTCTATCTTACAGGTTGATTTGTTATAAACCCTATAAGCTTTGCTTACTTGGGAATATCCAAGCATGATTCCCATTGAAGCTTTTGCTTCAAACTTTCTAATATATTCTTTATTATTATTATGAATATAAACAGTACAGCCAAAAATTCTAAAGTAATTAATTTTTGGTTTCTTTCCTTTAAGCAACTCATAAGGAGTTTTACACTTAAGTTTGTGTATCAAACTTCTATTCAAGACATAGTTGGCTGTACTAACAGCTTCTGCCCAATAGGATAGAGGTATGTTAGCATCTGCCAACAATGTGCTAGCAGCTTCAATTAGTGTTCTATTCTTCCTTTCAACTACCCCATTTCTGTTGGGGAGTTCTAGGAGCTGAGAAGCTATGTTTGATACCTTCTCTCTCACAGAATTCTTGCATGAGAAGAGAGTCAAACTCAGTACCATGATCACTTCTGATCAAGGCCACATGAGTAGAGTACTCAGTCTGCACACAAAGTAGAAAGTCTGTAAGGGCTTTGAAGTTATCAGACTTAGTTCTCAAAAAGAAAACCCAACTGAACCTAGAGAAGTCATCTACAATTACTAATGTGTAATACTTCCCTCCTAAACTCTGTACATTTATTGGGCCAAACAGGTCCAAATGTAATAAATACAGGATCCTAGGAGAATCACTTTTGTTTACAGATTTAAATGAGTTCTTGGTTTGCTTGCCTAGCTGACAAGCCTTGCAAAGGTTCTCCTTCTTGTAGGGGCAAGAAGGTAAACCTCTAACAAGGTTGTGCTTAGATAACCTAGATATATTTTTCAGGTTTACATGACTAAGCCTTTTATGCCATAAAGAATTATTATTAAGGGTTAATTCATTAAACAGGCAGATTTCAGAGAGAGATGAATTAAAATCTACTAAATATATATTGCCTATTCTATTACCTATTAAAACAACATTATTATTTAAAGTAATATTGCAAGAGGAGTTAGAAAAAGAAACCTGGTAGCCAGCATCACATAGCTGGCTAACTGAGATCAGATTATGCTTCAGTCCATTGACATAAGCAACTCTCTTGAATGTAACAGCTCCAATCGTGATCTTGCCATATCCTTCTGTCTGACCACAGCTGGAGTCTCCAAAGATAACCTTTGGGCCGAGCTTAGCTTTGTACTTTGACAGAAGCTCTTTGTTTCCTGTCATATGCTTAGAGCATCCACTATCCAAATACCACTTATTTTGAGTGATTGGATAGGCCTTCACCTGCATAACAATTATTTAGACAGAGTGGACCCAGGTAACCTTGGGTCCCTTGTTTTTCACATAAGAAAAACTGGAAATATAAGAGAATGCAGGCTGAGGGTGATAGCCTAGTGGGTGAGATCTCCTAGGTGGGATTCTCCATGCAGATGATGGATCAACAAACCTAGGGTTTCTATTTTCATTTAGGTTTCTATGATACTGATTATGATTTTGAAAATCATATTGAAAACGTCGATCGACGTTCGACGATGGGTGCTCAGATCGTCGACCTTCGTTCGACCATTGAGCTTCCGATCGTCGAGCTTCGTTCGACGCTCTTTGCATTTCTTTAAAAAATTTCTTTCTCTTTTCTCTCTTAGCCTTATTTAATGTTTTATTTACAAGGTTTACTTGCTCAGTGTTCTTCTTTCCACTAGCTGAAATGAAGTTCACTGGAGTTGAAAGGTTATTTTTAAGCAAGACTGGGGGTTCACTGGGAGAAGCTCCTAAGCCTAATTTATCATTTCCTGTCCTAGTGTTAGCCATGCTGGTAATTTCTAACAGCTTAAGGCTTCTACCATTAAGGGACTCTTCTAATCTCTTAGACTTAGCTAATTCTACTTTAAGAAATTTGATTTCTTCACTACAAGTAGTGAGTTCTTCCTTTAACCTAACATTTTCAGAGGCTATTGATTCAGAGTCAGCTAGCCTATTTCTAAGTTCTTTTATCTCTTTTTCTGAACTAATTAAATCTAAACATAGAGATTTAAAATCTAACTTAAACTCTTCTGAAGTAAAATCATAAGATGAAAGTACCTCATCTTCAGTAGGCATTTCTTCATCTGAGTCAGAACTCTCTGCAGCAGAGTGGTTGCTGCAGGCATCTATTGCCATGAGGCAAACTTCTTTTGCCTTCTTTTCTTCTTCATCCTCACTAGAGCTTGAGGATGAGGATTCTTCATCAGAATCACTCCAGGTTTCAGCAATGAAACCTCTCTCCTTCTTCTTGTTTTTGTAGGAGGATGGCTTGGAGTGCTTCCTGTGTTGTTCTTTATCTTTTCTCTTTTCTTTGTTTTTCTCCTCTGGACACTCTGGCAAGATGTGTCCAGGCTTCCTGCACCCATAACAAATAATTTCTTTAGTTGGAGTACGATCATACCTTGGCTTTTCTTCATACTTTGAAGATTTTCTTCTGAACTCTTTTCTCCCCATTTTGAGAAATCTCTTGGCAAACAATGCCATGAGCTCCTCATTTGATTGGCTGCCTTCTGAGGCTTCAGCAGCTTTAAGAGCTAGAGATTGCTCTTTTCTTGTTGGAGTGGGGGTCTTGGCTTCTGCTTCAGCTTCCCTTGTCTTCAGCACTTGCTCAAAAGATTTGAGCTTGCCGAGAAGGGCTTCAGTTGATATTTCATTGGTACTTCTGGCTTCTTTGATGAGCCAGATTCTTAGATCCCATGTGCTAGGGAAGCACATAAGAATCTTATCATTGACCTCTGTCAATGATATGTCCTTGTCCAGGGTCCTCAGCTCATTGATGATTGAGCTGAGCCTGGTGTACATTGCTTCAACTGATTCAGCATCAGTCTTCTTGAAATTCTCATACTGTGAGATCAGGTTGGACCTTCTGTCCTTCCTTTCATCAGCTGAACCAGCTACAATCTGGTTCAGTGTGTCCCACATGGCCTTTGCTGAAGAGCAATCAGCAACCTTCTGGAACACTTCATCAGACATAGTCTGAGCTAGTATGTTCATTGCTTTGGCATCAGCAATTTTGGCCTTCTTGTATTCATCATTATAGTCTGGAGGAGGCACTGCACTCATATCAGATGATGAGGCAGTGGCAGCAGCAGGTGCACTTGGGGGACCTGACAAAATAGAAGCAAAAATACTCTCATCAATAGAGTTCATATAAAGTTTGATCCTTGCCTTCCAGATGCCAAACTTTGCTAAGTTGCATGCTGGAGGTCTGGTGCTTGAATAATCCTTAGACTGGGCCATGATAGTGAATATCTATAAACTCTTGGTATCTATCAGGATCTTGTGACTTAGGTGTTAGCCTATACAGTCAGTCAACCTGGCTCTGATACCAATTGAAAGTGAAGGGATAGATACTACTCTAGAGGGGGGGTGAATAGAGTAATCAAATTTTGCACAATACAAAACTTAACTGTCTACCCAACTCCCTTGGAGTGAAGTGCGGAATGAAGAGATTATAGATTTTGATTTAACCTTAAAGCCTAACACAAGTGATGTGCAAACACAAGCTAACTGTAATTACAGTTAAAGCTTGGAAAACCTAAACAGCAACTAGCAACCTAGTTATATCTATTCACAGCCACAGTACATGAATTAAACAGTTGAATCCAGACGACACAAGGAGATTTATAGTGGTTCCCCAAACAACTTGGGTACGTCCACTCTTCTACCCACACGGTAGGAATCCACTCAGGTTTTTGATCAGGTGCCCTGCCACCAACAGAATCTGCTTCAGGTAGATTCAGAAACCCTTTAGACTTTTGATCAGGTGTCTAAAAACCAAGCACAGGTTTTTGATCAGGTGCCCTGCCACCAAGGGATACTTTTGAAGGGAGTAATAACCCTGTACAGGAGGGGGAAGAAGGTTAAGATGTCTTCTCTATTTTACAATAGATTAGAGAAGCACAAAAAGCTTGCACTGAGCTAGAATGCTCTAAAGAATCAAGGCTCCCCCTGGCTCAAAGATGTCCAGGTGAAGTCTTGCTTCAGTGCAGAAACTCTTCAGAAAATTCTGAAGGAAAGAGCTACAAGAAGAAAATAAATAACAAAAAGAAATCTCTTCAAGCAGCTATTCTTCTTCTTCTTCTTCAAAGAAACTCTGAGTTGAACTTCCTGAAAGCAGGAGAACTCAGGTGAAGAAGAGATGAAGGTCTTAACACTTCTCAGTTAGATGGAGTTTGCTGAGAGCAGGAAGCTTGAGCTTGAAGAAGGCTTGAGTGCTTTTGAATATGTGTGTAACACTAGCTTCAATCCTTCTGCAAAGGGTTCTTTAAATATTAGCAGCAAGCAACGGCTCTCTTCCATTTGAATTCTTTGTCTTCTTGTGAGCCTTGAGACCTGGGCTGTAAATATCAAGAAGACAGAAATATCTCTGCAGCAATACATTCCATAAAAAGGAATAAATCTCTTTCTAAGAAGCTGCAGGTTTAAATCAAATAAACAGAGGACTAAATAAAGTCACATCAGAAATAAACTCTTTATAGCAAAGAAGAAGACTTTTCAGTCCAACGGCTATAAAGGGGTTGACAGCAGATAAAGTAATTTAAATAGACAGCTAATAAGACAAACAACTTTATCTTAAAAGATTTGAACTCAGGCAAATAGAATGAAGTAAATAATGCCTGGAAACTTTATCATACAGCTTGAAATAATGTGCCAGAAAATGTATAAAATAATTAAATATAATAAATAAATACAAAATACAAAGGCAGGCAGAAAGCGTCGAACGACCTTCGGAGATCGTCGACCGACGCACGGAGATCGTCGATCTATCGGGCAGATAGTCGAACGATCCAGATAGTCGACCTATCGAAGAAGATAGTCGAACTACCCCGGGAGATAGTCGATCTATCAGAGCAGATAGTCGAACTACCAGATAGTCGATCTATCAGGACAGATAGTCGAACTATCAAGCGCACAGAGATAGTCGACCTATCAAGCAGATAGTCGACCTACCAGCGCAGAACAGATAGTCGACCTATCAAGCAGATAGTCGAACTATCAGCGCAGAACAGATAGTCGACCTATCAAGCAGATAGTCGAACTATCAGCGCAGAACAGATAGTCGACCTATCAAGCAGATAGTCGAACTATCAGCGCAGACCAAGGCGTCGACCAACTGATAGACGATCGTCGATCAGCCGATAGACGATAGTCGAACGGCGTTCGACCATGGTCGAACGAAAAAACTACTTAACCAAATTCTCAATTTGGAAAAGCGAGGACTCTACAGCTAGACTCCTAACCATTGACCATAGATATTTCTTGGGTCAAGGAGCACAAAGGAGAGGACTAAGCTCAAATCAAACTAGGGTACCAACAGACGCCGAAGGAGAGGTTATACGCATCTCCGCAGCTGGTTTCCTGCTCCACCCAACTCGGCAGCGCCGAGGATATGGAGACTCGGTTGATCTCTTTATCCCACTGAAGTAGCGGGACCCCGAGCTCGTCCAAGGGCCCCTCCCCGAATCCGAAGTTGCAGTGTCCCCGGGGGACCAACTTCTTCGCGGGTTGACCCCCTTCTAGCGATTGCGATGTGCCCGCCCCCGCACCGGCCGAGCCGATGGCCGGTGCGGCCGAGGGACAAGGCGGAGGAGGATCAACAGAATGTTGACCGACAGGAGCCTTGCCCTTGTCGGGAGTCGGGAGAGGTGCGCCACTCGCCTTTTTGGACTTCTTGGGCGGCGGCGGATCCTGGGTCCGCTCGTGACTGGGTCGCTTTGAGGTAGCGGGGGCTGATAACTCGCGGTGTGCAGCGGCCGCCGCCTCAGCCCGGGCGAGCTCGCCAGATGCGAGTCGCGCACTCTCGTAGGGAGGACGGAGGGGAATATCGCGCTCGCCTGTAAAAGTGAGGAACTTAAGGATATTCGAAGAATTGTTTTGGAAAACGGAAGTAGTCGAGTCGCTTACCTTCACCAGGCGGGACGGGGGCGAGATCGTCCAGGTTCCTGCGGAGGTATGCCACCTCAAAGTTCTTCCCGGCGAAGAACCCGTACAGTGCCGCCTCGTGACCCCCCAAAGACGGGGGGCGATAGCTCGCCTCGCTGAGCTGAACCGGCGAGAAGGGGACATTTCCAAAGTCCCCCTTGACGAAGACAAACTTCTTTAGCCAATTGTGGCTCTTGTTCACCGTCTCTCGCACCTTCGCCTGGCTGCTGGCGAAGCAGGCGGTCCCGTCCTTATTCGTGCGGAAGGAAAACAGCTTGCGGAAGACCGCGAGGCTGAACTCAATCCTCTCCTCCCGAAGGTAGCAAGCAAACCCAACCGCCACCGCGACGGAGTTAGGGGTCATCTGCCCGGGGACAACCCCGAAGTACTTGAAGATTTGACGGATTTCCGGCCACAGGGGAAGCCGGAGACCCGCCTCGAAGTGGGCAGTAGGAAGCGCGAGCTCGTCCCCTGACAGATCATTTATGCGCTCGCCCGCCTCAGGCCGCCTTGCCTCAAAGCCCGGCGGGACGAATCGACCAAGGGCTTCAAGGAATTCCGCCGCGGTAATGACGGCAGGAGGGAAATTGTGCTCAGAAAAGGCCCAAGCACACTTCCTCCTCCCGTCCGCATCGCCGCTGCCGCCGTCGCCAACCATCTTGCGAAAAGGTTCACTGGGCGAAACGAGGAAAGGTTCTCGCGAGAAGAAGGAAGAATCAGCTTTTAATATGGTAGGTGAAAAGTGGATCGGCTGAGTCTACTTATAGAGTTGAGAAAGGCGGGAAAAAACCTTGGTGGCGGGAAAAGTGCGGATAGCAAGATTAACCCCGACGCTTCGACTTCTGAACCCGATCGGGACCCTCGTCGGCTCGCAGGACGCCCACGAGAGGTTCTCAACCGCAAACCTCCCTCGCCCGCTCTCGCGTGGGAGAATGAATGGCGACGCGGGCCCCTCCAAGAACGACGCGCGAGCCTATAAGAGGGGGGCCCGCGGGAAATTGGCCCGCTTTCGGCAGCATAAATGTGGTTAAGGTCTAGGCAGGTCAGCTCCTCGGCATTACGCGAGCAAGAAGACGAGCTGGCGGGGGCAGCTCACTTCGCCCGCATCTCCTGAATAGGGTCATGGACTATTGTTACCTTGAAAGGGTTGGCCAGAACGGTCAGCCGCGGGTCGACGAATATCGTCGACCATGGATCGACTATCGTCGGCCGCGGATCGACTATCGTCGATCGCAGGTCGGCGCGAATCGACTACTGACGACCGTGAGGAGAGCCAGAATATAAAACAGAAGAACACAGTAAGCATATGCCCATGATCGGGCAGGACAGATCCTGAATTATTACAGAAACCATTGTTCTCAAAACAAATGTCTTGCAGACCTAATAGCTTCGACCGGCATCCGAGGCGACCCGGACCCAGCAAGCGGTGGCAAGCACCGACGAGAGCGAGGCAGGCGGCTCAATATTGAATCCATTTCCACCTACCCCGCCCTCGCTTGCCGGATTGGGGCGGAACGCGAGGATAGTGATACTCGCGAACCGCCGTCAGCTCTCGCTGGGTCAGGTCGACCTGCTCTGAAATCTGCCTAAGTCGCTCCTCGGCTCGCGTAATATGCGCGTCCGGCGATGTTGCCCCATCCTCGCCAGCAGTTCGCCCAGCTCCCTCTAGAGCTGTGAGTCGCTCCTCCGTCCCAGCCTTATCTTTCTCTACTCTGTCGAAGATTTCATTCAGCAGCAGCGTGTGTTTCTGAAATAATCGCGTCACTTGCGTCTTCATCTTCGCGGCATCAAGCGGGTCGCCCAGGTAGCCAGCGATGTCGTCCAGCTCGGGGGGAGGCGAGTACCCCTCACTCATTTCCACATCAGAAGAGACCGTGTTGTAACCTACAAGGTTAAAGTTAGAGGGAGCCGGCGATTGATAAATGGCCTAGAAGCAAAAGAGTTACCAGGCGTCGGCACGATACCCGCATCATTAGCGGGTCGAGAAGAGCCCGGCCGACCCTGGAATGCAGGTCCTCCCGGGGTGACGAACGGTTTTCCCAGACCCGGGGGCCTTGGCGACGAGGAAGATGCAGGAGGAAGATGCGCCAGAAGGGAAGGACTGACGGCCCGACTAGTCGCCTTCAAGGGAGATTTCCCTGACCCCCCTTCATCCACTCCGACGTCTTGAAGCGTCTCCTGCCAAAAAGAGAAAGTCAGGAGGAACGGAGGATCAGACAAAATGATCTCCTATCGAAGGAACAACCTCGGCGTCGCCGGCCGAGCCAGAGGCAGGATCGTCATCCAGTCGGGGGCGCCGAACGATCTTTCCTTTCACCGGCTTGAAAAGAGGACCGGACGCTCCCCGCGCTAGCCACGGGGCGGCTTCTAGGGCAGCCTCCCGGGCGCCCTCCCTCACAGCCGCCAATCGGGCCCGCGTCTCCTCAGACATAAGCATCTCTCAGCTATGAGCAACGGGAAAATGCCAGGAAAAAGAGGTGGTCTTCCAAAAGCCCGACAGCGTATTTATAGAGCCAGGGTGGGACCCTTCATCAAAGATTCCCTCCAGCTCAGCAGTACTTCCGCCGAACACGTAGGGTTGGATGTTTCTTTCCGAGCTTCTGCGAAGCCCGTAAAGAGCGGGGATTGTGTACAACCCCGTGTCCGCTGGAGGATCTTAGACCCCTCGACCCGCTCCTTTTAGGCGGGCCAGTCTCGACCCACTCCTTTAGGCGGACCAGCCTCGACCCGCTCCTTTAGGCGGGCCAGCCTCGACCCGCTCCTTTAGGTGGGCCAGCCTCTACCCGCTCCTTTAGGCGGGCCATCCTCGACCCGCTCCTTTAGGCGGGCTAGCCTCTACCCGCTCCTTTAGGCGGGCCAGCCTCGACCCGCTCCTTTAGGCGGGCCAGCCTCAACCCGCTCCTTTAGGCGGGCCAGCCTCGACCCGCTCCTTTAGGCGGGCCAGCCCCGACCCGCATTTCTCGGTTATCAGGTCGGGACGGACTGCGCATAGCTGGTCAGGACAGCGGGATTAGGCTGTTGGCAGACCATCCCCAGGGGTCTTTTAGTAATTTCAAGCCATCAGAGGTTAGTTATTGGCAGGCCATCTTCTAAAAACTATAAATAGGACCAAAGGGGTACCTCAGAACACACGCACTGGTCTCCCAGTCTTTTTAGTGTTCTCTGAGATACCTTAGCCCGGCCTTTTTGGCTAAGGAGGGGAAGCGCTCTGAGATCTTCCGGGTTTGTGGTGGGACCTCCGTGCCGGGCCCTTGGTCTAGTCCTCTGTTCTTTCCTTCTCTTCGGTTGCTTTTCTTGCCGGAAGGAAGTAGGTGTGCGACCACCCCTTCCCCAAGGGTGAACTCCACAGAGACCGATCTTTCGGTTTCAACAAACACGGCGTTCTCAAAAATGAATCTGACGCCTGTGATTATCTCATTATCACCATTGCCATGCACTTCATTGGCAATCCTCGTGAAGAATTAGCTTCTTCCAAAATATTCCTTACCAACCTCCGATGTCCTACCCTTTCGGATTTTCGTTGGTACAAAGATGTCTTTCTCACTCAGGTCCTCAAACGACCTGACTCCAACGCCTCATTCTGGAAAGAAAAGTTCGTCACAGGACTTCCTTCCCTTTTCTCTCAACGAATCATGCTCAATCTCCAAAAAGAAATGGGCACTGATCAAGTTGACTTCACCCAAATGACCTATGGTCAACTCCTTGCTTTTGTCAAAAGCGAAGCCTTGGCAGCATGCCAAGAACTCAAATTCCATGCCAAATATGGTAGCAAAAGGCGCGAACTTGGTTCATTCTGTGATGCCTTTGGCATTACCGGCCCTTCTGCACCATCAAACGCACGGCGCAAGTCCCGCAAGACTTTCCCGCTTTCCAAACCCTATCAATCTCATCGACGACCTCCTTTCCACAAAACTGAACCAATGACTTACCATTCACCGCATAAGTCCAAACGATCAAAACTTTCTCCCCACATCACTTGTTATAAATGTGGCCAAAAAGGTCATATTGCTGTAAAATGTCGTAACAAAGGACGCCTCAATCAAATTATCAATGATCTCTCCGATATCGAAGATGATCTCCGCCAACGACTTCACACCAAACTCCATATACTCCAACTCGCCGACACTAACCACAACTCCTATGATTCCAGCTCTTCATCTCATTCCACCTGTCATTGTAAATCTATTAACATGATTAGAACAACTCCACAAGATACCAAAGATTTTATTTTTGACATGATCACTCAGATTCCTGATCCCACTAAACAAAAAGAACTTTTTGAAAAATTACAAACTTTAGTTTTACATGATCATTCCATTTCCCTAGTTCAACCTTTCAGTATCTCCAAACTCTTCGACAAATACCCACAAACTTAACCTCTCCCTCCAAAGCCCTACATACTCCCGCCATTAAAGAATTACAAACCGAAATCCATCAACTCAAACAAGAAATACAACTTTTAAAAACACAAGTCCATTCACTTGACGTCAAACATCTCGCCCACGAGACCCAATTCTCCTTAATCCAAAGCCTTCTACAAACCAACCTTCCCGCCACTGACCAACCCTCTACTTCCTTACCACCTCTTACTATATCTCATATTCCTCCCACTGATGCCTCCTTTCTCTCCACCATGGATCGCATCCAATTCCAGAAATGGTTAATTCATATTACCATTTCCATCCATAATTTCTCCCAAACCTTTGTTGCTATGATGGATAGTGGAGCAGACCAGAGCTGCATCCGCGATGGCCTCATACCAACAAAATACTACCAACATACAAATGAACTTCTCATTGCCGCCAACAATTCTCCATTACACATCCACGACAAAATTATCCAAGCCTCCATTTGTAATGGTCCGTTCTGTTTCAAACATCAGTTTATTTTTATTAATAATTTAAATACTGACATTATTCTCGGGACTCCCTTCCTCACTCAAATTTATCCTTTCCAGGTTTCTCCCAATGGTATTACTACCACTATTATGGGCCAACCTGTTCTTTTTAAATTTCTCCATCCTATACGTCAAAAATAATTAAACCTTCTTCAATAAAATTTTATTTTCCATCATATCAACCTTATCCAGCAAAAACGTAGCAAGCTCCTTTACCTCCAGGAAGATCTGTCTCATGCCCACATTGACCACCAACTTACCTTACCCGCTACCCAATCCCATGTCCACCATATGAACGATTTATTCCAACAGGAAGTCTGTGCGGAATTACCCAATGCATTCTGGCACTGCAAACAACACATTGTCCGACTACCTTATGACAAGGAATTTTCTGAAAGAAATATTCCTACTAAAGCACGCCCAATTCAAATGAATGCCGAACTACTTGAAGTCTGCAAAACCGAAATTCACACTTTATTAGACAAACAATTAATACGGCCTTTGCAATCTCCTTGGAGTTGCGCAACCTTCTATGTCATGAAAAATGCCGAAATTGAACGCGGCACTCCCCGATTAGTTATTAATTACAAACCTTTAAATAAAGTATTACAATGGATTCGATATCCTATTCCAAATAAACGTGATTTGCTCAAACGCTTAAGCACAACCAAAATCTTTTCCAAATTTGACCTAAAATCCGGTTTCTGGCAAATCCAGATCGATCCCCAAGATCGATACAAAACCGCATTCACCGTCCCTTTTGGCCATTATGAATGGAATGTCATGCCTTTTGGCCTCAAAAATACTCTATCCGAATTCCAACACATCATGAACGATATTCTCAATCCCTACTCCACGTTTTCTATCGTTTATATTGATGATGTTTTAATCTTCTCCAATTTGATTGATCAGCATACTAAGCATCTAAAAACTTTCTTTACGTCATCAAACAAAATGGCTTAGTTATTTCTGCACCGAAAATGAAACTATTCCAAACTCAAATCCGTTTTCTTGGACACCACATTCATCGCAATACCATTATCCCGATTCAACGTAGCCTTGAATTTGCATCCAAATTCCCGGACATTATTAAAGACCGAACCCAACTTCAACGTTTTTTAGGCTGTCTCAATTATATTTTTGATTTTATTCCTAATCTACGCCAACTTTGTGCTCCGTTATACCAACGACTTCAGAAGAATCCACCTTCATGGACGCCTCAACATACCACTATTCTTCATACTATTAAAACAAAGGTTCAATCCCTTCCCTGTCTTTGTTTACCTCACCCCCATGCATTCATGATAGTCGAAACAGATGCCTCCAACATAGGTTATGGCGGCATCCTTAAACAACGTCTCCTGCCCTCCACTCAGAAATATTTAGTCTGATACCATTCCGGTATATGGCTCGGACCTCAAAAGAATTATTATACTATTAAAAAAGAAATACTCAATATAGTCAAATGCATTTTAAAATTCCAAGATGACTTAATTAACAAAAAATTTCTCTTACGCATTGATTGCCAATCTGCAAAATTTATTTTACAAAATGATGTTCAAAACTTAGTTTCTAAACAAATATTTGCCCGTTGGCAAGCTATTTTATCTGTTTTTGATTTTGATATTGAATATGTCAAAGGCTCTGACAACTCTCTTCCTGATTTCCTCACTCGTGAATTTTTACAAAGCAATGAGCAAACAACCGGCAACATCCTCGACAAAGACTCAAACGCCTCAAGATTATGCACTCAAAAAACTACCGCCAGTTCCCACTCAAAATAAATTCACTCCTTTAACCTACTCCGATGTCCTTACTCATACCAACACATTCCCACATACTCCACTTTCCCTCACTACAAACTACGCTCATACTGAACCCGCCTACATTCCTCAACCCATTACTGAATACATTCATCTTACCCATTTTATGCAAACTCCACCCTATGATGCACTTCAAAAACACGTTAGCCATACATTTCCTCCTCACTCCTGTTTGCTTGATGAACCGCTCAAAACTCAACGGTTCTATGAGCTCATCCTTATTGACACCCACTCCGCCACCATCACTCATACTCACGACAAAACTAACCCCGCTCAAATCGCATTTTCAAAATGCGTTATTCATAATGTGATTGATTCATCCGCATGGTCCAATCCCTAGACCCCCCATCAATTTTCTGTTCCATTTAATCCCCCTACCTACACTTACCACGATTACCAACAGGCGTGGTTTCGCACACTCCTATTCCGACCCTTCTCGTATTCCTTGTTCCTCGTCTTTCACCAATCCTGTCCACCTACTCTTCCAGTCTGGTTCTATGACTGGTGGAGATACAATGGTGCCTCCCCCCAAATCCTCCCACCTTCACTCAAACCTACCTATCAACTTGGCTCACCAAGTCCACCAGCCCAACATTCAAAAAATCCCTCCAATTCCATAACTCCTTCAAAATCCCATGAATTTTTTGTTGGAGTTTCGCCATTGCAAAATCTCATCCCGACGATGTTCCATTCTCCCTCCTTCGCGTATTCAAGGTCAAATGGTGGCCAAAATTCAACAATGACCTTGCATCCGACAAGGTCGTACTTCATTACATCCGAACCGACACCATCCCACCGCCTCCTTCCATTACCCCTACCACACCTATTCCAACTCCACCAACTCCACTCACTCAAACTCCCACACCCAAACCATCTCTCCTCATCCCTTCCGATAAGGATGATGATCTCCAAACATTTATTCAATTCCAATAATTCAAAAAAATGCAGCAACGATATCGCCATACTTCATCCCCCACTTCTATTCCAGCAACCCCATCTCCTTCTCGCTCTCACTCACCCGATCCATTTGGGGGATCATTCGCACAGGATCCTTACGATTGTTTGGATCTCCTTGATTCCTAATCCACACCCCTAACGTTCTCGGTAAAACGGTTTTTAATTTACCGACTGGCCCGATTCAAACGGTATCGGGTCTGACTCATCAAATCCGTTGACAACTACGGATTTGCTCAAAATCCGATTGACCCGATTCAAACGGTATCGGGTCTGACTCATCAAATCCGTTGACAGCTGCGGATTTGCTCAAAATCGGACTGGCCCGATTCAAACGGTATCGGGTCTGACTCATCAAATCTGTTGACAACTGCGGATTTGCTCAAAATCCGACTGGCCCGATTCAAACGGTATCAGGTCTGACTCATCAAATCCGTTGACAGCTGCGGATTTGCTCAAAATCTGACTGGCCCGATTCAAACGGTATCGAGTCTGACTCATCAAATCCGTTGACAACTGCGGATTTGCTCAAAATCCGACTGGCCCGATTCAAACGGTATCGGGTCTAACTCATCAAATCCGTTGACAGCTGCGGATTAGCTCAAAATCCGACTGACCCGATTCAAACGGTATCGGGTCTAACTCATCAAATCCGTTGACAGCTGCGGATTTGCTCAAAATCCGACTCCACCTCTATATTGAGCCCCGGGGAGCCATACAACCATTTCAAAAGATTCCTGCCAGCCTTGCAGCGTCCTTCATCACGCTCAGAGGGACCGGCACAATAATTTACTCCAAAGATTCCTGCCAGCGTCCTTCATCACGCTCAGAGGGACCGGCACAATAATTTACTCCAAAGATTCCTGTCAGCCTTGCAGCGTCCTTCATTACGCTCAGAGGGACCGGCACAATAATTTGCTCCAAAGATTCCCACCAGCACTCAACAATACCAGCCCCACGCCAGCTCAAAAGCTGACCAACATTATCACTAGTCGTACCAGCACTCAACAAGGCCAGCTCATGCCAGCTCAAGACACTCAACCACCGGCCCATGCCATCCATTATTCATACCAGCACAGCAGGCACTTCCGCATCCCCCCTGTCTATAAATAAGAAGTGCCTTCTCTCTTCCAAGGTAGAAGCGAGCAGAGGAAGAAGGCCTTCAGAGTATATCTAAGTCTTGTAATATTCTATTTTTGATTCTGTATTATATTTCTGTTGTAATAGCTAGTAAATCTGTAATATAAGAGTAAAGATCCTTCGTAACCGGGTTAGTCCCGTTATATATATATATATATATATATATATATATATATATATATATATATATATATATATATATATATATATAGACAGACACATATAATATTGATAATAATGATTTAGAATTTCAGGCAAGAGAGAGATATCTCTCTCTCTCTCTAAAAAGAAAGTCATGATAAATTTCTTTTCCATAATTCCTTTTTACAACATTTCCCAAAAGAGGATCTGAACTAAAAAAATAATAATCACCACCTTGGTTCGGGATCTGGAGCCACCATCTGCATGAAGCACCCACTATATAAAGCAACAACTGCACAAAGTTACTCTGTGCTTAGCACCACCTTATCTGAGGCTTCAGCTGACCTGCACTACTCAACTCATCTCTACTATTGCTCAACCCTTGAACGTCGTCATTATTGGGTATTGTATCCACAATAGCCTTGATTTGAAGAAGTCTCCCTTGAACTAAGATGAATTGAGATTGTGTTTGATGTTGCATTCTAGTCATGTACTTGCAAAACTTTAATTGCTAATTGCAAACTAATGTCAGATTACAATGAGTCATAAAACAATGGACTATGCAATATAATTCCTTATTGTGTAAGCCATAATGTTGACTCATATGTAATCTCTCTATTGGGGTGTACTTCATGTGTAATAAAAGAATCAAGGAAGAGCTGCTTGTTGTGTTCAGGACATTCAAAATTTTCCTAAGTAAAATTCGTTGAGTACTCACGTGAAGACTCATGTCATTTGTCGAGACCTCACGTGAGCATTCGGGTAATAGGGTGATCATTCGCTTATTTTGACAGGCAGAATGAAAAGAATAAGGGGGCATCATTGATGGAATTCAATTTCTAACTCTGTGAAATGTTATGAGAACAGTGAATTCCCATAAAATATTTTTATATAGATATTAATGTTTTGATGATTTATTTCTACTTGTAATTCACTATATCATTTTCTATGCTTTATATTTATGATTATTATCTGTGCAATTCTGCTTAGTATATATGGTTCTGACTTATTCAAATAGGAGGAGATTGTTGGGTATTGTATCCAAAATAGCTTTGATTTGAAGTTTCTCTTGAATTAAGATGAATTGAAATTGTATTTGATACTGCATTCTAGTTATGTACTTGCAGGACTTTAATTGCTAAATACAAACCAATGTCAGATTATAATGGGCCATAAAACACATGACTAAACAATGTAATTCCTCATTATATAGAACATAGTGTTGACTCATGTATAATCTCTCAATTGGGATGTACTTCATCTCCAAGTGTAATAGAAGAATCAAGGAAGGGTTGCTTGCTGAGTTCAGAACAGCCAGAATTTTCCTAAGTTAAATTCGTCGAGTACTCACGTGAAGACTCGTGTCATTCGTTGAGACCTCACGTGAGCACTCAGGTAATTCATCGAGTTTACTCGGGAAGTTTCTGAAAGTCTCAGAAATTGTATTCTGTGTTGGCTAAGTTAAATTCATTTAGTGATCTGTTGATCTTTGTTAATAATCGACAAATTCGTCGAGTACTCTCGAGAGGTCACGTGAACAATAAACAAAAGTTTTATTCTGATTCAATTTTCAGCCAAGTATTTTTTGTCGAATGGATTTAACAAGTTTTATTCTGACTCGAAGAATGGACGTAACAAGTTTTCATTTTGAATTCTGTGACGACTTTCCTTTAGGGCACCTACCATGTACAGTATGCGTGTAGCTATGTCCTGAAGTTTTGTTCTAGCCGTTAGGAGAGGAATCCCTATATATAGTCAATGGTTAATTTCAGAGAACCCTAATCGCGTACAAGCAAAAAATTTGCAACTTCTATTCTGTCGGCTAATTCAAATTCGCACACAAAAGTTCTAGTCGCTGACCTCTTGAAATCACGATTTCTCTTGGAGAAAGTTTCGACCAGATCTCTGTTCTCAAATTCTCAAAGAATTTCTCCAAGATCCAGTCGATTCTCAAATTAGATCAAGCTTTCAAGTATTCTCCTTCTACGGTTATTTCAAAATTTACATTCCAACAAAGAAGAAGATTGAGTCTCTAAGATCTGAAGAATATTGTTATTGCAATCTACTTTGTCTTGTAAAAACCACTTTTACAACTCTTGTAGGAAGTTTCACTTCCAAGTCTTGTAGATCCTTGTTTAGAGGATCGAGCGTAGGAGAGTTAGTTCCCTGGGTTTTTGTAGGAGACGTTGTCTCCGAGATTGTAGGAGTTGAAGACTCTGAGATGTAAGATTTGTTATAATCTGAGATTGGTGAAGTAGCCGAGTGTAGTCCGAAGTGCTAGATAGATGAGGCGGGAGAGTGGACGTACCCATTCTGGGGAATCATTATAAATCCTCGTGTCTGTGTTGTGTGTATTCTCTGATTCTGTGTGCTTATTTTTGAAGTATTTTAATTCCGCTAAAAGTTACAGGATTCACCTATTCACCCCCTTATAGGTGACTTCGGTCGACAACTAGACACTTTCAGTCGCAACCTGATCGTAGAAACTGACTCGCATAACTTGAGTCCCAGAAGGACGATCCTCTACACCACCACAACAATCCACTATATCGGCCACAAAAATCATGGGCGCACCACCACACACCATGGTCCCCTTCAGCCGGTATTAACTAACGCACTGCATAGCTCTCCTGAGCATGGTACGCCCACACTCCACCATCAGGACTCTACCTCGAGCCACCCAACTATAGCCACCCGAATCCAAACTGCTCAGTGATGTCAAACATTAAGCTGTCAGAGTCGCACAAACTCACAGTGATGGTGAGAACCTCACCTCTCTGCACCCTGACCCAATTGTCACCCTGTCCGCACCCTGGTCTCGAGACCTTTTTGCACACTGAGAACTCGATCTCCTATGTGAACGTACTGTCAACACTGGTAAAATATCATACCCACTTTTCTCCTAGATTGAGATCGTGTTTCACTCAATCCCTTGCCAAACTGTCTCACCTTACCAATCCGCTGCTGCCAAGATGTGACCGCCCTTAGGAGTAGGGTCCACTAACATCTGTCTGGATAGCACTACGATCGTATCTTGTGACATCCACTAGCTCCACCGTATCCTTCTCATAGAAGAGCATCGTCACTAAGGTCGGTAAGAATATGTAAGCGAGGTAAGAAGTGAAACAGGTCTTCACGTCTTCATCCGTCTCTGTACCAGCAGCCTTTAACTGACACAAAAACTAATTTGAACATGTCTTGTGCTCACACGAATAATCACCTCCATATAACATATTCACGGTTATCATGACCATCTCATGCAGTACCACCTATCATAGTTCAAACCTGTCATTATCACACTTCTTCAAATAAACACAGCTCAGATTCACGTTTTCTGTCATGGTTTTCCTACGACATGACCAGGAGACCTGATTAATTCAAAGATCAGATTTGATAAGATGAGGAGCGGAGCTAGTCGTCACCCACCCTAGTCAAACCATTCCTCGAATGTACAATCAGTCACCTACATAACCTCACTCTAATACCACATGTTTGGATATAACGCGAAAACTATCCAATAAGTACAACAAATTTACTACAGGGTATACACGTGCATAAATTTGAACAAGAACAATGCATACGTAAATACAACAGTTGCAATAAAAAAACATGAAGAAATGTACCAACGTCCTTTACAAAAAATACTACAAAGGAGCCGAGCTCGCTCGATCCGCGGGGAGAGAGAATAATCTGGACTGCAATCCGCTAGCACAGCAGACACACAAGGTTTGTTAAGAACCTTCGTCGTCGGGTGATGACCAAAACACCCACCAACACCGGAGAAGCACCGTCGCCATCGATGCCAAGCCGCACCACCAGAGAGAACGCACCATCAAGGTCACTGCACTCCTGCATGCCTTTGCCGCCACGCCCATACCGCAGGATAGAAGCTCCGCCAAGGCCACAACACCACCGCTAGCCTTCGCTGCCACACCTGCGCCACATCATCTCTTCCAAGACCGGCAAACACGCTCTCCTCCAAGACCGGCGACTATCATCTCCAAAGTCGAGGGATGCGTCAATGGTTACACATGGGAGGAAGAAACAAAGCGAGAATGACGAGATTGACACCAATAACGTCGATGTTGTCGCGCGGGGTCGCACCACCGACAACCAACGGCTGCGATCTTCCATCACCGCGAGCTCGGGGCGGCACAAACTCCTTCACGCGGCGGCTCCTCCTTTCTGTGAATAGGGAGACTCCTCCTAAGAAATATTCTTGACGGTTCTTATATTACTCCACCTCTAAGTTTGGGTGGCTGTGTCTTCACCCGTGAATAGGAATATCCCTATATATATATGAGCATCTTCACACGCGCTATGCCCGTGCTCGATTCTCTCGGGCGGCCTTCGGCCGCATCCAGATGGGTTTCGCCCGATTCCGCACATGCTTTGCCAGTGCTCAATGCATGAAGGCGAGTTGCGTCTGCATCAAAGTGAGTTGTGCACGCATCAAAGCGGACTATGCCCGCAACATATACATATGAGTACTCAAAATGAACGTAAAAAATATAAATTACGATTACAATTTTTATTTTGTAAAAAATGTACGTTTTTACTTAAAAAAATTTTATTTCTCTTCCCCTCTCTCTCCTTATTCCTCCCTCTCTCTCTCTCTCCATATTCCTCTTCCTTCCGCCATTTCCGTCTATTTCTCTCTCCTCTATATTCTCTCTCGTCCCCCTCTTTTCTATTCTTTCCAACGGATAACATTAGTTTTTGAAAAGATTTAATGACTTAAATTGAAAGAATGATGTGCTTTCAAATATCTATATTGCTTTTTATAAATATATATATATATATATATATATATATATATATATATATATATATATATATATATATATATATATATATATATATATATATATATATATATATATATATATATATATGCATATAACATTGATGAAGGTGATTTAGAATTTTAGGCAAGAGAGAGAGAGAGAGAGAGAGTTCCCTCCTTCTAAAAGGAAAGTCATGGCAAATTCCTTTTCCATAATTTCTTTTCATGGCATTTCCCAAAAGAGGATCCGAACCAAAAATAACTGCACGGACTCGAATTCACTCAATTCGGTGGAAACTCCATGGCCATAGATAAGATTTGACGATTTGATTTTTTAGTTCAAAGTCGGAGTCATAGGTTTTCTCTTCAAATTCAATATCCGTGTAAATTTAATCGCGCCGAATGCGGGACTTGAATTTCTAATCTACAATATCAATTCCAGATAGTCAATTCCGTTCAAACGAACCTACCCTAAGAGAAATCCCCTGTGTGACAACTCAAAATCATCCATCGTCATTCATGACAATAATCTCAATGCGTCCGCAGCGGTTATTAAGGCTTTGTTGGTTCGGCGTTTTGCAGCTTCTGTTTGGAGCAAACGCCGCCGGACGGCGGGTAAACAAGTGGGTGCCGGCGGCGTTTACTCAGTTTGTACCCACAGCAAGGAGGAATCGGCCTTGATCCGCTCCGTTTCGACCCCCGCCTCTACCCCTCCGGTTCCAAATCTCCATTTCGACCCACCGGATGCACGTGCACCTGCTGCTGCCGAACCAAAGAAAGCCTAAGGCTCCGTTTGGGGGGACTTGTTTTCACCGGCCAAGCGGTTACGACCGTCGAACCAAATTAAGGTCCGGTTCATGCGGTTGTAACCGCTTAACCAATGAAAATAAGTCCCCCCAAACGGAGCCTAAGTCAACCTTTCCTCAAAAATTTTATCCATAAGGTTGTACGGATTCAGCCAAATCTAGTTAAGCTTCTTCATTTGTTTTTTAAACATGAAGGCATTGTAGAGTTAGAAAAAAATGCCCATAAACAAGTGAAAAGTTGGTGATTGTTGTACACCAAACATAGGCTGTGAGAAACCACAACTACTCAAGCATTCTCTCTAGTCAATTGTGTAATGAACTTCTTTTGCTCTTAAATATATATATGAGTTAGTTGTGATATCGCTTTCTTATGCAACTTGCCACTACCAATTCCATATAAATCTATATTCCAATACTTGAATTTCATAGTATACCAAAGTTTTTCTATTTGATGCCAATGGCTCTTTCTCTCTCCCTCAGTCACATATTTGTTATTTCTGTCCTCTCATTTGCAACTTCATGCTGCAAAGGTATGCAAATTCTGTAGGACTCTTTTTGAGTCCATTACAGTGTGGGGTGCATTTTCCGCACAACGCCAGCGCAATGCTCTGCACTTTTTGTGTGATCTTCATATTCATCCCGAAAGTGAGCACCTGCAATTTCGGTCATTCGGATTACCTCATGAGTTTCGCTGCCGAGTTCAGTCGTTTGGGGTTTGCTATTCGAGTTTGCGACTGTAGTTAGACATTCGGAGTTTTAACTTCGGTGGCCGTGGGGCCTAAGAGTGGCCCAATTTGTGACAAATAGCACTGCACATCTACGTGGGTTAGGTGAAGCAAGCTAGCGGATGCAGCCCGGGGGGCAAAAAACCTACCAAAAGAGTTCCTTAGGCTTCGTTTGGGAGGACTTATTTTCACCGGTCAAGCGGTTACGACCGCATGAACCGGACCTTGTAAAAATAAGTCCCCCCAGACGGAGCGTTAATCATTAATATAACGGAATTCCTTTTGCTGATTCTTTTGGAAATTTCTTGTGCAAATTTCTTTTATAAATTATTTCTATTGGTGCAGCTCAGCAAGCTGATCCTGTCCAAATCGTCGCCCGAGCAGCCCTTTGCTTCGATAATCGGACGGTCAGTAATGTAGAACTTAGCAATCTTGCACCATGAATCTGGGTGCAGAAATACCAAATGGCTCAACTTTTAGATCCCTCAAATTCTCACTCCCAACACATCCATCAAAATCATTGAAGTCATATTACAATGCCTTAGATTTTGATCAAAAAAAAGCCCACCCATCTGAATGTCTACAATTTTTAATCTTCGCATGGATGCAGGTGACAAATAACTGTACGAGATGGATGAGAAATAGCGTCGCCGCGCAGAATTCAAGCAGCGGCTTCTGCAATAGCCCTTGTTATGGCCAAATGCTGCTCATCCTCAACTGCATGGATGGCATGTTGTCCAACTTCCAGTTTTATAGTCCTGGATTGATGCAGGGAGTGCAATCTGTTTTTCAGATCTCTTGTGGTGGAAGAGCCAATAACAACACTATTACTAGTAAGATCCATCTTTCTAATTAATGGTTTACAATTAATATTTATTATATTTCTAGAAATTTTTTATTGTACCAGATATATTATTGTTGAGGCATACAAAACTACAAAAATTTTATTTAATCCTGTAAGAAATATATAAAATATATATTATATTGAAGCACCATTATGCACTTGAACCAGAGTACTCTAAACACCAATAGTACGACAAGTCTGATCAATGTTCATAGTAACAACACCAGTATCCAAAAACTTGTAAGCACAAAATCACTCATGATTGGGACAAATGTGATAGGTAGCACTCATGTTCAGAATCCAATATGAATCATAAGTAAATAAGTATTGTGGAGTGACATAGAAAGAAATATCAGACTCACCACTAGTAATCCCTTAAGTAATATGGGTCTTCGCCACTGAGGAACTCTCCTTGTTTTTCTCTTTTAACTCGGGACAATCTTTCTTCTAGTGATCTGTCTTCAAATAGAATGTGTATTAATTGTGCTCAAAACTGCGTCCACGTGAATTGTCACGCTTCTGAGTACTGTTATTAGTCTTCTTATGTCAATTCTTCTTTTCATTAGATCTGCCACGATGAGACACAAATGTTTTGGCCGACTTCGCCTTTGACGACTCTTTATATTTTCGACGGAACTCTTGATTCAGCAATATTATAGACACTTCACTGTACTGTAAGCCCTCCTTCCCATGAATAAGAGACATCGTGAAGTTCTCATACTCATCTGGAAGCGAATTCAATAGAAGAAGTGTCTTGTCTTCATCGTTAACATACTCGTCCAAATTCAACAGATCTGTCAGCAGCTCCGTAAATTCATTCAAATGCTCATCAATCGAGACTCCACATCTCATCTGAAACCGATACAATCGACGTTTTATGTGGAGACGATTCTTCACGTTCTTCATGTGATACTTGTTTCTAGCTTCCTCCAAAGATTTCCCACAGACGTCTCCAACATAACTCTGTTTTGATCAGACAATTTCTGATCAGCCCGCAAACGCTCTGATTCATTTTCGACCAAACTTTCTCATTCATCGTATCAGAACTTTCATCACCATCAAGAACGTCCTCCAAATTTAGAGAGCAAAGCGCATTCATCACCTCGCAACGGTACATACCAAGGTTACCATTTCCATCAGATTTGGAAACATAAATTTTTACCGGATGTGAACTCGTATGATGAATCGTTGATTCTGTCACTCCAGTCTCGCATATTTTCGGTTGATTACAACAATAATAACGCAAAACAACAAATCTTTTTTATTAGTAAACTCAAAAAAAAATTATCACATCTTTCAGATGGCTACTCCAAGCACAAACAGAACTTGAACAGGAGATGCACCCTACTCCTTTTTTTATGTCGCACACCTCTGCAATAAAAAAAAAACTCATTGCCTCTGCAACTAAGAAGCTCCACAAATAATATTCTCTGGCATCGCACCTCTGTAATCAAGATGCATCACTTGTGTACAACCCAAGAGAGAGAACGTGATTAAACAAATAATTTATTTATTTATGCTCCCGCTGTGCCGCCGAAGGAGAGAGGCTGGACTTTTATTTAAAAATTTTTTGGTTCACGTGTTGCTATTATCACGAAGGGAAAGCCCTACGGATCCGGATCCCTGGGTTCGTACGGAGAATTTTAGGGTGGAGTTCGATTCAACACGCGAGAACGATTCAGCTCGCCAATCCTATGGCAAGATGAATTCAGACGCTAAAAGACAAAAAAAATAAACAACAAAAATAATAAATGTTGAGGCTCCGCTCAAGATAGTCCATTAAGGCTCATCAAATGTGGAATGGCCTTATATAGTATCTCCAGCGTAGAGCCGTTACACCCTAGTGACACGAAACCCGATGGGTCGTTCCGAGTCGGTCCTGACACGCGCGGACATATAACCAAATACCCTAACAATCTCCTCCTATGTCCGTGGTGAGACCGGCGTCGGAAAAAGGGGTGGTGTGTGTAATGTTCAACTAGAATTCGACTCAATACACAACCGTGTCCATAACATCTGTCAGAGTAAATTGGACTTAAAGAAACAGAAGTTTGTATGCACGCATAAGAATAAAACATAAACTCAGCAGCATCACATCATAGTAAAAAGTACAATCAGAGAATCAGGTACCAAAACACCTAGTGTCTCATGACCAACTGAAGAGCAACAAAGGAAAAATTAGTCCAAACAACAGATGAAAAAAGAGAGAGCTAAACAGTGCTCTAAAGCCAAAGACAAAAAAGACCAAACAAACACTCTAGCAGTCATCGCCCAACAGGTCATCATCCTCAGGATCCCAGACTGCAAATGCTCCTCCATCAACAACAGCTCCTGTAATTTCCAACAAAAAACTTCATTCAGAATGAATTCAACCATGGAAAATGTACAAAGTATCTAGTTCTACTTATAAGAACGTAGTACTGAAAAGTTAAGCTAGAAGGGCAAGTATGTAGAGTATTTAGGTTCTACCTAAGAATCTGTTATCTGTTTCCAAAAGAAACGATTTCCAGACTTCTGGACACCGCAGCTGCATCTGTGTTCCTATGTGGAATGTCACGATTACCGTTCTTCTAAAGTTAATTGGAACTCATCAAATGTGGAATGGAACCAATAAACAGAAGAAGAGCCAAACCGAGTCAAATTGTGTTATTAAATGTGGAATAACACTCTCCTCTTAGATAAGGAAGACGAAACCAGATGAAGTTGTTAACATCAAATGTGGAATGAAACAACTCACCAAATTCGTACTCAGCAACCCCGAACATCAACGGAGCACAACACGCTTGCTTTGACAAAGGGAAGTGGAAAAATCAAAATATTTGGACAAAGGCGGAACTGAATCGCCTAACCTTGAAACTAAGGCTGAACTTACAACGCCTTGAGTCCCATTTCCCCCACTGTTTTGATTGATCGGTCTTTAGGCATTCCTTTTGTCAGTGGATCAGCCAGATTATCCTTCGATCGCACATCGATCAAAGTGATAATGCCTTGTTCTTTCAGATAATTCAGTAGAGCGTGTCTCAGTCGTACATGTCGCCTCTTAGTATTAAAAAGGACATTCTTCACGACTTGGACTGCTGCTTGATTATCACAGTATAGGCTCAAAGAATTGACTTGAAGTCTAGACAAGGGAATGTCTAGAATCAAATTCCTGATCCAATCTGCCTCTTCACCAGCTGAAGCTAAGGCAAACAACTCGGCTTCCATAGACGACAAGGCTATACAAGTTTGTCTTTTGGATTTCCAAGTGACTGCAGCGCTACCCAAAGTGAAAGTAAATCCACTGGTGGACTTGCTGTTCCCAACTTCTGAACACCATGAGGCATCAGAGTATCCTTCCAACGTAAGAGGATAACCAGTGTAGCACAGAGCGTGATCTTTAGTACCTTTCAAGTACCTCATCAGCCGATCTAAGGCATCCCAATGCTCTTTGCCTGGACTACTGGTAAAGCGACTCAGCATGCTAACCGAGAAGGCAATGTCTGGTCTTGTACAACTTGTGGCATACACGAGACTACCAATGATCTTTGAGTACTTTACTTAATCAACGCCGGTCCCTTCATTCAGACTCAACTTGATAGTTGGATCAATTGGTGTTTCAACAACCCTACAATCTTTATAACCCCAGGTAGTGAGGATCTGCTCAATATAATGAGCTTGACTTAGAGTGACACGTCCTTTGTCTACTCTAACTTTCATACCTAATAGGGTATCCACAGGACCAAGGTCCTTCATGTCAAAAGCTTTCGCGAGAGCGAATTTAGTATCCCTCACTACAGCAAGATCTGACCCCAGAATCAACATGTCATCCACATATAGACATATGATGACTGTTTGATTTGACATCGAGCGGTAGTAGAGGCACTTGTCTGAGAGACTGGACTTAAATCCAACGCTCTTTACCACTTGATCAAATTTATTGTGCCACATCTTAGGTGTTTGTTTAAGACCATAGATCGATTTATCGAGTTTGTACACTTTATCTCTTAGATCCTTATGTACATAACCTTCAGGTTGTTCCATGTAGATCTCCTCATCAAGCTCTCCATTTAAGGAGGCTGTCTTTACATCCATCTGATGAACTATAAAGTTCTCGATAGAAGCTAAGGCAAGAAGTATCCTAATAGTGGATAGGTGACATACAGGTGAATAGACGTCAAAATAGTCAATTCCCCCTGTTATTTATAACCCTTTGCTACTAGACGTGCTTTATATCTGGCTATAGACCCATCACTGTGTAACTTCTTCTTTAGTACCCACTTGCATCCTAGGACTTTAGCTCCTTTCGGCAGGTCAACTAGATGTCAAGTGTTGTTTTGTAGCAGCGAGTTCATCTCATCATCGATGGCTTCTGCCCACATTAACGCATCTCTAGATCACATTGCTTCCTGATAGGAAAATGGATCATCCTCTAAGTGGTAGGTGACAAAATTCTCACCAAAATCCTTAGGGATTCTATCTCTTGTAGATACTCTAAGAGGAACAGGTTCCACCTCTATAGGTTGGGGAACAGTGCCAGAGGGGCCAACTTCAGGTTCTACAGCAGATTCTGAAATCATGTCAGTAGACCCGGAGACGATCAAGCCATGATCTTTGATAAATTTATGTTCAAAGAAAATAGCATCTCTAGACTCTATCACTGAATTAGTGGATAAATCCAGAAACCGGTCAGCTGCACTATCTTCTGCACTACCTAGATAAATGCAGGTCGTTGTTCTAGGTCCCACCTTAGGTCTCTTAAGGTCTTGTATTCTCACATAAACAATACAGCCCCAAGTCTTTAGAGTGTCATATCTACAGGGATGCCCATGCCACAACTCATACGGAGTAGAGTTGAGCTTTGAATGAGGCACTCTATTTAGAATGTGATTTGCAGTTAGGAATGCTTCCCCCCAAAAGGAATTAGGCATGCCAACTGTGAGGAGCATAGAATTCAACATCTCTGTTAAAGTTCTATTCTTACGCTCAGTGATGCCGTTTGATTGGGGTGAGTAAGGAGCTGTGGTTTCTAGGATTATGCCCTCAGAGGCACAAAAGTCCCTAAACCCAGTTGTAGTGTACTCTCCTCCTCGATCACTTCTAAATCGCTTAATCTTTAAGTTTAATTGATTTTCAACCCGAGATTTGAAGATCTTAAAGGTCTCGAATGTCTCGTCTTTCGATTTCAATAGGTAAACATGACAATATCTGGAAAAATCGTCGATGAATGTAATTAGATATTTCCTTCCCCCTCTTGTGGCGTGACTACGGAAATCACAGAGGTCGGAATGTATCAACTCAAGAAGTTGTGTGCTTCTAGAAACGATCTTGAAAGGGTTTCTAGTGATCTTAGTTTGGGCACAAACCTCACACCTATCAAATCGAATAGACAAATCTAATGGAATGTTTTGACTTTTAGCTAAATCTCGCATTTTCTTATAGTGAATATGTCCAAGTCTATTGTGTAATAACTTCGTATCAATCAGAGTTGAGCTCACTTGGTTTATGCACTCGTTATCTAGGCTAAGTCTATATATATAATTGATCAGGTAAGCGCAACCAAAGTAGTGAGAATTAACAGTTAACATCATTCTACCGTTCATGGCTGTGAAAGACATTCCGGCTTTATCAAGCAGACTCATAGAAATCAAATTCTTAGTTAAATTAGGAACTACTTTAACATGTTGTAAAATTAAAGTTTTACCTGAAGAGAGGACTAGCTCTGTAGTCCCAGCATGAGTAACATCTGTCGCTCCTCCATTGCAGTTCTCGACTCTATCCTTGACCGCTGAGACCTTTGAGAGAAGACCCCTGTCATTTGTGACGTGACAGGTAGCACCACGGTCCAGCCACCACTCAGACGACGCACTGCGGTGACTACTCCCAATCATAGCCACGAAGGACTTGGGATCAGAGATGTCGACCACCATGTTCGCCGCATTTTGAGGGGCTTCCTCCTTTTGTCTTTTCGGACCCTTGCATTCAGTGGCCCAGTGACCCCATTTGCGGCAGTTGTGGCACTTGCCCTTCTTCCTTTTGAGAGAAGGCTTTTTGACCGCCAACGGTGCGTGAGTATCACCCTTAGGTGCCGGGGGCTTCCTAGAAGACTTGCTAGGACGTGAAACGAAGTTGACAGCCTGTGAGGGCTGCGCAACCTGCTCTATGCTTTTCCCAGCGATGTTTTGGTCCTCAATATGGATGACCTTTTGAGTTCATCCAAACTTATCTTCTCTTTCAGTCGGTGCATCTCGGTCTTGAAAAAGAGCCACTCAGGAGGCAGCTTACTCAGAATCATGTACACAAAGAGGCTATCGTCCATCTTCGAATGATCATCATCCAGCTTCTGACGCAGGTTGACCAGCTCCAAGAGTTGAGAAGTGATAGGCACGTTCGCCTTAAATCTGAAGTTGAAGAACTTCTCTCCAATGAGCGACTTGGACAATCCTTCCTCCTTATGAAAATGCGCGTTCAGTCGATCCCAAATTTCCTTTGCAGTTTTGTAGGTGTGGTAGGTCAACGCGAGACGGGAATTCAGGGAATTCAACAGGTAATCCCTGCAGAAATCCTCATCCTTATTCCACTGGTACTCGTCAACGTCCTCGACGGTAGAAGCGAAATCGCTCTGAACAGTATAGAAAATCTCGCGTTCCTTCATTCCTAATTGGACTTGAATTTTCCAACTGAGAAAGTCGGAGGCGTCGAACGATTGCAATTTTATGGTGTCGAGCGCGCTTTTCTTCGACATCTTTCTAGATTTAAACAAAAATAAAAAAAATGCTAGAATGGGGTCACCTGAACTGTATGGAGACGTCACACACAAAAAAACTTTGGATCCAATCCAAGAGTTATAATATGCTCCTCCTCTCCGGCTAGATGCAGCCGCCGAAGACTAAATCCAAGCAATAATAACTGCTTCCTCCGAGATCTGACTGTAAGGATCTCCCGGATCAAAAACTTGGATTTGATTTCCCAATAGAAAAAATTGATTCCCTTAGATCCTTTCTTGTCTAGATCTAAGAAACCCAAGAACCTGCTCTTAATTAGAATCTGTAGTAGAGTTAATCTGCAATGGAGTGAACAGTTTTTTTTTTCACGATTCTCCCCAAATCTGCTCTTGGAATAGAAACTACAGTTGGAAACTTGGAATAGATCTGCTTGAGTAGATCTGGAGTAATTTGATCTAATTTGCCAAGCAATCTTCCTACAGGAAAACCTCCACTTAGGTCACGGGATAATGGCTTGAGTGTATCGTTTTCCCCTTGTTTTATCAGCAAAGAACCACCGCTTAAATCTGGATCTCCAAAGGCAAGAGATGGAGATGAATGGATCTAGATCTAATTGATGTAGGGAAATCAACGTCGATCTAATCTTCCAGAATCCTTCTTCAAGAAACAAGAAATTTTGTTCCAAAAGAAACAGAGCTCCGTTGATTCAAATGAAATTCTTCTTCTAGATCGCAACCTCACCTTTACAAATGGAGAAGACAACGATATGGATTCTCGCGGCCTGGAAAGGAGAAACTCCTCCCGATCTATTCTGGTGGACGGCGCAACAACGGCGACAGCAAATAGTGATCCAGGAGATATCGTGATCTGGATCTTGGTGGAGGAGAAATCGGCCGCCACGAATCACAGCGAAAACCTCCGGAGTAACAGGATTCACGATCCTTTCCAGCGGCAGCAGGCAAATCACGAAAAGAAACAGTAACGGCGCTCGGGATTTGGATCTTCCTCTTCCGATCGTGATCGGCGACGAGAAGATTTTCCGATCGGGAGAAAGAGAGAGCGGACGGGCGGGAGCGAAACCCTAGAAAAATATCTTGAGAATGTTGAGGCTCCGCTCAAGATAGTCTACTAAGGCTCATCAAATGTGGAATGGCCTTATATAGTATCTCCAGCGTAGAGCCATTACACCCTAGTGACACGAAACCCGATGGGTCTTTCCGAGTCAGTCCTGACACGCGCGGACATATAACCAAACACCCTAACAATAAAAATATTGAAAAAAACGGGAATTCAAACGCACGAGATGGATCGAACTTCACCCTGAAGTTGTTCGTACAAACTCCAGGGATCCAAATCTATGGCATACCCAAAAAAGTTTTGAGAGGAAAATAAAAGTAAATATCCAAAATTTCTAAAGTTACTGTAGCGATGCGGCGCGCGGTGGTGGTTGGGAGAATCAGCCATGGGCTGGAGGAGGAGAGAGATGAAGGATTCGGGGAGAGAGAAGAAATGTTAAAGGAGAGAGATAGAACAAAGTAGGAGAGAGAGAACATACTTCATTAATGCATAACAGTCATTACAGCATTTACATCTATTTATACTAATCCCCCACCCACATTATGACCGTTACGGCCCAATACACGCTAGCCATCATAATGGCTACAGTTACGTTGAGAGGAAAACGAACCAAAAAATTTCATTTTTATTCTCGATTCTCGCCTCCTCCTGCTCGATGAAACAATCACTGCCTCCTGTCTTTGTGCCGTCTGAGCCGTGAGGGAATGAAATGCCGCCTTTGTATGATCTTTGTCGACAATCACCATAGCAACACAGAGATATCTTGCGGCTTCTGAGATTATGAACGCCACCGTGATCTCAACTCCTAGCCTACGTCTGTTTCCCAGATTTGTTGTAAAATCCGGTACACACACAGTTACAGCTATAAAATATTGCAGGTAAACAAGAAATATAAAATAGCCACAACATTTATATAATGAAAATATAAATTCAAATACAAGGAAAAGCAGGAGAAAAATGACCGTCGGTGAATACGCTTAGGGTGCACCGGACACACACGATCCGCGGCGAGAATCAGAGATCTGGACTGCAATCCGCCTTACGGACGCACAGGGTTCACCGAACCTTCAACGTCAAAGTCCGACGTTCAACCGCACCACCACTGGAGAACAACAACGCCACCGGAGAACAACGTCACCACAGGATAGAAAACCACCGTCGAGGCTAACTGCACCAAAACACGCCGTCGACACCACGCCTCTCCACTCCAAAAAATGTCCACTCCAACGCCGACGACAAACTCTAACAAGTCTAGCGACAACTCCTTCTCACAACGCCGGCGGCTACCTTCTCCAAAACCGGCGAAAACACCCAAGGCCTACGACCTCTCCGTGTGCACGAGAGAGAGAGAGAGAGAGAGAGAGAGAGAGAGAAGGACGAGAGAGAGGCGGCAGACTCCTCCTATGCTCCAAGCAGCTCCAGGCGGTGGTCTTCTTCCACAAAGGCGGAGCGGCTCTTTTCTCACGGGCTGTTTTTCCACCGAGAAATCAAGAGACCTAGGTTTTTATAATGATGTAAAACCTAAATGCAAACGAGTCCGGATCCGGGTTGGATCCGGATCCGAACAAATAAGGAAAATCAGCAATCCACCACCTTGATTCGGGATCCGGATTCACCACCTGCACGAAACACTCCCTGCACAAAAGCACCATCTGCACTAGATATCAATTGCGCTAAACAACATTGCACGTAGCACGATCTGCACGAAGCACCAGTATGCACGAAGCACCACCTCAAGAACCTGAGACGTCAGCCGACCTGCTCTAGTCGACTCATCCCTGCTCGGGCTCAACCTCTGAATGTCGGCGCAATTGGATCATTGAATCTGACTCACCTAGGCAGACTACCAAAAGGGCGATCCCCTGCATCACCTCGACCATCAAGTTTGTCGGCCGCAGAAATCATGGGCACACCACTTCGCATCATGGTCCCCATTAGCCGGTAAAGACTACCACACTGCATAGCTTGCATGAGCACGGTGCTCCCTCGCATCACCGTCAGAACTCCACCTCTCGCCGCAAAACCGCATCCTCTGGAGTCTAGTCTGCCCAGCGATATCAAATTCCTGCGCAACTTTGGTACCAGGTGTACCCGCTCAAGCCTACGCAATTCTCCATCATGCATCTTGATGTCCCCGTCCCTGTCCCCGTGACCTCACATGCTGAGCCTTCGCCCAGAAAGACCGACCCAGTCGTCACCTCTAATGAACTAAACATCCCTGCATCTGAGAAAATATGCTGCGAAACACCAGAATCCAATATCCAGCTATCCGAGTCACATGGACTCTCAGTGATGAAGAGAGACACATCACTATCATCTGCCGTAGCTACCGCCGCCTTGCCCGCACCCTGGACGTCCCCAAAAATCTGCGCACGCTGCGAACAATTTCTCCTGATTTGACCACTCTACCTACAATGATAGCACGTCACTGCCTTTCTCGATGTGGATCTGGACCGTGCACTCCCAGATCCCTTCTCGAACTGCCTCCCTCGTCGTCCTCCTACTGCCAAAGCATCCTCACCCTCAGGAGCGGGGTCTGACAGCATCTGACTGGATAGTAACGTATGTGTGATCTGCTCCACGTCTATTGTATCCTTCCAATACAGCAGAGTGGTCGGCATTTGCTTATACGACGCTGGGAGCGAGGTAATAAGCAATAAGACATTCTCTTCTTCCTCCACCTTCACACCAACAACTTGCAGTTGGCTCAGATGTCCATTGAACACGTTGAAGTGTTCATGCAGGTTACCACCCTCCTACATCTTCAGGCCGTACAATCTCTGCTTCAGCAACAGCCTCGTGGTAAATGACTTGCTCATGTAGAGTCCCTCCATATTCTCCCATAGCATGACAACAGATTCTTCAATACCAATATTGAACAACACTTTGTCGTCGACGCACATTCTGATAACGCTAGTGGAGTGCTTATCCATCTTCGTCCACTCAGAATCCTTCACCTGAGCAGGCAAAGAATCACGCCCCCGCAGCACTTGGATCAACCCCTGCTCAACCAATATATCTTTGACCCGAATCTGCCATAGGCGAAAGTTCCCGCTACCGTCAAATTTCTCCACTGAATATCTGGCCAACACGGCGTTCTACGTTGCCATAGCTGCCTGCAGTACCTCTAGATGATCTGATTAATTGACCGATGTCGTCACCTACCGTTGACCCAAACCTAAAATCGAAACGTTCAATTGATCACCTACTCAAAACCTCCCTTTGATACCACTTGTTGTAAAATTTGGTACGCACACATGCACAACTATAAAATATTGTAGGTAAACAAGAAACACAAAATAGCCACAAAATTTATATAATGAAAATATAAATTCAAATATAAGGAAAAATAGGAGAAAAATGACCGTCCGATGAATACGCCGAGGGTGCATCAGACACACACGATCCGCGGCGAGAATCTGAGATCTGGACTGCAATCCGCCTTGCGGACGCACAAGGTTCACCGAACCTTCAACGTCGAAGTACGACATTCAACTGCATCACCACTAGAGAACAACGCCACCACCGGGTAGAAAACCACCGTCGAGGCTAACTGCACCCACACACGCCGTCGACACCATGCCTCTCCACTCCAAAGAACGTCCACTATAACGCCGATGACAAACTCTAACAAGTCCGGCGGCAACTCCCTCTCACAACGCCGACGGCTACCTTTTCCAAAACCGGCGACAACACCTAAGCCCAATGACATCTCCGAGTGAACGAGAGAGAGAGAGAGAAAAGGACGAGAGAAAGGAGGCAGACTCCTCCTATGCTCCAGGCGGCTCCAAGCGATGGTCTTCTTCCTCACAGGCGGAGCATCTCTTTTCTCACGGGCTGTTTTTCCACCGAGGAATCAAGAGACCTAGGTTTTTATAATGATGTAAAACCTAAATGTAAACGGGTCCGGATCCGGGTTGGATCCGGATCCGAACCAATAAGGAAAACCAACAAGATTGAGGAACGAGAAACGATGGACTTCCTCCACTCTTTTTGTTTGCGTTGCCTTTCTCCGATAAATAGCGACCAGACCTGTAGCCGCCACCGAACATCACTTGAAACTAGCGCCACGAACAAGCTCTCTAAAACCAACGCTGCCTCCAACTAAGAATCACATTGAAACCTAGCTCTGATACCCCCGCGCACTCCGCCACCCAGCGCGCTCTCACACGCTCCCCTTTCTCGCGCACTCTCGTGCACATCTCTTCCTTTCTCACTCCTGCACGCTCAGCTTCCTTGCGCGCTTCCGCGCGTACCACTCACTTGCGCGCTCTCGCGCGCGTCTCTTCCTTGCGCGCTCCCCCGCGCACTTCCTCTCAGTGCGCACTCGCATGCTCCTCCTCCTTGCGCGCTCTCACGAACGTCGCTTCCTTGCGCGGATCTCTTCCCCTCGTACTCCGCGCGCTCTCCTTCAAGAAGCGTCCCCCTCTCTCCTCTAACAAGCGCCCCGTGCGTTCTCTACCAGGAAGCGCTCTACGCGCTCTTCTCTCGCAAGCGCCCAGTGTGCTCTCTACCAGCAAGCGCTCTGCGCGCTCTTCTCCAACAAGCGCCCTGCGCGCTCTATACTAGAAAGCGCTCCGCGCACTCTCCTCCAACAAGCACCCTGTGCTATCTCTACCAGCAAGTGCTCTGCACACTCTCCACCATCTAGCGCTCCGTGCGCTCTCCTCCAGCAAGCGCCCTGCGTGCTCTCCGAGCAAGTGTTCTATCTACCGATAAGACAACCACACTATGCTTCTCCAAAAAACAATCAGGGACAGTAAGCAGAGGATAAGGCGCACCGAGCGCGCCCCTGAGCTTCAAGCTCCAGGCATCAGAACGAGTGCAACAAGCTGCCCTTATCTCCAAAAACTATCAGGGGACTCCAGAATACAATTCCTATTGCAATTCCTATTGTTGTGTGTATAAACCTTCTTTAAGTGCTCTAGGATTAGTTTAATTTATTATATTTTTATTTAATTTTACTTGATTTCATTTTATTTTAGGCGATTGTTAACCGCAACCCGTTATTGGCTAGTCGCACCCCAAAATCTCATAAGTTTTCTCGCCTTTTCGATATACTCCTTGTACACACAATTTTAGGAAAAGTGCTCAACACGAAAGTTGGTGATCTCGTCGAGATCTACAACTTTCGTGTTGAACACTTTTCCCGAAATTGCATGTACAAGATGTATTTCGAAAAGACGGGAAAAATTAGGAGATTTTGGGGTGCAACTAACAAATAACGGGTTACGATTAACAATCGCCGTTAATTTTAATAGCTCCACTCGATAAAAGTCAGAAGAACACGATTTTTTTAATTATCCTTTGGAACTTTGCTTTGGGACTTTTATTTAAAAAATACATCAAAACGGACTTGTATAGTTATATGTTATATCGTACATATTTTAAAATTATAATGATAACGGAAAAAAAATCAAATGATCATCTTACATTTATAAAAAATAGTAATTTAATTTATTTTTAAAATGATGATTGTTAATCACACAACAAATTAGGCTATTCCCACTCTTTCGCGCTTGCCCAGCCACCCCGACACCGCCGTCGCGGCGTCGCCCCTTTTGCAGCTCGCCCAGCCACCCCGCCGCCGCCCTCTCCTCTTTGCCGCTTGCCCAGCTACCCCGACGCCGCCAGCGCCCCTTTGTCGCTCGCCCATCTACCCCAACGCCCTGTCGCCCCTTTGCAAGCTACGACGGCGTGATTCCTCTTTCCTCATCCCTTCTTCCGCGATTTCCAGCGGCGCCTAGCCGCAACGGTCCGCCCTCTCCCTTTCGATGGAATTTTTGCACGGAGGAGACGACATCGCTAATCGCATCTGAGTTCTTCCTTCCCGAACAGCCGAACAGGGGAGAAGCTATTTGAATTTTTTCCTCCTTCCCTTCCAACTTCCCAGCAGGTATTTTTTTGTGATTTAGAACAGATGTTTGCTGACTTCTTTATAATAAGGCTATGTTGAATTATGAATCTCATTAAGAACGTAAATCACATATTCCTCTACTCAAATCCTTAGTATCCAAATTGTTCTATGTAGGGTACAAAAATTTGCGGATAGAAAAAATTTACGAATAGACAAAATTATAATACGAATAACAATCGTCTTTAAAATTACATAGTTAATATTTACATCAGCTCCACATGTGCGTTTCGTCATCACCAATGGTGTAAAATCATATGAACCTTATGAATTCCACAATGAAGAGTTAATTGGACTGATTTCATTCAAAAACCTTATGAACCTATTTCAAACAAACTAAATTTTGGGAACTCATTTATTTATTGTGCCTAAATAGATTTATTTCCTAATAAAATGTTCATTAATACTCAACTGATAGATTAAATTAATTAATTTGCATAAACTCCATATAATCCATGCTAGCCTAAATAACTCAAATAAAACCGTTTCTATACTAGATCAACAAATAAATGTAGTGAAAATATATACGTTATATCATCTGATTTTCTCGAAAAAAATTTAAGTGCGTTTCTTCCACTTAGTTTTAAGTGGGAGATTAAATATGGTCGCATGATTCAATATTCTATGACTGAGTTGTTTTTGTGGAATACTGTAGTATTATAAAAATATTGTTAGTATTATCAGTATTTCGATCAAAACCGTTGTTTTTACAAGTATCAACGGTTTGATGCGCGCCCCTCCCTGATTTTAGATGGGAGAAACGCACCTAAAATTTACTCAATTTTTTCACACAAATAAACTCTATAATCATGCATGCTTGTAATGTTTATAATTCAGGTACTTCAGGGAACATGGTGGCAGAACCAGTTGAAGGGGGAGCTCAACTTTCCATGCCTAAATATATGGCTTCATTATTGATAGTTGCATTAGTTTCTGGTCTGATTCTGAATGTTTAAAACTACAATGTCTTGGTAGAATGTGTATTCATTGTTTTGGTTGTAAGCTAGTGTTTAAGTTGTTGGATTGAATAATATTAATTAAATCACTTTTAGTTCTTGCTTTTTAATGAGTGGTATTAGAGCAGATGATTTGGCCGGCTAGTATCGAATATGTGTAAGACATCGCCACTCTGAGGGAATCCGAGATAACCTTAACAAGTATCTAATATGGCTCGGTTTGGTATGGTGGCGGCGAACACGGGTTAAATTGTCATTCGTTAACGTCCACCTAAGGAACTTCATTCATTTTTATGTTCAAACAGATGATGTTTGTAATTAGGTGATCCTTAACGAATGACAGTTTAACTCATGCGTTTACGACCGCCACCACCATGCCAAACGGAGCCTATGTTAAAAAATGACCGCTTGATGTGGAGTGACGATCTTTGTAGAAAGCTAATATGTATTTGAACAATTATATCTAGCCTAGCTTCATTTCATCTCTAGTTCTCGCTCTTTAATAGATAAATTTTTAGGATGTGTTTGGCACAGCTTATCGCAACTTATTTGGTCAAGGGAGGTTGGACAAAAACATCATTGAATGTTTGGTATGACAATGTTATCACCGTTATAAAAAAAGAAATTAGTTTGGGGCATAAGATTTTGATATGCCAATTGTTGGGGTTCAGCCCCTAAAGGTTAAATATGTGTGCAGAAATTCAGATGTTGCAACCTGGATTTTGGGGTTGCAACCTCCTTTTTACTGTTTTGGAAGGGGGACAGTTTTTTATTTAAAAACTGTGAGCAGTTTTTTTAATTAGAGTGACTTTTAAAACTCCTCCCTTCTCCCGATTAAAGAGGTTAGGGTTATCAGAGAGAGCAGCGGAAGCCCCCCCAGCCCGCGCCGACCGCCATCCGTCGCCTGCCCCGCCCCGCGCATCCGCCATCCGCCATCCCCGCGCCCGCGCCGTCCGCCGGCTGCCATTCGTCCCCGCTGTTGCAAGGGATTTTGCCGCTGCTGTAGGCGGGAGTTCGTTGCTTGAAAGAGGTGTTTCCTCTGTGCAGTTGGAAGGAGTTTTCTCTACCGTTTCAAGGGCTTCTTCGTCTACGGTTTCAGGTGTACCCTTTCATGTCTTCGTTTGCTATTGTGCTTGAAGAGAGAGTAGGATTTTATCCTGTTGTGCAGAAGTTGTGGTTTGTCTTGGTGGTAGAGAGGAGTAGATTTGTGTGTCAAATCCTGAGGGCTTTCTAGGTTTGGGCAAACCTAGATAAATTTCTGTAATTCTTATTTATTATAGTGGATTTTCGTTGTGCCGTGCCCCGTGGTTTTTGACCTTGAAGTGGTGAAGGTTTTCCACGTATATCTCTGTGTTCACTTGTGTTGTTTGTTTGTTTTTCTTATTATTGCTTGGGCTCTATTGATCGGTGGGTGTTGTTGTTATCTTCGAACACCCTTTTCTTATCAAGTGGTATCAGAGCCAAGGTTCTTTGGCTAGTCGTTTTTATTTCTCAGTTTCTAACTTGATGCGGTAGGTGACAACCATCGGTCCGCTCCCTATCCTCTCTTGTTAATCCCTTGAAATAAATTGACTTGTGGACCGTAATAGAGTTACTTGTTTGAGAAAGCAATGGAACAGAACACAAGGATGGTCAGTATGAATGACAAGAATTGGAGCATCTGGAAGCCTCGGATGGAGGATCTCTTATATTGTAAAGATCTCCATGCTCCGTTGACGGGGAGACCTGCTTAAGTTAAGGATGATGAAGAGTGGAAGAAAATGGATCGAAAGGCAGTAGGGTTCATTAGACAGTGGCTCGATGACTCTTTTTTTCATCATATTTCCACGGAGAACTCGGCTCAGGCCTTATGGAAAAAGCTTGAAGCCTTGTACGAGCGGAAGACTGCAGGTAATAAGGCATTTCTGATTAGGAAGCTTGTCAATTTGAAGTATCGGGAAGGTTCACAGATGACTGAGCATCTGAACCTTGCTCAAAGTATTATCAATCAGTTGGAGTCCATGAAGATCACTTTGGAAGATGAACTCCAAGCTCTGATGATCCTTAGTTCTTTACCCGAGAGTTGGGAGACTCTAGTAGTGTCGTTGAGCAACTCAGCACCTGATGGTGTGGTAACCATGGAGATGGTGTCTGGTTGTCTCCTGAACAAAGAGCTAAGAATGAAGGATTCTGGATCTTCCACTTCGGGTGTTTTTATCATGGAGGGAAGAGGCCGGTCTGTGAAGAAGGATGTGAAGCACAGGGACAGTTCCAGGACTAAGTCCAGGGATAAGTCTAAGAAGGACATCGAGTGCTACTATTGTAAGAAGAAGGGTCATTTCAGGAAGGATTGCTTACAAATGAAAAGAGACCTGAAGGGAAAGACCAAAGAGGTAGTGGAATCCACTGGTGATGCGACGACTTCGATTGTGGAGGCTGAGCCGTTATGCTTGCAGTGCAGTGGGTCGTCTTGCCAAGACTGCGTTGACACAGACTGGATCGTGGACGGAGGTGCATCCTATCATTACACTACTCACAGAGATTACTTCTACACCTATTCTGCGGGAGATCTTGGTGTGATCCGGATGGCAAATTTCGGTGAGTCGTTGATTGTTGGCAGTGGTGATGTCCACTTGGAGACTGAATTGGGGAAGATTATTCTCAAGGGCGTCAGGCATATTCCTGACTTGAGAATGAATCTGATTTCCATTGGTAGGCTTGATTATGGTGGTTTCACGAGCATTGAAGGTGGAGGGGCCTGGAGGTTGTTGAAGGGCTCTTTGGTGGTGGCCAAAGGAAGGAAGTGTTGTGGCCTTTATCGTACTAAAGCCAAGATCTGTGGTCTAAGTGTGAATGCGATAGAGGGCGACTCTATGGAGTTATGGCATCACAGACTTGGGCATATCAGCGAGAAGAACTTGAAGATCTTGATGAAGAACAAGGTCCTTCCGGAACTATCAGGAGGGCTTCCTGATACGTATGCGCACTGCTTGGCCGGTAAGCAGAAACGTGTTTCCTTTGCTGATTCTGAACCAAAGAGGAAGGCAGAGTTACTATACTTGATACACACTGATGTGTGTGGTCCTATTGAGCCCAAGTCTGTGGGCGGAGCCGCTTACTTTGCCACGTTTATTGACGATCACTCCAGGAAAGTCTTGGCATATTCTGTGAAGCAGAAGAGTGATGTTCTAGCAAATTTTGAAGAGTTCAGAGCGAAGGTGGAGAAGATGACCGGGAAAGAAATAAAGCGAGTCCGGTCTGACAACGGGGGAGAGTACACTGGTGCCTTCGACGCTTATTGCAGAAGGCATGACATAATACATGAAAGGACAATCCCGAGGACGCCGCAACAAAATGGGTTAGCAGAAAGGATGAACAGGACGATTATTGAGATGATCAAATGTATGATCTCTCAAGCTGACATTAGTAAATAGTTTTGGGCTGAGCTGTACAAACTGCTATACATTTGATAAATCTGTCTCCTTCTGCACCTCTGAATGGTGATATTCCAGAGTGTGTTTGGTTCGGGAAGGAAGTGTCGTACGGACATGTGTGGGTGTTTGGGTGCAAAGTCCACGCTCATGTTCCCAAGGAAGAGAGATCGAAGCTTGATGAGAAGTCCCGGGAGTGCATCTTGATGGGATTTCCCCATGAGGAGTTTGGCTATAGACTCTGGGATCCTGTGAACAAGAAAATGATCAGAAGCAGAGATGTGATCTTCGTTGAAGATCAAGTGGTTGGTGAGAAGAATCCTGCGGAGTCACAGGTTCCACAGTTTCCACCTGCGGAGGAGAGACTTTATGATGATGATGGGCCAGTAGAGGCTGCTACTGATGATGGGCATGCTGAGGAAGAAGTTGGTGAGCTTATTCCTGATGAGGAGATGATTCCGGATGCATGAGGAGCTCTGCTAGTTGATGTACCACCTGTGGTGGAGGTTCCTCTTGTCAGATCTGAGAGAGTCAGAAGGCCCAATACCAGGTATTCCCCTCATGAGTATATTTTGCTTACAGATAGTGGAGAGCCTGAGTCCTATGTGGAGGCTCAGAGTGCTGAAGATCGTGAGGCCTGGACAGCTGCCATGGAAGAGGAGTTGTACTCCCTTCAGAAGAGCGAGACGTATGATTTAGTCCCATTGCCTAAAGGGAAGAGAGCTTTGAAGAACAAGTGGGTCTTCAAGTTAAAGTTAAATGAAAATCGCTCGCAGCCAAGGTACAAGGCGAGACTTGTGGTGAAAGGTTTCAATCAGATACAAGGTGTCGATTTCGACGAGATTTTTTCCCCAGTGGTGAAAATGTCCTCTATCAGACTGGTGTTGGGCATGGCTGCCTCCATGGATCTTGAAGTCGAGCAGATGGACGTCAAGACTGCATTTCTGCATGGCGATTTGGAGGAAGATCTATATATGGAGCAGCCCGAAGGCTTTGTGGCTAAGGGGAAGCATCATCTGGTCTGCCGGCTCAAGAAGAGCCTTTATGAGTTGAAGCAGACACCTAGACAGTGGTATAGGAAATTTGACTCTTTCATGATGAAGAGCAAATTCCAACGGACCAGGGCTGATCACTGCGTATATGTGAAGAGGACTGAGAAGATGTTCACTATTCTGCTGTTATACGTAGATGATATGTTGATTGTTGGGGATGACAAGACCAGTGTAGCTGAGTTGAAGAAGGAGCTCAGTGAGTCCTTTGAAATGAAGGATTTGAGACCGGCAAGGAAGATCCTTGGAATGAAAATTACCAGGGACAGGAGTACTGGTCAACTATGGCTGTCTCAGTCTGAGTACGTGGAGAAAGTGCTGAAGAGGTTCATGATGGACAAGGTAAAGCCCATTGCTACTCCTCTGGTCGGGCACTTCAGACTTTCCGGTTCTCAAAGCCCCTCATCTAAAAAGGAGGTGAAAGAGATGAGCCAAATTCCTTATGCATCCGCAGTGGGGAGCATGATGTATGCTATGGTCTGCACTAGGCCAGACATAGCTCATGCTGTGGGGTCTGTGAGCTGTTACTTGGTAAACCCAGGGAAAGTCCACTAGAGTGCTGTGAAATAGATACTTCGTTATCTCTGAGATACCTCAGACCTTTGTTTACAGTTTGGTGGAGGTCCACCAGAACTCATTGGGTACTCGGATTCGGATATGTCAGGAGATGTTGACACGAGGAGATCCACTTCTGGATTCGTGGTCACTTTTGGAGGGGGAGCAGTGTCATGGCAGTCAAGGCTTCAGAAGTGCGTGGCATTGTCGACGACGGAGGCTGAATATATTGCATTGACTGAGGTGTCAAAGGAGCTTATTTGGATGAAGAAGTTCATGCTAGAGCTTGATCTCCGACAGGACGTGTACACAGTTTTCTGTGATAGTCAGAGTGCTATATTTTTGGCCAAGAATCCCGCCTTTCAGTCCAGGACGAAGCACATTGACGTGAAGTATCACTTGATTCAGGATGCTGTGGAGGAGAAGCTGTTGGTGGTGGAGAAGATCCACACGGATGAAAATCCTCCGGACATGATGACGAAGGTCGTCCCAAGGGAAAAGCTTGATTTCTGCCGGCGTTTGATCGGCATGATCCCCACCTGAAGGAGTCAAGGCGGGATACTCCACTTTATGGTCTGAAGGGGGAGTTTGTTGAGTTTCAGCCCCTAAAGGTTAAATATGTGTGCAGAAATCCAGATGTTGCACCCTGGATTTTGGGGTTGCAACCTCCTTTTTACTGTTTTGGAAGGGGGGCAGTTTTTTATTTAAAAACTGTGAGCAGTTTTTTTTAATTAGAGTGGCTTTTAAAACTCCTCCCTTCTCCCGATTAAAGAGGTTAGGGTTATCAGAGAGAGCAGCGGAAGCCCCCCCAGCCCGCGCCGACCGCCGTCCGTCGCCTGCCCCGCCCCGTGCGTCCGTCGTCTGCCATCCCCACGCCCGCGCCGGCCGCCGGCCGCCGGCCGCCATTCATCCCCGCTGTTGCAAGGGATTTTGCCGCTGCTGTAGGAGGGAGTTCGTTGCTTGAAGGAGGTGTTTCCTCTGTGCTGTTGGAAGGAGTTTTCTCTATCGTTTCAAGGGTTTCTTCGTCTACGATTTCAGGTGTACCATTTATTGTCTTCGTTTGCTATTATGCTTGAAGAGAGAGTAGGATTTTATCCTGTTGTAGAGAAGTTGTGGTTTGTCTTGGTGGTAGAGAGGAGTGGATTTGTGTGTCAAATCCGGAGGGCTTTCTAGGTTTGGGCAAACCTAGATAAATTTCTGTAATCCTTATTTATTATAGTGGATTTTCGTTGTGTCGTGCCCCGTGGTTTTTGACCTTGAAGTGGTGAAGGTTTTTCGCGTATATCTCTGTGTTCACTTGTGTTGTTGGTTTGTTTTTCTTATTATTGTTTGGGCTCTATTGATCGGTGGGTGTTGTTGTTATCTTCGGACACCCTTTTCTTATCACCAATAACATTTTTGTCCAATCTCACCAGAGCAAATAAGCCACGATAAGCCGCCCCAAACGTAGCCTTAAGCTCCGTTTGGGAGGACTTATTTTCACTGGTAAAGGGGTTACGATCGCATGAACTAGACCTTAATTAAGGCCCGATTCATGCGGTCGTAACTGTTGCGGACTAACTCGATGCTCCGGTCTGGCCGGATATTCTTGGACCGCCTTAGCTCGCGGAGCGGTCGAGCGCGCACACAGTCAGTTGAAAAATGGGGGATGGACACGGGAAGTTTTAACGTGGAAAACCCTTCAACCGGGTGAAAAACCACGTGACCGGGTCGGTGCCGATCAAAATCCACTAGCTTGTTGGAGGTTACAATTTGATGGGGGAAATCGGGGCGACAGGACGCTCCCGTTACAATCTTGAGGAGAGAGAGTGTATGCACTCGTTGGTGGGCAACAGACTGCCACGCCAACGGGACTTGGACGGTGGAATGCGCGAAATACTTCAGTCGCGTGAGCTCAGAGGCGACGCGTGTCCAAGGGTTGTCACTGCTTCCTTTGTGCGTCCTTCTCAGTCCTTGGAGTGTTCCCCTTGTAACTGAGCTCTGGTGGGGTGCCAATAGCCGATGACAGGTTCTGGTAGCTGTTGGCGGGTGCTAGTATCCGTTGGTGGCCGCTGGAGGTTGCGGGTGGCTGTCGGTGGTTGGCGGCGAGAGACGGCCGCTGGTGGTTGACGGCGAGGGGTGGTCGCCGGCAGAGAAAACGGGAGAGCTCCCACCTGAGGAAGAAGAAGAAGGGGGAAGCGTAGGAGGAGAAAGTTAGGAAATGAGGAGCCCCTGGGGTCCTTTTATAGGCTCCAGGGGGAAGTTATGGCGGGCCCCACCACTAACATAGTGGGTTAGTGGGTGGTTTTGCCCCGATCGGACGGCCGGCGGGGCCTCCCCCTCGATCGGACGGTGGGGAGGTCATCCCGAGGTGGGGCCGCCCGGACGACGCCGACGGCGAGGAGGTGGCCGGACACGGCGGCGGCCGGACACGGCGGCGGCCGGCCACGGCCGGGGCCGGCCACGGCCGGGCCACGGCCACGGCCGGGGCCGGCCACGGCCGGGCCACGGCCACGGCCGGGCCACGGCCACGGCCGGGGCCGGCCACGGCCGGGGCCGGCCACGGCCGGGCCACGGCCACGGCCGGGGCCGGCCACGGCCGGGCCACGGCCACGGCCGGGGCCGGCCACGGCCGGGCCACGGCCACGGCCGGGGCCGGCCACGGCCGGGCAACGGCCACGGCCGGGGCCGGCCACGGCCGGGCAACGGCCACGGCCGGGGCCGGCCACGGCCGGGCAACGGCCACGGCCGGGGCCGGCCACGGCCGGGCAACGGCCACGGCCGAGGCCGGCCGAGGCCGGCCATGGCCGGGCCACGGCCATGGCCGAGGCCGGCCACGGCCGCGGCCGGCCGCGGCCCGGCCGGCCATGGCCGGAGGGGAACCGCCGGCGGCGGTTTCTTCCCCTAAAGGTGGGGAAGGAGGGGGCCCACTCCCATGATCTCCATGAGAGATCATGGGGGTTAGGGGGGCCCACCCATGATCTCCATTGATGGGGATCATGGGGGTCTCCTTTTCCTTATAAATTAAGGTGGAGCCCATCAATTGCCCCCCAAATCTCTTTCAGTTGGGAGGGAAGCGAGCACGGGGAGAGATTTTTAACTCTGGTTGCATGCGGTGGTGATTGCCAGCGTGGAATTCGGGATGGCGGCGATGGCGTGCGGTTCTAAGGTATGATGGTGCGCGCTAGTTTGGAAAGCGGACGTCAGGCGAGCATGCGTGGAGGCCGGCAAGGCGTAGGAGTCGGTGGTGTGCCTCCGTTGCGGGAGAAGGACCGAGCGCGTGCAAGCGTGTCGCGCGCGTAAGGGCTGCGCACGTGAGTGGGGTATGCACCCAACTTGCGTGCGCGGGCTGCGCGCGCAGACTGAGTGCGTGCGGAGGTCGTCCCGCGCGCGGCATGCCGCGCACGCAGGCCACGCGCGCGCAGGCCGCGCGCGCGCAGGCCGCGCGCGCAGGCCGCGCGCGCAGGCCGCGCGCGCGCAGGCCTTGCGCGCGTATGCTGCGTGCGCTGGCTGCGGGCGCGCGGGGCGCGCGCGTGCGCTGGCCGTGCGCGTGCTGGCCGCGCATGCATGCCGCGCGCGCAGGCCGCGCGCGCTGGCCGCGCGAGCTGGCTGTGCGTGCGCTGGCCGCGTGCTTGCTGGCCGGGCTTGGTGAGGCTGCGTGTGCGCACGCGTGCAGGCGGTGCTTGCGCGCAGGCCGTGCGCGGTCATGGAGAGGGTTGTGTGCGTGATTTTACCACTTTGAACTGACTAATTTTTTGCGGTGTGCAGGTCCCGAAGCGCTCTGCTGGACCAATGCGTCTACGCTCCTCTTTGACTAAAGATGGCGTCGCTATTTGGAGAACAAAGTTCGGGCTTCCTTCAGACTTGGAGGTGAGGATCCCGCGTCCCGAGGAGCGGGTTCAAAATCCTCCCCGTGGTTGGCTGACTATTTGTGAAGTGTCGCTCAGATCTGGTTTCCGTCTTCCTCCCTGCGACGAGGTGGTGGAGATTTTGAAGTTTTGCGGAGTTCCTATTTCCCAGTTTGCTCCAACCGGGGTTACTTGTATCATGGGTTTGATTGCTTTTCTTCGTGAGCACGGGGGCTCTCTTTCTCTAGATCAGTTCCGGGATTGGTGCGACGTGCGCTTTGATGGTGGTGAGCGGATCGAGGTGCGCAGCAACAAGGTTTGGCTGGAGTTTGAGTCTCGCAAAGATCGCCGTCATGGTAACACTTTGTTCGGATATGTGAAGAACTCCTGGGGTCTTCCTGAGGTGTGGAATGCGCTTCCCGATCGTTGTCGCCGTGTGAAAGGGAGGGAGCGAGACTTCTCTCCTGTGCTGGGGTTTTCCGAGCCTCGTGAATTGGCTAATCGTCTCTTCAACATATATGCGTTTGTCGAAGAGAAGCGATTGTTGGGATGTGGTATTTCTGTTGGCACGGGACGGGTGATATCGTCTTCTCAGGGAGGAGGTCGCAAGAGAAAAGCGGTTATGGCCCCCGATAGTGATGTTGACGTTGTGGTGGTAGCCTCTAATGATTCAGTCCCAGAGACGCAGTTACCTGTTTCCCCGACTCCACGGGCGCTTGCTAGCGCAGCGGTTCCTCGGATGTCTTCCTCTTTGAAGGCGATGAGTGACGCGATAAGTTGGTGCCTTATTGTTTCTTCCTTCTTCTTTTATTTTTTGTTTGAAGGCGGCTAATTGCGTGTTTTCCTTTTGCAGATCGAGACTCAGGCACAGATAGCGGTCACCTGGAATGATCATTACGTGAGCCTGAAGGATGGCTATCTTGCTTTGCAGGAGAAGCTTCGACTGTCGATGGGCTCACTCTCTTCTCTCAAGGAAGAACATGACCGGGACATCGCGCAGTATCATCGAGTTGGGTCAGAGCTGAAGTCTGAGCTAGAAGACGTGCGTGCTTCCTTGGACGTGGAGAAAGCCGTGGTGGAGAGGACTGCCCAGATGTTGAAGTATGCGAGGGAGGAGATATCTGGCTTGGAGACTCAGTTGCATGCGGCGCGAGGTGAGGTTTCAGGCCTTGAGACCCAGCTTTGTGCGGCGAGAGCGCAGGTAGAGATGTTATCTTCGGATGACCATACATCAGAACTGAAGGCCGCAGGTCTTGCGGAGTACTTGGAGTCCTTGGACTATATGCGGGATCGTAGCCTGATCGCGGAGGAGGTTCGTGATGACATTTGGTCCAAGGAAGTGGAGCCTCAGATGGATGACATACGCCAGTTAGCGCTTCGTCGTGGTGTTTCGAAGGCCTTTCGCTTCCTAGGGAAGCATCTTGGGTGTGATACTTCCAGTTTCAGCTTTGCGGATGTTTCAGATGATGAGCGTTCTAGCTCGGACGCTGATGATGAGTAGCGGTAGTGCTTATCTGCTTTTGTCTGCCTCGTCATTTATTTGTAGTCATTTGCTTCTATTATAGCTTCTGAGATTGTCGCCGTTAGGGCTCCCATTCATTGTTTTCTATGATAGCCTTACTTGTATGTCGTTGTCCTGTGTTTTGCACAGATGTATTTTGACACGAGATAGTTGTTGGTGGGAGTTGATCTTTGTCATGGTGTATTAGTATGGGAGTGACCCATGGCTTAGTGTGTGGGCCTGACTCGCGGCCTAGTTTGTATGAGGGCTTCTTCGTGAGGGGGTCAAGTCCTCACGGGGTTGCGTGGAATAGGTCCACGGCTTTTCGCGCGAGACAGGCTCGCGGCTTCTTCGTGAGGGGGGCAGGCCCCCACGGTGTTGCGTGGAACAGGTCCACAGCTTTTTGCGCGAGACGGGCTCGCGGCTTCTTCGTGAGGGGGGCAGGCCCCCACGGTGTTGCGTGGAACAGGTCCACGGCTTTTCGCGCGAGACAGGCTCGCGGCTTCTTCGTGAGGGGGGCAGGCCCCCACGGTGTTGCGTGGAACAGGTCCACGGCTTTTCGCGCGAGACAGGCTTGAGGCTTCTTCGTGAGGGGGGCAGGCCCCCACGGTGTTGCGTGGAACAGGTCCACGGCTTTTCACGCGAGACAGGCTCGCGGCTTCTTCGTGAGGGGGGCAGGCCCCCACGGTGTTGCGTGGAACAGGTCCACGGCTTTGAATTTCGTTAGAACATGTAGTATTTGCAGAAAATAAAAGGTAATTCTTTGAGTAATAAGCGTGATTCAAAGTATTTGCATGAGATCAGGTTTGTTATTTATATAGATCACATAGTCTTGAATTGAAAATGACGGCATAAAAGAGTCATAATGTGTCACTGGTAAAAGCGGCGTAGATTCTGCGCGTTCCAGGTGCGTGGGAGAGTCTTTCCTTCGGCGCTTCGTAACTTGTATGTGCCTGGCTTCACCATAGCGGTGACAACGAATGGTCCTTCCCATGTTGGAGATAGCTTGTCGCCTTGTGTTCCCTTCCCGGCAGCTTCCAAGGTGCGAAGGACTAGGTCTCCGACGTTGATTGAGCGGGCCTTTACTCGGCGGTTGTAGTAGCGGGCTGTGCGTTGTTGGTAGGCGGCGGCGCGAAGAGCGGCTTCTTCTCGTACTTCGAAGATTAGGTCAAGGTTGTCTCGGAGCGCCTTGTTGTTTATCTGGGGATCGAAGTTGGATGTCCGAGGACTAGGGACGCCAATGTCGACGGGTATAATAGCCTCTGTTCCATAACAAAGATTATACGGAGTTTCTCCGGTAGGCGTTCTCTCTGTGGTGCGATATGCCCATAGCACATTAGGAAGAGCGTCCACCCATTGCCCCCAGCATCTTCTAGTCGTGTTTTTAGTCCCTTTAGGATAGTACGGTTGGTTACTTCAATTTGCCCATTGGATTGGGGATGTGACACTGCTGTGTGTCGCAACACTATCTTTAAGTCTTCACACAACTTGGTAAAGGACTTTCCAGTGAATTGAGTGCCGTTATCGGTGATGATGATCGCCGGTATGCCGAAGCGACATACGATGTTCTTCCAGACGAACTGTTTGGCGTTCTCTTCGGTTATCTTGGCCAGTGGTTTCGCTTCGATCCACTTGGTAAAATAATCGATTGCCATAATGATGAATTTTCTTTGACCGGAAGCTAATGGCAAAGGCCCAAGGAGGTCTATCCCCCATTGTGCGAACGGCCAGGCTCCTTGTAACGACGTGAGGGCTACCGGGGGCTGCCGGGGAACGTTAGCGTGCACTTGACAGCTCTTGCACTTTTGAACGAATTCTGTCGCTTCCTTCTTCATGGTTGGCCAGTAAAATCCTTGCCGTAGGATTTTCCTGGCCAGGGCTTTTCCCCCGAGATGTTCGCCGCATACTCCTTGGTGGACTTCGCGGAGCGTGTACTCGGCATCTTCTTCTGATAGGCACTTCAGGTAGGGTCCTGCAAAGGACCGTTTGTATAGTTCCCCGTCTATCAAAGTGAATGCTGCCGCTCTCATTCTCAGGCGACGAGCCTCCTTTTGATCTTCCGGTGATAGTTGGCCCTTCAAATGGGCGATTAGCGGGGCTATCCATGATTCCTCTGCTTTATTGACTTCTGCTACTTCCCACGGACCGTGAATACTGGGGAAGACTATTTCTTCAACTCGGCGCCTTCTTGTTTGGTATTGCGTTGAAGAAGTGGCAAGCTTTGACAGGGCATCTGCCTTGTTATTTTGTTCTCGAGGGATATGCATAATTTGGATTTGTGGGATTTGGATGAGAAGGGACTTGACGAGTTTCAAGTATTGGGATAGCTGTTCATTCTTGGCTTCAAATTCTCCTTCTACCTGCGAGACAACAAGTTGTGAGTCAGAGTAAATGGTTAGCTGCTTGACCTGGCAGCTGATGGCGAGCCTGAGTCCCGCGATGAGGGCTTCGTATTCTGCTGCATTGTTTGTAGCAGGGAATTTTAGTCAGAGTCCATATTCTAGAGTAACGAGTTCTGGATTAATGAGGAGCAGGCCTGCTCCAGCACCTTCAGCCCCTGAGGCCCCGTCTACTTATAACGTCCATGTTTGTCCGGCTTCCATGGGTGCAAATTCTGTTTCCATTGGTAGAGTGTTCTCTACAATGAAGTCGGCCAAAACCTGAGATTTGATGACGGGGCGCGGGAGGAAGTGGATATCGAACTCACCCAACTCGACAGCCCACTTAACCAATCGACCGGATGCTTCGGGTTTTTGAAGAATGGCACGGAGTGGTAGCTCGGTTAGGACCTTAATAGTGTGCGCCTGGAAGTAGGGACGGAGTTTTCTTGTGGAGAAGACAAGTGCTAAGGCTGTTTTGTCTGCAGCCGGGTAGCGGGTTTCGGTATCAGAAAGAATTTTGCTTAGGTAGTAGATGGGGCGTTGAATTCCTCCTTCGTCTTTAACTAGGACTGAACTTAGGGCTGCTGGTGTGATGGCAAGATATAAAAAGAGAATTTCTCCGGGAGCTGGCTTGGATAGAAGTGGAGGAGAGGCCAGGTATTGTTTTAGGGATTCACAGGCTGATTGACACTCATCGGTCCATTGAAACCCTGAGCTTCGTGCTCCTCGGAGAATTTTGAAGAAAGGGAGGTACTTGTCCCCTGTCCGAGCTAGGAATCGGGATAGTGCTGTGATTCTTCCGTTCAACCGTTGTACATCTTTGAGTGATCTGGGTGGAGACATTTCTTCGAGAGCTTTAATTTTCTCAGGATTGGCCTCTATTCCTCGCTGGGTAACCATGAACCCCAAAAATTTTCCGGAAGTGACACCGAAGGCGCACTTGCTTGGGTTGAGCTTCATTCCATATTGTCTGAGGATCTTGAAACATTTTTCTAGGTCTTCTAAATGGTCTTCCCGGCGAATGCTCTTAACTAGCATATCGTCTACATACACTTCCATGGATTTGCCGATGAGTTCTTTAAAGATCTTGTTCATGAGTCGCTGGTAGATAGCTCCTTCATTTTTAAGTCCGAACGGCATTACCCTGTAGCAATAAATTCTTTTGTCGGTACGGAAAGCCGTATGTTCCTTGTCGGTTGGATCCATTCGAATCTGGTTGTATCCGGAGTAGGCATCCATGAAGCTAAGCAGTTGATGTCCGGCGGTTGAGTCAACTAGTTGATCGATCCTGGGAAGTGGAAAGCTGTCCTTAGGGCAAGCCTGGTTGAGATTTGTATAATCCACACACATTCTCCACTTTCCTGAGGATTTCTTTACTAGGACAATATTAGCTACCCAAGCAGGGTAGCCAACTTCTCGAATGAATTGCGCGCGCAGGAGTTTTTCAACCTCTTCTTCTATTGCTTGGAGCCTCTCAGGGGCGAAATTCCTCTTCTTTTGAATGACGGGCTTACATGCAGGGTTGATGTTGAGGGAGTGGTGGATGACCTGAGGGTCGATCCCAGGCATATCTTCTGGGGACCAGGCGAAGATATCCTTATTCTTGCGGAGGTAGGCTGCTAATTCTTCCCTCTCATGCTCCTGTAAGAGGGATCCAAGCTGGACGGTGCGATCCGGTTTTGTCGAAGAGAGGGGGACCTCAATTAGACCTTCGGTGGGTGCCCCCCACTGCAGAACTGCTTCATCTCTGAGGTCGAAGTCATCGATGTTCAGCGTGGTAGGCTTGGTGGACTGTGCTTGTTTGGAATAACAACTCCTTGCGGCTTCCTGGTTTCCGCGTACTACTCCAATTCCTCCAGGAGTAGGGAACTTCATCGCTAGATGGGGGATAGATGGGATGGCCTTGAAGGTAGTCTGAACAGGCCTTCCGAATATAGCGTTGTATGCTGAGTTTGAATCTACTACCACGAATTGAGCTTCATGCGTAATCTGTCTTGGGAATTCTCCCAACGTGACTGGTAGAGTGACTGTTCCGATGAATTGGACCTGATGGTTGTCGAAACCATATATCGGGCCCGCGGCTGGAGTTAGCTGCTGCCGAGATATATTCATATTCTGCAGAGTGGTGGAAAAAAGGACGTCGACTGAACTGCCATTATCGACGAGGATTCGCTTAACGTTATAGCAGGGATTTCCGATTCCGGCGCTAATTACAAGCGGGTCTTGATGCGGGATTCGGACGTTGATAAGGTCTTCATCCCCAAATGATATGGTGGTGTCCTGCTTTCTTCTTTTATCTTCATGGGCTTCCTTTACAGAGTGGACTGACAGTATCTGTGTGGTCAGAATAGGTGATCCGACAATAGTCTCAATGTTTCCTACTGCTTGCCTTCCTCCTTCGGGCGCTGGCGGGGCATTCTGATGGTCCCTGGGTCGCCTAGGCGGGTCTTGCTGCTCTTGGACCCTTCCTTGCAGAAATCTACCGAGCAGTCCTAAACGGACTAAACGCTCGATTTCCTCCTTTAGGCGAGCACATTCTTCAGTGGTGTGTCCGGTTGTCCGATGATATTCACAATACTTTGATTGATCGTTCTTAGGATTAGGAGGTGGTTGCCTTGGTCGCTGTAATGCTGGTTCATTCTGAATGGCATACAAAACTTTGGTGCGAGAAGTGTTGAGAGGGGTATAGTCCCTAGGGGGATCTCTCTGTGAGTCACGCCTGCATTGTCCGGCTCGATGCTCCTCATGGAATCTTCCTTCCTGCCGTTGAGGAGCCGACTCTTTATCTCTTTGCCTCTTTTGTATTCCATCGAACTGTCGTCGATGAGCTTCAATAGCTTCGTCTGCGGCTATCTGTGCCTCAATTCTGTGCACCAGATCCGGATAGTTGGGTACGGTCTCTCTCATAAGTGCTGAATAGAAGCCGCTGGGGCGAAGACCTCCTAGGAATACTCCACGTAAGAGTTCGGGGTCGACGCCCGGGATTTGGCGAGCTTCTGCAGTGAAACATCGAAAGAATTCTTTGAGGGTTTCCCCTTCGTTCTGGAGGATTCCAGAGAGATGAGATGGATCACGGACAATCTTTCGATTAGCGATGAATTGGTCGGAGAATTGTCTGGTTAGCTCGGCAAAACTAGCAATGGTACCGGGCCTTAAAGAGTGGAACCATGTTCGAGCTTGTCCTTTAAAGGTAGTTGGGAATACTTGACATAACAATTGATCAGTGGCGTGGAAGATCCTCATGATAGTGGCGAAATGATTGACATGTTCAAGTGGATCGTCACTTCCGTCGAATGTTTCAACGCTTGGGAGTTTGAACCCGGGTGGAATTGGATGATCGAGGATCTGCTGGGTCAAGGGGGAGCCTTGATAAAGTGTTCGCTGAGGGTGGAAATCTCTCCTTGCAGCTTGGCGGCATTCTTCAGCCACAGCCTCCCTGATTTCTTGACGAGTTAGTAGAGGGTGGATGGGAGCATCATTAACTGGATCGTGGGGGCGATCTGCCCTTGCTCTTCCCAGATGGGGATGAGCCGAACTGGCGGCATCTGAATGATCTTCGGGTCCTTCCTGCTCCACAGGGTCTTCCTGGTTCCTTGGTGGATTAAATAGTGGAGGATGGTTAGCTGGCGGAGGTGACCTGGGCGGAGCTGGAGGTGCTCCCATGTTCCGAAGCAGTGTGAGCATCTCTGTCTGCTGCTCTTCCATTTGGCGGACACGCCCTTCCAGAGCGGTGACAGGGGCGAGAGCTGCTTCAGCGGTCAGTGGCACGTCTACCAGAGAGTGAGATCGTGCAGGCTCAGTGTGTCCGCCAAGTGCGGATCCTTCAGCGGTGCGGGCACTCCTCTTTGCCATGGCAGTAGTCGGGACGATGAACTAGCTCTGTGAAGGATACTGGGAATGTTTCCCACAGACGGCGCCAAACTGTTGCGGACTAACTCGATGCTCCGGTCGGGCCGGATATTCTTGGACCGCCTTAGCTCGCGGAGCGGTCGAGCGCGCACACAGTCAGTTGAAAAATGGGGGATGGACACGGGAAGTTTTAACGTGGAAAACCCTTCAACCGGGTGAAAAACCACGTGACCGGGTCGGTGCCGATCAAAATCCACTAGCTTGTTGGAGGTTACAATTTGATGGGGGAAATCTGGGCGACAGGCCGCTCCCGTTACAATCTTGAGGAGAGAGTGTGTATGCACTCGTTGGTGGGCAACAGACTGCCACGCCAACGGGACTTGGACGGTGGAATGCGCGAGATACTTCAGTCGCGTGAGCTCAGAGGCGACGCGTGTCCAAGGGTTGTCACTGCTTCCTTTGTGCGTCCTTCTCAGTCCTTGGAGTGTTCCCCTTGTAACTGAGCTCTGGTGGGGTGCCAATAGCCGATGACAGGTTCTGGTAGCTGTTGGCGGGTGCTAGTATCCGTTGGTGGCCGTTGGAGGTCGCGGGTGGCTGTCGGTGGTTGGCGGCGAGAGACGGCCGCTGGTGGTTGACGACGAGGGGTGGTCGCCGGCAGAGAAAACGGGAGAGCTCCCACTTGAGGAAGAAGAAGAAGGGGGAAGCGTAGGAGGAGAAAGTTAGGAAATGAGGAGCCCCTGGGGTCCTTTTATAGGCTCCAGGGGGAAGTTATGGCGGGCCCCACCACTAACATAGTGGGTTAGTGGGTGGTGGGAGGTCATCCCGAGGTGGGGCTGCCCGGACGACGCCGACGGCGAGGAGGTGGCCGGACACGGCGGCGGCCAGCCACGGCGGCGGCCGGCCACGGCCGCGGCCGGCCGGCGGCCATGGCCGGGCCACGGCCGGGGCCGGGCCACGGCCGGGCCACGGCCGGGGCCGGGCCACGGCCGGGCCACGGCCGGGGCCGGGCCACGGCCGGGGCCGGGCCACGGCCGGGGCCGGGCCACGGCCGGGGCCGGGCCACGGCCGGGGCCGGGCCACGGCCGGGGCCGGGCCACGGCCGGGGCCGGCCCACGGCCGGGGCCGGCCCACGGCCGGGGCCGGCCCACGGCCGGGGCCGGCCCACGGCCGGGGCCGGCCCACGGCCGGGGCCGGCCCACGGCCGGGGCCGGCCCACGGCCGGGGCCGGCCCACGGCCGGGGCCGGCCCACGGCCGGGGCCGGCCCACGGCCGGGGCCGGCCCACGGCCGGGGCCGGCCCACGGCCGGGGCCGGCCCACGGCCGGGGCCGGCCCACGGCCGGGGCCGGCCCACGGCCGGGGCCGGCCCACGGCCGGGGCCGGCCCACGGCCGGGGCCGGCCCACGGCCGGGGCCGGCCCACGGCCGGGGCCGGCCCACGGCCGGGGCCGGCCCACGGCCGGGGCCGGCCCACGGCCGGGGCCGGCCCACGGCCGGGGCCGGCCCACGGCCGGGGCCGGCCCACGGCCGGGGCCGGCCCACGGCCGGGGCCGGCCATGGCCGGGCCACGGCCAGCCGGCCATGGCCGCGGCCGGCCGGCCATGGCCGGAGGGGAACCGCCGGCGGCGGTTCCTTCCCCTAAAGGTGGGGAAGGAGGGGGCCCACTCCCATGATCTCCATGAGAGATCATGGGGGTTAGGGGGGCCCACCCATGATCTCCATTGATGGGGATCATGAGGGTCTTCTTTTCCTTATAAATTAAGGTGGAGCCCATCAGTAACCACTTGACCGGTGAAAATAAGTACTCCCAAACAGGACCTTAGTGTATTTGTTAGGCAATTTGCATAATAATATTCAAATTGTAGTTGATGAAGCGTATAATCCTATGATCTTTTGGGAAAGATTAGTATTTGACGATTGCAAAATAAAGTGGTTAGGGCAGTAATTAATTTCACTATAAACTAAACTACGCAAGTCATATGAGAAACACAGCTAGGAAGTTGTTCTAAGAGAATTGTATCTTTTCCGATAAGAGCATTAATAAACGCCCATTCTTCTACGATTGGACTAGCTTTGATAATCCATTATATTTTTAATTGCTCTCATTTTGAAAATTCTCATTTTATTTCGAGATTGTGGATAGACAAATTATTCTTGTTGTGGGTCATTCGGTTTTCCTCCGGTCCAGAGAATCGAACTGCATTAGCTCCTAGTCGGACCGGGCATGCAAATAGTTAAGAGATCCAAATAGCATTGCCACGAAGGCGTTTTAACGTGTTTGAGTTCATTGGAGGGTGATAGACCACTACTCCATTACAAGTTTTAAGTACAGGAGAATGCAGAGAAATGGCTAAGTCTGCTGTTGCGTCCTCGAGCGTGTTCTTCTAAGTTACTTCCTTCGCCTGTTGTTGCGTCCTCGAGCGTGTTGAGCGTGAGCATACTTGAGAGGGAGCAGAGCGATTTCCAAGCGATGAAACGATCAAAGTCGCACGTCCTCGTTGAAAAATCTCAGAGCTCTCTCCAGTCTCGCAAGTTTCTTGTCCTCAAATGAAGGCCTGGGGTTTTTTTATAGCTTTCTTGAAGGGATGCATTGGTAATTGCGCCGAGCTAAATCATGAGTTGACGAATTACGTCGTTCCGTTCTGATCACCTGGATCACCAATTTTTTTTGAAATGATGAACATGCCCCTAGGGCGGTTCGGGCAGGTTGCTCGGCGACGGAGATGACTGGACGAGGTGGCGATGGCCGGAGACGGCGGCAGCCGCCGTCACGAGCGCACAAGGTGCATGGGTGTGCCTGTGTGGTGCCCACACGAGCGTATGTGTGGCGCACACGCACACGATGCGTACACGCCCCTGCCCTGGATGTCTGTGCTCACCTGAGCACGTGTGCACGACGTAGGCCCCGCACGATTGTGCCCTGTGACGGTTACATGCTCGCGGGGCGATCCCTCTTTGGGGCGGCTTTAAGGTCGTTTGAGCGAGCACGGCTTGTGCACACTGCTCACTTGATCAATTTGACTTATTCGAGTGCTTCAGCCCTGACTAACTTGGAAATCCTTAGGAAAACCCATCAATTCTCATTTTACTTTAATTGTTTTGACGCCTAAGCATCTACCATACATTTTTCATCAAGGCACATCTTAGACAATGATAAGATTCTTTATTATAAATTTGAATATTCCTCTCATCATTTGGAATCGTAGCTGAAATTAGGGGTGTGCAAAAATAACCAGAGAACAGGGAACCAGATCGGAACTGAACCGAACGGTTTGGGTCAGTTCCAAATAGGCTCAGTTCGGGACCAGTTCCCAAAATACCATAACCGACAATTCGGTTCGGTCACTGATTTCACGGGTCGGGTAGCCAAAACTGACTCAAGAATCGACAATCAATGCTTATTACATTACCTAGTATATATATTTTTTTAATCAATGCATATATAAGTTAAATATCAATTGTTATTATGACAATACTGTAAATCTTGTCAACCCAAGAACGGAAGAGAGAACAAAGAAGAAAAATGGTAATATAAAGTATAATAATTAGTTGTAACTTTATAAATTTTTAAAGTTTATAAATTTATTATTTTATCTTAACTTTTAACTACATTTGTAGCCTTGTAGTTGTATAGACTCAATGTTATAGAGAACCTTGATTTGATTATTTTGAGATATTGATAGTTATATGTCAATGTATTTGGAGCATCAAAAGGTCATATGCCCCCTAATAAAGAATCTTGATGGTAAAAACAGAAAGTGCAAGACAAAGTGATGGTAAAGAGTGTCAGCTATAAATCACTCTATGCTTGTAGGAATGATGAAAACTTAGTCATGTATAAAGTCGCCAAAAAAGAAGCTAAACATGCAATAAGTAAAGCAAGAAGTCAAACTTATGAAGAATTTTATAAGCGATTACATATCAAAAAAGGAGAGCATGACATATATAAAATTTCTTGAGCTAAAGAAAGAAATACAAGAGATTCAACCCAAGTAAACTTCATAAAGTATGAAACAGATACAATTTTGACGGATGATAAGGATATTAAAGAGTGATGAAAAAGATACTTTCATCAACTCTATAATGAAACAAAAGAAAATGAACTGAAATTGAAAGAGTTAACTAAATTCAAGGAGTATAGGAATATAACATTTTATCGTAAAATTCAAGTATTAGAGGTAAATGATGCTATACAGAAGATGAAAAATGAAATAACGGTTCGGCCAGACAATATACCCATCGAAGTATAGAAATATCAAGGAAATGTAGGAATTTTGTGACTTACATGTTTTTTCAATAAGATACTGAAGTAAAAAAGAATGTCAGACCAATGAAGAGAAATTATTTTGGTACCTTTGTTTAACAACGAATGAGATATATAAAATTATGTTAATTATAGAAGAATTAAATTAATGAGTCATACCACGAAATCATGGGAATGAGTAATAGAAAGAAGAGTAAGACGAGAGGCTAACATCTCAAAAAATCTCATGTTAGGCGGTCGATCATGAAAGTTATACATCTCTTGAGTAGACTCATTGATAACTACCAAGAAAAAAAACAAAATTTGCATATGTTGTTCATCGATCTTGAGAAGGCTTATGATAGAGTTCCAAAAGAGATCTTATGGAGAGACTTAGAAAAGAAAAGTGTAAACATATCATACATTGACATAATCAAATATATGTATACATATTCAATGACAGGAGTGAGGACATCTGGAGGATTAACATAAGAATTCTCTATCACTGTTGACTTACATCAAGGTTCAGCTTTAAGCCCCTATCTCTTTACCCTTATCTTAGATGATCTCACCAGACATATCCTGTTAGAAATAATAAGTTTTATGTCCGCTCGTGTCAGGTCCGACTCGGAACGTGTTATTGGGTTCGTGTCGTTTTAGGGCTACGCTCTACGCTGGAGGTACTATATATACCTATTCCAACTTGATAGGATATACGTAGAATATCTTGAGCGGAGCCAACCCAACATTCTCAAGGTAGCAATTAGGGTTTTCCGCTCCCGTCCGCTGCAGCGCTCCTGTTCGCGAATTTCCGATCACCGCCAAGTTCGTTCGGGACTTCTCCCCTGCGCCGGATCTTCCACGATCCACTGGTGTTCTGCTTGCGATTTTGGTCGTCGTTCTCCATCGCGAGTGAACGAATCGATCACGATTACGATTTCGTCGTTCTCGCAAGACAAGGATTTGCTTCCGCTGATCGGAAGATTCAAGATTCTTCTCCTTCGCGATTTGCTGCGCCGCTCTGTTCGTGAAGCAGATTGAAAGTTTCCGCCGATCGGAGAGATCTACAGTACTCACGATCTTTTCATCGCTGTTCTGCCGCAGCCGGTGTTCGTTTGCAATTCTTCTGGCGTTGTTTTGAATGCAGGTTGATAAATCGCTGCCGTGCCCTCTCTCTCCCAGGAGACGATCTGAGATTTCTTTTTGTGCACCAATCTCTCTTTACAGTCAATTTTAAAAAGGACAAAAAACTCTATTTTTTGTTTTTTTTCCAGGAGCAGATCAAAACAATAAAAGAAAAAAATTTCTGAGATCTCTTCTTCATCCAGATCAAGAGGAGCGCTTCTTGCTTGAGTTTTGACGCAGAACTCCGTGCTTCTGTGATTTGTTTATCAATTGAATCATCGACGACTGTGTTCAATCGGAGCGGAGCAAATAACCTGGATTGGATCCGAAGACACTGGGTCGTCTATCGCACGGATCAGGTGACTTCTTACTTGTTTTCTATTCAAGCTGAATTTAGATGTCGAGGTGTAGCTCACTCGACATCATGGAGCTTCAGTCATTCACTTCCACTGATTTCCAAGTTTGGAAACTGCACGTCAAGCTAGGGATGAAAGAACGTGATATTTTCTACACAGTTCTGAGCGATTACGCCACTACCCGAGAGGATGTGGACGTATTTCAGTGGGGAAAAGACGATGTTTTATGCAGGGACTATCTACGAAGATCCTTATGTCCTCGTCTCTCCATGACCTACGATGTTTGTAAGACTGCAAAGGAGCTCTGAGATCGCTTGAACGCGCGCTTCCAAGAAGAGGAGGGATCATTGAGAATTCCTCGTAGCGAGCAATTCTTTAACTTTAAATTTGAGACAAACTCTTCAATCACCTTCCAAATTGTAGAACTGGAAAAACTGCGTCTCAAGCTGGCGGACGAACAATCTGTAATATCCGATAGTCTCTTTGTGAGTCTGATTCTGCACAAACTGCCTCCTGGGTGGATCACATTCCGACTGGAGGAGGAGACCACTCTAGATGATCTCAAGAGACTCATCCGCCTCGAGGATCAAAACAATGGACATCTGCCGGAGACGACCCGGATCCCAGGCCATTCGTGGCATGGTCGGGAGTAGTCATCGCAGTACATCCTCTGAGTGGTGGCTGGATAGCGGTGATACCCGTCATTTTACTAATGATAGAGGTCTTCTCTCAGAGGTCGTGTAAGACCCCCTTTTTTTTTTCTTTTTCAACCACCGGGGTCTTAGCCCAGAATTGCCGCTTTGCGGTGACACCTTCGCACCCGGGAAGATTGCCACTACAACGCGCCGATTCTGCCGGCCTTTTCGATCGCAATAAGTAGCAAGCAAGAGAGAAGCAAGTCCACCAAAAGAGAATATCACATAAAATAAAACTCCACGAAGGGAGTGTCCACAGAAAATCATCAGAGTATAAATAGTCTGGAAATAAAAGGGCTCATGCCCGGTACATCAGAGTCCTCGCTACAAGTCGCTCATCGCGGAAGCTAAGAAAATACTAATCACTCACGGAGCTGGTCGCAGGTGCACCGGTGCTAGACTGTCCCACCTCCATGCGCACCGTACTCCGCTGGTGCTGGTCCCTGTCTCCCATCCGGAGCTCCTGTAATGTTTGGTTCGAAAACCATTAGTCATAAAGACTAAGCCCTATCATCCCCTACCCCTCCCACCACGGCTCCTAAGCACCGGGCGGAGAGAAGGAAAGGGAAGCTACAAAAGTGGAGAGTAGTCAAGCAAGTGACGGTGGACCTAACTAGCAAGTTATATCAGGTGAACAGTATAAATGTTGTAATAGGTAGAACAATTAATAAATAACAAATTGTATTAAAGACTGCTAGAGAATAGTAAGTAAGCAACAAGTAAGTAAGTATGTAAGTAACCTTAACTTATATGAATGCCCATACAAACTTATAAGCTAAGGGATCTTCTGCAAGGCTCCCATCGTATAAAAATTCCCATACCGATTTATACGTTGGGGTGTCGGTTGTATGCAAATATGAGTGTTGTGATATGCTATGCCATGATTCATGCAAGTGCAACCCACGCACACGACTCTATGCGCACATACCTTTAGTTCCCCCTGTTTGGGAGGCTAGCTTCACCCCTACGAACCTCCGTAGTGGCAAACGGAGACAGTGGGTCGGGCCCCCCACTCCTAGGCGGGTAACCACACTACCAGGCCTAGCCCTTCCGTACGCCCCTAGAAGAACACAACCTAGAGTATCCGCGTACTGCTGCTGGATGTACCCTCCAGACTTTTCGCCGAGTCATCGTACCATTGTCGGTGTGATCGATCGCCTAGTACCGATGACCCACCACTTTTCTCCGTACTCCAACCCTCGAGCCCGCGGCCCCCCGGACAGTACTGTCCGTGCATCTACCTTCAGAGCTACTGTCTGATGGCAAGTAATCCTATAGTTCTACTTTCCTAGCTACCGGGGAGTGAGTGTGTGCAACCCTAGTTATACTAGTTGCTCTTTTAATTTTTATTACTCCTATGGTTTACGTTAGCCCAGGACTGCCCCCGGTATACCCCGTGAAGGGCTCTCAAGGGGCACTAGGAACCAAGACGGTGCATTACGGCCCGAAGTTCCCTTTTGCAAGGCACTTATTATTATTAGTTGTCTACCCTTTACCCAATCCCCTTTTAGTTGCTTTAGTTCTAACCCTAGAGTATTAAGACTCTTCCTCTTCTTCCCGGGACGGACGATCTTTCGTCGTCCCCGTACTCCCTTACCCTAACCAGTCCCACATTCTACTTATCCTGACTTCTAATAATGAACTCAACCTTAACTTGCCCTACCAACCATCGATTATCAGAATTCCGTGGTTTTACTAAATGCAGACCATCCTAAACTATATGAGGTACACAAGGGGAGGTACTCCAAATTATCTTCCAAATCTCCTGTAAAATTTACTGGAGGTCTATCATGACTTAATTAGCTTAAATCCAGAAATTTATAATTTTCCTAATTAATCTGATATTTATTTATTTTTCTCAAAGATTGGTCATGGGTAATTTTTTAACATGAACTACATGATATTCTTAAGTTATGGACACCCAAAAATTGTGATCACTAAATAACAGTAAGGTATCATCAAATACTAATTTGCAAGATTTTACAAAAGATATTTAGCCTCTAATTAATTTATCCATTATAATCTCATTATTCCCTTTTAAAGAAGGAAGTACTGAAATTACTCATCATAAAATTATAGAAAAATTACTGACTAATAGTATGATATAGAAAAGATCATTGTGCAAAGAATCATAATTTTACCAGCTTGCTAAGCACTAAAATAGATTTAATCCAATATCCATGATAAATAATACTTAATGAAGCAAGCCTTAGAATTAAGCTTCTAAAAAATCCCATAAAAATTCACAGAGTTTTAAAATCATAATAAAGGTTCTCTGCCTAAATTTCATCAATTTCCAGGGAGTTTGTACTCCATAATAAATTTTCTAAGCATATCATACAACTACTAAATCATTAAGGAAGTACCCAAAATAGTGATCATAAAATTCATAAAAAAATATCCAGAGCTTGTACTACCCCTATAATCAACTCTACCCATTTCTCATCACTTTTTAATGTGATTTGGTGTCATTTCCTATCTCTACAAGTTTTGCGCCCTAAACTAGGGTTAGATTTTTAGATATTCCAACGATCTCCAAATCTACTAAGATTTCATCCAAAGAACAATAATAGACCTATGGTTCTCATCACCCAATCTCGGGTCAATCCAAGGTCATTTGACCACATGACCTTCCCAAACCCCCAAGATCCATCCTTAGGGTTGGGCCTTGGGCCTTAGGGCAAACCTACCCCGATCCACCTCAAACTCCATGAGGGGGTGATAGAGAATATTACTAGCCAGTGGTAAAAATCTCAGCCTCTGTTGAGGTGATCTCACCACTCAAACTTCAAAAGTGCACTTTTAACCTAAGACCTCTTATTAGGGCAAAACTTTGGGTTGATCATCTCTGATCCAAACCATCTCCAAATGAGATGAAAAATTATACAGAACCTTATGGTGAACCCAGGGACCACTCACCAAAATTTGGGAGGGTTTGGAAATTATTTAATAATCTAATTAAAATCGGCTAGGATTATTGAATTTTTCTAAAAACTATAGAAAAATATTCTCCAAAAATTCTCATTTTTGGATAGCACCTAGATATATGTAAGATTAGATCACACCCCAAATTTCAAGTCATTTGGATGACTGGATTGGAGTGGGGAATTTTTCTAAGGTCAAGGCAGCCCTCTGGATAGACCTCACCAAAAAGGGTGCTGTGGTCTAACCAGGATCCCAAATCGAGTGAAATTAATTTTGAATTAAACTAGACTTCAAGGGATACATTTTCTATGTTGATCATTTTTCCCGTAGGAGCCTCTAGGTATTTTTCCCAAATTAATGAACATGACAGATATCTCACTCAGAAATGGATTTAAAAACTAGAATTTAATTTCTCATGCCACTGTTCATCTTCTTCAACAGCCCGAAACAGAGGCCTAAAACCTAATATCCTGTAGCTTTTCCAAGCTATTTCCCGGCCACCCAGCCATCTCCCTGGCCGGCCACCACCACCACCACCTTAGTTGAGGTGAGGGCTACCGTCGGGCGGCGGCACGGCCGCCGGAGAGGCGGTTTCCGGCGAACCCGCCACCATGAAATTTTCGGAAAACCACCAATACGCTCACCCGATCTGGCTCTTTTGAGTCCGATATCTCTCCTAACGATTCCTAAGATCTATCCGCAGAAGAAGAGGGAGGGGAGGACCTTGTTTGCGGGTTGAAGGCGTGCAGAGCGTCGGGAAGCCATTTGCGCGGTGGTGGCGTCGCCGGAAATTCTTCAACAGTAAGGAGGAAGTCTGAACAGTTGAGGGAGTGTAACCTTTTCCTCTTGCTCTCAGGAATCTTTTATAGATGAGCAAATGGGGAGGGGAAAGAGTGAAACGTTGGAGATGAAACGTTGGCGGCCATTAATAACACTCTTATGACGTTTCGGTTATGACGAATGGCAGTTGAAAAGTTGGAAATGAAGAGGTGCTTGCCAGGTGGCAATTTCCTATTGGACCCACTTTTCCTTAATTATTAACCTAATTAAAGTAGGGAACGACCCATAAATACTCTTGATTTTTCATCCCCACAGCCAGAATTTATTAAGGCGTCGGTTACGGAAACATCCAGTCTGGCTGACGTTTCGGCCTTGGTCACGGGCGTGACACATAGGTCACGGGCGTGACAGGCCCGGTTAGCAGTCTGGGTTCGACGATCGTCGAACTAAGATCGACGATCGTCGAAGGGTGGTCACGGGCGTGTCACTTGGGTCACGGGCGTGACAGGTCTGGAGACCAATTCTGGCTCGACGATCGTCAAATTGGGATCGACGATCGTCGAGCGTGTCACGCCCTATGTCACAGGCGTGACATGGCGGGTCACGGGCGTGGCAGGCCCGTATGGCCAAATTTGGTTCGACGATCGTCGAATTGGGCTCGACGATCGTCGAGCGTGTCACGCCCCTTGTCACGGGCGTGACATAGCGGGTCACGGGCGTGACAGGCCCGTATGGCCAAATTTGGTTCGACGATCGTCAAATTGGGATCGACGATCGTCGAGCGTGTCACGCCCTTTGTCACGGGCGTGACATGGCGGGTCACGGGCGTGACAGGCCCGTGTGGCCGAATTTGGTTCGACGATCGTCGAATTGGGATCGACGATCGTCGAGCGTGTCACGCCCTTTGTCACGGGCGTGACATGGCGGGTCATGGGCGTGACCAACCCGTGACCCGATTTCTTAGTCGATTTATTTCAAGTTTTGGGCTCCCTAGGGTTCTACCACAACCAACCGACTCCTAGGGGTCTAGCCGGAAATGGGATGTTACAAATCCCAATAAACAAAACAAAGATTTCGTCCCCGAAATCAAGGTTAAGCCTACGGGACTCAAATCAGGAAAATAAGCTTGTAACATCCCATGAGAACCGAATGATTACCTCCCTACGTTACGTTTGTTTGTGCGGTTTCGAATCTAAGGTTAATTCGCCCACTTAACTAGGTATATACACCCCAATAAACAAAAGATTAGCCCCTATTCTTGAAATTTCAATTCCATTGGTTTAAAACAGGAAGGCAAATTGATTGTCCAGAGGGGTTTTGAGGTATACCTGACGGAAAAGTTCCGGATATTTTTGCCGCATCAAGTCCTGTGGCTCCCATGTATGCTCCTCCTGCCCATGATTGTTCCACAGAACCTTGACTAACGGGACCTTCTTTCGCCGCAAGACCCGCACTGCTGTATCGTCGATCCTGATAGGCTCCACGTTGACCGACCGATCCGAGGCCACCGGGCCATCTGCCGAGGGAATCAGCTGCTCAGGGCGTAGCAGAGCCCTCCGAAGTGAGGAGACGTGGAAGACGTCATGCAATCCCGCTAACTCCGGCGGTAGTTCCAGTCTATAGGCTAAGGGGCCGATCCGCTCCAGGATCCTGTAGGGCCCCATATATCTTGGACTGAGCTTCCTCCGCCCGCGAACCCGCGAGACTCCGTGCATCGGCCGTATCTTCAAGAAAACTCGGTCCCCCACCTGGAACTCCACTTGACGATGCCTCGCATCGTAGTATTTCGCCTGTCTGCTCTGGGCTTCCAACATCCTGTCTCGGATCAATCTAATCTGAGCATCTGTATCTCCCACAAACTCCGAGCCCAGTGCCTGCGGATCCTCATCCTGAACCCATGATAGTGGGGTTCTGCACCTCCTTCCGTACAACGCTTCGTATGGAGCCATGCCTATGCTGGACTGATGAGCGTTGTTGTACGAAAACTCGACCAGTGGCAGCAATCTCTCCCAAGGCTCGCCACGGTCCAAAATACACAGTCGTAACAGATCCTCCAGTGTACGGTTTGTGCGCTCTGTCTGTCCGTCGGTCTGAGGGTGGAAAGCTGTGCTGAAAGTCAACCGAGAACCCAGATGGGCCTGGACTGACCTCCATTCCCTGGATGTAAACCGCCCATCCCGATCCGAAACGATAGTCTTGGGCACCCCATGATAACGCACAAACTGCTCGACGAACCTCCGCACCAATACACTGACCGGTGTGTCCTTCGCCACTGGGATGAATCTGGCCACCTTTGTCAGCCTGTCCACTATCACCCAGATCGAGTCGTTCCCCGCACAGGATCTAGGTAGCCCATGTATAAAGTCCATGGCTATATCCTCAAACTTCCACTCCGGCACTGGAAGCGGCTGCAGCAATCCTGCCGGGTTCCTACACTCCGCCTTCACGAGCTGGCAGGCCTCACAATGCGTCACAAAATATGTAATATCTTTCTTCATACCCGGCCAGTACATCGTCCTCTTTAAATCCTTTACCATCTTGGTGATCCCCGGGTGTACCGAATACCGGCTGCAGTGAGCTTCCGTCAAAATGTCCTCCCGGATCCGTCCTCCTACTGGTATGTAGACTCTGCCCCGGAAACACAGAAGCCCATCCCTCAAAGTGTAATCTCCTGTCGTGCCTTCCTCCAAGGCCCGAAATATCGGCTCAGCTCTCTCGTCCAGCATCTGCCCATCTCTGATGCGGTCTCGGATGTCATCTGTAGTAGCCATCGACCCCAGGTACTCCATGTACAGCTCCGGGTCATCCTCAGATACTAGCGAAATCTGCATCTCCTCGAATGATCTAATCAACTCCAAGGCCATCAGCTGCGGGCCTACTCCAGTCGTACTCGCTCTCCGGCTCAGAGCATCCGCAACCACGTTCGCCTTCCCCGGATGGTAGTGCATGGTATACTGGTAGTCCGAAAGAAACTCCACCCAGCGTCTCTGCCTGATGTTTAACTCCTTCTGGGTGTCGACGTACTTCAGATTCTTGTGGTCGGAGAAGATATCACAATGTACCCCGTAGAGATAGTGCCGCCTGATCTTAAGAGCAAAAATGACTGCCCCCATCTCCAAATCGTGCACGGGGTAGTTCTGCTCGTGCTGCTTCAACTGACGGGAGGCATAGGCTATTACGTGCCCATTCTGCATAAGGACGGCACCCATCCCCTGATAGGAAGCATCTGCATATACCTGGAATCCCTCCCTCCCTGATGGGAGAGCAAGGATGGGGGCCGAGGTGAGACGATCCTTCAGCTCCTGGAAGGCAGATTCGCATTGCGGCGTCCAGGTAAAAGGGGACTCCTTCTTCGTCAGAGACGTAAGAGGAAGGGCAATCTGAGAGAACCCCTTTACGAACTTCCGGTAGTAACCGGCAAGTCCCAAGAAACTCCGAACATCCGTGGCCGACTTTAGTGGCGGCCAATCCCGTACTGCCTGGATCTTTGCCGGATCCACTGCCAAACCTGCTCCACTGATGACATGGCCCAGAAAGGCCACCTCCTTTAGCCAGAACTGGCACTTGCTGTACTTGGCATACATCTCGTGCTCCCGCAGCTTCTCCAAGGTCAAGGCTAGATGTCTCGCGTGCTCCTCCTCCGTCCTTGAATAGATGAGAATGTCGTCGATGAATACTATGACAAAGACGTCCAGATACTCCTCGAACACCCGATTCATCAAAGTCATGAATGCGGAGGGTGCATTCGTGAGCCCGAAGGGCATCACGGTAAACTCGTACAAGCCGTATCTGCTGTTGAACGCCGTCTTCGGGATGTCCTCCTCCCGAATGCGAAGCTGGTAGTATCCTGACCTCAGATCCAGCTTTGAGAACCAATGGGCTCCCTCCAGCTGGTCAAAAAGCTCATCTATCCGTGGTAAGGGATAAGTGTTCCGGACCGTCAACCTGTTCAGAGCCCGGTAATCTATGCATAGTCGGAGGGTCCCGTCTTTCTTCTTAACGAACAGCACCGGAGCTCCCCACGGTGATGAGCTAGGCCGCACGAACCCGGCCTCCACTAACTCCTGAAGCTGACTCCGGAATTCCACCAACTCCTTTGGGGCCATTCGATAGGGAGCTCTGGATACCGGCTTAGCCCCCGGTACGAGCTGAATCTGAAAGTCCTTCTCTCGGTGCGGGGGTAACCCTGGTAGCTTCTCTGGAAATACGTCGGTGAAGTCCCGCACTACCGGGATATCTGCAATGGAATCCTTGGCTACGACCGCCTCAAAGAGGACCTGATAAACCTCTTCCCCATGCAGGTGGGCCTTAACGGCCTGCACAGACGATAGTAAAGTACGGGGTGCTGATATAATACCTTCGATAACAATGAAGGAGTCGTCGTGCCTCACGGTGATCCTCTTCGCCACGCAATCGATCTGGGCATGGTTCCAATACAGCCAGGTCATGCCCAAAATGAGATCGTAATCTGGCATCCTCAAGACCGTCACTGGTGCCTCAAACGCCTTTCCGCCGATCCTCGCTTCCATATTACAATGAGTAGAGGTCAATATCTCTGATCCATCGGGTAGGCGCACCCTCATCATCTTCCCGGTGCATAGCTCCACTCCTGCCAGTCCTTTCACGAAATCCTCTGACACGAATGATTGCGACGCACCGGTGTCAAAGAGGGTGTGAGCGGGCTTGCCGCTAACGAAAACTATGCCTGGGGTAATTAAGTGTCTTAGTATTTTTGTTGCAGTTCATCTTCTCTTAAATTTCTAAGCAGGTTACGTCTAAAATAGTAGTTTATATGAAGAAAATTTAAAAGTGCTGCCATACCTGTGATAACCTGCTCCGGGTTCCGAGGCTGTGTCAGGTCTAGAGCATACACCTGCTCTCTCTCTTGCCTGCGGCCTCGATCCTGAAATCCTCGTCCTCGGTCCTGTCCTCGTCCGCCAAACTGTCGGGGAGGTGGAGCGCCCTGATGTGCTGGTGGGGGTGCTCGCCCCACAGGGCAGTTCCGCTTGATATGCCCCGGCTGGTTGCACTGATAGCATACCGGTGGTTGCCCTGCCGTCCTTGGCATCTCCAGCATCTGTATAGGCTGGGGAGCCAATATCCCCTGAGTCCTCTGCTCCTGCCCAAACTCCTGACGGGGCTGATCCCCGTTCCTTCTCTCTCCAATAACCTGGCCTCGAGGGCGGTCTCTACGTCCTCCAATCACTGTATCATCAGCCGGTCTCTTCCGGCTCCTCACTGTAAGCTGATCCGCCTCTCTCTTCTTAGCCATCTCCAGAATCCTGGCCAGACTCCCCTCTGAAACGAAAAGGAGGGCCTGCCTCATGTCATCCTGCAGCCCCTTATAAAACCTCCGGGCATAGCCAGCATCGTCTAACTGGTAAGCGTCCGCATAACGGGCCAGGTGAGTGAACTCCTGATAGTACTCCACCACAGTCCTGCTCCCCTGCCTCAACCGCAGGAACCTATCCTCCAGGTCATCTCTCGCCGACTGAGGTACAAAATGTCCCAAGAGCGCTGCTCTGAACTCCTCCCAAGTAATATCTGCACAATCCATCCCTGCAAAGGTGGTGTCCAGCTGAGATTTCCACCATCTCTTCCTGTGTGACTCTAAGCAAGAGACTGCCAAAGCAACTGCCTCCTCCGTGGGGCATCGAATCCCTGCCAGCATCTCGTAAATGGTGTCCAACCACTCCTCCGTATGTACTGCGGACTCCGTCCCCTGGTAGGATGGAGGGGATAGTCCCCGGAAGACAGTCATCCAATTGGCCCCGGGGTTCGGCTGTGGGGCCGGGGCTTGCTGAGCTCTGAAGGCCTCCAGGATGGCCGTCAATGTTTGCCCCATCTCCGTCTGCTGGAACGGAACGGGTGCTGGCGGAGTCGGGACCACATTCGGAGCCTGAGGTGTCCCCTGCTGCGATGTAGGGTTCGTCGCAGGCTACAGGCAAAATTTCCATTTGTTAGCGAGCGAAATGAATGGAATTTAAGAAGAGTTATGATGGACTTTCACATGTGATTTCCCTTATGGGCACACCACTGCTTCCGCTGCTAGTTTGTCCGCAAACTAAGCTCGCACGGGGGTGGCCCAAGGTTTTTGTGGACTACTTCTCTTTCGATCGAGGTTTGCCTCTGATACCACTTGTAAGACCCCCTTTTTTTTTCTTTTTCAACCACCGGGGTCTTAGCCCAGAATTGCCGCTTTGCGGTGACACCTTCGCACCCGGGAAGATTGCCACTACAACGCGCCGATTCTGCCGGCCTTTTCGATCGCAATAAGTAGCAAGCAAGAGAGAAGCAAGTCCACCAAAAGAGAATATCACATAAAATAAAACTCCACGAAGGGAGTGTCCACAGAAAATCATCAGAGTATAAATAGTCTGGAAATAAAAGGGCTCATGCCCGGTACATCAGAGTCCTCGCTACAAGTCGCTCATCGCGGAAGCTAAGAAAATACTAATCACTCACGGAGCTGGTCGCAGGTGCACCGGTGCTAGACTGTCCCACCTCCATGCGCACCGTACTCCGCTGGTGCTGGTCCCTGTCTCCCATCCGGAGCTCCTGTAATGTTTGGTTCGAAAACCATTAGTCATAAAGACTAAGCCCTATCATCCCCTACCCCTCTCACCACGGCTCCTAAGCACCAGGCGGAGAGAAGGAAAGGGAAGCTACAAAAGTGGAGAGTAGTCAAGCAAGTGACGGTGGACCTAACTAGCAAGTTATATCAGGTGAACAGTATAAATGTTGTAATAGGTAGAACAATTAATAAATAGCAAATTGTATTAAAGACTGCTAGAGAATAGTAAGTAAGCAACAAGTAAGTAAGTATGTAAGTAACCTTAACTTATATGAATGCCCATACAAACTTATAAGCTAAGGGATCTTCTGCAAGGCTCCCATCGTATAAAAAGTCCCATACCGATTTATACGTTGGGGTGTCGGTTGTATGCAAATATGAGTGTTGTGATATGCTATGCCATGATTCATGCAAGTGCAACCCACGCACACGACTCTATGCGCACAGACCTTTAGTTCCCCCTGTTCGGGAGGCTAGCTTCACCCCCAGGAACCTCCGTAGTGGCAAACGGAGACAGTGGGTCGGGCCCCCCACTCCTAGGCGGGTAACCACACTACCAGGCCTAGCCCTTCCGTACGCCCCTAGAAGAACACAACCTAGAGTATCCGCGTACTGCTGCTGGATGTACCCTCCAGACTTTTCGCCGAGTCATCGTACCGCTGTCGGTGTGATCGATCGCCTAGTACCGATGACCCACCACTTTTCTCCGTACTCCAACCCTCGAGCCCGCGGCCCCCCGGACAGTACTGTCCGTGCATCTACCTTCAGAGCTACTGTCTGATGGCAAGTAATCCTATAGTTCTACTTTCCTAGCTACCGGGGAGTGAGTGTGTGCAACCCTAGTTATACTAGTTGCTCTTTTAATTTTTATTACTCCTATGGTTTACGTTAGCCCAGGACTGCCCCCGGTATACCCCGTGAAGGGCTCTCAAGGGGCACTAGGAACCAAGACGGTGCATTACGGCCCGAAGTTCCCTTTTGCAAGGCACTTATTATTATTGGTTGTCTACCCTTTACCCAATCCCCTTTTAGTTGCTTTAGTTCTAACCCTAGAGTATTAAGACTCTTTCTCTTCTTCCCGGGACGGACGATCTTTCGTCGTCCCCGTACTCCCTTACCCTAACCAGTCCCACATTCTACTTATCCTGACTTCTAATAATGAACTCAACCTTAACTTGCCCTACCAACCATCGATTATCAGAATTCCGTGGTTTTACTAAATGCAGACCATCCTAAACTATATGAGGTACACAAGGGGAGGTACTCCAAATTATCTTCCAAATCTCCTGTAAAATTTACTGGAGGTCTATCATGACTTAATTAGCTTAAATCCAGAAATTTATAATTTTCCTAATTAATCTGATATTTATTTATTTTTCTCAAAGATTGGCCATGGGTAATTTTTTAACATGAACTACATGATATTCTTAAGTTATGGCCACCCAAAAATTGTGATCACTAAATAACAGTAAGGTATCATCAAATACTAATTTGCAGGATTTTACAAAAGATATTTAGCCTCTAATTAATTTATCCATTATAATCTCATTATTCCCTTTTAAAGAAGGAAGTACTGAAATTACTCATCATAAAATTATAGAAAAATTACTGACTAATAGTATGATACAGAAAAGATCATTGTGTAAAAAATCATAATTTTACCAGCTTGCTAAGCACTAAAATAGATTTAATCCAATATCCATGATAAATAATACTTAATGAAGCAAGCCTTAGAATTAAGCTTCTAAAAATCCCATAAAAATTCACAGAGTTTTAAAATCATAATAAAGGTTCTCTTCCTAAATTTCATCAATTTCCAGGGAGTTTGTACTCCATAATAAATTTTCTAAGCACATCATACAACTACTAAATCATTAAGGAAGTACCCAAAATAGTGATCATAAAATTCATAAAAAAATATCCAGAGCTTGTACTACCCCTATAATCAACTCTACCCATTTCTCATCACTTTTTAATGTGATTTGGTGTCATTTCCTATCTCTACAAGTTTTGCGCCCTAAACTAGGGTTAGATTTTTAGATATTCCAACGATCTCCAAATCTACTAAGATTTCATCCAGAGAACAATAATAGCCCTATGGTTCTCATCACCCAATCTCGGGTCAATCCAAGGTCATTTGACCACATGACCTTCCCAAACCCCCAAGATCCATCCTTAGGGTTGGGCCTTGGGCCTTAGGGCAAACCTACCCCGATCCACCTCAAACTCCATGAGGGGGTGCTAGAGAATATTACTAGCCAGTGGTAAAAATCTCAGCCTCTGTTGAGGTGATCTCACCACTCAAACTTCAAAAGTGCACTTTTAACCTAAGACCTCTTATTAGGGCAAAACTTTGGGTTGATCATCTCTGATCCAAACCATCTCCAAATGAGATTAAAAATTATACAGAACCTTATGGTGAACCCAGAGACCACTCACCAAAATTTGGGAGGGTTTGGAAATTATTTAACAATCTAATTAAAATCGGCTAGGATTATTGAATTTTTCTAAAAACTATAGAAAAATATTCTCCAAAAATTCTCATTTTTGGATAGCACCTAGATATATGTAAGATTAGATCACACCCCAAATTTCAAGTCATTTGGATGACTGGATTGGAGTGGGGAATTTTTCTAAGGTCAAGGCAGCCCTCTGGATAGACCTCACCAAAAAGGGTGCTGTGGTCTAACCAGGATCCCAAATCGAGTGAAATTAATTTTGAATTAAACTAGACTTCAAGGGCTACATTTCCTATGTTGATCATTTTTCCCGTAGGAGCCTCTAGGTATTTTTCCCAAATTATTTAACATGACAGATATCTCACTCAGAAATGGATTTAAAAACTAGAATTTAATTTCTCATGCCACTGTTCATCTTCTTCAACAGCCCGAAACAGAGGCCTAAAACCTAATATCCTGTAGCTTTTCCAAGCTATTTCCCGGCCACCCAGCCATCTCCCTGGCCGGCCACCACCACCACCACCTCTGTTGAGGTGAGGGCTACCGTCGGGCGGCGGCACGGCCGCCGGAGAGGCGGTTTCCGGCGAACCCGCCACCATGAAATTTTCGGAAAACCACCAATACGCTCACCCGATCTGGCTCTTTTGAGTCCGATATCTCTCCTAACGATTCCTAAGATCTATCCACAGAAGAAGAGGGAGGTGAGGACCTTGTTTGCGGGTTGAAGGCGTGCAGAGCGTCGGGAAGCCATTTGCGCGGTGGTGGCGTCGCCGGAAATTCTTCAACAGTAAGGAGGAAGTCTGAACAGTTGAGGGAGTGTAACCTTTTCCTCTTGCTCTCAGGAATCTTTTATAGATGAGCAAATGGGGAGGGGAAAGGGTGAAACGTTGGAGATGAAACGTTGGCGGCCATTAATAACACTCTTATGACGTTTCGGTTATGACGAATGGCAGTTGAAAAGTTGGAAATGAAGAGGTGCTTGCCAGGTGGCAATTTCCTATTGGACCCACTTTTCCTTAATTATTAACCTAATTAAAGTAGGGAACGACCCATAAATACTCTTGATTTTTCATCCCCACAGCTAGAATTTATTAAGGCGTCGGTTACCGAAACTTCCAGTCTGGCTGACGTTTCGGCCTTGGTCACGGGCGTGACACATAGGTCACGGGCGTGACAGGCCCGGTTAGCAGTCCGGGTTCGACGATCGTCGAACTAAGATCGACGATCGTCGAAGGGTGGTCACGGGCGTGTCACTTGGGTCACGGGCGTGACAGGTCTGGAGACCAATTCTGGCTCGACGATCGTCAAATTGGGATCGACGATCGTCGAGCGTGTCACGCCCTATGTCACGGGCGTGACATGGCGGGTCACGGGCGTGGCAGGCCCGTATGGCCAAATTTGGTTCGACGATCGTCGAATTGGGCTCGACGATCGTCGAGCGTGTCACGCCCCTTGTCACGGGCGTGACATAGCGGGTCACAGGCGTGACAGGCCCGTATGGCCAAATTTGGTTCGACGATCGTCGAATTGGGATCGACGATCGTCGAGCGTGTCACGCCCTTTGTCACGGGCGTGACATGGCGGGTCACGGGCGTGACAGGCCCGTGTGGCCGAATTTGGTTCGACGATCGTCGAATTGGGATCGACGATCGTCGAGCGTGTCACGCCCTTTATCACGGGCGTGACATGGCGGGTCACGGGCGTGACCAACCCGTGACCCGATTTCTTAGTCGATTTATTTCAAGTTTTGGGCTCCCTAGGGTTCTACCACAACCAACCGACTCCTAGGGGTCTAGCCGGAAATGGGATGTTACAGGTCGTGACAGTCGAGGAGAAGGTGGAAAATTGCAATTGAGGAGAGACCGCTATCACTCATGCTGGGACAGCTGAGCTAGTCCTCTCTTCAGGTAAAACTTTATTTCTAACTAATGTTAAAGTAGTTTCTACGATTACTAAGAATCTGATTTCCATTAGTTTATTAGATAAGGCTGGGATGTCCTTCACAACTCAAAATGGTAGAACGACCTTAATGATTAATTTATATTATTTTGGGTGTGCGTATATGATCAACGGAATGTACAGACTTAGTCTAAATAACAATAACATTAACCAAGTGAGTTCTAATCTTATTGATCTGAAGTTGTTACACAACAGACTAGGACATGTGAACTATAAGAAAATGCTAGACCTAGCTAAGAGTCAAAACATTCCTTTAGATCTATCTATTTGATTTGACAAGTGTGAGGTGTGTGCGCGAACCAAAATCACTAGAACGCCTTTCAAGTCGGTGTCTAGGAGCACACAACTTCTGGAATTGATACATTCAGACCTTTGTGATTTATGAAGTCATATCACTAGAGGGGGAAAGAAGTATCTAATTACCTGCATAGATGATTTTTCGAGATATTGTCATGTGTATTTATTGAGATAGAAAGATGAGGCCTTTGAGACGTTTAAAATCTTTAAGTCTCGTATGAAAAATTAGTTGAATCTTAAAATTAAGAGACTTAGAAGTGATCGAGGAGGAGAATACACTGCAACTGAGTTTAGGGAATTTTGTGCCTATGAGGGCATAATCCTTGAAACCACAGCTCCTTACTCACCCCAGTCTAATGGCATTGCTGAGAGTAGAATAGAACTTTAACAGAAATGTTGAATTCTATGCTCCTAATAGCTGGCATGCCTAATTTGTTTTGGGGAGAAGCAGTGCTCACTGCGAATCACATTCTAAATAGAGTGCCTCACTCCAAGCTCATCTCTATCCCATATGAGCTGTGGCATGTCCATCCTTGTAGATATGACACTCTAAAGACTTGGGGCTGTATCGCTTATGTACGGTTACAAGACCTTAAGAGACTTAAGGTGGGATCTAGAACAACAACATGTGTTTACCTAAGCAGTGTAGAAGATAGTGCAGCTGATAGGTTTCTGGATCTATCCACTAATACAGTGATAGAGTCTAGAGATACTATTTTCTTTGAACACATATTTATTAAAGATCATGGCTTAACCGTCTCCGGGTCTACTGACGTGATTGTAGAATCTACTATAGAACCTGAAGCTGACGCCTCTGGCACTACTCCCCAACCTCTAGAGGTGGAACCTATTCCTATTAGAGCGTCTACAAGAGACAGAATCCCTAAGAATTTTGGTGAGAATTTTCTCACATACCACTTAGAGGATGATCCATTCTCCTATCAGGAAGCAATGCGATCTAGATATTCATTAATGTGGGCAGAAACCATTGATGATGAGATGGACTCGCTGCTACAAAATAGCACTTGGCATCTAGTTGACCTGCCGAAAGGAGCGAAAATCCTAAGATGTAAGTGGGTGTTGAAGAAGAAATTACATAGTGATGGGTCTATAGCCAGGTATAAAGTGCGTCTAATAGCTAAAGGCTATAAATAACAAGGGGGAATTAACTATTTTGACGTTTATTCACATGTGTGTCACCTATCGACTATTAGGATTCTTCTAGCTTTAGCGTCTATCGAAAACTTCATAGTTCATCAGATGGATGTGAAGACAGCCTTCTTAAACAGAGAGCTTGATGAAGAGATCTATATGGCACAACCTGAAGGTTATGTTCATAAAGATCTAAAAGACAAAGTGTGCAAACTAAATAAATCAATCTATGGGCTTAAACAAGCGCCTAAGATGTGGTACATGAAGTTTGATCAAGTGGTAAAGAGCGTTGGATTTCAGTCCAGTCTTTCAGACAAGTGTCTCTATCATCGCTCATTGTCCAATCAAACAGTCATCATATGTCTATATGTGGATGACATGTTGATTCTGGGTTCAGATCTTGCTGTAGTGAGGGATGTCAAATCCACTCTCGCAGAAGCTTTTGACATGAAGGACCTTGGTCCTATGGATACTCTGCTAGGTATGAAAGTTAGAGTTGAGAAAGGTAGAGTAACCCTTAGCTAGGCTCATTATATAGAGCAACTACTTTCTACCTGGGGATACAAAGGCTGTAGCCCAGTTGAGACACCGTTTGATCACAATGTTAAGTTGAGTACTAACGAAGGGACCAGTATTGATCAATTAAAATATTCTAAAATAATTGGTAGTCTCATGTACGGCACAAGTTGCACTAGACCAGACATTGCCTTCACGGTTGGCATGCTGAGTCGCTTTACCAGTAGTCCAGGTAAAGAGCATTGAGATGCCCTAAATAGGCTGATGAGATACCTGAGAGGTACCAAAGATCATGCCTTGTGCTATACTGATTATCCTCCTGCTGTGGATGAATTCTCTGATGCCTCGTGGTTTTCAGAAATTGGGAACAATAAGTCTACCAGTGGATATATATTCACTTTGGGTGGAGCTACTATTACTTGGAAATCCAAAAGACATACTTGTATAGCCTTGTCGTCTATGGAAGCTGAGTTGTTTGCCTTAGCTTCAGCTGGTGAAGAGGCAGATTGGATCAGAAACCTGATTCTAGACATACCCCTGTCTAGGTTACAAGTCAACTCGTTGAGCTTGTATTGTGATAATCAAGCAGCAGCTCAAGTTGTAAAGAATGCTCTCTATAACACAAAGAGGAGACATGTACGACTGAGACATGCGTTGTTGAATTATCTAAAAGAACAAGAAATTATCACTTTGATCGATGTGTGTTCGAAGGATAACCTGGCTGATTCATTGACGAAAGGAATTCCTAAAGACAGATTAATCAAAATAGTGGGGGAAATGAGACTAAATGCGATTTAGTTCGACTTCGGTCAAGATTGGTGTTTATTATTTGCGGATGATATCATTTTGGTCGATGAGATGCACAAGGGTGTAAAGGCAAACCTTGAATCTTGGCTCGACACTTAAGAAAAGAAGGGTTTTAGGTTGAGCAGGGCAAAGACGTAGTATATGGAGCTTAAATTTAGTAGTGCAAGAAGGACGAAGGAATTCGTTATTAAGTTAGGTGATCAAGATATTTTTCGTAGTGTGTTTTAAATATCTTGGATCGATAGTTCAAAAAATGGAGGTATTGATAAAAATGTGACACAGAATCTAAGCGGGTTAGTTGAAGTGGAGAGGCGCGTCAGTGATCTTATGTGATCATAAAGTGTCATTGAAACTTAAAGGTAAGTTTTACCGCACTGCAATCAGACCAGCGATGCTTTATGGTTCGGAGTGTTGGGCAGTAAATTATGTACATGAGCAAAAAAATGGGAGTTGCAGAGATGAGAATGCTTAGGTAGATGTGTGGACACACGACTCGATAAAATTTGGAACGAATGTATTAGGGAAAAGACATGAGTAGCACCAATTGCAGAGAAGATGCGAGAAACTCAACTAAGATGGTTTGGACACATACAAAGGAGACCATTAGAGGCACCTGTTACGCGTTATGAGAGTCTAGTCACTAGGCATGTTAAACGAGGGAGGGGTAGACCAATAAAGACTTGGAATGAAACTATAATGAAAGACATGATGCACTTAGGCATTAGTGAGAATGATTATGACAGAAGATAGGGCACAATGGCGACAAATGATCCATATAGCTGACCCCACAATAGTGAGATAAATGCTTGAGTGTTGTTGCTGTTAATTATAGTTACATGCCAACAAATCATGAGTTGAAAGAGCCACATTTTTTAATTATTTTGAGACATGGGTAGATCAGAGAAAGGTGCGTTCGCTCGGCCACATGATGTGAATAATTAGGATCCGATTCTATAATTTTAGAACCGTAGATCAGTCCTAGTTCTAAATATTTTTAACTGAACCTATATGGTTTGATTATTAGTTATTGGTGGAGCCAAACCGAACCGATCCAAACTGCACCCATAGCTAAAACTAAATTTCTTTTAATTTTTGTAAATTGTCTTACATAATATGTCCATTCAAATTTCATCGACATTTGTGCAATCCAATTCAAAGAAATAGTTGTTAAAATATGTTTAAAATTGTTTATTTATACTTATATAAAGGCCAACTGTTTTGGAGTGTGTTGTAAATCCCATTAAGGCTCTTTTCTCCCACATCTTTAATCTTCCCTCATGTGCTCTCTCTTACCTATACATGCTCCTAATGGATGAGTAACTTTATTTATTTTTCTCCATTTTAACATGATATCAAAGCCATATTCGCATGAAATTTACCATATAATTTTGCTCAAAAATTTAACATGAAATTTCACATTATAAATTCCACCTGACCCACTGTTAACTGTCCGCGGTTGTCCATTTCGCTGATCTCTGTCCGAGTCTTCTGCATGAAAATTTCTTCCGGACCCATTGATCGTTGTCTTCTGAGATCACCTGCAACTGAACTTGCTCTGTCTGAGTCTTTAATTCGAGATCTAGCTCCCCATCTCCACCTCACACTTTTTAGCACACGGATTTGCTTTTTGTCTGCCAACCTTGTTGGCAGAAACTATGATATATTATATATATTTCACTATTATAAGAAAAAAGTTGTCTTTGGTGAAACATTCAAAAATAACAATTATGTCCTCATTTTTATATTTTAATGACTTGACATATATTATAATCTATTTCAAAGAAAATTAAAATACAATGTCCATTCAAATAATTACACTATCAAAAAATTAGAAGTAATGATGAAAATCCATTTAAATTCAAAAAGTTTTTTAGTAGAGCTTCTACACCTACTATGGTAGGTTGTCATTAGGCATGTCAGCGGTCTATTCAAAGAAGGTTGTCATTATGCATATCAGTGGTATTTTCGAGGTGATGACATTAAATCAATAAATTTATTAAAGTCAAAATCAATATTTTTTAGGTCAAAACGTATATTGTTTTACAAAATAAAAATTGAAATATTTATGTATATTTTTTACGGTCATTTTGAGTACTCATATGTATATGTTGCGGACGAAACCCGCCTTGATGGGACGGGCGAAGCCCGTCATCGTCGGTCGGGTACTGTCGCGCATGACCATAGGCGCGGAGCCCCGTGTCAGGCATTCGTGTATATATCTATTACCATATTAAAGAGAAATACTGAGGTCTGCAAATAGCATGAGTTCGAAATTAGAGGGAAATTAGGTGGCCGTCGGATTTTAGAGTTTTGATCATGAACCGTTGGATCAAACCAACCCTCTCTCCAGATTTTTTATAGGCCTCCTAAAGCTACTCTAGGACAGTCCTAAACCTATGTGAAATAGGTTCAAAATTGGGTTAGAAAAACAAGCCGACCGGGTACTGTGACGTGTGGCCATCGGGCCGGAGGCCAGTGCCTGTCACTCGTGTATATACATATATATCTATAACTACTTATAAAGAAAAATGAATGGCTTTTAAAAGCCTTGATTTTAAAAACTATAGAACTAATCTCAGCCGTCGGATCATGGATGCGAAATGCAGTTGTCGCCCGATCAAACCAACCATCTCTCCAAATTTTTTGGTAGGGCTCCTAAGCCTACTATAAGATAGTCCTAAACCTATGCTAAATAATTTAAAAATTGGTTTAGCAAAACCCAAAGGAGGACCCGCCAGCCCGCCAGCACACCTCGCCCGCAAGCCCAATACTGCCAGCCCGTAAGCCAGCTAAAGCAATGATTTCAGAACCTATATTTAAACCCGTAATATGCAAGATATTTGGCAGTGTGGGACTAAACATCCGCCTTTTTTAATAGGCGGCGTTGAGTGCAAAAGGCGGGCGTTGAGTGCACTCAACGCCCGTTCTGGGGAGTTGAGTGCACTCAACGCCACAGAACGGGGCGTTGAGTGCACTCAACGCCACAGAACGGATCGTTGAGTGCACTCACTGTTGCGTTGAGTGCACTCACTGGGGCGTTGAGTGCACTCAACGCCCCATATTTGTGCCCCGTTCTGGGGCGTTGAGTGCACTCAACGCCCCATATTTGTGCCCCGTTCTGGGGCGCTGAGTGCACTCAACGCCACAAAACGGGGCGTTGAGTGCACTCAACGCCGCAATCTTGGACGGTCGCGAAGCCCGCCGGGGGGCGGGAAGCCCGCCGTTGCTGCCCGGGTACTGTTGAGTGCACTTCCTACAGGCATTTTTTAAATGGACTCGAGTTATTTTTTCAGTTGAATCAAAATCGCTAGAAATTGAAGTGCTCGTTCATATGCTTGAATTTAATTCACTTTTGTTGTAGATTTCAGAACACACGAGTTCTATATTTTCTCCCGTTTGAGTAATTAAACATCGTTATGTGTTTAATTACAGCCACACGGAGGAGTCACATTTAGAAACACCATTTTGTCTCCATCGTCAACCACCATCGAACTCCCAAACACCTGTTTCAACATCTTTCATTTTGATTGGAGCAGCGCACAACAGCTTTCCCATAGTGGGAGCAGTAATTTAACAGGCCATTAAGCAATGAAACCAAAAGCCCAACAAAATGCTCTTCAAAAGAAAATGGCCCCGCGCCCACCGTGCAAGGCCAAAACCTATAACAAGAGAGGTAACATATGAAATTTTATTTAAAACATTTGTTTTATAATGTTTAATTGAGCCTTGTAAGGTGTAGAGTGTTTGTGCTCCTCATCTTTTATGAAAAAAAAAGCAAAAACAAAAATGGAGGAAACTACAAAAGATGGAAGGGAAAACCTTTCATGGAAATGATGAAAGGTTAATTAGTCTCGTACCTAGCCAATCTCCTCTTATGTAAATGGGTATATACACAATTCCATTTATTCTCATTTATTAAAAAGATTATAAGGAGAATCTATGAATCACACGCGTGCGCACGTGCACCGGATCTATGGTTTGTGTAATAATTGTATATTTTGTACAAAATATACAATTATTAAGAAGCCTTGAAACATATTACGTTGCTATTTCTTGCGGTTTTACGAGACACTTATATAGGCGATTTACATATATGTATACACGAGTGACAGACACGGGCATGTCTTCTGTGCGGGCGTACGGGTAAGAAATTTTAGGGGTCAAGATGATCTCAAAACGAAAAGTGATCAACATGAAAGTTGTAGATCTCAACGAGACGAACAACTTTCATGTTGATCACTTTTTAATTTAGAGCCGTCTTGGTCTCCGATTTGGGCCTCGAAATCGGGGGCGGTGAGACGCTTTATTGTAGTAATCTCGCCGCTCCCGATTTTGAGGCCCAAATCGGAGGCCAAGACTGCTCTAAATAAAAAAAGTGATCAACATAAAAGTTGTTCGTCTCGTTGAGATCTACAACTTTTATGTTGATCACTTTTCGATTTAAAGTCTCCTTGAGCCTTGCCCGCACGCCCGCACATGATATTTTCCTATATATGTATATATACACACACGCACGAGTAACATACACGGGCCTCCTGAAAGACCTATAGCCGTCGTATGACATACAACAGAAGGTTCAGCTGGAACCCAACGCCATATACCACAGACAGCCAGAAGAATTACAGAAGAGTACCAAAATCCAACTCCAACTACCCGAGCCCTAAAGCAGAGCATTGTAGCGGAATCTTTTAAACAGCATTAAAGAACTCATAATTGAATAACAATTATCATGAATGTCCACTTACTAACAAATGAATGAAACAACAAATACACCAAAATTATTTGGTGTAACACCCCGGAACTCAAAAGAGGGACGGGTGATGTTTTAAGCCCAGTCTGAATTTTGGAGCAGGTGTCACGAGCGTGTCACGGGCGTGACACAGGCGTGACACAGGCGTGTTCGGCCACGGGTCATGTGGTCGACGTTTTGACGATCGGAGATCGTCAAGTTGAGGCACACAGCCTGAGACACGGGCGTGTCCCAGGGCGCGTCACTTAGGGCAGTTTTCTGAGGCAGGCACACGGGCCATGACACGGGCCCTGACACGGGCGTGTCAAATGCGACACGGGCGTGTCGGGTGCCGTGTCGCAGGCCGTGTCCTTCTCGGGTTGGGAAAGCTGACCGATCGCACACGGGGGGGGGGGGGGGGGGGGGGGGGGGGCGTGACACGGGTCTCGACACGGGCGTGTCACATGTGACACGGGCGTGTCGGAGGCCGTGTGCTGGTTTTCGAATCGGTCGAGACGGCGAATGGGTGACACAGCCAGACACACGGCCGTGTTACAACCCGTGTTCGGCCCAGATTTTATAATTTGAGGCCTAATCGTGGCCGTCCATTTCCTTGGCTTTGGATTCGACGGCGGGGGGCTGCTCCTGTGTGGTTTTAGCCGGGATAAGGGTTTCAAAACCCTCATTCTCTTTTTGCATTCTCTCTCTAAGGGTTTAGAGAGAAGGGAGAGCAAGGAAGAGGTTGGAGCCCAAGATCCGGCCGCCGGAGGAGCTTCGGAGCTCCGAATCGCGATCCGAGTCCAGATCCGTGGAGGTGACGCCGTTGCGGTGCTTTCCAACCGCATAGTTTTTCATGGCGCCGCGGAAGAACGCAAGGGTAACGATTTCTCATCCTTGAGCATGTGAAGCCCTTTTTCCCTTTGCATAGGAAGCTCTCTTTCGCGAGTGAGCGAAGAGTTGGAGCGTTCCTTGGGGTAGATATGTAAAGTCCCCCTTGTGTAGAGTCCGTATGCGAAAACGGACATAGGCATTGTGTGTGAAGCCTATCCAGACAAGTAGAGCCGGATCGGTGATGTTGCATTGCATATGAACCGGGGAAGACTCCGGGTGTTTGGGCGTTTTTCGGATTTTCTACGTGGTAGATTGCAATAGGGAGCCTTGGAGATTAACTCCAAGGTGCACCCGGAAAACTGGGCAAAAGCGAGTTTTGCCAACACGATGGCCGGGGAGCCAACGTGAACATAACCGGGTTATGTGATTGTTGTGGCGGAAACGGGACTCGGTGAGTCTTGACCTGCGCATATGGCTTAAATTGCCGTTGCGATATGAGCACGGGTCAGGCGGAACCGTACCCGATCTATGTCGTTTGGTGGGACCGTTGGCATGGATTAGAGTCTTCGGCGGTCTATGACTTAAATTGTCGTGACCAAGGCCAAGAAGACAAAATGCTCATATGGTTGGCCGTCCAAGGGGCGGTGGTGGAACGGGAACGTCTATGGCTTGAATTGACGTGACTTTGGCCTGTTCGCCGTGAATGTGCCCTGTGTGCACGAGGTGTGTGGCCGCGCGAGCCTACGCCTGTGATGGTGTGTGTTTACACTAATAAATTGCCTATACTAATAAAGTGCAGGGAAAGAGCATCGCCGCCCCGGTTTTGGGGCGGGATCGTTATAATTTGGTCAGCATAGCTGACCGTTGCTTTTGTTTGCCACCGGGCGGTGGTTTGTGCTTGCAGGTGCTGCGGAGCCGAGCGGAAAATAGCGGGCTAAAGCCCAAGTTGCTGAGCCGGCCCTCGAAGGCCTAATTTTGAGTGTTTCATTGTGACCATGTGTGACCGGCCTGCGAGCCGATGTATGAAAACACTTTTGTATCAAGCAAACTATGTAAGGCCTTAAGGCCATTTCTGTTTTATGTGTATTGGAACATTCCTGCGGGTGTTATTGTAGTGGACATTCATGTTGTTGGCAGGGTTCTTATTTGTGCAACTTAATTCTAATGCTTCCGCTAGGTGTTGTGTAGGGCGTGCAATTGGTTGAATGGTTTCAACGCGTAACCAACCGGTCTGTCCGTAGTATATGGCGTCGGGCCCCGGCCGGACCTACTGTTATATGCTATACGACGGATAGGGGTGTTATAAATTGGTATCAGAGGGAGGTTTCGATCCTCCGACCTGTGGGTTATGGGCCCACCACGCTTCCGCTGCGCCACTCTGATTTCGGTCAAACTTAAATGAATTCGTGGGCGAATTCACTTTAAGGGGTGGTGAGCACATGTGTGCGTCATCGTTATAACTTGAAAAGAACCCATGAATGTCCACTTAGGAATGAAAATACACATGTTTGAGGAACCTGCGTGTTCCTATAATTGCTGTTTGCAATAGTATTTGGTCGCTTATCGGTGTTTTACACGTTTATAGGTGACCAGAAGTGGTGCTGGGCCGTCAGAACGGCCAGGTTCTGAGGCAAGCAGTGCGCCAAGTGAAACGCCTGCAACACCTCCGTCTGCCGAGACCATTAGGTTGGTGGCAGAAGCTGTCATGGCGATGATTAATGCGCAACCTGCAAGACAGGTTCAGCAGCCTGCTCCTGCGGAGGAGCAAGTGCCGCTCCAAGCGGCGGAGCCTAGAAGGGTTGAGCAGGTGGCAGTGGAGCCGGAGTTGCCTCGGAGAGCAACTGAAAGACAGTTGAAGCATGTGATGGGCTTCCACCCACCAGTGTTCTCGGGAACGGGAACCCCGACCCAGGCTGAGGATTGGCTCTCAAGAGTCAATAGGGTGATGACAGCAACAGAAACGGAAGAGTGGCAGAAGACCACGATAGCGACGTTCCTTTTAAATGGGGATGGAAGGTTATGGTGGAAAGGCCTTGAGCTACACCAGTTGAGGGGAAGGTCGTTGGCCGAAGTTCCTATGGAGGAGTTTGCAAGATTGTTCATGGCTCGATACCTCCCCTCAGCGTAGAGGATCGCATTGGAGAACGAGTTCCAAAAGTTGGTGCAAGGAGATAGCCGGGGGGGGGGGGGGGGGGGGGGGGCGGGCGAGCCGGGGGGGGGGGGGGGGGGGGGGGGCTTCGCCCGCCGGGGGGGCTTTGCCTGCCGGGGGGGGGGGGCGGGCGGGCTTCGCCCGCCGGGGGGGGGGGGGAGGGCGGGCGAAGCCCGCCGGGCGGCGTCCGGGAACTGTGGCGCGTGTCGCTCGGGCCGTAGGCCCGTGCCTATCACTCGTATGTGTATATATATATACATATATGTATACATATATATATATATACATAGATATATATACATATACATATATGTATACATATATGTATATATATACATATATGTATACATATATGTATATATATATAATATGGGGGCGGCGAGATTGCTACAGTAAAGCGTCTCGCCGCCCTCGATTTTGAGGCCGAAATCGAAGGTCAAGATGGCTCCAAATCAAAAAGTGATCAACATGAAAGTTGTTCGTCTTGTCGAGGTCTACAACTTTTATGTTGAACACTTTTCGTTTTGAGACAATCTTAACCTCCAAAATCTCTTGCCCGTACGCCCGCACAGTGGCTTGCCCGCACATGATATCGCCCGCACAGGGGGCTTGCCCGCACATGATATATATATATATATATATATATATATATATATATATATAAATACTAAAATGTACCACAGAATTAATTATGACGTCAATTTTCTGCATACCATAAATGAGGGACATGTGGCATTTTTTCATTGCCTGGAAATATCTATAAATAGACTCCAATACATGGCGTAGAAGGGAAAATTTTTGGGTACACGCTTGTACCGTAATCCCGTGCCCAAATAAATAGCTAATAAAAACTGGGGCCCACCTTTCATTCTCCCCCCAAATCGATTTTTGCCCTCATCTTCCCCGATTTTGAACTTCCTGTGCTACAACCCAACCGAACGCCGCCCAGGGTTTCGGGACCTCACCGGCTACTATTCCGACCACCTCCTAACAAACCTTACCTGAGGAGTTTGGATAACGACAGAAGACCGTGAGTGTGCCATTACTACTCCGCCATTTGTACTCCGCCATTACTAGGGTTTGATGCTCGACGAAGCTTTTTCAATAGTGTTGATTTTTAACTCCAGAATCTCTCATTTTTGTCGTTGTTGCAGGTCATTTCCCTCATCGTTTTGTTCTCCCTGAAGTTTCAGATCATGCAGGAGTCATATGAGAAATCCGGCATAGATAGTTTTGGCAATGTGAGTCTTAATTCTTTCTTCCCTTTTACAGATCTTTCTTTAATTTAAGTTCAGCCTGTTTCCCGTTGATTATCACCAACACTGAAATTTACTCTGTTCCAACTGTAATTCATTATATTGCAACTGGAATTTGCCTGGAAGCAACTGGAATTTGTCATGTTACAACTGTATTTTAATTTTTTTATAACTGGAATTCATTCTTTTCCAACTGGATTTAACTTACGACTATTTTTTCCTGGATAACAGAAATCTACAGTATCATTCCCTATTGTACATAGTGAGGAGGAAGCATACTCCATGTATTGCGATTATGCCCATAAAACTGGATTCAGCGTGCGGAAACAAAATATTGTCTATTGGGCACATACCAGATTTATCAAGGGCCGCGGGTATAGTTGCGCAAAAGCTGGCCTAAAGGTTTCCAAACCGTTGAGGGACGAACAACAAAAATACCGTAAATTGGATACTCGCACAGATTGTTTGGCCTGCATATACTTTAATGCAGATAAAGAAGGTAAGAATTGGGAGATTACAAAGTTCGTCGAGGAACATAATCACTCACTTGCATCAGAAAATGACAGACACCTACTGAGGTCTCATCGCAGTATATCAACCGTTCAAGCTAGCCTTCTAAAGAATATGACAGGTGTGGGTATTAGAACAACCGATGCATACAATTTCCTTGCAGATGAAGTGGGCGGTGTTGAAAATGTGGGGTTTTGTAAGTCCGATGCTTATAATTTTGTCCAACGCGAAAGAAGAGCGCTAATAGATAGTGGGGATGCTAGCAGCTTGTCCAAAGTATTACAGGATAGACAATCCGAGGACAATATGTTCTCTTATGATATATTAACTGATGAGATGAATAGACTTATTGATTTTCTTTGGATTGACGGCCATAGCAAAATTGATTACGATTGCTTCGGTGACGTTATCGTGTTCGATACTACATATCAGCTGAATAAGTATAATTTGGCATGTGCACCCTTTATTGCCGTTAACCATCATTGGCAGAATATTTTTGTAGGTGGGGCATTCATTGCAACGGAGACAATAGAATCCTTTTGCTGGGTGTTTGAGACCTTTTTAAGGTTTGTTGGAGGAAAACAACCGACCACTATATTTACAGATCAAGATCAGGCAATGGCTGTTGCCATTGAGAGAACCTTTCCCACTAGTCGGCATCGGTTGTGTCAGTGGCACATCTCGAAGAAAGCTCCGTCCAAGGTACCCGCTTTCAATAACGATAAAGTTGTACGATCACTTTTCTACTATTGTATGAGCAAATGTGATTCTGAGATTGAATTTGAGAAGTGCTGGAGCGATATGGTTTTAAGAGGAAACTTGGAGGACAATAGATGGTTGCGTGACTTATATAAGGTTAGAACGAGGTGGTCGACTGCTTTCAATAAATCATGTTTAGATCTTGGAATATTATCTACACAAAGAAGTGAGTCAGTTAATAATGTTTTGCATGGTTGTTCCAAAGCAACCAGTTCCCTGGTCGAATGTTATATTGGGTTGGATAAATTGACCTCGAACTGGCGTCGATCTGAGCATGATGAAGACTTTCGATGCAAACATGGTAGCGTAACTCCAAAAATTCAACATTGTCACCTACTCAAACATATTTCGAAAATATATACTCGAAAGAGTTTCTCCATATTTGAGCAAGCATATATGGACGGCGCAGTTGGTGTATGTGTTGTAGAAGAATCAAGAATAAGTGAAAATCGCATCGTGTATGCAACACAACATTGTGAATCAGCCGGGGATCTTAAACGCTGGTTCGTAACAGTTGATTCAACTAATTTTGATGCAAATTGTTCGTGTATGGGTTTTCAAACGAAAGGAATACTATGCAAACACATATTGAGGGTGTACAATCATACAAATGTTAAGCAAATTCCTGCCAAATACGTACTAAACAGATTTACTTTAAAAGCGAAGAAGGGTATGTACCTTTCAAAGGAAGCAAGACCGAAAGACTTTGATTCAAATTTAGTTTTTAGAAGTCATATGATGCGGTTTACTTATGATCTGACCCGACGAATAGAGGATTGCAAACTTGCCAAAGAGTACGTACACACTGCCTTCATTGAGGTTGCTAAGAAGGCAGATGAAATAGTAGATGAAGACGAAATGATGAGAAAGGTGTGAAGGATAAAAATGACAAAAACAAGGGGCTAGTGCGAGATCCACCGACAATGCGAAGCAAGGGCCAATCTAACAACCGGCCCAAGAGTCATTGGGAAAAAACATCAAAGAGGAAAAGTAAGATCATTTAGCTTTAAATTTAGTTATTTCTTTTTCAATATTTAATTCTCATTGAGATTTTAATTTAGTCATTTCCTTTTTGCAGCGGCCAGAGATGATTCAAAGGGTAAAGCTCCCATCGTGGTTGACCTGAAAGAAGAGCCCAAAGAATACAACTTCTTAGACAATATAACTCTTGAGAGTTTTGCGGCTCCATTTGATACACCTCCGTCATGCCAGAACTTTAACGTTCAATCATCCTTGGATGCTCCAGTGGATACACATTATAAATTCTCCACAATTCCCGATGTTTTGAGATGGTAACGAGAAGTGCATCACATTCTTCAAAAGGAAAAAAGATGTAGCTATAGAACAATTTGCTTATGTGATACAAACCGATTTACTGAATCAAATGGTATTTTTTGTGTGATACAAAACTGCAGTCTCAAAAAGGCAAATTAACCATTGTTTCAACCCCCTATATCAACCAAACAGATGATCCAAAAACAAATTCTAATAGAGTTTTTCATTTAAAAAAATGACATGATTGAAATTGTAGTTCATATTCCCTACTTTCCGTTGAAAACAGGAATGATATCCCAGGTCTAAGGCCGCAAAGCACCAAAGCAGAGCTAATTCAAAACTAGCAAAATACAAAGGGCTGGATACATCCAAATGCTAGAGGACTCTGTAAAACAACCGGAGAGCACCATTGACAAGATGAAGATTAGTACATAATACAAAATAAAAGAACACCAATCACATAATTAAATTGCAAATAATGCATCTGGAGAAAGTCAACAGACAATCAAATCATTGTGATAATGCTTGTTCCTCAACCACCACCAGCTTAGTACATATTAAAGGAAATAAATAAATCAAAATCTGCTCTGCTTGAGACAAGAAAAGCTCGGCTACTTAAATAAAAGTGGAGGTGAACAGCGAATATGCATGAAATACTCTTCCAGACATACAAAGGCAATTCATGGCAATGTAAGGAGGATAGTGCTAAATTTGTATCTTCCATCCCATGCACGCACAAAAAAATTGAAATTATTTGAGAACTACCCACTTTATCAATTACCTGTAGAGGGCTAAGAAAATTTAGCAATTTCCCATTGTTCTGTCTTCCTTGGCTAAATGAGGGATCTTACTGTTTTTCTTATGTTTGTTAAAAAACTTACCAATTACCACTAAGTGAATGTGCTTCTGATGCATGTTTCGAGCTTATTTTGGAGGAGAGAAACTTTTTGTGGTAAATATGACTTTAACTTGTAGTTGCACGCTGCACACTGATTTGGAGCAGACATGCAAAAAAAAACCAATACATGTGATGTGCTAAATAAAATTGTCTACAGGTGCAGCAGGATTATACACTACAATTGTCTTGGATCATAGAATTATACAATATCATTTAAAACTTAAATCCATATTCTGTGAGCAGGGACGACTGAAATATCCGGCAAAAAGATGCAACCATTTCGGCTCGGATCCTCGGCATGTCCTTACCCCAATCCTTCTGACTACTCCAATCAACAGGTCCCTCTACCAAACTAGCTGCCATATATTTCATCACAAATATTCCGCAATCGTTGCCGTTGTCCTGAGTAGGAACGCCTTCAACGACGCGTAATGGCCATAGGGCTATGTCGCTGGGAAGCACATCACATGTGTCTTCTTGAAGTACCTCATCTGCACATATGTCGTCAAGGAAATCAGAGATTCAATGCTAAGATTATCTGCACATATGAAGTTTCAAGTTTTTTTAATTATACAACTACGTACATGATTCCGTAGGGGTGTCTTGTGTGTGGGATTCGGCATCGAGTCGTAGAAATCCCAGATTTTTTCTTTAAGATTGGCCACTAGCAGGACCCAATGACTAGCAACATGGCATGACATTATAATAAGCTCAGTAGCTCCAACTGAGTCATGGGTGATATGCTCGACCAGTCTACGACTGATCTTCCCGCATGATTTTAAATACTGCAAAAATTGAACAAATAACAATTAGTAGTTAAGGAAAAAATAGTCAATGTTGTCAACATATATCATTCATTACCGCATGATTTGAAGATACGAACAGAAAATTGACCATGTTACTCCCATCTTTCTCTTTGAGACTATTAAGAACGTACGCATATGCATCCAAATGCGATGAGCACACCCATCCCGTCCCTAGGATATCAATCAGGCTTGATCGAGAAATAAAAATATTCCCTCTCTCAATAACGATCGAGTCCCTGAATACAGGAGAAGGGGTAAAATCACACGATAATAACAATAAATGAAAAGAAAAAAAACATACGGATTTGGATAGCGCTCCATCACGATTGTGATCATCTTCCTATCTTCGGGACAAAGTGCACTCCTGCCCGGGTATATTGGCCAGCAATCTTTGTCGGCCCTCTTCTTTTGTTTTCCCTTTACTGGTGTACGTCTGATCTTGTGTAGCACTATTGCAGAATTATCTTTTATGACGGTGACCGCCTCATCCTTCACCCCCTCATCCTTCACTCCCTCATCCTTCACCCCTCATTCTTCACCCCCTCATCCTTCCCCCCCTCATCCTTCACCCCCCCATCCTTCACGTCCTCCTCATTGACCTTCTTCTCATTGGCAAGCCCCAACATAGCCGCCAAACGATCAAATTTATCTTGAATAAAGATCTTTACTTGCCCGACCGCTTCATCAACATAGCTTTTAAATCGAGCCTCCCTAATCAACTCTCTATTCTCCTTATATGCCCTCCTCTTCCTTTTTTCCTTACGCACTTCTTTCTCCTCCTTCATCGTCTTCACCTCCCCATCCTTCTTCTTTTTCTTTTCATTCTCCTCCTTCACTTCCTTCACTCTCTTCTTTATCTCCTCTTTCTCCCCCTTCTCCTCCTTCTCCCCTCTTAACCTCTTGTTATCCTCCTTCAGCCTCTGCTGTTTCTTTTTCTCCTCTTTCTCCCTCTTCTCTTTCTTCACACTTCTTCTCTCCTCTACCTCAAAGCTTGATGAGTATTCCTCACCTTCTCCTAGCAAATCTTGCTCCTCAACAGATATATAAACGAAAGACCTGCGAACCTGTACGTAAACAAACATGTCATGTTATATGTTCATTAAATAAGTATTCCACCAAATAACGATGTACTTCTTACAGCATTGGGATTTGACAAAATAGCTCGGAGTCTTGAACAATACAAGGCGCTAAAGGTAAGCTGGGAGGACCATCGGTGCAATCGGGGAGTGGCCATTTCTACGCATGCCGATGCTATAGATGTATGCTCCAAAAACCAAACCTGAGACATGATATGAAACAGCTACAAGCACTTAATAAAACATCAAAGTTATGGCAAGTATAAGTTGTACGTGCTCTTACTTACCACTAGAATAACTGAGCACCCCTCAAGGTAGCCTAGATTTGTCATCTCCTCCCCAATAGCAATCTGCCTCATTGCAGCGAAATGGGAGTGGAGAAAGGAGTGTATGGCCTTCGGCCAGTTCACGACTACGAAATCCTCAGGCCCTTTGAAATCCACAAGGCAGGTGGGCACTTTGAGTCCTTTCAAGGGGAAGAAGAAAACTGCCAAAACATATCTAATAAGAGCATTTATTCTCCTTGATTCGAGTGTTGGTGAACTCTCCTCTACTGTGAGGTCAGCTAGCTCTTGCACCAACGTCTTAAGCTTGATGTTAGACAACGGAATTCTCTCAAAATGAAAATCTCTTCCCCGATTTGGAAGACCCAATATTTGTGCAACATGATTCACTGTAAATTTTACGTAAAACTTACCCAAGAGAAAGGCATTTCTCTTCACAGAGTAAGACCTAATAATATAATATATTAGAGGAATATTCTGCTGAATGGTGGGCATGTCAAGCACTTGTAGAATTCCTATATCATGAAGAATCTCTTTGGATCCTTCGGAGAGTACATCCAACAGGGATTTGGCATTTTCTTTGAATGTCTTAGTTGCACATCTGCTATATAAAAAACGGGAACCTGACATCTGCGATTGCAAAGGATAAATAAAAGAACACAAAATTACAACTGGAATCTAACTATATAAAACTGGAATGTAACTATATCAAACAATATTACAACTGGAAGACAATATTACAACTGGAAGAACACAAATTACAACTGGAATCTAACTATATAAAACTGGAATGTAACTGGAATCTAACTATATAAAACTGGAATGTAACTGGAATTTAACTGGAAAACAAGAGAAGCAGGAATGTAACTGCAAGTTAAAGGCCAACTGTAATGCAACTACAATGAGAATTACAACTGTAAAAAATCTCAAACAATCAAACAACTGGAATCTAACTATATAAAACTGGAATGTAACTGGAATTTAACTGGAAAACAAGAGAAGCAGGAATGTAACTGCAAGTTAAAGGCCAACTGTAATGCAACTACAATGAGAATTACAACTGTAAAAGAATCTCAAACAATCAAACAACTGGAAGAACATAAAATTACAATTGGAATATAACTATATAAAACTGGAATGTAACTGGAAGAACATAAAAATTATACCTTGAAGACGTGGTAATGAGAAGCTCTAGTAATGCACGTGCTCCAGTTGAAACTAAAAACCAGTTGGAACTGAAGAGAAGTAAGAACATACAACCAGGTAATGGCGGAAATATGAAGCACTGATTAAACTTCTGGTTGCTTTCGCCGTTATCAAACCCTAGGAATGTGCAGCGGTAGCGGAGAGACGGGAAGGGGAGAAAAGCAGTTGTTTGATTTCAGCCGTGAAAAACCCTAGCAATGCACAGCGCAACGGGAGAGACCCTAGGAAAGGTGGTCGGAATAGTAGCCGGTGAGGTCCCGAAACCCTGGGCGGCGTTCGGTTGGGTTGTAGCACAGGAAGTTCAAAATCGGGGAAGATGAATGCAAAATACGATTTGGGGGGAGAATGAAAGGTGGGCCCCAGTTTTTATTAGCTATTTATTTGGGCACGGGATTACGGTACAAGCGTGTACCCAAAAATTTTCCGCGTAGGAGAGAGCAACGCTGAAGCCTGGGAAGGTTGTTAGGATGCAGACACCTCAGCTCAGAAAAATGAAGGGACTGCCAGGATTACAACACGTGGCGCACGGCCATCAACACCCGCTTTTATCATATGGCTTCTGTTTTGACACATGGTAGCATCTCACCAAAGAAGTCGATTTACACTGGCCAGGATCTCCTTTCACGTGTCAACATCATCGCCGGTCGTCCATCCCAACAGCAACCGTGTAACCAGTAAATTAACTCCTGTGTTTTTTTATGACCGTTGTAATAAGCAGACCTCTATATAATGTGGAGTTTGGATGTAATTTTTTTTATGCATGGATTAATGAAGTTAAGAGTTTCTGCCCGTGTCATCTTCCTTCTCTCTATTTCCCCTCTCTCTCTCTTCTCCTCTCCTTTCCCCCTTACCGGAATAGTTTTCCGGCGAACTTCATCTCTTTTCTAAGGGCCCAACAATTGGTGCTCTCGTTCCTTGAACTCCACCACAGCAATGGCAGATCACACTCGTTCCAAAGAAGTACACTCTCACTTTCTTGAGATACAAGATTCAATCCATACCGAGCGGGAGGCCAGGACAACTCAATTGGCCGACCTGTGCAAAGATATTCAGACGAAAGAAGTGTTTCTGGTCCAACAGATTGTCGAAACACGGACCGATGCAACTGACAAAATCACCCCATTGCGTAACGATATGATGGCACAATTCAAACATATGCAGACCTCCCTAGATCTTATGCATACCCGAACAATTCCGGATTTCGGCCAGCCCTCAACATCCCAGGGAGTTCTTGGCCATTCACCAACATCGCATCAGGTCGTTTCGTCACTTTCTGAATATAAATTTTCTTGTTCTCGTTTTAGTGAAGGAGACCCTATGGATTGGCTTTACAATTTACAACTCTATTTTCAATACCATAAAACAAATCAACGTGATTATTTGCTAATCGCGACCTGTCACCTTGATCGCCCTGCATCACGCTGGTATCAACCGACATTACGCGACGTTCCCAATATTACATTTTCTTTGTTTGTAGAAGCGATTATGAAACGTTTTGGCCCCTCTGGTTACGCTGACCCGACCGGATCTTTAAAACAACTACAACAGACGGCCTCTGTGACCGATTATAAGAATAGTTTTGAAGAACTTTTAACCCAAGTACCAGGTCTCACCCCTGGGTTTATTACCAGTATATTTATCTCAGGGCTCAAACCGAGTATCCGTAGTGTCGTTAAAATGCAATGTTCACCAGACTTACATGATGCTTATGCGCTAGCACAAATGGTAGAAGATCAGGAAATAGAATCCACCTCCACCCCACACACACGGCCGCGTATCGAGTATCAACAACCACAACCTAAAATTGACTATAATAACCGACCTCCACCTCCCAGATTACAATGGCACACCCACACCAACCCTCCAGACCCACCAAAACAGCAGTACCCACCCAAATATCCCATTCGTCAATTATCAGCTGCCGAACGCCAACGTCGACGTGACCTAGGCTTATGTTACTACTGTAACAAAAAATACACTTACAGACATCGCTGTAAGGGGTCGGGCTCATTATTATATTTTCAAGGCAGTGACGAATTCGACTCACCGGCCGACACACCCGATGACCCGGTCCAAGAGGCTGTGGACCAAGACGGTTCTGTTTACCTTTATGCCCTCACAGGTGAACCCTCAGGCACTTGCTTACGCCCGATGTCACACATAGGAAACAATCCTTTGCAAACGTTAATTGATAGCGACAGCTCACATGATTTCATTTCGAAACGGATGACCAAGTTTTTACAATTACCCATACTCGCAATACAACCTTTTAAAGTTTTTATGGGCAATGAGATGTCAGTGTTATGCACAGAAAAATGTGAAGACATCATCCTGCTCATTCAAACTAATATTTACAAAATATCTTTGTACATCCTGGACCTTCACGGCGCAGATATCGTTTTGGGAGTACGATGACTTAGGTCTTTTGGACCCGTGACCACCGACTATTCAAACCTCACGATATCATATATCACTAAAACGGGTCCAATCACATTACAGGGTCAACCTACAATCCCTGATAGGGCGGTTCCATCATCGCAGGTAGGCCGCCTAATGTCCCTCCATTCATCGGCACTGTGCATATTAACCACCGACTTATCCAAAATTGGTACGAATGTCCCTCCGAAACCAACCATTGATCCATCATTACCAATATGTTTTCAAAATTTACTCCTTGATTACAAAATTTTGTTTCAGGAAAAACCAGGTCTCCCACCCAAACGTTCTATTGACCACACAATCCCTCTCTTGCCCAACTCCCAACCAGTAAACGTCAAACCATACAGGTACCCTCATTATCAAAAAAATGAGATAGAGAAAATGATGATTGAAATGTTGGAGTCAGGATTAATTAGACCTAGCACTTCGAGTTTCAGTTCACCAGTGATATTGGTTAAAAAAAGACAGTTCCTGGAGATTTTGCGTAGATTACCGAATTTTAAACAACAATACAATTAAAGACCGTTTCCCATTCCAACAATAGACGAATTATTAGACGAGTTATACCACGCAGGTTTCTTCACCAAACTAGATCTCCGATCCGGGTATCATCAAATTCGGATGTCCGAAAATGATATACATAAAACATCATTTCGCACACACCATGAGCACTTCGAATTTACGGTTATGCCATTTGGCCTGACCAATGCGCCATCAACCTTTCAATCATTAATGAATTCAATATTTCGACCTTATTTACGCAAGTTTATTGTGGTTTTTTTCGACGACATACTTATTTTCAGTAACACACAAACGGACCATTACGATCATTTACAAACAGTACTCCAAATACTGTATAATAACGTCTTGCACATCAAGTTTTCTAAGTGTTTTTTTTAAAAGAAGATATTGAATTTTTGGGCCACTGCATAACAAAAGGCACAGTTTTTCCAAATCACACCAACACAATGACAATCACACAGTACTCCATCCCTAAAACTTAAAAAGAGGTGCGAGCTTTCCTTGGGTTAGCGGGATTTTATCACAAATTTATTAAGAATTTTTCAATCATTGCGGCTCCTTTATCCGATTTGTTAAAAAAAAAATTTTGATTGGAATGACCAAACAGAAATAGCATTCCAATCCCTTAAAAACCATCTAATTTCAAAACCCATTTTATCTTTACCAAACTTTCAAGACCAATTCACCATTGAAACAGATGCCTCAAGCGTCGGAATAGGGGCCGTGTTACTACAACACAATAGTCCAGTCGCCTATTACAGTAAAAAGTTAACGCCACTTATGCAATGCAAATCCACTTACGTACGCGAAATGTACGCAGTGACTTCTGCAGTAGCTAAATGGCGCCAATATTTAATGGGCCACCGATTTCATGTACTAACGGACCATAAGAGTTTACACAATCTACTCACACAGGATCTACACACACCTGAACAACAAATGTTCCTGGCAAAACTGATTGGTTTTGACTACACCATAAAATATAAGCCGGGGAAAAATAACATAGTCGCAGATGCGCTATCCCGATCGTGCTCAGCACATTCCGATTCAACCCCAGTCAATACAACCAACACACACACCACCACGACACAACTACTACACCTGTCCTTATCAACACCATCCTCGTCCTTATTGGATGGTTTACAGGAAGATTATGCCGCTGATCCATTCAGCCAGTAATTGCTAAGTGAATTGCATGAAAACCCTCAAGCACACCTAGAATGGGCACACTCGGGCGACAAAATTTACTACAAGCATCGCTTGTTCATCCCTCAAAACTCCCCAATCATCAAAAAAATTATTACTAATTCACATAATACTCCTCCAGGAGTTAGAGCAACTCAACACAGAATTCAAAATATTTTTCACTGACCTAACATGAAGAAAAACATAACTGAATTAATCGACCAGTGTGAACTATGCCAAAAAGCTAAACAATCAAACCATCTGCCCTATGGATTGCTCCAACCCTTACATATCCCTACCCAACTATGGTCAGATTTGACCATGGATTTCATCACCCAATTACCTAAGTCTAACAATTTTACAGTAATCATGGTAATCGTAGATCGTTTATCAAGAGCAGCACATTTTGCGGCCCTTGTTCCTCATTTAACTGGGCCAAATGTCACAGCAGTTTTTTGGGAAACAGTTGGGAAACTCCACGGAATCCCAACGTCCATTATTTCCGATCGAGACTCTATTTTCTTAAGTAACTTTTGGACGGATCTATTTTCACTACAAGGAACAAAATTACTTTATAGCTCAGCATATCACCCACAAACCGATGGGTTGACAGAACGAACCAACAGAAGTCTATAACAATATTTACGAATGTTTACTCATGAACACCCAAACAATGGTCTAATTACCTAAGTTTAGCAGAGTTTCATTTCAACACAACACTGAATACGTCGACCGGCATGACCCCATTTGAGGCCATGTTTGGTCGTCAGCCCCCTGGGCTTCTCTTCTACTGTGCAGGTACCAGTCAGAATGAAGCAGTGGACATCACTCTATAAACACGGGACACTATCATCCATCAACTCAGAGAACACCTACAGCAATCTCAAAAACCGAATGAAGACTTTTGCAGACACTAAAAGACTCGAGAAACACTTCCAAATACATGAATGGGTTCTGTTAAAGATACATCCATACCGCCAGCTAACACTCAAGCGAACAAACTGCCGAAAACTAGCTCTCCGTTTTTACGGACCCTTCCAAATCCTGGAAGTCGTAGGAGAGACAACCTACCGACTACAACTCCCACCAGATTGCAAAATACACCCGGTTTTTCATGTCTCGCTCCTGAAGGCTTACAAAAGTGCCCACCAACCAAATTTAACGCCCCTACCAAAATAGAGCTAGCCATCGAAATATGCCCTTGCATGTTCCTTTAGCGGTGGTTAGCCTGCGGCAGATTATATGCAACAATCTACCGATCCGGCAATGGCTCGTCCAGTAGAAGGATCTTTCACCCGAAAACAATACCTGGGAAGATCTAGACATTCTACCTACAGATGTACAACTACCAACTAACACACGCGAAGCAACTCAGAATGACACACCCCTCTCAGATCTACTACCCTCAACCTGGAATCAACAAGGGAAACACACTCCACGACAACATCCTCACACGCTGCAACACCTGGAAAAAGAGTAAAGCATGTTACCGGATCACCTCCTCCAGCTGCTCATTCGCAGTCCTTGCTTCCAACTTACCACTTGTAACCAACGCCTTTCTCTTCAACTTTCCGCGACCAGCAATGATCTTCCGCAGAACTCCTCTGCCCGCGCTGGAGCGAACATCGCCGGTGCTGGAGTTGATGCTCCGTCGAAGCCAAACCCTAAAAAAAACAAAACAAACAGCGATCAGAAAACAATGGGGGTCGATGAGGACATCGACAGCTTTTAAAAGGGCGATGTATTGTTAGGATGCAGACACCTCAGATCAGCAAAATGAAGGGACCACCAGGATTGCAACACATGGCGCACAGCCATCAACACCCGCTTTTATCATATGGCTTCTGTTTTGACACATGGCAGCATCTCACCAAAGAAGTCGATTTACACTGGCCAGGATCTCCTTTCACGTGTCAACATCATCGCCGGTCCTCCATCCCAACAGTAGTCGTGTAACGAGTAGATTAAATCCTGTGTTTTATTATGACCGTTGTAATAATCAGACCTCTATATAATGAGAAGTTTGGATGTAATTTTTTTATGCATGGATTAATGAAGTTAAGAGTTTCTGCCTGTGTCATCTTCCTTCTCTCTATTCCCCCCCTCTCTCTCTTCTCCTCTCCTTTCCCCCTTACCGGAATAGTTTTTCGGCGAACTTCATCTTTTTTCTAAGGGCCCAACAAAGGTTCAGCAGTGCGTGAAAATAGTAGGATAGAAGCTTGGCTATGATCTCCTATTGAGGGACTCTTTCCTTGCAACAGTACAAGCAAAGGTGGAGGACTGCTTTTTTTTTTAAAAAAAAGCACGTGAACAGCACGAGCAACGCCTTTCAAATTTATGCGGACTGCTCTTGCGGATTGCTCCTTGTGAACTCCAAAATCTGCGAACTGAAACTGAAGTTCGGAGCAGCATCTTGGCGGACAGGATTCTTGGCAAGCTCCAATAGTAGGCGGCAAGCGGTTCTGTTGAAGTTGTTTGCGGGCTGAAACTTCTTGCAGACTGTAGCTCCAGGGATTGATGAATTTTACATGTATTAATGTGCATGAATGCGTGTAGTCAAGTCTAACATAAAGTGTGATGTGTGTTGTGTTGTAATATTGTGTGTTGATATATTAATGCGAGAAGTTGTTTCTCAACTTGTATATGTAATAGCAAGAATATTTGTTCAACTTAATTGGTGCCCATTTGCGCTTCCAACAGTGGTATTACAGCGAGGTTCTGAACCTTGGAAGTCGCTCGAAAGAGTTAAAGACTTGAAGTGATGGAGATGATAAATACTATGTCGGGTCAAGTTCCCAAGTTAGGGGGGGAACTAGGAATTTTTCTTAACTCAGGCACAATTTTATAATAAATAATTAAATGCAAAGCTTAAATAAATTTAAACTAATATTGCAATTAATAAAAAGTTAATAACTAAAAAACACATGACATACCGTTCAACAGACCACTTTTCGTGGACACATTCTGAAATTTTGTAATAACAGTATCATTAGTAATTCCCTCAGCAACATCTTTCTCCGTATAAATGATTATGCAGTCATTCATACATTCATCTCCCATTTTATTTCGTAAACGATTTTTTATAATCTTCATTGCAGAGAACACTCTTTCAACTGTAACAGTTGCAACGGGCAGAAGACATGCCAACTTTAAAAGCCTAAACACCAACTGATAGTGATCTTGTTTTTTCAACTCCACCAATAGTTTTAAAAGGCCACCAATTTCTTTACTATGGGAGAACATGTCGGTTGGTAAAGAGCGCATATCAATAATATACATATCAAGTTGTCCTTCAAGTAGTTGCAATTCTACTGCTGAGAAATCAGATGAGTACAATTCTGCGAGACAAACTAACTTTTGTTTATCAAATAAGATAAATCGAGCACTAGAGTTCAGACAAGAAACACATAAAAGTAGTTTAGTGTTCACTTCATTAAAACGATCATTTAACTCGTTCAAAGTTCAATCGAGCACTGTATTGAAGATTTCAACACGGAAATGATGATAATTTGTAATCTCTCTTTCATTGCGTCTTGATCTTCTTGCTTGCATATATTTTTCATTCATATTAGGAACCTCTATATGATGTTTTGTGCAAAATTTTGATGCTTTAATCATGAAGGAGTTCCATTCAAGATCTTCATTTCTGAAATTCAACAGTAACTGCTTTGTAAATTTTACAAACTTCATTGCATTAACAATGTCTTGATCATTTTTCTGTAAAGCTTGTGATAACTCGTGTGACTTGAATAAAATATTCTTCATTAAATGCAAGAGAAAAATAAAATTAAAAGTCAAGAGACTTTTAATTAAAGTATTGGACATTCCTATTTGATTTCCATCTGCACCATCAACCTTGATAATTTTAAGTGCCTCAACAATAGATGAGAATATTCGAATAAAATTTAATATTGTGCCATAATGTGAACTCCACCGCGTGTCACCTGCCCTTTTCAATTCAAGTGGTTGATTTGTTCCTCGACCACTTTCCAACTCTCCGGAACCAAGCTCTAAAGCAACCCGATCAAATTCTAATGCTCTTATACGATCACGTCGTTTGCAAGATCTGCCAACAACATTCAACATAAGGTTAATTAGTGTGAAAATCTCTGCAACTTTAACATAATCTTCTGCAACAGCTACTAATATTAGTTGTAGTTGATGAGCAAAATAATGAATGTAGAAAGCACAATTATTCTCCTGCAATATCAACGTTTTCAGTCCTTTGAACTCACCCCTCATATTGCTAGCACCATCATAATCTTGACCCCGCAATTTAGAAATATTTAGGTAATATTTTGCAAACAAATTATCAATAGCTTTCTTTAATGATAAAGCAGTTGTGTCTATAACATGAATAAACCCAGGAAGACGCTCCATAATATGACCTTTGATAGTAACATAGCATAAAACCACATCCATTTGTTCTTTTGTGGACACATCACATGATTCGTCGACCAAAATACTGAAGCAGCTATCCCGAACATCTTGAACAATTGTCTTTGTTATCTCAGATGCAATGCAAGAAACTATCTCATTTTAGATTTTTGGAGATATTAATTGACAATTGATAGGTGCATTTTCTAATACCACTGACTTGACCTCATTGTTATGTAATGCAATGAATTCTAAAAATTCAAGAAAATTGCCTCGATTACTGGATTCTTTAGACTCATCATGTCCGTGAAAAGACAACCTTTGTTTTAAAAGAAAGCGCATGCAATCTATTGACGCACACAAATGAGCAGGATATTGAATACGTTGTGTTTCTTCCTGCCTGCAAAACGCAACTTGAATACCTTGCTTCTGATTCATTAAAGCTATGCACATCTTCTTGGAGTTATTATGTGCACTCATGTGATTTTCAATATGTTTCTCTAATATCCTCCTATCTTTCCAATATCTCCAACCAAGACATAAATGTCGGATCACAACCTCTCTGTGGAAAAATGTAACAATAAAGATAATATGCAACATCTTTATCTATACTATATTCCAGCCAATCCTTGAACTCATTAAATCAGCTTTTGTTGAAACGACGTGCCTTATTTCCAATTTCAGTTTGTGGAAAATTAGCTAAAATCGGTTGACAAGGACCATTATGCAAGTATTTTCTTCTTATCGTATCTTGTATATTTACATCATATGAGCTTATAGGTTGCCTCAATCCTGGATCAGCAGGTAGCTCATCTAAGTTAAATTCAGATCGATTCTTTTTACCACATGAACCCGATGCTTGAAAATCTCGAGAAATTTCATTTGACCTCATATTTGAAAGAAACTTGTCTATTGAACACCTAAGTAGAAAACAACATTTGAAATACAAAAAAAAGTATCTAATTTGATTGTGTGAACATGGTAATTTAGCCTGGACTGAATTCAAAATGGTAGCAAATCTTAACGGTACATGGGGCAATGCCTCTATGGCCAAGCGCAACTGTACCAGGCCCGCGAGGGAAATTCCTAAGGTTCTATATTCTCTACATCCTTCAATTGAAAAAAAGTTCAATTTTTTTACTGAGAACAAGTATGCATAAGAATCAAGACACAATAGGTTGATAAATTCTAAGTAGTATAGTTGAATTATAAATATTGTGTGAGCACAAGTATGCATAAGAATTGAAATGTCTCAAATTTGGACATTTCACCAATCCTACATCAAACTAACTTAATAATTGAATTGACAATAATCAACCAATAGACAATAATTGTTCTAATATAGTTAAAAGCCCGTAAAAATCTGAAAATTATTCTAAGCAATCAATAGACAATAATCAGAAGAATCAAAACCCGAAATCAAAAAAATCAATACCTAAAATCAGAATCAGCACCTAAAAGAAGAACTTGAAATCAGCACTTGAAATCAGCACCTGAAATAAGAACCTGAAATAATAAGAAGAAGAATAAGAAGGGGGAAGCTAAGGGACAGCAAGGGGGCAGCAGAAGAAGAATGGGGAAGGAGAAGAAGAAAGGGGCAACACTGCAGCAAGAAGAAAGAAGAAGAAGAAGAAGAAGAAGAAAAAGAAGAAGGGGGCATGAGAAGAAGAAGAAGAAGAAGAAGAAGAAGAAAGGGGGAACCAGAGTAGAAGAAGAAGATATGGGGCAATGGAGAAGAAGAAGAAGAAGAAAGGGGGCAGCAGAGAAGAAGAAGAGGAAGAAGAAGAAGAAGAAAAAGAAGAAAGGGGGCAACAGAGAAGAAGAAGAAGAAGAAGAAGAAGAAGAGAAGAAGAAAAAGAGAAGAAGAAGAAGAAAAGGAGAAAGGGGGCGGCTGAAGAAGAAGCAGAAGGAGAGAAGAAGAAAAGAAGAAGAAGAAGAAGAAAGGGGGCGGCAAGGGGGCGGCAGAAGAAGAATAAGAAGAAGAGAAGAAGAAGAAGAACAAGAAGAAGAAGAAGAAGAAGAAGAAGAAGAAGAAAAGGTGAAAGGGGGCAGCAAGGGGGCGGCAGAAGAAGAAGCAGAAGAAGAGAAGAAGAAAAGAAGAAGAAGAAGAAGAAGAAGAAGGGGGCAGCAAGGGGGCGACAGAAGAAGAAGAAGAAGAGAAGAAGAAGAAGAAGAAGAAGAAGAAGAAAAGGAAACAAGCCTGCAGTGCCGCCCTTGCCCGATAGTCGGAGGCTCGGAGCAGCGAGCAGTGAAGGAAAAGGGGTGAAAGCGGCACGTGGGCTAGGGCAAACTCCTTCCTGCACGCAGCAGTAGGCAACTCGGCACGACACGCTGTACTGCCTATACAGATACGCGAAAAAACGCACCCGGGCACGTGCCCAGGTGTGTCCGAACCTGGGTCCGCCCATGTCCCAAGTTGATGAAGACGAACTATGGGAACTGGAGTATCCAGATGAGAGTGCTGCTTTCCTCAAAAGAGTTATGGGAGATTGTGGAAGATGAGTACGAAGAGCTAACTGCTGAAGCAGAGGCGACGTTGACTAACGCCCAGAGGACGACGCTACGAGAAGCAAGAAAGAGAGACAAGAAGGCTTTGTTCTTACTATATTAGGGGGTTGATGAAGCAACCTTTGAGAAGATCTCAGATGCTAAAAGTTCTAAAGAAGCATGGGAGACCTTGCAACGCTCTTTGCAAGGAGTTGACAAGACAAAGAATGTGAAGCTGCAATCTCTCCGAGCAGAGTATGAGGTTATGAAGATGCAAAACTCTGAGAAAGTTGGTGACTATTTGACTCGTCTGCGGACGCTTGCAAATGAAACGAAATGCAATGGAGAGATAATTAATGATGTGCGTTTCATGGAGAAACTTCTGCGATCGATGTCAAAGAAGTTCAACTATATAGTGGTAGCGATAGAAGAGTTAAAAGATATCACTCAAATGTTAATCGATGAACTCATAGGCTCCCTGCAAGCTTATGAATATCGCATGTTGCAAGATGAAGAGTCAATTGGCTTGGAGAAAGCACTTCAATCTCAATTGAATTTTGGAGAGACTTGAGAAGAGGAGGTGGCCAGCGAGGCCGAGGCTACCGAGGTAGAGGTAGAGGAAGAAGAGGAGGAAGAGATCAGGGAAGAAATCAAAACTTCCATAAAGAGGAGCAGCCTCAAGCAAGAGGGAAGGAAGGAAGAGGAAGAGGCTGAGGAAGAGGCCGTGGTGGAATGACCCAAGTCCAATGTTACAACTGTAATAGCTTTGGGCACATGAGTTATGACTGTAGACTTCCTAGGAGGAAAGATGAGACCAACCACTATGTTGAAGCAAACAACATTGGTGGTGATCTAATGATGTTCTTGACTTATAGAGGAGCTGAATTTGATAGAAATGAAGTCTGGTACTTAGACACAGGAGCCAACAACTATATGTGTGGTGAGAAGGAGTTGTTTATTGACCTCGAAGCAAGTGTTGGTGAGGTTAGTTTTGGCGATGCTTCAAAGATCTCGGTAGAAGGAAAAGGGTTGATAGCGGTCACCTTGAACAGTGAGAATTTGCATCTCAATGATGTGTTCTATGTTTTCGGCTTGAAAAGTAACATCTTAAGCCTTGGACAGTTGATGAAGAAAGGCTACTGCATTCAGCTGAAGGATGGTACGTTGGTTATGCAGGACCAGCGTGGAAAAGAGGTTGTGAAGGTAAAGATGACGATGAATTGTCTCTTTACATTGAAGATAGATACCGAGGAGATGACATGTCTAGCAAGAACTGAGGAGGAATAAGAAGCTTGGTTGTGGCACCACAAGATGGGTCACTTAGGCTTCAGTGGTCTGAAGCTTCTATCACTTACAAAGATGGTGGAAGGTTTGCCTAAAATCTTACCACCACAGAAGATCTGTGAAGCTTGTACGAAAGGCAAGCAGAAGAGTCAGACATTTGAAGGTGGCAAGTCTCGAAGAGCAAAAAGATATCTTGGATTGGTTCATTCGGATATTGCTGGTCCATTTGATATTGTCTCAGTTGGCGGAAGTAAATATTACATTACCTACACTGATGACTTTAGTCAGAAGTGTTGAGTTTACTTCTTGAAGGAGAAGTATGCGGCCCTTGACAAGTTCAAGGAGTTTAAGGCAATGGCGGAGAACGAAAGTGGACATTATCTGAAGGTACTCAGAACTGATCGAGGTAGGGAGTACACCTCAAAGTTATTTGATGCTTTTTGCAAAGAGCATGAGATTGCTCATCAGTTGACAACAACATACTCGTCTCAGCAGAACGGATTTGCTGAGAGAAAGAACTTGACGATTCAGAATATGGCGAGAAGTATAGTAAAGGGCAAGAAGTTGCTAAAGATGTTCTGGGCTGAGGCAGTATAATGTACTCTGTACTTGCTGAACAGATGTCCGACAAAGAGTGTGAAGTTCAAGACTCCATATGAGGTATGGAGTGGATGGAAGCTTAGTGTCCAACATTTGCAGGTGTTTGGGTGTGTGGCTTGTGCTCACATCCCAGATTAGAAGATGAAGAAGCTTGATGATAAAAGAGAGAAGTGTATATTTGTAAGTTATGCTCTGATGAGTAAAGCTTACAAGTTATACAATCTTGTGACGAAGAAGGCAATCATCTCTAGAGATGTCATGCTGAAGAAGATAGTTGTTGGAGCTGGGATGAGAAATAAAGCAAAATCAAGGTAATGTTTTATGATGATGAAGATGAAGAAGGTGGTTATGAAGCTGAAGCTGCGGATGGTGGAGCTGAACCACCATCGCCACCGAGCAGAGACTCAGGGGAAGCTTCTACTCTCTACTCAAGTGGAGTAAGCACCAACAGAAGCAGTTCTGATGGAGCAAGCACTAGTAGGAGAAGCTTTGAAAGTACTCAACCTAGGATGAGAAGGTTGGAAGAGATCTACGAGGAGATGGAGCCAATTCATGATAAATTTTCTTTGAATTATCTTTTAGCAGATTGTGAGCCATACTCGTATGATGAAGCTGCTCAAGAGAATACATGGAGGAAGGCGATGAATGAAGAGATAACATCTGTTAGAATTGAACTAAAACAAGCCGGAAACGGTTTAAATTGAAACTTTATTATCAGTCAAAGGTATCTATTACAAAGGTATGGCCTCCCTTATATAGAATGGAGGAGAGAAGAGAGAATACAAATAAGAGATGTGGGACTAAAAAATTACATGACACACGCGGACTGTACAGACACAAACCGCACAAGCCGCGCGGTTAGACAGAGGGGCTAACCGCTCGGCAACTGCTAGAGAGAGAGAGAGAGAGAACGCCATGTGAGACCGCCAGACCGCCCGGTCTCCAAGACGCCAGTGATAAGCCGCTAGACCGCTTGGACCTCAGACAGCAGCACATAACAATCAACCCGCTGAAGGGAAACCGCCAGATCGCCCATTCATCAACCCGCCAAGCCAGACCGCCAGACCGCCCGGTCACCACTTCAACACTCCCCCTCAAGCTGGAGCATATATATCGATCATGCCCAGCTTGTCATAAATATGAGAAAACGAGGCGGATACTGGCTTGGTGAAGATGTCAGCCAGCTCTTTTTCAGAAGTGACAAAAGGAGTGCAAATTTGTTCTTTTAAGATCTCTTCACGAATGAAATGACAGTCAACCTCAATGTGCTTGGTTCTTTCATGGAAGACTGGATTTTTGGATATGTGTATCGCAACCTTGTTGTCACAAAACATAGGTAGAGGATGGTTGTAGACCTCTCCCAAATCCAGTATAAGAGCCCGTAGCCATTTTAACTCACAAGTGGTCGATGCCATACTTCGATACTCTGCTTCAGCACTAGACCTGGAAACAACAGACTACTTCTTGCTTTTCCAGCTTACCAGATTTCCCCCAACAAAGGTGCAGAAACCAGAGGTAGACTTGCGATTCCTTTTATCATCAGCGTAACTCGCATCTGAGTATGCTTCAACCTTCAGATGTCCATTATTCTGAAATAGTAATCCTTTCCCAGGGGCTGCTTTGACATACTCCAAGATCCACAATGCGGACTGTAGATGGCACTCCCTGGGTGCTTGCATGAATTGACTTACCTTGCCCACAACATTGGAAATATCGGGCCTGGTCACTGTGAGATATATGAGCTTACCAACCAGACGCCTGTACCGCGAACTATCTGAAAGAGGAGGCGAATCATCTGTCCAGGTTTTGTCTTCTCCAGTTACCATGGGGCATCTGACAGGTTTTGCTCCAGACAATCCTGCCTCTTTTAAAAGATCAAGGGCATACTTACGCTGGGAGAGAACTAATGAGCCGGGCTTCCGAGAGATTTCGATCCCCAGAAAGTACTTTGGAGAGCCCATATATTTTGTGACCAGATGTTGACGAAGATGTCGCTTTGTCAGGGTTACCCCTTCCTGGTCATCGCCAGTGAGAAGAATATCATCGACGTACACAGCAAGAACAAATAGCCCAGAGGGGGTTTTGCGAATAAAGAGAGTGATCGGCGGAGCTTCGCACAAAACCAACGGCCGCCACGATGCCGCTGAACTTGTCAAACCAAGCTTGAGGGCTCTGTTTGAGGCCATAGATTGCCTTCTTCAGCCAGCATACTCGAGTCTCCCCCTGAGCAACATACCCAGGAGGTTGCTCCATGTAGACGGCCTCCTGAAGATCACCATAAAGGAAGGCATTCTTGACATCCAGCTGGGAAATCGGCCAATCCCTATTTACCGCCACAGAGAGAAGGACCCGGATAGTACTGAGACGAGCCATAGGGGAGAAGGTGTCAAAGTAATCAACCCCATAGGTCTGAGTAAAGCCCTTAGCAATAAGGCGAGCATTATAACGATCCACAGTGCCGTCTGGGCCAAATTTGACCACAAAGACCCTGCGACAGCCAACAACATCAGTGCCAAAGGGAGGAGGAACAAGAGTCCAGGTACCCCGCTCTGTTAGGGTCTCCATTTCCTCATCCATGGCCATCTTCCAATGAGGAATAGCAAGGGCCTCCTAGTAGGATCGGGGGGTGGCAGTGGCAGAAATAGCCAGTGCAAAGGCCCTGCGAGAAGGGGTAAGATGGTCATATGAAACAACAGCAGCAAGGGGGTGTAGGGTACACGTTCGCACCCCTTTGTGAAGAGCTATAGGAAGATCCAGGTCAGCGGGTCCCTCGGCATCCGGCGCATCCGTGGCAGAGAGAGCTGGCCCGGGAATAGAGAGCGACGGCGGCGGAGATGTGGGTGGTGGCGGAGAAAGAGTCGGAGTGAGAGGAGTGGACGAAGACGGTGTAGGGGTGGAGATCGCAGTAGGAGACGAGGGAACGAAGGGAATAATAGGAGAATCAGAAGCTGGGAGACGAGGAGAGGAGTCAGCCGAGAAGTAGGAGGTATTCTCGAAGAAGGTGACGTCAGCAGAGACGAACTGCTTACGAAGGATGGGATCAAAGCAACAATAGCCTTTCTGAGTGGTGGAGTACCCCAGAAAGACACATTTGGTGGAGCTAGGGGAGAGCTTATCACGGGTGGCAGAAGGGGCATGCACAAATGCAGTGCATCCAAAGATTTGGAGAGGGAGAGGAAACGGTTCCTTGCCTGGATACAGAATGGAGAATGAGGTTTTTCCGTGGAGAACCGTGGAGGGAATGCGATTGATAAGGTAGCAGGCAAGGAGAACAGCATAGCCCCAATAGGAGCGAGGAACATGCATTTGGGTCATCAAGGTGCGAGCGACATCGAGGAGGTGATGATTTTTGCGTTCTGCCACACCATTTTGTTGTGAAGTATAGACACAACTAGTTTGATGAATAATCCCATTTTGCATGCAGAAGGCAGAAAAATCATGACTGACATATTCTTGGGCATTATCAGATCGAAAAACTTTAATAGAAACATTAAACTGAGTTTTGATCATGAGATAGAAGGACGTCCATACAGAGAATAATTCGGAGCGATCTTTTAACAGATACACCCACGTACATCGAGAAAAATCATCAATGAACGTGACAAAATATGAACTACCCCGACTAACGGTAAGAGTAGGAGAAGGACCCCAAATATCGGAGTGGATGAGATCAAACGGACGGGTAGAGCCACGAACGTGTTTTGGAGGAAAGGAGGAGCGGTGATGCTTGCCAAGCTGACAGGCCTCATAGTTGAGCGGAGGACTTTGTGGAGGAAGGTGGGGCAGAAGTTGACGAAGAAGGCGTGGAGGAGCATGACCAAGGCGGAGATGCCATTGGAGAAGATCTGTGGAGGTGGTGGAGAAGGTGGAGAAAGCAGAAATGTTGTCCAAGAAGTATAGGCTGCCACTCTCAGTCCCAGTAGCAATCATCCGTTGGGAGTCCGGATCCTGAAAAGAGCAAGAAGTAGAAGTAAATGTGACGGAACATTGTAATTGCTTGCATAGAGAGGTAACAGATAACAAGTTGCACGGGAACTTGGGCACGTAGAGAGTATCCGCCAAGCGAAGAGACGGAGTGACATGAACAATCCCCGTCCCATGGACCGATGATGAAGAGCCGTCAGCGAGAATAACCGGGGGCGACTGACCATGTGTTTCTAGGAGAGAAAAACACTGGAGATTGTCGGTCATATGATTAGTAGCACCGGTGTCGATCAGCCATTTTCCTTGAGTAACAACGTGGGCACTACCAGAAGACGTGACCACCGAGGAGAATGGCTTTGAGGAGTATATGCAAGCCATGAAGGGAGGAACTAAAAAACTACAGCGGTCACGGTGACAGCACACCAGCGGAAAGAAGGGCCACGACCAAGGTGCAGAGCAAGGCAAAGTGGAAGAAGAGGGAAGCACAAACCGCGCGACTAAAGCAGAGGTCGCGGCGACAAACAAGCAGGAGCGGCTAAAGGAAGAACCACACAGAGGAGATCAGGCCGCTGCGACTTAGAGACAGGTCGCGGGAACTAAGAGAGAGAGCGACTAAGGAAGCAGGGCAAAGAGGCCGCCAAAACAAGGAAGAACCTGTGCGAACAGAGGGAAATCGCAGCGGTTAGAAGGAAAAAAGATCTGCAGCGGTCACGAGGGGGGACAACAACGGCCAGAAAAGCTACGACCAAGCCGCAGAAACAAGCAGAGGGAAAAAAGTCGAGCGGCTAGATAACAGACCGCGCGAACAGAAGAAGCCCGCTGGGAGGCAAAAGACGGCGAACAAGGCAAACAGGCCGCGACAACAGACTGGGGCGACTAGAGAAGAGGAGCAGCTAGAACGGAGGGCGCGACGACTAAGCACAAGTCGCGGCGAGAATAAGGAGAAACAAGGAGGTCGCGCACACAAATGACAATGACAAGGAGAAAAGAAGCCGTGCGAACAGGGCACAGACCGGAAGAAACAAGCCGCGAGAACAGGCCGTGAGAAGAAGCAAGCCGCGCGGACAGGTCGCGCGGTCAGAGAGGGCGCACAGAATCAGGCGGAGAAACGGAGTCCTCTGATACCATGTTAGAATCGAACTAAAACAAGCCGGAAACGGTTTAAACTGAAACTTTATTATCAGTCAAAGGTATCTATTACAAAGGTATGACCTCCCTTATATAGAATGGAGGAGAGAAGAGAGAATACAAATAAGATATGTGGGACTAAAAATTTACATGACACACGCGGACTGTACAGACACAAACCACACAAGCCGCGCGGTTAGACAGAGGGGCTAACCGCTCGACAACTGCCAGAGAGAGAGAGAACGCCATGTGAGACCGCCAGACCGCCTGGTCTCCAAGACGCCAGTGACAAGCCGCTAGACCGCTTGGACCTCAGACAGCAACACATAACAATCAACCCGCTGAAGGGAAACCGCCAGACCGCCCGGTCATCAACCCGCAAAGCCAGACCGCCAGACCGCCCGGTCACCACTTCAACAACATCCATCAAGAAGAATGATACTTGGGAGTTAGTCACTCTGCCGGCAGGTCTCAAGCCCATTGGTGTGAAATGGGTGTACATAGTGAAGAAGAAAAAGGATGGAGAAGTGGAGAAGCATAAGGTCAGACTCGTCAAGAAAGGCTACTTATAAGTCCAAGGTGTGGACTACGACGAGGTCTTTGCTCTAGTGGCGCGGATTGATATTATCAGACTGATCATTGCACTAGTTGCTCAGTATAAGTGGAAGATCTGTTAGATGGACGTCAAGTTTGCATTTCTGAATGATTATCTGGAATAAGATGTATATGTCCAGCAACCGCCTGGATATGAAGTGAAAGTCCAAGAGAAGAAAGTCTACAAGTTGAAGATGGCATTGTATGGGTTGAAACAAGCGCCTCGTGTGTAGAATGAAAGAATAGATGGATACTTTAAGAAGAACAGGTACATGAAAAGCCCGTATGAGTATGCACTCTACACGAAGGTGGAGAAGAATGGTGATTTCATGGTCGTATGTTTGTATGTTTACGACATGATATTCACTGGCAATAATTCTCGTATGTTCGAGGAGTTTAGGAAGACGATGAAGGAGTTTGAGATGACTGATCTGGGAGAACTCACTCACTTCTTAGGTATTGAAGTACAACAGAGTCAAGATGAGATCTTCATATCTCAGAATAAATATGTGGAGGAGATTCTGAAGAAGTTCCGGATGGAGAATAACAAATCTATCTCTACTCCTGCAGATCCAGGGGTAAAGTTGAGGAAGTATTCGAAGGAAGAAGCAGTTGACTCCACGTTATTCAAGAGTCTAGTTGGATGTCTACGTTACCTGAATTTCACTAGACCTGATATCATGTATGCTGTTGGAGTGATCAGCAGATACATGGAGGAGCCAAAACAAGATCACTTCACGATAGTGAAAATGATCTCGAGGTATGTGAATGGGATAAGAGATCATGGTTTAATGTACTCATATACAGAGGAGCTGAAGTTGGTCGCGTATTCCAATATTGATTATGGTGGTGATGTTAATGACCTGAAGAGCACTTTTGGATATGCATTTCATGTGGGGACAACTGCGTTCTCGTGGAGTTCGAAGAAGCAGACAATGATTGCTCTGTCTACCTGTGAAGCCGAATACATTGCAGCTGCATCATGTACGTGTCAGGCGATTTAGATGAGAAATCTCTTGCAAGAGTTGCATCATCCACAGAAGGTTCCTGTGACGGTGTATGTTGACAACATGTCTGTGATTCAGTTGGCGAAGAATCCTGTGCTGCATGAGCACAACAAACACATCGAGACAAAGTACTATTTTTTCCTAGAGCAGGTGCAGCAGAAGATAGTGGAGTTAATCTATTGTCCTACGGGTGAGCAGATGACGGATATTTTCACGAAGGCGTTGAAGATTGAAACATTTCAACATGCAAGAGCAAACTCGGCATGTGCTGTCGTCTTTGAGTGAGAGATTGTTGGCAGAAACTATGGTATTATATATATAAATATAAAAAATATATATATATAATATTATAAATAACGAAGGAATGCAAAGTGAGAAAAATATTGTTGAAGTTATTTGAAGTGGTTGACTGAGTCAAAGACAAATATCAATATAATATATATATATATATTTATATCAGTTACTAAAATGGCCCAGGCGAAATTAATTATGGCGTCAATTTTCTGCATACCATAAATGAGGGACGCGTGACATCTTTTCATTGTTTGGGAATATCAATATAATTAATTATGGCATCAATTTTCTGTATACCGTATATTTAGGGTAATGTTAAAAGCACACCATGATTGGCTATTGAAAGCCAAATGTTATTGACACACCAAAAATTATATTTACACATCATCCGGTTATTAACACACCAAAACCAAAAAATTTAAAATGCACACCAAAAATTAACTATTAAATGCAGATTAAAACCATAAATTAATTTATATTTGCAAAAGGCATAACTAATCATGCTTCCAAAATGTAATCGCAATATGTTCCAAAAATACAATATATGTTAGACTAAGAGAACAAAATAGAAGATTAATCGCAATTGTCTATGTCAATCATCTTCGTTTGAGGCCTGTAAATATATCCAAATGACATTCATATCCATTCACCTGTAATTAAAAATTTATGAGCACAAGGTAAATATCTTATAAAAGCTTAAAAAAGATAAGCCAAAAAATAAATGATTAATCGCAATCGTATACCTTATTACGTTGTAATTATGCATGGTAATAAAGGCCCAATGCAACAAAAAGATAAGCATCTGCACTTGAAGATATGTTGTGAGAAATTAACACTAAATATTGTATATTGAATTGAAAAAGAAAAAATACATACCTTAGGTTCAAGGTCCAGTCAAAGTAATTATTGCTTCTGGTTGTTCTTTCTTAACCCCCACTCTAACCCGTGAAACATAAGTCAAGTCCCACCCTTCTGCAACTGAAGCATGATATATCATCCACATTGATATTACTGGGAGTAGTGGGCATTCCTTACTCATTAACAATCGTATGAAATGATTGTCGTTAACAAATCCAATAAAGATAGTCTTCCGATTTAATGGGGGAGCTGAGTGTAAAGGTAGGAATGTGAAAGACTGGAATTTAGAATAATGAACAACCGTCACATTGTAACGTGAAATAATAATTAATCCCATATCCGGCATCATCATCCATTTGTCCAACGGTGCAGGAATTGAAGAACAATCCAAAGATAACAGAAGCTCTGATCGTTTCAAACTCCCAAACATGTTGTTATATAGAAATTCATTTACGTTGATTTCTTCGATAAGATCTTTCCTCACTTGCAACCAGTTATCACCCATGTCCAATGCTAAACTGATCACCCTGTAACCGTAATGATCGTCTCCAACCACATTTACAACATCAATAATATGAGAAGAAATATATGCAGGCATTTCTTCACGAATACATTCAAGAAAGCTATTCTTCTTTTGGTTTCTTCTTGGCAACTTCCTCCTTTTACTCTTTAGATATTCTTCCCCCTTTAATAGATGCTCAAATAAGGAGAGCTCTCTCTTTGTAGATTTGTACTCATCCATAAACTTTTTGTAACTTCCACGTGGTCTCCCTTTCAATTTAATTGGCAAACGTGGTTCTAAAGTTTGACTTGTCGTCGGTTTTAAAATTTCCCGTAGCTTTTTCTTCATTTCATTTCTTTGGGCATCACTTACATTGTTGTATTTTTTTAGCAAGCCATCCAATTCAACCTGTATGATCCCAACTGAGTCAACCTCCTCTTCCATTTTCTTTTCCTCAACCGATGAATTGTGCAAAATGAGTTGCCTCCAATGCTTATGAACCATCCATAATGGGTAACCCGAAGATTGTTGTACATATGGAATTAATTCATGAGCACAAGGTAATCTCATTGTGTACCTCATTTTGTGCAAATAGTTTGTAGAGTCCACCGCTTGACCACACTTAACCAACTCCTCCTCTTTCTTTATTACTTCCAAAGCTACAACTGAAACATGCCCAAGTAGATTAGTATATAGTGATCCCCTAAAACCTTTGTTCACCTGTATGGAACTCTGCCCAAATGATCGTTTAATCTCTGTATGCTGCAATGCTAACATTTGGTGAAATGTTTTCCATATAGCTAACAAATTACATATAGAAACTTCCAAGAATTTCTTTAAATGACTGTGTCCACCCTCCACTCGGTTGGTGGTAGAATTTCCAAAATGCAAATATTTATCAATCCAGGCACAAATAAAATACTCCTTGTATGGGTCTATCCAAGTTGTTAAAACATACTGCAAAACATTAGAGTACTTCTCCGAGTATTTCATTAACATGGAATTCAATCGGTCATTGTAATCATGTACGGTGGATGAGTAAACTAATAGTTGCCATTCAGACATAAACGCTTCAAATTCCTTTCCTTGTACAAATTTTTTTTTACAATGCGCCAGGACATTTCTATTAATATGAATTTGACATAAAATGGTTTTTGCTTCAGGAAAAACCAATTTATGGCATTTAACAATGCAATCTCTCTATCAACTATCAACACATTCGGCAATGATGTAGAAGATAACATTGTTTTAAAACAATTCAAAGCTCACTTGTAATTGTCTTCCGTTTCACTTGAAATGAAAGCAAATGCAGCATAATATGTCATATTTGTGGAAGTGATCCCTACTATGGATAGCAAAGGCAATCTATAACGATTTGTTTTATACGTGCAGTCCATTATAAAAACATCATGAAACATATTGCTTAACTGAACTGATGTTGGATGTGCAAAAAATAAGGCCTCCAAATTTTCAGTGATAGGATGTACAATATTGTAACTCGTGTACTGTGCCTCAGATATGGACTTGTAAAGAAACTGAATAGGAGACCCTCCTTCCAACTCCTTAAATAATTTAATTTTTTCATTGTAAATTGTTCGCATGACAAATGTATTTGAGGAGTTTCTTTTCTTTAACACTGATAATATTTTTCTGGGCTTTACACCAGATACATACATTTCTGCAACAATTTTTTGTTCCTCGACATTTAATCTACTTGCGTAACTGTGTGCTTCAAGATGAACAAAAGTATGATTATGCAGTACACAGTTGACTTGTACTTTCCACTCATCTACCTCCGATTTTTTTGTCCTACTAAAGCAAACGGACAACCACATCTTTTAGAGCTTGTTTTTCTTAAATTTCTCTTAACATAGCCCTTTTTCTGTTGATTATCCCTCGGAAAACCACTTCTATCACAACCTAGAAAAACCCTTGGCCTGGGTCTACCATCAATCTTATCCGCTCTTTGAATGGTAACAATGAATCCCAACCCCGTGGCAATATTGCGAACCCATTGAATTAATTCTTCTTTACTAGGAAAAAATGCGTCCATAACAAAATGCACTCCTACATCTACTTCCATCCTATAAAATTACACGTGCATTAGGAAATAAATTGACTAACACTTAAAAGATCATTTGACCAGAATTTCCATACCTGCCAAGTATTGTTGATAACAGATGTTTTGGCCAAGACTTGCGTAAGTAGAATAATGAAAACAATAGCCTGCAAAGCCTAGACTTTCCAGTCTATCTATAGCCCAAGGAAATGGTATTAGCAAACATAATTACTCAAACATTACTAAAATGGAAGAAAGATAGAAAAACTAGCATTCAAATCACTGATGATCCAAAATCTTGTAAACATATTTATTAAAATTCAATAAAAATGAATTAACCAACTAAAAAATTCACTCCAGAATAATATCACTCATTATGTTTTTTATGAGGCTCAAATTTATGAGGCTTAAATTTAAACTCTCAAATCATTAAGCATATGTGCATTAAGACCAATATGGTCCTTGACATGCATACACATGCAACAATGTATGGGACGTGAGAAAGTAAATGCCTTAAATAATTCCCCACTCAGACATCACCCCTGTATTCACATGCAAGTCTTGGACTGTAGATTATGACAAAATTGAAGTGCTAAGCTACAGATGTACATAATGCTGAAGAATTTCTAGAAAAAAAAATCATGGTATGAAAAAAGTTCAATTTTCACTTCAATAGAGGTAAATGAAACTTTCCAATGCAATAAATTCGGGAGCAGGGATCACATTATAACATGGATCACATTATAACAGGGATCACATTATAACAGGGATCACATTATATGGGTATGTGCATATGATTGCAGTAAAAATGAAATTTAACTAAAAAAGAAGAACAGGGATCACATTATAACAGAACACAGGGATCAAATTAGAACAGAACGATTATATCCAAAACATTATTGTCAAGTTACAAGCAACCCAGCAAACGGAGAAACTGAAATTTACCTTCAAAAACCTTGAATCTGGTATGAGGAAAGAACTAGATCTGTGATCTCCCAGGTTTTGTGTGAAAACAAACCTCCAGTGCCACCTATATTGGAGGTTACCATTTTTCCAAGTGAATATCTAGCAGGCAATGTCAAGAAAAAATTGCAGAGAAATGCAAATAGGGCAAGGGCAAGGACAACCTCTGAAATCGGCAGAGAAACCTTCGATCTGGAGGGGGCGGCGGTGGAGAAGGCCAGGGAACTTGCAAGGGAGGAGCTGCGTACACGAAGCCTAGCGAACGGAGCCCGGTTGCGGCAATGTCGACCCAGGAGCCCGGCGAACGGCGATCTGGTGGAGGCGGCGACGGAGAAGGGCAGCGAGCTCGCGAGGGTGAAGGCGCGGCGACGTACACGAGGCGGCGTCGGGTTGGAGTGCGGGTAAACATAAAATTATTTTGGATTTTAGGGTTTTTAAGAAGATTTGGCTAAATTTTTGGTGTGCCAATAGCGAATACGGGGGTGCTTTTAACGTTACCCTATATATATTTATATCAGTTTGGGAATATCTATAAATAGGCTCCAATACAACGCGTAGAAGAGGCGAAATTTTTGTGTCCGGGTTCCCGGTTGGAACCGGAATCAATGAGAAGGCTTGAATGCATGGGCCCCGTGCAAAAATGTATGTTACACTCCTAGAATGCGTGGGCCCCACATGCCTTTTAACAGTGATCCAAAGCTCCCGGACCTAGATTTCAATACGGGCTCCGGTTCCAAAAATCTCTCGTAGAAGAGAGCAGCGCCGAAGTCTGGGAAGGTTCAACAACACGTGAAAATAGTAGGATAGAAGCAGGGCTGCGATCTCCTATTGACACAGATTCCTTCCTTGCAACAGTACAAGCAAAGGTGAAGGACTGCTTTTAAAAAAAACACGTGAACATCACCAACAACGCCTTTCAAATTTATGCGGACTGCTCCAGCGGATTGCTCCTTGCGAACTCCAAAATCTGCGAATTGAAGGTCTCAACAGCATCTTGGCGGACAGGATTCTTGGCGAGCTCCAATAGTAGGCGGCAAGCGGTTCTGTTGAAGTTGTTTGCGGGTTGAAACTTCTTGCAGACTGTAGCTCCGGGGATTTATGAGTTTTACATGTATTAATGTGCGTGAATGCGTGGAGTCAAGTCTAACATAAAGTGTGATGTGTGGTGTTGTAACATTGTGTGTTGATATATTAATGCGAGACGTTGTTTCTCCACTTGTATGTAATAGCAAGAATATTTGTTCGACTTAATGGGTGCCCATCTATGCTTCCAACAAACCTCACCTGTCCGCCGAGATTGCTGCCAACCTCACCTTTCCACCGAGATCGCTATCAACCTCATATGTCTGCCGAGATTGCTATCAGCATGACTCCGTCGAATTGACTGCAAAAATCGTCGCTTCAGTCGGAAATCGCAGAAATTGCGTGACTTACTTGACCGCAAAATTGCTGCCTCAATCTGAAATCAGCTCGCGACCTACTTGATCGAAAAATCATGCGACCTACTTCACTTTCCAGCGAAACAACTCGCCGACCTACTCGGCCCAAGTTCCCTCTCCAGAACAGCCCACCAAATCTTCTTCCTTCATACCCAAGTAGCAACCAAGCAACCGTCTATCCCAATAGCAACCTTCTCCACTTTCCGGAGAGCTTCGACTTTTCTTTTTTTGTTGAGCAGTCGCACCTTTAAATCAAGCCCAGAAGGCTGCTTATCAAAAGTGGGTTGATATTAGTTATGAGAGAACATCTACAAGTGTCAATCTACAGAATTTGCACTTTCTCCACTTTCACGTCTCTGCATTACTCCTGATGGTACAAACTACAGAATTTGGTACAAACTCGCATCCCTACAACAATGGCTGACAAAGCAACTTGCAAGGCCCACCTCACATTACTTGAAACATTGACTTATGATGAGCATCGGGCGATCGATGTCATTCTTCAGTCAATTTCCTCTTCAATCATGTTGCAACTTGAACTTTATGACGCCGCGACCTCTATGTGGAATCATATTCAAAAATATTTCACTCTTACTGACAATGTGCGTGATTTCGAGCTCTTTCAAACCATTCAGTCTACCTGTCAAGTAAATCTTTCTATTTGTCAATGCCACATTATAATACTTGACCTTTGGAACTAGCTTAGCATCATGGAGCCAACACCTCTTCCATGAGACACAAGTCCTTTCTATCAGCAGTATCTTACTCTCTGTGATTGAAGCCGACTATTGTAGTTCCTCATGCATCTCGGGCCTGAGTTCCAGACTTTTGTTGGCATACTTCTTCAACGCTCTCCGCCTCTTTTGGATCTCACCGTCAATGAACTCTCTGTAGAGGAAAATTGCCGCCTTGCTTTTGAGGCTGGCTCCCTGTTGAAACCAACTATTTTGGTCACTCCTCTTGTTGCTCCTCTTATAGGTGCTCCTGTGGCCGCAATCACTCGTCCTCCTCTACGGTCGTTATCAAACTCTAGAATCTGTCAATTTCGAATTGTGTTTGCTTCCCTTGGGCAGAAATGGTGCAACGAGCACAAACGCTATGGAAATCATACCACTCAAGAATGCTTTGCTCTTGCCAACCACAAGGCAAGCCGTGGGCCACTATTTTCCCAGTCGCCCCACTCCTCGGGCGACAACCACTTATCTCTCACCAACCTCTTTTACAAAACAGATGCAACAACTTATGGTCATGATGCAGGTCAATAACTTATCCTCTAACACTAGTTCTTCCTCCATTGTTGTTGTTGTTACTTCTGCCTCTTGAATTTTGGACTCGTGTGCTTTCTATCATATGGCGAATGATGATAGTCATCTCTCCTCCCTTTCACCTATCTCATCCTCTTCCTCTATTTGCACTTTTGACATCACCTTACTTCCAATTCAGGGTCGTGGACATCTTTAAGTCCACTCTCACTTTATTATTCCTCATGTCTATCATGTTCCACGATTTTCCATGAATCTTGTATCTATCTCTCAACTTACTAATCAAAATTTCAATGTTTCTTTCAATACTTTCACTTGTTTCATGCAGAACTCCAACATGGGGAAGGTTTTTGGTAAGGGTCATTGTCATAACGGTCTCTACTATATCACCAGTCTGCATCTTCTGCTTCCTCCATCAACTATTATTGCTGTCACACCTATCTCAACCGCCACCTCCTCATGTGATATTTGACATCGTCTACTTGCCCACGTATCACTACCACGAATACAACTACTTGCTTCCTTTGGTTCTATGGGTTCTGTTAATGCGAAAATGCTTAATCCTTGTACTCATTGCATTCGAGGTCATCAAATTGCCTCATCTTTTCCCTCTAGTAATTCTATTATTGTAGCTCTATTTGATTTAGTTCACTCCGATATTTGGGGAACTTCTCCTCATATTTCAAAAGGAGGAAACAAATATTATGTTATTTTTGTTGATGACTACTCTCATTTTACTTGGTTATATCTTTTGAATGTTAAGTATGATGTTTTTTCTAAGTATGTTGAATTTCCTTCTATGGTAACTATGTAATTTTCTTGTAAAATTTAAACACTACATTCTGATTCTAGGGAAAATATCTCTATCACCAGTTTGAATTGTTCCTCTGATCAAGGAACTCTTGCTCAATAATCATGCACTTACACTCCTTAGCAAAACAGAGTAGATGAATGACAACATAGACATATATTTGAAGTGGCATGATCAACTCTCCTCACCTCATCGGTACATATCTAGCACTGGGCAGAAGCCGTTCTTACCAGTATATTTTTAATAAATAAAATACGTACCCCCAATCTGCAAAATATCTTATCATATGAATGACTTTATAATAAGGTCCTAACTTACTCCCATTTGAGAGTTTTTGGGTGTACTTGTTTCGTCAAACATCCCACAATTGAATGGGATAGGTTATCACCTCACTATGTACGTGGCATGTGTCTATTTGGGTTATAGTGAACAACACAAGGGTTACATATGTTATGACCATGTTGCTAAATACATGTGTATCTCCCAACATGTGATTTTCCTTGAACATCTTGCCTACTATGCCCTTCCTAATCTGTCTATCTCATTTGCACCATTTAATCCCGAAGATCTCATTTTTCTTGATACTCTACAACCATCTACTTCTCAAGAGCCCATCTCCACTACTCCCAATGTTCCTAATACTGATATCAACTCTCTATACGACTCAGAATCCTCCAAAACCTTTGATTCACACTTCAATACTAGTGAACCACCACAGTCTTTAATTTATCATTGTCGCTCTACTCGCACACACAAACCTCCTAATCGTCTCAGCCTATTTTCCTCCCTCACTCCAGTCCTCCAAGCCTTTCTTTCGACTTTATCTGGTCATCAGAAACCCATTTTAAGAGGTAGCCTATATACTTATTTGGCAACATGCGATAGATGAAGAATTACAAGCCTTGACAAAAACCAATACTTGGGATTTGGTCTTGCCTCATAAGGGCACTCGACTTATCAGTTGTAAATGGGTATACAAAATCAAACTCTAGCTTATAGCACTATCAACAAATATAAAGCACACTTGGATGCTCGTGGTTTCCAACAGCAATATGGTATTGATTATAATGAAACATTTGCCCCTATTATAATGATGACCACCATCTACACTATTCTTGATATTACTTCTATTCGTTCATGGGACATAACTCAGCTTGATGTCAAGAACATTTCCTCCATGTCAACCTTTTTGAAAATTTCTATATGTCACTACCCCCAGGAGTTAAACATTCATCTAGACAAACATGTCATCTTCATAGGGATCTTTATGGTCTCAAACAGGCCCCTCATGCTTGGTTCTCAAAATTCACCACTGCTATATTAACCTTTAGCTTTACTTCCAATCTCTCTGATCTGGCATTGTTTACTCACAACTCTGGCACTATCTTACTCTTGTATGTTGACGATATGATCATCACAGGAGGAAACTATTGGTATATCCAAGAAGTCAAGACTTATCTCAATGTGTAATTCAAAATAAAAGAGCTCGGACAACTTCGATATTTTCTAGGTCTTGAAGTTGATCACTCTTCCAAAGGATACATTTTATCTCAACAAAGTTTATCACTGAGATACTTGATCGTGCTGCTCTAATAGATGACTACACTACTACAACTCCTCTAGAACTAAATGCTAAATTGTGTCCTTATGAAGGATAAATCCTATCTGACCCTTCTAGATACATGCAACTAGTTAGAATGATAGTATATCCCACTTTCAATCGGCTGGACATTTCTCATGCTGAGCACATCTTCAGTCAAATTGTTTCACAACCACTGGGAAGTCACTGTACGACTCTTCTTTGCACTTTGCGATACATTTGCGTTATAAGCACTAGGTCACTATTTTTCGACGCAACCTCCTCTCTAGATCTTCGTGATTATTTTGATGCTGATTGGGCTAGTAATATATCTGATCACAAGGCTACCAATGGGTATTACATCTTTCTGTTGGATCATGCATTCTACATCCCTTAGTTTGAGAATAACAAATCTTGCTATGTATTTGATCATGTTTGTTTATAGTGTGCTAAAACAACATGTATAATTCCTCTATAAGTGTGATACAAAGAAAAGTAAAAAAGCTCTGGAAGAAGAGATATCATGGGCAATATTAATTTCGCAGGGGCGATAGTGCACGATTGTCCACCATCACTACATGATCTCCCATATCACGCATGATCTAGTCCATGACGCACATGATCTATCAATATCACTTGGAGATATCAATATCATGAGCGATAGTACCACGATCCATCACATTCACTGTTTTGATCACCATGATCACCACTGTGTGGGCCACATGTCAGTATAACACGCTTCCACCAGTAGATACCTGCCGAAGTCTATTTAAAGCTGAGATTTCATTGTATAAGGTTACACCTTCAGAAGCTTTAACTCCTACATTCTCTCAGAGCCTTCATCCCCGAATTCAGATCACTCCCAACACCATCCTTGTAATTCAAGAGTGAAATGGATACTTTGCAGGCTTCAACTCCGTCGATGTTCATGGTGATTTTTCATCTCCTTCAGAGCTCTACTTCATAGGGAGTCTTTAATTTTTGTTTATAAATTGTACTCTTTCATTTTCATTTGTAATAGTAGAGAATTCGTCATCTTGTGTGTGGCGGCTAAGCCTCATATGGTTTAGGGGATAATTCACCTCCTTGTGTGCGGCGATTAGGTCAAAGATAGATTTAGGGGGAGGCTAGAGGTCATATCTGAGAAAGATAAGCTATAGTCGACCAGTCTTTGGGAGAAAGACCAGGGAAGAAAAAAGGATTTTTTTATTGCCTATATTTTAAGCTTTATTGAAATCAAAATTTTATGTATCTTTGAGAAATAAAATCATTATTTTAAATTTTATAATTTTTTATGAGTTTGTCTCACTTAACTATTTGTAAGAAAAATCATTTTTGACAAATCATTTATCTATGAAAATTTATAAGTTTTACTTAAAATTTAAAAAATCTTATTCCCCCCTCCCGCTAAGGGGGCCATAAGATCCAACACTTTCTTGGCAACTGATAACTTCTTTAAAAGAAGTTATTTTAGCCCATTTTGTTTAATGCTACAAATATTATATTTGAGAAAAATGAATTTAAATGAGTAAAATATGATTAATTTGATATGTTGCATAAGCTTGGATATTATCATCATTTTCTTTTGTTTTTATTGTAGATATGCTAAAGAATTTGACTTGAAAAATAAAGCTAAACAATTCAATTTCCTGGAAAGTTGTTGCAATAAGTCTGGATCCGAATTTCAGCTTTTAAATTCAAATCTCGTCGCCAAATTTAATTTTGAGAAGAAGGGTTTTTATTCAATTTTTACAAGTAATAAAGGGGTGAAATATCATTTTAAAGTGGCTGAAATTTTACAAGAAAAACAATTAAATTTTATTAAAGCAATTTTCCATTTAGAGGACAATCTTCATAAAAGGAAGGTGAAATATTCTCATAAAGAGGGATCTGTCTTGGATCAAAAAAATGGAGGGCTGAAAAGGGATTTTGGGCCACCATCAAGAGGTTGACCACTACTTGGGGAAGGAGGAAGCCGGTGGCTAACACATCTTGGAGTAGGAGACGACTCTTGGGAAAAAATTAGGAGGAAAATTCATGCAGTATTTGATCTTTAACCATCATGTTTTGTAAGATTTTTCTAGTCGCGTGTTATTTTATTAGATCTCATAGTCTTTTATATTGAGAGCACTATGTGTGTTGTGATGATGAATTTCTTATAGGATTTATGTATGCTTATTAATTTATCTTTATTGAATTTATGAATTTTATCTTGGAAACTTCGATTTTTCATCTTTTTGTTATGTTTCAAGATTCAAGAGAGGATAAGCGTTGTAATTTGATGGAAATTTTATTATCGCGTTTCAAGATTCGAGAGAGGAGAAACATAAGTATATCACTAAATTTTCTATATTTTTACCGCGCGTCGAAATACGAGAGAGAAGATGCGTAAGTGAATCATAGATTCAATATAGCGTAGAAGAGAGAGATTTTATTTTCTTGCTAGCAACATTGATTTGTATTCTTCATGGTATTTGTCCACTCTGCATATGTTAGAGATGACTAGGGGATTGAAATATACGAATTTATGAAATCATGAGATAAGGATTTCTATTTTAAAATAATTGCAAGATAATTTAATTGATATTTTCATAAATTATCATTCTAATTATTCATCACAATAGTCATAAGAAATCAGAATATAAGACTACTCTTACACCTTAATAAAAGTAATTTTATTAGAAAATTGTTATTAAATTTTGTTAATATTTTAAATCATTTTCAAAATCACCCCAATTATATAAGTTTGTTTGAATTTAAAGAAAATGTTAAATTAGTATTTGCAAGCATTAGATTAGTCATCTTCTTGTGGGAATGATCTTTACTCTAATTTTATTTTTTGATCCGACATGTGCACTTGCGTATTCTACATATCCATTTTCTGAGTTATAAAGTTTTTGGCACCGTTTTCGGGTCGATTAAGTTTTTGGCACTGTTGTTGTGGTTATTAAATTTTTGGCATCGTTGTCGGGGATATTAGCAACTCTTTGATTTCTTAGAAATCCAAGAAGCAAGATGTTATATCTCGATGTAGTGTTGAAGCTGAATATCGTGTCATGGCCACCACTACTGCAAAAATAACTTGGCTTCGTCGTCTGTTACAAGATTTATAGATTATTTAACTAAAAATTTATAATAACATAACTAGTATGAAAAGCAACATTTAAAATGTTTGATGGCCTGATTTTCACTTGAATGATACCCAACCTTAAAACTATTTTAGGAAATGTTGATGTTCCTTATAATTGATTCAATAAATTGTCTATCATTGATGATATTTGTTTTTATTGTAATTTTAGGGCGCAGCTATCAGCACCACAGTTTTGGCTATTCGTACCGCACTTTCTCCTAATTTTTCGTGTCTTTTGAAAATACGCCGTGTACATGCATTTTTAGGGAAAGTGTTCAACACGAAAGTTGTAGATCTCGACGAGATCTACAAATTTTGTGTTGAACACTTTTCCTAAAAATGCATGTACAAGGCGTACAGGTTTCGCGCCTTTGGGAAATACGCCTTGTACATGCATTTTTAGGAAACGTGTTCAACACGAAAGTTGTAGATCTTGTCGAGATCTACAACTTTTGTGTTGAACACTTTTCCTAAAAATGCATGTGCAAGGCTTATTTCTAAAGACACGAAAAATTAGGAGAAAGTGCGGTGCAAATAGTCAAAACTGCAGTGCGGATAACGGCGCCCTAATTTTATTTAATGATCTATAATTGATGCACATTCATGTGCTATTATCCTTTTTTTGACAAATATTAAACCAACACACTATGATGACACATTAGGGCAAATAAACCTTTTGTCCAAAAATAGTAATTTTATCTTTAATTCATGTAATTAGATTATGACCAATTGACATGGAGCTTTTGATACTAGTTCTGTTCTACCGATCCTCTAGATTGATAATGAGTTTTCAATATCAGAAATATATGTCAAATGTTGGGGGTTTGGTTAGTTCGGATCGAGATCCGAACTGGATCTTAATTTGGTTCACTTTTCTTCAGGACACATTGAGACCTAATTTATCTCTCTGCTGAATCCTATGAAGAAGGTATGAGCTACTCATCGTTCATGTTTACGAACCACGAGTGAGAGCAGGAGAAAATTTGCATAAGGGAGCACCCCGCAGGAGATCCACGATCCCGACTGAAAGTGAGGGATAGATCTAACTAACTCTAGAGGTGGGGGGGGGGAGGGGTGAATAGAGTACTAAAAACTTTTAGATAATTTTTATAACGGATCTCTTCTAGACGAAGTACTAAAAACAATGTCGTAGGTTGAAGAATATACACGATCTCTTCTAGACGAGATTCCCACCCGGCCCGGATTGTCATGTCGAGAGAAAGAACCTGACCTAGATTCATCATCTCAATTCCTAGCTAACCGCATGATAATTGGAAGAGAGGGGATTTGTCAAAGCCTTCTTGATCAGGTTCGTCCCAATTCATAATGGAAAGGAGAGAAAGCGCCCTGCCTCTTCCGTCAGGTAATGGTTTGCTGATAGGAGACTTCGCTATCGCTCGCCTTCTTTCTCAACCCTAAACAATGAGAGGCAACGTTGCTTGCATCTGGCACGGTGGTGTTGTCGGTGTGAAGTCGAATGGTTGGCACGGTTGTAATGACTCGATAAGCTTTGAGTTGAGTGAGAGTAGGGCGTGCTAATCCCCGACCTAGGGAAGTGTCAACAAAGGGATAGGGATAAGGATTCGGCAGTCAAGGCATCTATATCTATTTCATGAAGAAGATTCGCAGGCGAAACAGAAAGAACTCTTAGGCGCAGCTAGGAAGAATTTCTAGAGTAAGGATTCTCAGTTTCAGTTCAATTCCCAGGGCTGTCCTAGCCATCCACTGCCCCTTGACCACACTCTCCCTTGTAGCCCTATTAAAGACTTCTATTCTCTATATAGGGAGGTGTATGTGGGCTTTTTGACTAATACTCTTGCTTCCCTTAAATAGTAGGTGTACCTAAGAATAGCATTACTCCTTTAGTGGGATCCACAGGGAGTCCCTCGGACTCGGAAAGTTCTAACGAAAATGGCTAACCCAATAGCAGATTCCGCAGCTGCCACCGTTGGAACCAATGAAGCAAATGATTGACCCATCATATCATCCGAAGGAACGACGAAAGACTTGACAACAAAAGAGCACGCGGAATACGATCAAACAAATAGCTCTTCTGGAAATTGACAAATTAGTCCACGACGAGAGCTCAGAGAAAACCGAGTGACGATTCCTAGAAGGTCGGGTATAGTAGATGAAAAAAGAGATTGAAATATTCTCGACTTCAACCATCCACTATAGCTTAGACCCGTATGGAGCCAACCGTCGCAGTCTAGATATGGCATGGGGACAGGGAGACAGTACCGCGTGTCCGCGCAACCTATCGCTTCTCCACGAGTCAGATCCGTAGTTCGCTTCGCTCGCCTTCAGATCATGTTCTTGTAGTACATAGCGCACTTTCCTTACAGATCAGCACATTTGAATGCTTCTGACGTACTCGCCGGCGAAATAAGCTCTTTAAATCCTGCTTTAGTGACCTTTGTCTAGTGAGCAGAAGGCCCCTACGTACACCTACCCGTTGACAGCATTTGCATGCAATCTCAAGTTTTCGAATTGGAGAAATCTTTGGGTGCTCAGATTGAGTTACAGCTGGAAGACTTCAGAGTAGGATTATCCCGATCACGAGGACAAGAAGGATCCGGCTAGGTTTATTAGCAAGCCTTTCTCCCACGAAAGAAGTGAGCAGAATCTATCCCAGAATAGAAATTGGGATCAATTTTGCTTGCGGGAATCACGCACGCTTGGGCTTGATTCTTGCTGGAGGCCCTACTACTACTTTCGATGAACTCTCTCAACGTGCTACTGGAAGCAGGGCAAACCTGATTGAACAACACGCATATGCTAATATATATATATATATATATATATATATATATATATATATGTGTGTGTGTGTGTGTGTGTGTGTGTGTGTGTGTGTGTGTGTGTAAAGAGAAATATCACAGCACAGAAAATAAACAAGTAAAAGACAATCCAGACGACACAAGAAATTTATTGTGGTTCCCCAATAAACCTGGGTACATCCACTCTTCTACCACCCTAGTAGGAATCCACTACAGGTTTTTGTTCATGTGCCTTGCCACCACAGGTTTTTGCTCAGGTTCCCTGTCACCACAAGATCTATTTTTATAAGAGAGATCTAGCAACCCTTTGAGCTTTTGATCAGTTGCCGAAAAACCAATCTCAAGTTTATTGATCAGGTGACTTGTGAACCAAAAAAGCTAACTTTTGAAGGGAGTTAAAACCTTGTACACAGTGAAAAGGAAAAGTAAAAAGATGTTGTCTTCTCTGTCTCAAAGCTCTGAGGAGACTAGTGAAATTGTTGATGATGCCAAAGCTCTCCCTGAGTTGTATGGATCTGATCAGGAGTGGAAGCTTTGCTTCAGGGTGTAGGCCTTCTTTGTAAGCTTCTCCTTCCAGTAAATGTCTCTGAGAGATGTGAGCTTTTTGGTCTCATATTGAAGATGAGTTGCTGAAAGAAAGCTTGAAGAACAGAAAGCTAATTCTCTAAAAAGTATATCTGTAGTTTTCCGTGTCTCTAAGAAAACCTTGTGTGTCTATTTATATCACTTATGGAAGAAAAATTTCTGATAAAACTTATATATTGTCAGGAATTCTAGAGAAATTCAAATATTTGAATTCATTCTGAACAACTGGAGCATTCCCTGGAATGATAGCTGCCTTGGAAAAGGATTAGCATTTAACAATGTGATTAAATCCATATTTAATGCTGCCTCCAAATGACTATATTCATAAGAATATTTAAGCATTAAATATCAGAGTCATTAGCTGTCTGCATTTAAGACTTGATAATATTCTGCCTTCAGAATATAAAAATATCCTAAAATTAAGCCTGAAAAATAATCAGCTTCTGGAAAGAATAACTACCTAAAACATTGCCTGGAAATCGTCGAACTGAGCAAGAGATTCATCAACCTGAGCTTGGAGATCGTTGAGCTGAAGCTGCTTATTTGTCGACCCGAGCTCAGAGATCGTTGAGCTGAAGCTGCTTATTCGTCGACCTGAGCTCATAGATCGTCGACCTGAGCTTGACTTTCGTCGAGCTGAGATGACAGAGTTGAGGTAGAAGATCGTCGACCGGAGCTCAGCTTTCGTCGAGCTCAACTCAGAGTTAGAACCCTGAGTTTGTCGAGCTGAGCTTGACTTTCGTCGAGCTGAGTTCGACTTTCGTCGAGCTGAGTTCGACTTTCGTCGAGCTGAGTTCGACTTTCGTCGAGCTGAGTTCGACTTTCGTCGAGCTGAGTTCGACTTTAGTCGAACTGAATTGCAGAACTCTGAAAACTTCTAAGGCAACTAACCCTGGAAAAACCTATGACCCAGACTATACATAATGGGTCAGTCTAAGAACCCTAATAGTAGTCCTTTCCCAAATCTAAATCAGGGTTCCAATAATCTCCCTCTATTTGGGTGAGGATACTATTTATACAAAATATAAAGCAAGAAATATATCTAGCAAAAATAAGACATTCAGCAGATATAAATAATTGTGTCTTGTGAAAATATTCATAATAATAATAAAATTCAGAAAGCATAAGCAGAAAATTATGAATCTTTCTTTGGAGCATTTCAGGTATCTGAAGCAGGTTTTGTAAAAACCATTTTTATTTTTGGATCAACAGCTTGCTGTTGCGTCATCTTCATATCTTGAGTACCAAGAATCTTCATAGATGCAACTCTGGGCAATACAACTTCTGGATGCAAGTTCATATAAGTATCAACATTAAAGAGATTTTTTACCTGATATTTCTCCAATTCCTTCTTCCTGTAAGATGACATGGTAGAAAATTTAGAGGAATCCTTTCCTTCTTCCTTGGCCTTTCTTATCTGAGATAGAGCTATCAGCTCATTAAACCTGGAAATTCTATAATTAGGATCTAACTCTGGATCATAAGTAGGAGAGAGAGGCCTCTTTGGACTTGATTTGTCTTCCTAAACACCTTGATCTGTCTACTAGCTGCTTTGACTATCAGGCTGTTGCTGCTGTTTTCCCTGCTGGCTGCTGGATAGAGTTTCTTACCTTGAAGGTCTGTCTTTATTACCTTGAGTAGGTCTTGACTGATGGGAATGGGAAGTAGACCTTTGAACTTGAGAAGAACTTTCTGCTGATCCTGCTGCAGGAGGAGGAGGAGGAGGTCCTCTCCAAGACTTCTGAGGAGAATGGTATCTTTTCATCTTCTTTCTTCTCTTTTGTTCATTTTTAGAAAGTCTCATACAGTAAAGAGTATCTGGAGTGAGTGTAATATTGTGCATAATGTAATAGGGGGTATCTGCTGTTGGATTTGGTTTTGGAGCAGCCCTGAATGAAGCCTTTTTCTTCTTAAACTTCCTTTTCTTAGAGCCAACATCCTCTGCATCATTTGATTCATCATCATCAGATTCATCTGATTCATCTGCTGGATTGTCATAGAGATCATCTAATTGTTTCATTAACTTTGAATCATCCATAGCTATAGCTGCTGGCTGTACATGCTCAATTTATATAACAGCTTGTTGAATGGGTAAATTCTCTTATTCCATATCTTGTAGAATGATGTCATCAAGATTTGGCAAAGGAGTTTCATCCATCACATAAGTGGGAGGTGAAAAACCTTGCTTTATAACATCCATTGAATTATCAACTATTGTATCCACAGAAACAGAAGAGATAGTAGTAGAAGAATTTATGAAGCTAGATTGAATCTTTTCTATAACTTAAATATCTATAGGTGTAGAGTAGCATATTATAGCTTTTTGATAGACTGAAAAAGCTGGGAGATAACTAGGAATAACATTGTTTAGAGAATCAGAAGCTGAAAACAGAGAAAACAAATCAACTGTGGGATTAATAAATATATCACCATCAGTGATAACCTTTGGAACTGAAAAATTTGTTGCTTCTTCATCTGAACATACTGCAATCATTTCAATATCATCAAGAATTTCAATTACTGCTGCTGCTAGAATTGTTACTCCTGCTGTATCTACTGTTGATATTGCTACTACTATTGTTGCTACTGTTGAAAGAGGAGCTTCTTCATTGGACATCCCCCCTGCCTGGATTTAGAGAGCCCTGAACCCAGGCCCCTAGAAGAAGGGACAGAGGAGGAGGAATCTAGCTGAGTAGTTAGAAGGGAAATAGAAGTAGCAAGAGGTGAAATAACCTCATCTATGATCTTTTTAAGAGTGGGTGAAATGAATTTAAGCAGATCATTGGCAATGTCAGAGAAATCCAAAAATAGTGGATCAGGAGTAGAGGAGGTATAAGGGGATCTGTGACCACAGTTGGAACATATTGAGGATGCTTGAGGGATGTCTGAATGTAGGAAGGTTGGAAATGTTGGTGGAAGAATTGATGGAGGGATGATATTAGGTAGTTCATCTGGAATAGGTTCCTAAACTTGTGAAATAGATGGAGAGTGTTGTGGAGATGGAGATGAGAGTAGATTGAAAGTTGGAGCTGACAAAAGTGGATTTGGATGAGGAGAAGTGGATGGAATGTCATCAATATATGATGGAAGAGGTGATTGAGGAGGTGGAGATGGTGAATCCTCAGGAATATGGATTGGTGAGTGTGGAGGAGATGGTGGTTGAGATGGTGAGGTAGGAGGGATGGAGGTAGAAGGTGTGGTGTGTCATGAGAGGGAGGAGGAGTGCTTTTTCAGTGGTTGTTTCAGCCCTTGTGTCCTCTGAATAATCCTAGAAGATAGTGGAGGGCTTGGAACCTCTCCCATCTACCAAATAGGGAAATTAGCATGAGAGGGAGGAGGAGTAGAAGCTTTTTCAGGGGTTGGGAAAGTGGTTGTTTCAGCCCTTGACCTATCTTATCTGTCCTCTGTTCTAATTCATCTTCTCCATTAACAAATCCAAAAAAGCAATCCTGCATATATTCTTTAATCTCTGAAGATGAAGCTCTGGAGGGCTTAGGATTCCAAGTCAATATCAAAACCAGCATCAAACTTCATCGCTGAACCTCTCAAAAATAGCCATGGAAAGCGCTACTAATTATAGGTTTTCAGAAGTTGAAAAGGAAATACGAAAAATAAAAGCTTCAAACTTAGTTCGGAAAAATCTTATAAAGAAATAAAAGTCGTCGACCTAAGTTTGAAGAGAGGGAAACCAATTCGTCGTTCTCCGAGGAAAAATTTCTGAAACAAAAGTCTTCCGTTCGACGAAAAGTTTCACAAAAGATTTCATCATCTCCGTTGACGAAAAAATGAGTGTTCAAATGATCTCCGTTCGACAAAAGGTGACCAGGGACCTCAGACAAAAATCAATAGCCTTCTCCATTAATCATACCTCTGATTTGGCAGATACTTCTTTTCCTAATGGTTTGGTGAAAATTTGCCTTTGTAAATTAGTACAGTAAAGTCAAGATTAATTTTATTTTTGTCCACCAATCTAGAAATAATGTCTAATCCTATATGTTTGTCACTGTAGCCTGGATTTTGTCAATAGAAATTGCAGATTTACAAAAGATAGAATTAAAGTTGAAACCATTTAGAAGCTGATTTTTCCACAAAATTTGTGAGCAGCAACTAATAGAATCAAAGAAAGTTTGTATGCAAAACCAGGACACATTCAAGAAACCAAGTTTCAGCTTTTCCTATCAACTCTACATCCAACAAAGTCCCTGAGAAGACTTCTTGTTGGATACCAAACCAGATTAGACAACCTTTTATATATCTTAAAATCCTTTTTAATAAAATAAGGTGAGACTTTAGGATTGACTTAAAATAGCACAGATATAAGTAGCAAACATATGTCTGGCCTAATTGATACAATATGCCAATAATGCTCTATATGTTTTCATCAATGGCCCTGTTCATCAGAATCAACTACAGCATTAAATTGCATGGGTGTCTTCATGGCTGAAACATCAGACATCCCAAATCTTTTAAGTAGCTCCTTAGCATACTTAGACTAGGATATGAAGATACCTTTAGGGGGTTGCTTCACTTGAAGACCAAGGAAGTAAGATAGTTCACCCATGCTGCTCATTTCAAACTTTGAATGCATCAGGTCAGAAAACCTTTTACAAAGTTTGGAATATGCAGAGCCAAATATTATATCATCTACATATATTTGAACTAGTAAAACTTTTGACTTATGATGTCTAATAAATAAAGTCATATCTATAATGCCTCTAATGAACTTATGCTTTAAAAGAAAACTAGCCAAGGTCTCATACCAAGCTCTTGGAGCTTGCTTTAGACCATAAAGGGTTTTATAAAGCTTAAAAATATAAGAGGGATGAGTTGAAGAGATAAAACTTGGTGGTTGTTCAACATATACTTCCTCTTTTAGTTCTCCATTTAGAAATGCACTTTTGACATCCATTTGATAGACTTTGAAATTTTGATATGCAGCATAAGCAAGAAATTTTGCCTCAAGTCTTGTATAGGGGCAGGTCTGGCATAATGCCTTGCTGTGAAAGCCTTGGGCTACCAATCTGACTTTGTTTCTTACAATTCTGATCCGGCTTGTTCCTAGCCAATTTAATTTCAATGACTGGGTAGTTTTTGGGTCTTGGAAGTAAATTCCAAACTTTATACCTCTAATAGGTTCCTCTTGCATTGCAATAATCCAGTGGGGATCTTTCTCTGCATCTTTTAGGTGAGGCTATTTGGAAATGAAGCAAGCCTAATCTTGGTTGAGTTGAATGCCTTGCTCCTTAAGATATGTGATCTTAAATAGCAAGATCTGGGTAGAGGGTTCTTCAACCACTTGTGGTGTTATTCCCTTATGGAATCATTTGCCATAATATCTTCACATGAATTTTGAATTTCTTCATCATTGCCGTCTTACTGTTGAAAAATTAATGTCCTTGTGATTAAATCATCATTTTCTTACATAGATTTGGTACCTGTAACTTTCTTAGAAGAATCCTTTCCTTGTGAAAAGACCCAAAATACATGCATAGTTTCATTTTGAATGATTTATTAAACACTGAGCCTTGCTAACTTGTAGAAAAATTTTTGGCTTCAAACTTTCTAAGATATTTCTTGTTATTATTGGAAGTAAATACAACCAAATCTTTAAAATAATTTATTTTAATTTCTTCCCTTTAAGTAATTCTAGGGGGTCTTACTTTAGCTTATTAATTAGACTTTTATTCAGAACAAATTGATTGCTTAGTCTTGCCCAAAAGGATAGGGGCAAGTGAGCTTGCAAGTAATGTCCCTTGATTCATCAGGGTTCTATTTTTCCTTTTAGCTACCCCATTTTGTTGAGGAGTTCTAGGAGTAGAAAAATAATGTCTGATACCTTCCTTCTCACAAAATTCTCTGAGAAGATATTCATCTTCATTACTTCTGATCGATATAATTGAGGCTCAATTGGATGCTCTTAAGAAAGTCTGTAAGAATTTTAAAGTTATCTGACTTATTTCTAAGAAAGAAAATCCAAGTGAATATAGAGAAATCATCAACATCTAAGGTATATGACTTCTCTCCCAAGCTCTGTCTGTAATAGGTCCAAAGAGGTCTATATTACCAAGTACAAGTTGATGAATCACTTTTATTAATGGATTTGAAACTATTTTTAGTTTGTTTGCCTTTGACAAGCCACGCAGAGTCCTTCCTTCTTATAGGACAGAAGGTAGTCCCGACAAGGTTGTCCTTAGATAATTTAACTATGGAGGTTTATGCCTAATCTCTTATCCAATCACTAATTTGACTAATCTGATTAAATAAACAAATCAGATTTAGCAGAATTAAAATTAACTAGATAAATGTTACATTGTCTAATTTTAGTTAAAATAGTTTTGTTTTTTAAAGTATGAACATAAACTCTTATTAAATGTTACCTGATAACCCTCAACAAGTTGGCTGATAGGTAGTTAGTTGACCACTTACATATGCTACATTCTTGAATGTTACTGCTCCAATCTTGACATTTCTATATCCTTCTGTTTGTCCACAATTGGAGTCTCCAAAAATAACTTTGGGTCCATGCTTTGCTTTGAAGTCACTTAGGTTGGCCTTTGAACCTGTCATGTGTTTTGAACAGCCACTATCTAGATAATACTGTTCCTCTATGGTAGGATAGTTCTTCACGTGCATAAAAATAGGTTAGGTGTTCTTGACCCAGGTTACCTTAGGTCTTTGATTTTTTTTAAAAGAGTAACTAGAAATATAAGAGCAATCAGGTTGATCCTTATAGCCTAATGGATGATATCTCCTAGGAGGAATAATCCACTGAGTAAAAGGATAAACAAATTTTGGTCTTTGATTATTATTTTGATAAGGGTCAAAGTTTCTGTTTTGAAAATGTGAGTTCGACGAATTTAGTTGAGTTTGTCGATCTGAGTTCGACGAAAAGTATTGATTTGGTCGATCTCGATTCACAGTATGATAATACTCATTTCCTGCGTTCCATGATCGTTGATCTCTATTTGACGAAACATGTTGATTTCGTCGAGCCCCCGCTTTTGAGTAATCATACCCAAATTTTGGGTTCAGAGTTTATCGATCGCCATTCAACGCATAATACTGATTTCGTCGATCTCGGTTCGACGAATTTTATTGAACATTATTTTTATGAGATTTTTTTATTTTTCTTTGATTCTGTCTTTGGTAAAATTTCAGTATCTTTATATGTAAATTGTAATACTTATTTCTCTTTTCTTTTAGTAGATACAAATTTAATTAGTTTAGATAAGATATTTTTCTCAAGAATATGAGGCTAACTAGATGAAGCTCCCAAGCTCAGTTTGCCATTTAGCATGACATTTACTGTGCTTGTGATATTCATCAATTTGATACTTCTCCCATTAAGGGATTCTTCAAATTACTTAGCCTCAGATAATTTAGTTTCTAAGGAAAATATTTGATTATTAGCAGTTTTTAAATTTTCTTTAAGTTGTAAGTTTTCAGAAGAAACATTTTCAAATTCAATTAATTTCTCTCTCAGAAGTTTGATTTCCTTCTCAGATTTTATTAAATCATTGCATAATAGTTTAAATTCAGCTTTGAATTATTCTGCAGTAAAATCAAAAGAAGAAATTACATGATCTTCTTCTGACTCAGATTTAGCTTCAGAAATTTCAGCTTCAAAGTGACTGCATGATGCAATGATTTCCATCAAGCAGACCTCTCTGGCCTTAGCTTCTTCTTCATTCTCAATGGAGCTGGATGAAGATTCATCCTTAGATTCACTCCATGTTTCAGCAACAAAGCCTCTTTCCTTCTTATATTTGCTGGAGGAGGGCTTGTGTGAATGATTCTTAGAGTGCATCTCCTTCTTCTTTTCTTTCTTCTGGTTCTCTGGACATTCTGGTAATATGTGTCCAGGTTTTCTTCACCCATAACAGACAATCTCTTTAGTGGGAGTCTTGTCATACCTTGGCTTATCATCATTTTTGGAAGATCTTCTCCTGAAGTCCTTCCTTGCCATCTTGTAAAATCTCTTAGCCAAGAGTCTCAATAGATCTTTATTATCTGGAATGGCTTCTACTTCTTCAGTTGTTTTAAAAGTAATGCTTTGCTCTTTCCTTACTGAAGAAGAGGTTCTTTGTTCAACTTCTATGTTCTTGATGAGCTGCTCATAGGATTTGAGCTTGCCCAACAAGGTCTCTGTACAGATTTCATTGAGGCTTCTGACTTCTTTGAATGGATAGATCCTAGAGTCTCATGTGCTAGGGAAGCACATAAGGATCTTGTCATTTATCTCTGTCAATGAGATGTTCATGTCCAATGATTTCGGCTCATTGATTATGAGGCTGAGTCTATTGTACATGTCAACAACTGATTCTGCTTCTTCCTTCTTGAAGTTCTCATACTGAGAGATCAGATGTGATCTCCTTTATTTCCTTTCATCTGCAGATCCTGTAACCATCCCATTTAGGGAATCCCAGATATCCTTGTCTGAAGTACATTCAACAACTTTTTGGAATTTGTCATCAGACATAGTTTGAGCCAAAATGTTCATGGCTTTGGTATCTACAACTTTCAGATTCTTCTAAGCCTTTGTCCACTCAGGTGGTGGTACAGCTAAGGTGCTTGTTGATGCAGATGGAGTAGGGGGACCTGACAGAATAGAATTATAAATTTCTTCATCAATATAATTCATATAGAGCCTAATCCTTGCCTTCCAAAGTACAAACTTATTCATACTGCACACTGGAGGTCTAGTGCTTGAATAATCCTTATCTTGTGCCATGATATAAAAGACAAACTAGAGTAAATGAGATCTATCAAGGATCTTTTGGTTCAGGTATTAGCTTGTGAAATCAAATAATAACTCTCTGATATCAATTGAAAGTGAGTGATATATCTAACTAAATCTAAAGGGGGGTGAATAAGGTATTAAAAACTTTTAGATAATTTTTATAGCGGATTAAAATAAGTGATATATATATATAAAGAGAAATATCACAGAACAGAAAATAAACAAGTAAAAGGCAATCCAGACGGCACAAGGAATTTATAGTGGTTCCCCAATAAACCTAGGTACATCCACTCTTCTACCACTCTAGTAGGAATGCACTATAGGTTTTTGTTTAGGTGCCCTGACGCCACAGGTTTTTGTTTAGGTGCCCTGCCACCATAGGTTTTTTCTTAGGTGCCATGTCACCACAAGATCTATTTTTTAAGGGAGATCTAACAATCCTTTGAGATTTTGATCAGGTACCCAAAAACTAATCTCAAGTCTTTTGATCAGGTGATTTATGAACAAAAAATGCTAACTTTTGTAGGGATTTAAAACCCTGTACACAGTGAAAGGGAAAAGTAAAAAGATATTGTCTTCTCTTTCTCAAAGCTCTGAGAAGACTAGTGGATTTGTTGATGATGTCAAAGCTCTCTCTAAGTTATATGGATCTGATCAGGAGTGGAAGCTTTGCTTTAGGGTGTAGAACTTCTTTGTAAGCTTCTCCTTCCAGTAATGTCTCTGAGAGATGTGAGATTTTTGGTCTCAGATTGAAGATGAGTTGCTGGAAGAAAGCTTGAAGAACAGAAAGCTAATTCTTTGAAAAGTATATATGTAGCTTTCTTTGTCTTCGAGAAAATCTTGTGTGTCTGTCTATATCACTTCTCACAGGAAAACTTCTGATAAAAATTATACATTGTCAGGAATGCTAGAGAAATTCAAATATTTGAATTCATTCTGAATAGCTGGAGCATTCCCTGGAATGGTTACTATCTTGGAAAAGGATTAACATTTAACTTTGTGATTAAGTCCATATTTAGTACTGCCTCCAAACGGCTATATTCATAAGAATATTTAAGTATTAAATATCAGAGTCATTAACTGTCTGTATTTTAGACTTGATAATATTCTATCTTCAGAATATAAAAATATCCTGAAATTAAGCCTAGAAAATAATCTGCTTCTGGAAAGAATAACTGCCTGAAACACTGCCTGGAAATCGCCGAACTGAGCAAGAAAATCGTCGACCTGAGCTTGGAGATCGTCGAGCTGAAGCTGCTTATTCTTCGACCTGAGCTCAGAGATCGTCGAGCTGAAGCTGCTTATTCGTCGACCTGAGCTCAGAGATTGTCCAGCTTAGCTTGACTTTCGTCGAGTTGAGATGGCAGAGTTGAGGTAGAAGATCACCGACTGGAGCTCAACTTTCGTCGAGCTCAACTCAGAGTTGGAACCCAGAGTTCGTCGAGCTGAGCTTGACTTTCATCGAGCTGAGTTCGACTTTCGTCAAACTGAATTGCAGAACTCTGAAAACTCTTAAGGCAACTAACCCTGGAAAAATCTATGACCCAGACTATACATATTAGGTCAGTCTAAGCAACCTAATAGTAGTCCTTGCCCAAATCCAAACTGGGGTTCCAACACCGACCCTCTCCTTATTTGCTGGAGATAACCACCCCCTCCCCCGTTAGGAAAAATAGATCCAGGAAGATAATTTTAAGATCCTCAAAATATTAATCTAACGACAGAAAAGAGCGGTTACGAGGAATAATAAGAACAAAACAATAAGAAAAACCATAAATAAAGAAAACCAAATATAAAGTGGTTCCCTGAAATTGGGTACGTCCACTGCAGAAAAAATATTTATTTTATTTTCTCAAACATACAATATGGCTATAAGGGAGAGAAAAATTAAACCGAGATATTGATGACATTTTTGAATCCTCCAAGATCCGATCATACACGTTGTGAGGAAAAAGAATTTGGCAGCAAGAGAAGAGCCGGTGGCCGTGAGCCGAGCACGCTGCAGCAAAGAAGAAGCCCGTTGGCAAAACTGTAGTAAGGAAGAAGCTCGATGATAAGGAAGACGACGCCGACCACAAAGGAACACATGCGGTAGCAATGAGGAGGAGAACCCTCAGGTTTAGGCAGGTTCGAGCGACCTCTCTGTGATTCCAGCTGTCCGAATTTCTCTGTTGCATAGAGGGGGAAAACCGGCCAACTCTCTTTTTATAGACAGGAGAAACCCTAAATCGGGTATAGGAGGAGGGGGCCGACTGCTTACATGAAAAGAGATCAAATCCTTTCCAAAAAAATCCTCCTTCATCATCGGAGATTTGGGGGATGACAGATTTGGAGCGATCTTTTGGTCGGATAGGAGCTGATTCCGACGGGAATCATGGAGAGGCAGCATCACAACAATCTCCACCTTGACGGCTCTTCCATGACATGCTCCATCTAGCTGAGATAGCTCCAAGATGCCTAATGGTGACAAAGATCCAAAACAAAAGGAACTAACTAAATGAACTTCGGTCGAGAACGGAACATAAGAAAACTCCTCCAATTTTGAGTAGCACACAAACTGGACTGACGTGGCTGACTCAAAAAATCGCTCCACCATAAAGCTAAATGTCAACTACTCCACCTCCAGCAGTGGTCTCCCATAGCAAAATAAACCTATCCAGACTTCTGATCCGTGATGTGCGTACGGGAGAGAAATTGACAAATGTAGACAGACACACCAACTATGAATGCAAACAAACTGATCTTAGTATGAGGAAAATGAACCCCTATAATAACTAATCAAAAAAGGTTAATTAGACACACTCTAAGCTCATATAGAATGAGGAGTAACAAGAAAAGAACTTAGGTAATAGAGGATGACCAAACTGCATTCAGGAAATGAAGTTTTTGACAAGGAAAAATAACTCAAAAACAAGATTTATAGAAACACAAGTATAGAGATAACATGACTAAAAATAAAGGAAAAAAAACATGAACAAATGAAGTAATGATAACCAGGAAAACACAAAAGAACATAAATGCAGGAAGGCAAAAGACGATGCACAGAACAGGAAAAACTAAAGGTGAGAAAAACACTAAAGGATATCCTCATCCGCATCCTCAAGGTATAAGAATGTGAAAAGCATTTCCTTTTTGTCACCAGGGATCTTTCTTTTTTCCTTAGTCTGAATATTTTAACAATCTTTGATTACATGACCCTTCTTTTTGCAGAAGTTATAGTGAGTATCTAAACTGCCCTTAGACTTTGACTTGCCTCCTCTGTCTGAACCATACTGACCCAGGGAAAATAAACTGAACTTTCAACAATACCTGAGCTGAAGGACTTCTTACGGATGTCATCTTAGAGTAAGGCTATAATGAGCTCTTCTGTATCCAAAACATCCTTGTTGTAGGTGAGGGTAGTGATCATGCCTTTGTAGGACTTTGGAAGAGAGTTCAGGAGAATAACTGCCTTGTCCTCTTCCTCAACCCTATATTCATGATGAGACATTCTGATAATAGTTTATTAAAACTGTTCGGGTGGTCATGTAGAGAGGAACCCTCCTTTATGTTAAACTTGTACAACTTTCTCTTGAGGTAGAAGCGAATGGGGAGAGAATTCATCATATAGATACTCTCCAGCTTTAACCAAAGACCAGAGGCAGTCGTCTCTGAAAGAACTCCATATAGAACATTATCATGTAAGTAAAACTATACAGTGGACAGAGATCTAAGATCCAAATCCTCTCACATGTGATCGGTAATTCCATCATCTTTATGGTTCTTTCCTAATAAGACACAATGTAAACCTTCCTTGATCAATAGTGTTTTGATTTTCACCTGCCATAGGACAAAATTGTGCTTCCCATCAAACTTTGTAACTTCAAACTTGGCACTAGGTGTAGAAGAAGCCATAGAGACCAATCTGAAAACTCTGCATTGAGTCTGAGATGACCTGATAAAGTCGCGGATCAAGATTGGGAAAATAGGGAGCAAACCGATGTCGTCACCTACTATTGACCCAACTCGAAACGAAACCTCCAATTAGTCGTCGATCAAACCTGGCTCTGATGCCACTTGTTATGAAAAACCGGTCTACCAAGATAATTTCCAGATCCTTAAAAAATTAATCTAACGGCAAAAAAGAGTGGTTATGAGGATTGATAAGCATAAAACAATAAAAAAAACCCACAAACAAAGAACACCAAATATAAAGTGGTTCCCCAAAATTTGGTACGTCTACTGTGTAGGCAAAATATTTTATTTTATTTTCTCAAATATACAATACGGCTATAAGGGAGAAAAAGTTAAACCGAAAGAATAATGGCAATTTCGAATTCTCCAAGATCCGATTGTATACATTGTGACAAGAAAGAAATTCGGCGGCAAGAGAAGAGCTGGCGGTCGTGAGCCAAGCAAGCTGCAACAAGGAATAAGCCTATCGGTAATGCTGCAGCAAGGAAGAAGCTCAATGACAAGGAAGGTCACGCCGACCACGATGAAACGCACACGCGGTAGCAACGCAGAAGAGAACCCTCAGGTTCGGCCAGGGTCGACCGACTTCTCTGTGATTCCTGCTATTAGGATTTATCTACTGCTTAGAGGGGGAAAACCGACCAACTCTCTTTTTATAGACAGGAGAAACCCTAAATCAGGTATAAGAGGAGGGGGTCACCTGCATCCATGAAAGGAGATCAAATCCTTTCCAAAACAAAATCCTCATTCATCATCGGAGATTTGGGGGATGGCAAATTTGGAGCGATCTACAAAAAGGGGGTTAGCTAGGAACTGATTTCGATGGGAATCATGGAGAGATGGCAACACAACAATCGAGATCCAAACTGGATCTTGATTGTCAAATATTGACATATATCCGAAATATATGTCAAATGTTGGGGGTTCAGTTGGTTCGAATCGAGATCCGAACTGGATCTTGATTTAGTTCACTTTTCTTTAGGCCACATTGGGACCTAATTCATCTCTCTGCTGAATCATGTAAAGAAGGTATGATCTGCTCCTTATTCATGTTTACGAACCACAAGTGTGAGCAGAAGAAAATTTGCAGAAGGGAGCATCCCGCGAGGGATTTGCGTTCCTTACCCTCTCCTTATTTGCTGGAGACACCCCGCCCCCACTTTTGCTCTTGTTCGTTGAAGGGAACCACCAACTCCATCTTATATTTCAACTTATCATCTGTTGGTTACGGTCGGACTAGGAGGATTTAACCGCTGTTGGTGGAGAGTATTGTCGCCGACCTTGTCAGTGGTGTTGCCATAAAGGTTTAGACTGATTTGGCCTCGTCTAAGTTTAGTCATTGGAGATGAAGAAGCAGCGAGGGCTTGGTGTTGAAGGCTTGAGTGATTTCAGTTAGCCTCAACAATGTTTCTCCTTGGTGGTGGTAATAGGTTGGTCATATTTGATGACGAAGGTTCGTCTGTGAACCTTATTCGTCCGTTGTTCAACGGAATCCAATAAGTATATCATATTACTCAGCTTGTGGTGGTATTCAATTCTATATATTGTGCACATTATCAGATTAATTGTATTTTTCTCCTATTGTATACACAAAATGTATTTGTGATATATACTGCGTAGTTGTGCCTTAGTGAGATTAATAGGTGTTCATTTTATATATTGCATTACCTGTGTTTCTTGTTAGTCCTGCATATTTGTGGTTGTGTCTATTGGTTTCGTACCGCAACACTCTTTCAAGTGTTTTCAGAAGTAAGTTTGTATATGACTGATTGGACGTTCCAATTTAGATTTGGATCAACAGTATGTGAAAAAAATTGTCCACTCCATACCTTTCAAAACCTAATCTGTGAATTAATAAGATTTCCTAGAGGTAATAAGGGAAGCAATGGAAGGTAAGAACATAGTGTTGGCAAGATATTTAATGGAGAAATTTGATGGTAGCAGGAAATTCTGCCTAGGAAGATTTGGGTCAATGACATGCTAGTTGAGTAGGGATTGATGTGAGTGATGTGGGTGTGTTATTCTTTGCCTACTTAGATAAAGAATTTAGAGTGTCTTGACTTGAATAAGTGTGCCACCAATGCAATCAAGATGTGTGTTGACATTAAGGTGTTGTTCAGTATTGGCATTGAAGCGTCTGTTCTCAAGCTGTAAGAGAAGCTTGAATGATTGTACATGAGCATGTTATTGACCATGAGGCTTTGTCTAAAACATCGGTTGTATGGATTGAATATGCATGAAGGTGGTAACCTATATGAACACTTCAACGTGTTCAACTGTTTTCTCAACCAATTAACTACATGTGGCTGATGTGAAGGTAAACAAAGAAGAAAAATCCCTATTGTTTCTTACCATGCTCTTGACGTTCTAGGAGCATATGTAGACCAAGCTAATGTATGGGAAGGACACAGTGGACCTAAAGCAGCTCACATCTACATTGTTTTTTAGTTCGATGTTGTCGGACCCCAATCCTAGGGGTGAGGATTTGTTGGTTATAAGAGGACAATGAAGGCATTTCAGGAAGATATTAGTGATATTCTACCACTGTAAGCAGAGGGGCCACATTAAGAAGAATTGTCTGCAGCGTGCACAGAGTTCTAGGGACACCCAGAGTACTGGAAAAGCACAGCTAAACCTGGTAGAGGAGAGTGATAACGTGATTCTGATAATCAACAAAACACATGCTCAGAAGCGGCGATGTTCGGTTCACTGGAGGTGATAATTGGGTCAGTCTTTCTGGGTATTGGCTCAACATTTGAGGTCATAGAAATAGGGACGATGAACATTTGGATGAGTTATAGAGTAATGTACAGGCTTGAACAGGTGCATCTGGTACCCAAGATGAGCATGAATTTGATATCTCTGGGCAAATTTCACTCAAGAGGATGCATCTTTGCAGTGAGAGATGAAGTTATGATGGTGACGTGAGGGCTCATTGTGCTTATGCAAGATAAACGACATGATAATCTGTACCAACTGATGGCGACCACAATATGAGATAGTGTGCCCGTGATTTTTGTGGCTGACAACTTTGATGATCGAAGTGGTGCATGCGATCACACTTTTAAGACACTGGCTAGGAAATTTAGGTTTTGTGATCCAATTGCGACGACATTCTGGTGTTGAAATCGAGCATGGATGCGTTAACTTGAGTATGCCAACTGATACCATCTATGAGGTGGTGCTTCATGCAATTATTTCTATTTGCAGAATGTGCCTAGTGTAGTTGGTGCTTTGTGCAGAGAGAGCTTCATGTTGGTGGTGGCTCTGGATCATGAACCAAAGTGGTGGCTTGTTTTGTTCAGATTCAGATCCAAACCAGATTCACTTCAGTTTTCTTTATGTCACGCTAGATCCTAATTATTCTCTTTGTCTAATCATGTGAAGAAGGCATGAGCCGCCCCTTGTTTTGTTTATGAACCACAAGCGAGTGTGGAAGAAAAGCTGTACAAGGGAACCGCCCTCTAGAGATCCAAGATCCCAACACTCTCTCTATGTGCAGGAGCCAAGTCCCCCTTTGGCCCTATTCGTGGGAGGGAACAGTCGACTCCTTCTACTTCTTCCTACCATCTGTTGGTTGTCACTCGACTTGGAGGAGTTAATTGTCGGTGTTGGAGGAGGTTGTTGCCTCCGATCTTGGAGGTGGTGCTGAGGTGAGGGGGTAGACCGATTTGGGCTCGTCAAGGTTTAGTTATTGGAGACAAAGAAGTGGCGGGGGATTGGTGTCGAAGGTATACATGACTGTTGTTGGCCTCGACATTGTTCCTCTTTAGTGGTGGTAGCGGGTTCGTCATCGTCCGACAACAAAGGTTCGTCTATGACCTTGTGCATATGTTGTTCAATAGGCCACAATATGTATTTCCTATTACTCATCGCGTGGAGGTATCTGATTCCACACATGGTGTATTTTATCAGATTCTCTTTATTTTTGTACTATTATATGCGCTAAATTTATTTGTGACATATACTGTTCATATTACTGAGTGCTTGTTTTATTTATTGTATTGCCTGTGTTTCATGTTAGCCCCGTATATTTGTAGTTGTGTCTGTAAATGCCGTGCAACAAGACACATACATTAAAAAGACTTGAAATTTCCGTATTATCAAGTATAATGATGGTTAAACAATACATCTTAAGCAACATGTCAAATTCAGAGAAGGGCAATATAGTCATGTTGGTTTCAAATACCTCATCGATATTTATCTGCATGAATTAAAAAAAGCTTTTCCAACATATATCATAATACATTGAATTTTCTATAAGCTGTCTCAGATATAAACAAATGTCACCCAAGTGTTAAATAAAGTAGAAATCTCATGCATTCAAGTGTGCATAAGAAAACAACAAAAGATTCGCTAGCCTCTTGTTGTGTAATTGAATATACTCTTAGTTGTTGATCACGTTAGGTTGCTGAGGTGGTCGTATAAAGTGTCCTCTTACCCATTTGCTGTTGAACCACTTAGGCTCTATTTGGGAGGACTTATTTTCACAGGTCAAGCGGCTACGACCGCATGAACCGGATCTTAATTATGGTCCGGTTCATGCGGTCGCAACCGCTTGACCGGTGAAAATAAGTCCCCCCTGTTGAAATTTCACAAAATAATCAGGAGTTAGCTCTGATACCAAGTAAAAACTTCCAGAGCTATTAAGTTGACAACTTGTTCCAGCGGAAACGGGAACCAGACGCAGGAACACTCCAATCATAAACTGAGTTAAGAAAATCAGAGACAACAGAAGACAACCACAAAAATTATATTATCAACTATCTTCATTACAAGGCAAGACATACATGGTGAGACATGATTTCGCCAAGTACAGAGGAGAAGCAAACAAGCAAACAGGAACTTTAAGCCCGGCGGACTGCCTCAGAGACCGCCGAGACCGCCGAGTCCGCTGAAACCGCCAAGCCGCTACTACCCAACTGATCTACGGAGTCCGCGAAGTCCGCGGTCAACCCGTTATTCTGCTGAACGACTTCTCTACAAGCCGCCGCCGATCTGAAATAACAGACGGTCTAGCCCGCCGAGACCGGCAGACAGGTTATTGAATTGGAAATTACTGAAGGAGAGAAGACTGGCTGGCCGCAAATGCGACCTGCTGCAAACCGCCGATTGATAACCGCAGCTCCAGTGATTCCTGACCGCAGTCAGAACCAGACTCCTGACTTCTTAGTGCTAGCCGCACAACCTGCAAACAGCAACCAGTTAAACCTTCTCAATCCGCGCGGACAAGAAAACCGAGGCTGTAACAATTAACCCATGCTCAACTTATTGTTCCTCTGTTACTGGTTATGTGACGGGGGATCCTATTTATAGGCGCAGAGAGGAGTGTGGTTACCGCCCTAGTGGATGGAGACACCACCCCGGCTCGCTGGTAGCACTAAGCAGTCCGCCCAGTCCGCAAGGACAAGGCCAGACTCCAGAGAATCCGCCAGACACCAAGACAAGAAGCTAGTCTGCAACCCGATGGATACCGCACCAGTCCGCACGCTGTAGCGGACACAACAACAGCCCACACAGTCCGTGAACAACGCACCAACCCGCAATAACAAGTCCACGACCAACAGGCACAAATCGCTCGGTCAACCAACGGACATTACGGACTCTGCGATCAACCTGGACTTGTCATAGATTGTGACCAAGTCCAGCAGCCAGAGAAGTTCTGGCGCGAGCTCCACGTACATAGACTTGCAATCCGCCCAGATCGCTCAAACCGCCAGAACCATGACAGTTCGCCAAAACACGAACTCCGCGGTTATCACCTAACCTCCCCACTAGAGATCAAGGGCACGGGCCAATGCCGATCTCGCGATCTCCATATGCAGTCCGCCACAAGCGGACTCTAAGACCTCAAAAGGAGTCCGCCACTTCCCCGCAAATATACCATCTATCCGCTCGGTTACTTCAAGGAACAACCAACAACAGAATAAGCTGATCAAGCTGGCCGCCATCACCAGACCGCACCCTTAGACCGCCCAGGCCACACCACCAGTCCGCCAGACAGTCTGCCCAGGCTGCGCGGTCTGCTTGATCAACCCCCACATTCACTTCACAATTTTCAACACTCCCCCTTCAAGTGAGAAGTGGTGACCAAGCCCAGCAGTCCCCATAACCGAGTAAAGGGATCCTTCGGTAGCGGCTTCATGAAGATGTCCGCGATGCTGTCCTCACTCCACACATGCTCCACCTTAATAGATCCCTCCAACACCTTCCGAATGAAGTGGTGTTCAATCTCTATATGTTTGGTTCGTGCATGACAAACTGGATTATTCACCAGTTTCAGGGAACTTTCATTGTCACCGCATAGCAGAGTTGGACCACGTACTTCATCATAGACGTCCTCTACTAGTCTCCTAAGCCAGATGGCTTCCCGAGCTACCAAGGTCGAAGCCTTGTACTCTGCTTCCATAGTAGAGATAGACATCGAGTCTTGCTTCTTGCTACACCAAGAGATACTGGATGATCCACATATGAAGACATAACTGGATGTTGACTTCTGGTCATCTGAATCTCCCCCATAATCAGCATCCAAGTATCCTTGAAGAGTAAAACACGTGCCTCTCCTATAAAGGAGACCCATATCAGAAGTGGCCTTCACGTACTTCAGAATATTCCTTGCCACAATTAGATAAGGATTCCTGGGTTCTGTCATATACCGACTTACTCAGCCAACCGCATAAGCAATTTCAGGCATTGTAATCGTCAAGTAGATAAGACTCCCAACCAGAGCCCGAAACATCAAAGGATCAGGAAGAATCCTCCCCTCATCCCGCCGAAGTTTGATGTCTGAATCAAAAGGAGTAGAGCTACTCTTCCCTTCCCGTATGCCGAATCGCTGAACCCGCCCGATTCATTCCACATAGCCCTTCTAGGACACGAGTCAACACCCAGACCAGGAACGCGATGCCGCTCGCAAATTATTCTTAACACACCCCCGCAGCAGGACAACCCAACCTCCTGATCATGTCCACCTCAAAACCTAGGTGTTGAGATGAGTACATAAACACGGAGGAGCAGGCGCTCGGGCGATGTGGGACTAATCCTAACCACAGAACCGCGGGGATATTGGTCAACACCCAGGAGCGATGGGAAACACCCAAGCAAATTATTCTCAACATCCTTCATCTCGAATCTTATAGCTAGCTCTGCCCTGAGCCTAGCTACCTCCTCCTTGGAGTTCCCCGTAATGATCATGTCATCCACATACAACAACACCAAGACTAGAAGCTCCCCCTTCTTCTTGACGAACAAGCTCGAGTTTGAATTTGAAGCAAGATAACCGCAGAACTGGAGGTATTCTGCAATCTTCCCATATCAGGCTCGAGGAGCCTACATCAAACCATAGAGGGCTTTCTGGAGCTTGCAGACGTAGTCCGGATGATCTTTAGAAACGTACCCCAGTGACTGATCCATGAAAATATCTTTGTCGATCTCCTCGTAAAGAAAGGTGTTCTTTACGTCTAGCTGTCAGATCTTCCAGCCCTGGAAAGCCACCAAGGCCATCACAACTCGAACTGAAGTCATCTTCGCCACGAGACTGAACGTCTCTTCATAGTCTTCATCGTAGTGTTGAGAGAACCCTCGAGCAACAAGGCGAGTCTTGTACATCTCGATGCTTCCATCTACCTTCTTCTTCAGCTTGTATACCCACTTGCAAGTCATAGGAGTAACGCTATCAACTTTGGGCACAAGGTCCCAGGTCTCATTCTTCTTGAGAGCAACCATCTCCTCATCCATGACATCTTCCCACTCTTTGACTCCAGTGGATTCATTAAAGCTAGAAGACTCCCGCTCATACAGGGGGCCTGTAAAGAAACAAGAGACAAAGCTCACCGTATTTCCTTCGCAATATCGAGCTGGTGGCTTGATGGTCCTCTTTGATCTCTGAAGAGTCTGCTCCTTGCTTACCACCTCCGCTGCTTCTTCAGAATCAGTTCCATTCTCGGGCACACTTGGAGCATCTCTCCCCTGCTTCCTGAATCAAAAGTCTCTGCCCCAGAGCTTAAAACACCTGGAGCTCCTGGTGACACAGACAGCTCCTCCTGAAGAACTTCAGCATCCTCCTTCTGCCCTTCATCAACCCTGCTCTCCTGCAGCTCAACAGAGCCACCTCCAAACGATGTCAGTTCATCAAAGACAACGTATCTTGATACAATGAACTTCCTTGTCGCAGGATACATGCACTTCCACCCCTTCTTCCGCTCATCATAGCCCATAAAGACGAGCTTCCTTGCCTTTGCATCAAGCTTGGTCCTCTGACCATCTGGGACGTGTACATAGTAGGTTGATCCAAACACCCGAAGGTGTTCAACACTGGGCTTCTCCTTGAACATTAGCTCATGAGGAGACTTCATGTTGATCGGAATCAGAGGCATTCAATTGATGACATAAGTTGCACAGGTCATTCCTTCCACCCAAAAAGACCTGGGAATGCCCTTTGCATGAAGCCAGCACTTGCAGGTTTCCGTCAAATGGCGGATCTTCCTCTCCGCTACTCCATTTTGTTGTGGTGTATGAGCACAAGTGAGCTCTCTCTGAATCCCGTGCTTCCTGTAAAAGTTAGATAACTCTGATGAAATGAACTCACCTCCATTGTCCATTCTAAACTTCTTGATCCGCAGTCGAAGTTGTCCCTCCACCATCTCCTTGAACTCCACAAACAATCGGAAAGCGTCTAACTTCTCTTTCATGAAATACACTCAAGTGTATCTTGAGTAATCATCAATCAACACCAGCATGTATCTGCTTCCTCCAAGACTAACGATGACAGTTGGCCCCATTAGATCACCATGGATACACTCCAATGGTGCCTTGCTCCTTATTTGTGACTTGTCAAACGGAAGGCGATGAACCTTTCTAAACTGACACCCCACGCAAAAATGACCATCTCCGCAGGATGACAACTTTGGCAAGCCTTTCAAAGGCTTCTCATCGTCATAACTTTAAGCTTGTCTATCCCTACGTGCCCTAGCCTTTGATGCTAGATAGCAGCGCTATCGTTGGCCCTCATCCGATCAACATAAGAGTTTGATGTTAAAACAAACAAGTCTCTAAATTTTTTCCCTACATGAGCAACATTAGCATTTACCACTGATATCTTACGGAGAAATTTCACTTCTGTTGGGCCAAACAGAACGTGATAGCCCGCGTCAACCGCATTGGTCACAGAGAAGAGGTTTTTCTTCATGCTAGGTACGTGATACACACTCCTTAACGTGAGTGGACCCTGAGCACTATCCAAAGAAACAACACCCTTCTTCTCTATAATATGAACGAATCATCAGCTGTAATAATAGTTTCATTACCTGAGAATGTTTGAAGCGATGAGAACTTTGACTCATCTCCAGTGAGGTGATGACCACACCCCGAGTCAACTATCTAGTCTTCTTGGTAGTCGACAGCTCAAAGAGCATGAACACACATGCTCGTCAAGAAGGCTCCTCCCCATCCGGCTTCCTCAGTACTGGAACCAGCTCCCTCCTTATCAGCAATATGCCCAGGATATAGCTTGACCTTGCATTCACGCTTGAAGTGACCCGGCTGATTACACCTGTAGCACTTCAACTCCTTCTTCCAGTTATTCTTAGGAGCGACACTCCTCTCTTGCTGATAGGAAGTTAAAGGCTCATCCGCAGCAGCAGGCTTCTTCTTCTTCTCCCATCTCTTCTTCTTCTTATTAGTGAAGAGAGCCTCACTAACTCCTTCAAAGATAGTAAACCCGGCCATCTGCCTAGCCAGGCTCTCTTGTGACGCTAGTAGATTCTCTAGCTCTAGCAAGGATGGCTGAATCGCACATGCTTAAATAGAAGTCACAAAAGCCACATATTCCTTCCGCAAACCGCTGATTATGTGTCTCTTCAACTTAGCTTCAGAAATAGACTCATCAGGATCCAACGCTGATATCTCAGTGCACAGGTTCGTCATCTTAAGAAAGAACCTTAAGATGGACAGATCTCCTTGAGTTGCTTTAGCCAACTCATTCTCTAAGAACTGTAGCTACGCTACATTCTTCCTGTTGAACAGTCCATCAATGGATGTCCAAATCTCAACAACAGACTCACATCCTAAGATGTGATCAAAGAGCTCAGGTGAGACAGCTCGCTTGAGAGCAAACTCTGCCTTTGCATTGGTCTTCCTCTAAGCTCTCACCTATTTAGCAGTACCAGTTGCAGTTGTCACTTCTTGCTTGTCGTCACCACCGACGACTTCCCACAACTCCTCACCAGAAGATAGCTCTTCAAACATGACTTCCACTTCTTAAAGTTAGTTGTTGTAAGAAGTCAATACCAAGACCCCTTGCGTAAGCTCCTTCCATTGTAACAACCACTGCTCTAATAGCTTCTAGAAGCGCCGAGCATAACTGAGGTTGATCACTGCTCAAACCACTGTTCCCTCTGATACCATGTTGAAATTTCACAACATAATCAGGAGATTGCTCTGATACCAAGTAAAAGCTTCCAGAACTATCAAGCTGACAACTTGATCAAGCGGAAACGGGAACCATGCCCAGGAACACTCCAACCATAAACTGAGCTAAGAAAATCAGAGACAACAGAAGGCAACCACAAGACTTGTATTATCAACTATCTTCATTACAAGGCAAGACATACATGACGAGACATGATTTCGCCAAGTACAGAGGAGAAGCAAACAAGAACTTTAAGCCGGGCGGACTGCCTCAGAGACCGCCGAGTCCGCCGATTCCGCTGAGACCGCCAAGCCGCTACTGCCCCACTGATCTACATAGTTTGCGAAGTCCGCGGACAACCCATTATTCTACTGAACGATTGCTCTGCAAGCCGCCGCCGAACTGAAAGAACAGACCGCCTAATCCGCTGAGACCGGCAGACAGGTTATTGAACTGGAAATTGCTGGAGGAGAGAAGCCTGGCTGGCCGCAAATGCGACCTGCTGTAAATCGCCGATTGATAACCGCAAGCTCCACTGATTCCTGACCGCAGTCAGAACTAGACTCCTGGCTTCTCAGTGCTAGCCGCACAACCTGCAAACAGAAACCAGTTAACCTTCTTAATCCGCGCGGACAAGAAAATCGAAGCCGCAACAATTAACCCACGCTCAACTTACTGTTCCTCTGTTACTGTTGATGTGACGGGGGGTCCTATTTTTAGGCGCAGAGTGGAGTGTGGTCATCGCTCTAGTGGATAGAGACACCACCCCCAGCTCGCAGCTAGCACCAAGCAGTCTGCCCAGTCCACAAGGACAAGGCCGGACTCCAGACAATCCGCCAGGCACCAAGGCAAGAAGACAGTCCGCATCCCGGCAGATACCGCACCAGTCCACACACTGTAGCGGACACAACAACAGCCTGCACAGTCCGCGAACAATGCACCAGCCCGCAATAACATGTCCACGACCAACAAGCACAAACCGCTCGGTCAACCAGCGGTCATTGCGGACTCTGCGATCAATCTGGACTTGTCACAGATTGTGAACAAGTCCAGCAGTCAGAGAACCTCTGGCGCGAGCTCCGCGGACATAGACTTCCAATCCGCCCAGATCGCTCAGACCGCCAGAACCAAGACAGTTCGTCAAAACACGAACTCCGCGGTTATCACCTAACCGCCCCACCGGAGATCAAGGACACGAGCTAATGCTGATCTCACGTTCTCCATACGCAGTCCGTCACAAGCGAACTTCGCGGCCTCAAAAGGAGTCTGTCACTTCCCCGCAGATATACCATCTATCCGCCTGGTTCCTTCAAGGAACAACAAACTGCAGAACAAGTTGATCAAGCTGACCGCCATCACCAGACCGCACCCTCAGACCACCCAGGCCGCACCACTAGTCCGCCAAATAGACCGCCCAGGCCGCTCGGTCTGCTTGATTAACCTCCACTTTCACTTCACAATTTTCAACACCCCCAAACTAGGCTCCGTTTGGCACGGTGGTGGCAGTCATGAACATGAGGGTTAAATTGTCATTCGTTAATGCCCACTTAAGAAACTTCATCCACTTTTATGTACAAACAGATGATATTTGTTAGATGATCCTTAACGAATGACGATTTAACACATACGTTTACAACCGATGAGTCCGACACCACCGTGCCAAACGGAGTCTTAGTTGATTAGTAATACGTTGACAATAACATATGTTATATGGGCTAGTCTCTATTGCATATGAAGACTATTTTTTTTAATGCAGATATAGCATTGGAAAAAATTATGTTCCTTGCACAAGGGAAAATGGTAGGTTTTGGCAATAAATTTCTTGGAACACTTCCTCTCCTTGTTTTACTTCTACTAAAAAATTAGGCTGGCCACCTTTCACGCTTCAGTTCATTGTCCTCATTTGAAAAACTTAATAAAATTTATGAAATATCAAAGGAGAAAGGGCAGTTGTAATGTACAAACGTATGCCTTTTCTGAACCTATACCTGTTTGGCACCGCGGTGGCGATCGTAAACACATGGATTGAGGTGTCATTTGTTAATGATTATCTAACAAACATCATCCATTTGAACATAAAAGTGGATGTAGTTTTTTAGGCGGGGGTTAACAAATGTCAATTTAACCCCCATGTTCAAGACCGCCGCCACCGTGCCAAAAGGAGCCATAATTTATGTTAGGGATGAGACCCATTTTATAAGTATATGTGTGCACATAATCACACATCCATGTTCTCCACCTCAAAAGTAGTTGGATTATGGGTTTAACCGCACGCACGATCACCGCGCCCGATCCCCCCGCACGCCGATATCATCACGAGTAATAGATGAACCGCCGCGAGTGTCGGCTCGCCGGCAGCAGGCGGCCGACCTCCTCCCTGGACGCGGGCGCCCCCTTCCCTCGCCCACCGGCCGCCGACGCGCAGTTGGTGATCAGCTCTTTTTGAAGGGAGTGTTATGATCAAGGTCACGGGTTCGAGCCCTGGCAACAACCTACCGCGGTGAGAAACAGTCGCGGAGATTTGTGTTGGGGTGTACGGCCTGCAGGCCTTGTTAACGCCGCCGGATTCCAGGCCATACTGTGCGGCCCATGATAGGGTGCGACAGTCCCTGAGCTGCGGGCCGGGCCATTACAGCGGCCCCGGCCGACACACCCCCTCGGCCGCTCTCCCTCGGGCGCCGCTCTCCCTCGGGCGTCGCTCTCCCTCGGCCGCCGGCCGCGGGGCCGCTCCCCCTCGGCTGCTGGCCACGGTCGGAAGAGCGGCCGCTCGGGCCGCTCTCTCCTGGCCGACAGGCGCGGCCGAGGGGGCGGCCGCATGGGCCACTCTCTCTGGACCACGGCCGAGGGATCAGCCACGCAGGCCGCTCACTCTTGGTCGTCGGCCGCGGCCGAGTAGCGGTCGCGCCGGCCGCGGCCGAGTCAGCGGCCGCCTGGGCCGCTCCCTCCCTCCATCTCCAGCCGCGGCCGAGTGAACGACCGCGCGGGCCGCTCTACCTCGGCCGCCAGCGTGAGCCTAAGGAGGCGGCTGCACCGGCCGCTCCTCCCCGGCCGCCGTCAGCGGCCCTCCCCTCGCCGGCAAATCCGGCAACAAGTTCGCTGGCCGTCCATGGAGCTCCGCCCTTGCCGTCGGATCGTTTAGAGTCGCTCCCCGCCGTCCAATTCGTGTGTAACCTTAAACTAATAATTTAATGATTTATTTATGGTGCAAATAGCGTGATTAATTATCATATATACATACCTTAAACTATGGGAGAATATTAATTTTGGGTGGTTACGGTGTGCAGATAGCCGCATAACCACCGTAACCACCCCCTGGAACCTATAAAAGGAGTCTCTGGCCTCTTCATTTCTCATCATTTTCCTTTGAGTCTTCTTCTTCCTCAGGTCGAAGCTCTGTCAGATTCTTTCTACGAGCAGCACCCGAGCCGCACTCGAGCCACGTACGAGCCAAGTTGAAGTCGCCCGATGAAGCCCAATCTCTCCATTTCCAAGTGGCCTCCGCAATCGTAAGTTCAGGCACTCCTCTCCCACGTCCAGAATCAGTAAGACGCTCAACGAAGCCCATCAACGCAAAATGCGACTTGTAACAAACTACCGGCGTGACGGTCTGTCGTCCGCCGTGTGTCAAGTGTTTTCTCGACTCAAAAATGTAACGAGAGGTGGCCTGTCACCCTCAATTTCACAAACAAGTTGTAGCAACCAGGAAATATTGGACTTTGACCAGCACAGATCCTGTCACGTAGTTTTTTACCTGGTTGAGAGGTTTTCCCACGTTAAAACTTTGTGTGTACGATCGACCTACTTTATTGACTGTGTGCACGCTCGATCGTTCCGAGAGCTAAGACGGTCCAGATTATTCTGGTCCGACCAGGACGTCAAGTTAGACCGCAACATTTTCGTAGCTCATTATGGTGAACCATTTCAAGGACTTGCTTTGAAAAATTAATGCCTAATTCTGACACAATCAATGACCTTTTATGCGTGTTTATGAGTTCGTATCATCCTAAGGATAGGATTTACGCTCGAGATACTATATAATCTCTATTCCAAACTTGATAGGGTTATATGGACTATCCTAAGCCTTGAGCAAACCTTTCTACATTTTATATAGGCTCCGTTTAAAGCCCGATTCATGCGGTCGTAACTGCTTGACCGGTGAAAATAAGTCCCCCAAACAGAGCCATAATTTTTGAAATTGTTGAAATAAAAGTGGCAGCCAAGGCGGACTGTTTGTGCGGATTGTGCGGGCAGTTTCGGCGGTCTCGGTGGTCAGACCGTGCGGTCTGAGCGGATAGAGCTGACAACTAGCCAGGTCGGCCAGTGTTCTGCAGCTTATTCTCCAGTCAGTAAACCAACAGATAGTTCTTGTATATGCGGTTGGGGCGATCTGGTGTCGGTGTCCGTGTGTGACAGCGAACTGTTGGTGTGGTTTGGTTCTGTTTCCAAGTCCAGGCGAGTTGTCCAGAATGTTGCACAGTTTGTGCGGACTGGCTGTCTAGTCCGCCGAAGTACGACATGTGTCATCTTTACCTTGGCTGGGGCTCGGGATATGCGGACTGGAGCTGAGTCTCTTGTGTGCAGACTGGTATTTGTCCGCAGGTGTGCGGATTATTATTCTATCTGCAGAGTCCGCCTGGTTGGCGACCTTGCCTTGGTTGTTAGGCGGCTTGGTTGGGTTCTTATAATTGCGGTGCGGCCTCAGCGGGTAGCCGCGGCGACCTGTTTTATGTCCGCAGGTTGGCGGATACACTATATTCTCGCTGAGAGATAGGGCGATGTTCCTATCTTCTAGGGAGATGATCACACTCCTCTCTACACCTATAAATAGGATCCCCCTGTCACATCAAGATATACCGAGTGAACAGTAAGTGAACTCGCGGGAGGTTGTTGCGGTTAGGGTTTTCTATCCATGCGGTTTAAAGTGTTATACGGGTTTGTGCTGTGCAGGTTGTGCTGATAGATCTGTAAAGCCAGGGACTTGGCGGTCAGGGACAGTGCAGACTCTGCGGATAGCAACCAGCGGTTAGCAGCAGGTCGCAGCTTGCGATCAGGTAGTTTCTCTTCTACAACTAGTTTCCCAGTTCAATAAGATGTCCGCCTCTGGGCGGCTTGTTCAGTTCGGTGGCAGCAGTCTGCGTGATCTGGCGTCTAGGCGACCTCGCAGTCAGGCGGTTTGTAGATCTGCGGAAAAAGTTCTTTCTCAGCACTGGAATAACGGGCAGTTCGCCCGGCTTATTGCAGTCTTGCGACCAAGCGGCTTCAGCGGACTCCATAACGATTAGCAGCAAGGCCGGTAGTTACTCCTTAAGTCTGTGCGGCTTGTTTTTTGCTTTGAATTTTTCCTGTTTTCATCGGATACATTGTCAATCATGTCTCGTCACGTATGCCTTGCTCTGTAAAGATTTTTTATTTGTACAAGATCCTTGCATTTCTGGTTGTTTTTGGTTTGGTTGGGCTCAGCGTGGTTGAGTGTTCCTGTGTTTGGTGTCCCGTTTTCACAAATTTTTACATAGTATTAGAGAGATCAGAGGCTAAGCCGTGATCAACCGACAATTTGTTTTTTTGCTTCTGAGATTCTAAGTAGCCAAGTTCTTTGCAATGGTTGGAGGATTTGCAAGAGGTCTTGGAATTGAGGTCCTTACGACGACTAACTTCAAGAAGTGAAAGTCGCGTGTGGAGAGCTATCTTTTGGGCGAGGACCTTTGGGAGGTCGTCTGTGGAGATGAAAGGCATGAGGTTACTGCTATTGCTGATGCTGAAGCAGTGAGAGCTTGGAGAAAGACCAATGTGAAATCAGAGTTTGTTCTCAAGCGGCTATCTCATCAGAACTCTTTGACCACATCATCAGATGTCGGTCTGCTGCTAAGATTTGGACTTCTCTTGATGAATTGTTTAACAGGAAGAATGTATCACAACTATAGTTTCTAAAGAATGAGTTGGCAAGGGCCACTAAGGTGATCTGTCCATCTCTACGTTCTTCTTGAAAATGAAGAACTTGTGTGCTGAGATTTCAGCATTGGACCCTGTTGAGCCTATTTCAGAGGAGAAGTTGAAGAGGCACATAATCTGTGATTTGCGGAAGGAGTATGTGGCCTTGTCACCTCTGTTCAAGGCTGGGCCACTCATCCATCTTTATTAGAGCTGGAGAATCTGTTGGCTTCGCAAGAGAGCTTGGCAAGACAGATGACTGGAGTTACTGTCTCTGAAGGAGGCAGTGAGGCCCTCTTTTCAGGAAAGAAGAAGAATAGATGGGAGAAGAAGAAGGCTGATGCTCGTGATGATCTTTCAACTTCTTATCAGCAAGAAGGGAGTGCTACTCCTAAGCGTGATTGGAAGAAGAAGGATTGGCTTAAGTGCTACAGTGCAATCAGCCAGGTCATTTCAAGAAAGACGGCAAGGTCAAGCTGCAGTTGTTGCATGTTGAAAACAAGGAGGAGGTTGATTCTAGTGCTGAGGAAGCTGGATGGGGAAATGCATTCATGATGGGCACATGTGTCCATATATTGTCTACCATCGACTAATAAGATGACTGGATTGTGGACTCGGGGTGCAGTCACCATCTCACCAGGGATAAGTCGAAATTCTCCTCTCTACACATGTTCTCAGGTAACGAAGCTATCATTACTACTGATGATACTGTTCATGCAGTCGAGAAGGAGGGTGTCATTTCTTTAGGTAGTGATAATGGTCCACTCACCTTAAGGAGTTTCTATCATGTACTGGCATGAAGAAGGACCTCTTCTCAGTGACCAATACAGTAAACGCAGGCTATCACGTTCTGTTCGGTCCAATAGATGTGAAGTTTCTTCGCAACATGTCAGCGGTTAAGGCTGGTGTTGCTCATGTAGGTAGAAGGGTTAGGGACTTGTTTGTATTATCAATAAGTTCTTATGTTGATCGTATGAGGGCCAACGATAATACAACTATCTGACATGAGCGGCTGGGACATGTTGGGATGGACAAGCTGAAATTCATGACAGTGAAGAGCCTTGTGAAAGGCTTGCCTAGGTTTTCATCCTTCGACGACGGTCATGTTTGTGCAGGATGTCAATATGGAAAGGCTCATCGCCTTCCATTTGACAAGTCACAGACTAGGTGTAAAGTGTAACACCCCTATCCGTCGCATAGCATATAGCAGTAGGTCCGGCCGGGGCCCAACGTCGTATACTACGGACAGACCGGTTGGTTACGCGTTGAAACCATTCAACCAATCATGTCGTCCTACACAACACCTAGCGGAAGCAATTGATTAGGTTGCAAAAGAAATAAGAACCCAGCCACAACAGCATGAATGTCCACTACAAACTCAGGAATGTAAACATACACCAAAAGAGAAATGGCCTTAAGGCCTTACACTGTTCACTTAACAAAGAAGTGTTTTCCAAACTTCGGCGCGCAGGCCGGCCATACATGAAAAATAGGAAAGAAACATAAGCAATTAGGCCTTCGAGGGCCGGCACAACAACAAGGGCTTTAGCTCGCTATTTCCCGCTCTGCTCCGCAGCACCTACAAGCCACAAACCACCGCCCGGTGGCAAACAATAGCAACGGTCAGCAATGCTGACCAAATTATAACGATCCCGCCCCCACATTCGGGGCGGCAATGCTCTTTCCCTGCACTTTATTAGCATAGGCAATTATATAAAGTATTTGCACTTCACCACAGGCGTGGGCTCGCACGGCCACACACCCCGTGCACTCAGGGCACATTCTCGGCGAACCGGCCAACGTCACGTCAATTCAAGCCATAGACGTTCCCAATCCACCACCGCCTCTTGGACGGTGATCCATATGAGCATTTTGCCTTCCTGGCCTTGGTCACGGGAATTTAAGCCATAGACCGCCGAAGACCCTCATCCATGCCAACGGTCCTACCGAACGACATAGACCGGGTACGGTTCCGCCTGACCCGTGCTCACACCGCAACGACAATTTAAGCCATATGCGCAGGCCAAGACTCACCGAGTCCCGTTTCCACCACAATAATCACATAACCCGGTTATGTTCACGTTGGCTCCCCGGCCATCGTGTTGGCAAAACCCGCTTTTGCCCAGTTTTCCGGGTGCACCTTGGAGTTAATCTCCAAGACTCCCTGATGCAATCTACCACGTAGAAAACCCGAAAAACGCCCAAACACCCGGAGTCTTCCCCGGTTCATATGCAATGCAACATCACCGATCCGGCTCTACTTGTCCGGATAGTCTTCACACACAATGCCTATATCCGTTTTCGCATACGGACTCTACACAAGGGGGACTTTACATATCTACCCCAAGGAACGCTCCAACTCTTCGCTCACTCGCGAGAGAGGGCTTCCTATGCAAAGGAAAAGAGGGCTTCACATGCACAAGGATGAGAAATCGTTACCCTTGCGTTCTTCTGCGGCGCCATGGAAATCTATGCGGATGAAAAGCACCGCAATCTCCTTGCCTCCGCGGATCCGAAGACGGCTCGCGATTTAGAGCTCCGAATCTCCACCGGCCGCCAGAGTTGACCTCCTTCTTCCTCCTCCAAGCTCTCCCTTCTCTCTAGATTTTAGAGAGAGAGTACCCAAGTGAAATAAGGGTTTTAAAACCCTATTCCCGGCTAAAACCACCCAGGAGCAGCCCCCCACCGTCGGATCCAAAGCCAAGGAAACGAACGGCCAGGATTAGATCTGAAATCACAAAAACTGGGCCGAACACGGGTTCACACACGGCCGTGTGCCTGGCCGTGTAGCTCATTCGCCGTCTCGACCAAAATTGAAAACCAGCAACACGGCATGTGATACGGCCTCCGACACGCCCGTGTCACCTGCGACACGCCCGTGTCGGGACCCATGTCACGCCCCCCGTGTGCAATCGGCCAACAATTCGTAGTCAGAGAGGTACACGGCTTGGTGACACGGCATCAGACACGCCCGTGTCAAACTAGACACGCCCGTGTTCCTGCCCGTGTCACTGCCCGTGTACCCCACCGTACAGCCCAGGTGTGACACGGCTTGGGACACGCTCGTGTCCTAGGCCGTGTTCCTCCACACGACCATCGTCGACCTGAACTGGTCGACTACACGGCCAGCTCGATGGCCCGAGCTCGACACGCCCGACACGGCCACTGACACGCCCGTGTCGGGGCCCGTGTCACCAGCACCAAAACTTTGTCTTGGCCAAAAGTGATCCCCGTCGCTCCTACAACATTTTGGGGTGTTACAATTCTACCCTCCTTAAAGAATTTCGCCCACGAAATTAAAAAAGGAAAAATAGGACTTAACGTAAATCAGTACCTGAGCGGAACAATTCCGGGTACTCCTCCAGCATAGTCTGCTCCCGTTCCCAAGAGAGCTCCTCTCGCCCGCAATTATCCCACTGGACCTTAACCATCCGGATCTCCTTGTTACAGAGTCTCTTGACCTCAACATCTTCAATACGAATGGGCTTGACCCTAGTCGTCAACCCCTCGTCCACCGGCACTTGGTCAACCGCGATCACCAGCGAAGGCTCTTGCACCGCCTTCCGCAACACAGAAATGTGGAACACATCATGTAATCCACTTAATTCCTCCGATAGCCTCAAACGGTATGCTGCTTCGCCGACTCGCTCCAGAACCTCAAAAGGTCCAAGGTATCTTGGGCTCAGCTTCTTCAAGCGTCTCACCCGCGAAACCCCCTTGAACGACTTCACTCTAAGATATACCCAATCGCCTACCGTGAACTCCACGTTCCGGTGCTTGGCATTGTAATACTTCGCCTGCCGGTCCTGAGCGGTCAACAAGCGCTCCCGAATGATCCGCACTAACGAGGTAGCACTCTCCACCTCCTGCTTCTTGTACAACCTTGCCTCACCCGTTTCAAGCCACGATAACGGCGTGCGACACTTCCTACCATACAGGGCCTCGAAGGGCGCCATTTGTATACTTGCTTGGTAGCTGTTGTTGTACGTGAACTCCACCAAATACAGGTGGTCTTCCCAATGCTTACCGAAATCCAGAACACACATGCGTAGCATGTCCTCCATCATTCTATTGACCCTCTCGGTCTGCCCATCCGTCTGTGGATGGAAAGCTGTGCTGAACTTCAACTTGGTCCCCAGCATCTGCTGCACCAACCTCCAATCATTGGACGTGAAACCCCCATCGCGATCACTCACAATGCTACGGGGCACACCATGCAGTCTAACTATATTGTCAACGTACAACTTTGCCAATTTCTCCACTGGATCATCCTTCCTATGCGGAATGAAGTGTGACACCTTTGTTAGCCGGTCTACGATCACTCAGATGGCGTCGTTCCCCTTCCGCGACCTTGGCAACCCGTGCACAAAGTTCATAGATATATCGTCGAATTTCCACTCCGGTATAGGCAAGGACTTCAGAAATCCTCCCGGCTTTTGGCACTCCGCCTTCACCAAGGCGCACGTTTGGCATTTAGCCACGTACAACGCCACATCTTTCTTGAGCCCCGGCCACCAAAACAACTTTTTGAGATCACGATACATCTTCGTGCTCCCTGGGTGGATTGAGTACTTGGTATGATGAGCCTCATACATCAACTCCGCCCGGAGGTTACCCCCACTCGGGACGCACAACCGATGATCCTTCCTTAATAAACCATCTTCCACCGAGAACTGGGAATTTGACCCATCCAGAGCGGCCTCCATAAGCTCCTTCATGGAGTCATCTAACTCCAATGTCTGCCGAACCCGGTCAGCCAGGTCATACTGCGCCTCTGTCCAGTTTAACATTCCTTTTGCGCTCGTCTGCTTGTCAACGCAACAGATCTCAAGCTCCTCCAACTCCCGTACTAGCCGCTCATCATGCACCGACAACCAGTTGCCTTGGGCGGGAGCCCTGCGGCTCAGCGCATCCGCAACTGCGTTGCCCTTCCCGGGTACGTAATGTATTTTGAAGGTGTAATCCCCTAGGAACTCCATCCACCTCCTCTGCCTCATATTAAGGTCCTTCTGATCCAACAAGTATTTTAGGCTCTTGTGATCGGTGTATATATCGACCATTACGCCGTAAAGGTAGTGCCTCCACAACTTGAGTGCAAATATCACGACCGCCAACTCCAAGTCGTGCACCGGATAATTTCTTTCATGCACCTTCAACTGACGCGATCCATACGCTATCACGCTCCCATGCTATAACAACACGCAGCCCAAGCCACTACCCGAAGCGTCGCTATACACCTCGAAGCCCTCGGTCCCACTCGGCGAACTAAGCACTAGCGCCGTGGTCAACCGCCTCTTCAGCTCCTCAAAAGCTTGCACACACTCTTGCGTCCACAAGAATTTCTGATCCTTCCTTGTTAACTTCGTGAGAGGTAATGCTATCCGCGAGAAGTTCTCTACGAAGCGCCTGTAATATCCGGCAAGCCCGAGAAAACTACGGACTTCCGCGACAGAAGACAACGCAGGCCACTCTCGTATCGCAACAATCTTCGACGGATCCACCGCTATACCTTCCCCACTCACTATATGCCCAAGGAACGCTACCGAGGGTAGCCAGAACTCGCACTTGGAGAACTTTGCGTATAACTCATTCCTCCTCAAAGTCTCCAACACCAAATGCAAGTGCTTGAAGTGATCTTCTTCGCACTGCGAGTACATCAATATATCGTCAATAAAGACGATCACAAAGCGATTCAGGAAATCTCGGAACGTCCTGTTCATCAAGTCCATAAATACTGATGGCGCATTCGTCAGTCCAAACGGCATGACCGTGAACTCGAAATGTCCATACCTTGTGCTGAATGCCGTCTTCGGGATATCACATTCCCTTATCCTCAGCTGATAGTACCCCGACTTCAAGTCCAACTTAGAATATACCGACGATCCGACTAACTGATCAAAGAGATCATCAATCCTCGGGATCGGGTACTTGTTCTTTTCCGTCAGCTTGTTCAACTCTCTGTAGTCGATACACCGCCACATACTCCCATCCTTCTTCTTAACGAAGAGGACCGGTGCGCTCCAAGGCGACGAGCTTGGACGCACATAGCCTTGCTCCATCAGCTCCTCCAGCTGAACCTTTAACTCCGTCATCTCCTTTGGCGCCAACCTATAAGGAGCACGTGACATGGGTTTGGCACCCGGCACGAGCTCGATCGTGAAATCAATCTCTCGCTGCGGTGGGGCTCCAGGAAGGCTATCCGGGAACACATCTGGGTACTCGCATACCACGGGGATCTCATCCAAAGTGGACTTCGGCTCTGCGGCCTCCACTAATGCGAAGAACAGCTCTGCACCAGCACGAAACGCCTTCACCACCTGAAGAGCAGACATCAGTATCTTGCTCGACCCCTTCAGCCCCTCGAATGTAGTCTCCCGACCTACACCCAGCTTGACCTCCTTTCGGTCGCAGTCGATCCAAGCCTTCTGCTCTGACAGCCAATCCATTCCAAATAAAACGTCGAACTCTACTAATGGCAGTAATGACGCTAGCAAGTCGAAATCTTGGCTCCCTATGTGAACCTTTACGGCGCACACTCTGTCCGCACGCATCGAGCACCCATTCGGTAGTAGCACATCCAACTTGTCCTTCGCCATCGAAGAAGGGACCCCGATGTGCGATATAAAGCTTTCGGACAAGAAGGAGTGTGAAGCTCCCGTATCGAACAGTGCCCGTGCCGGACTATCACTAATCACAACAAAGACTATACAAACAATATTAGGCTAACAAGCAATAGACAACAGTATATAAAGTTAACTTGCTGTAAATTAACTCGTACCTGTCACCACGTCAGCTTGTTTGATGGCCTCCTACTGGCCCAAGTTATAGACTCTAGGCTGAGTCGGAGCATAGTGGGACGCGGTTGACTCCACTGTCTTGCCCTTCTCTTCGTAAGTAGCTCCTTGCTTTCTCTCGGACTTTGGGCGTCCGCTCCAGCAATCGCGGGCAAAGTGCCCCGTCTTTCCACACGTGAAACAAGCGCCCGGGGTTTGATTGGTAGTTGCCCCCGAGGCACCTGAAGAAGCTGGACCCGACGTCTTAGCTTTCTTATAGAATCTGCGGTAGCCCGACTTTGACGTAGTCGGTGCCTTGAACTCCGCTTTCTTACTACCGGATTCCTTCTTCGCTTGGACATTCTTCATGTCCTTCTCCAAGGTCCGGGCCGAACTGACCAGGGTCATGAAACCTTGCGCCTTAGGCCCCGACAGTAGCAACCTTAACTCGTCTCTTAGCCCTTCATAGAAGCGGCTCGTCTTGCGCTCCTCGTCTGCGAAGGTAGCGCCGGCATATCTCCCCAACCTAGTAAACTCGTGGAGGTACTCATCAACGGTGCAATCCCCTTGCACCAACTTCTGAAATTCGCTTTCTAGCGCAATTCTCTGCGCTGAGGGGAGGTATCGAGCCATGAACAATCCTGAAAACTCCGCCATAGGAACTTCGGCCAATGGCCTTCCCCTCAACTAGTGTAGCTCTAGGCCTTCCCACCATAGTCTTGCGTCCCCATCCAAAAGGAACGTCGCTATAGTGGTCTTCTGCCACTCTTCCATTTCCGTCGCAGTCATCACCCTGTTGACCCTTGAGAGCCAATCCTCTGCTTGGGTCGGGGTTTCTGCCCCCGTGAATACCGGTGGATGAAAGCCCATCACGTGCTTCAGTTGTCTTTCAGTTGCTCTCCGAGGCAACTCTAGCTCCAAAACTACTTGCTCAACCCTCCTTTGCTCTGTCGTCTGAAGCGGTACTTGCTCCATAGCAGGAGCAGGCTGCTGCACCTGCCTTGCAGGCTGCGCATTGATCATTGCCATGACCGCTTCTACCACCAACCTAATGGTCTCGGCAGACGGAGGTATTGCAGGCGCATTGCTTGGCGCACTGCTCGCCTCAGAACCTGGCCGTTCAGACGGCCCAGCACCACTTCTGGTCACCTATAATCGTGCAGAACAACGATAAGCGACCAAAGATTACTGCAAACAGCAATTATAGGAACACGCAGGTTCCTCAAACATGTATATTTTCATTCCTAAGTGGACATTCATGGGTTCTTTTCATGTTATAACGATGACGCACACATGTGCTCACCACCCCTTAAAGTGAATTCGTCCACGAATTCATTTAAGCTTGACCGAAACCAGAAGTCTGATACCAATTTGTAACACCCCTATCCGTCGCATAGCATATAGCAGTAGGTCCGGCCGGGGCCCGACGCCGTATACTACGGACAGACCGGTTGGTTACGCGTTGAAACCATTCAACCAATCATGTCGTCCTACACAACACCTAGCGGAAGCAATTGATTAGGTTGCAAAAGAAATAAGAACCCAGCCACAACAGCATGAATGTTCACTACAAACTCAGGAATGTAAACATACACCAAAAGAGAAATGGCCTTAAGGCCTTACACTGTTCACTTAACAAAGAAGTGTTTTTCCAAACTTCGGCGCGCAGGCCGGCCATACATGAAAAACGGGAAAGAAACATAAGCAATTAGGCCTTCGAGGGCCGGTACAGCAACAAGGGCTTTAGCTCGCTATTTCCCGCTCTGCTCCGCAGCACCTGCAAGCCACAAACCACCGCCCGGTGGCAAACAATAGCAACGGTCAGCAATGCTGACCAAATTATAACGATCCCGCCCCCACATTCGGGGCGGCAATGCTCTTTCCCTGCACTTTATTAGCATAGGCAATTATATAAAGTATTTGCACTTCACCACAGGCGTGGGCTCGCACGCCACACACCCCGTGCACTCAGGGCACATTCTCGACGAACCGGCCAACGTCACGTCAATTCAAGCCATAGACGTTCCCAATCCACCACCGCCTCTTGGACGGCCATCCATATGAGCATTTTGCCTTCCTGGCCTTGGTCACGACAATTTAAGCCATAGACCGCCGAAGACCCTCATCCATGCCAACGGTCCTACCGAACGACATAGACCGGGTACGGTTCCGCCTGACCCGTGCTCACACCGCAACGACAATTTAAGCCATATGTGTGTAACACCCCAAAATGTTGTAGGAGCGACGGGGATCGATTTTGGCCAAGACAAGGTTTTGGTGCAGGTGACACGGGCCCCGACACGGGCGTGTCGGAGGCCGTGTCGGGCGTGTCGAGCTCGGGCCATGTAGTCGACCAGTTCAGGTCGACGATGGTCGTGTGGTGGAACACGGCCTAGGACACGGGCGTGTCCCAGGCCGTGTCACACCTGGGCTGTGCGGTGGGATACACGGGCAGTGACACGGGCGCGAACACGGGCGTGTCTAGATTGACACGGGCGTGTCTGATGCCGTGTCACCAAGCCGTGTACCTCTCTGACTGCGAATTGTTGGCCGATTGCACACGGGGGGCGTGACACGGGTCCCGACACGGGCGTGTCGCCGGTGACACGGGCGTGTCGGAGGCCGTGTCACATGCCGTGTTGCTGGTTTTCAATTTTGGTCGAGACGGCGAATGAGCTACACGGCCAGGCACACGGTCGTGTGTGAACCCGTGTTCGGCCCAAATTTTATGATTTCAGATCTAATCTTGGTCGTTCGTTTCCTTGGCTTTGGATCCAACGGTGGGGGGCTGTTCCTGAGAGGTTTTAGCTGGGTTTTAGGGTTAGAATCCCTCATTCCATCCAAGTAAGTCTCTCTCTAAGTTTTAGAGAGAGGGGAGAGCAAGTTTGGAGGAGGATACCAAGATCCGGCCGCCGGAGGAGCTTCGGAGCTCCGAATCGCGATCCGAGTCCAGATCCGCGGAGGTGACGCCGTTGCGGTGCTTTTCAACCGCATAGTTTTCGATGGCGCCGCGGAAGAATGCAAGGGTAACGATTTCTCATCCTTGGGCATGTGAAGCCCTCTTTTCCTTTGCATAGGAAGCCCTCTCTCGCGAGTGAGCGAAGAGTTGGAGCGTTCCTTGGGGTAGATATGTAAAGTCCCCCTTGTATAGAGTCCGTATGCGAAAACGGACATAGGCATTGTGTGTGAAGCCTATCCGGACAAGTAGAGCCGGATCGGTGATGTTGCATTGCATATGAACCGGGGAATACTCCGGGTGTTTGGGCGTTTTTTTCGGGTTTTCTACGTGGTAGATTGCATCAGGGAGCCTTGGAGATTAACTCCAAGGTGCACCCGGAAAACTGGGCAAAAGAGGGCTTTGCCAACACGATGGCCGGGGAGCCAACGTGAACATAACCGGGTTATGTGATTATTGTGGTGGAAACGGGACTCGGTGAGTCTTGGCCTGCGCATATGGCTTAAATTGTCGTTGCGGTGTGAGCACGGGTCAGGCGGAACCGTACCCGGTCTATGTCGTTCGGTAGGACCGTTGGCATGGATGAGGGTCTTCGGCGGTCTATGGCTTAAATTGCCGTGACTAAGGCCAGGAAGGCAAAATGCTCATATGGATGACCGTCCAAGAGGCGGTGGTGGATTAGGAACATCTATGGCTTGAATTGACGTGACGTTGGCCGGTTCGCCGAGAATGTGCCCTGAGTGCACGGGGTGTGTGGCCGTGCGAGCCCGCGCCTGTGGTGAAGTGCAAATACTTTATATAATTGTCTATGCTTATAAAGTGTAGGGAAAGAGCATTGCCGCCCCGAATGTGGGGGCGAGATCGTTATAATTTGGTCAGCATTGCTGACCGTTGCTATTGTTTGCCACCGGGCGGTGGTTTGTGGCTTGCAGGTGCTGCGGAGCAGAGCGGGAAATAGCGGGCTAAAGCCCTTGTTGTTGTGCCGGCCCTCGAAGGCCTAATTGCTTATGTATCTTTCCCGTTTTTCATGTATGGCCGGCCTGCGAGCCGAAGTATGAAAACACTACTTTTGTTAAGTGAACAGTGTAAGGCCTTAAGGCCATTTCTCTTTTGGTGTATGTATACATTCCTGAGTTTGTAGTGGACATTCATGCTGTTATGGCTGGGTTCTTATTTCTTTTGCAACCTAATAAATTGCTTCCGCTAGGTGTTGTGTAGGACGACATGATTGGTTGAATGGTTTCAACGCGTAACCAACCGGTCTGTCCGTAGTATATGGCGTCGGGCCCCGGGCGGACCTACTGCTATATGCTATGCGACGGATTGGGGTATTACAAATTGGTATCAGACTTCTTGTTTCGGTCAAGCTTAAATGAATTCGTGGACGAATTCACTTTAAGGGGTGGTGAGCACATGTGTTCGTCATCGTTATAACATGAAAAGAACCCATGAATGTTCACTTAGGAATGAAAATACACATGTTTGAGGAACCTGCGTGTTCCTATAATTGCTGTTTGCAGTAATTTTTGGTCGCTTATCGGTGTTTTGCACGATTATAGGTGACCAGGAGTGGTGCTGGGCCGTCAGAATAGCCAGGTTCTGAGGCGAGCAGTGCGCCAAGCGATGCGCCTACAACACCTCCGTCTGCCGAGACCATTAGGTTGGTGGTAGAAGCGGTCATGGCAATGATCAATGCGCAGTCTACAAGGCAGGTGCAGCAGCCTGCTCTTGCTGTGGAGCAAGTACCGCTTCAGACGGCAGAGCAAAGGAGGGTTGAGCAAGTAGTTTTGGAGCCAGAGTTGCCTCAGAGAACAACTGAAAGGCAACTGAAGCACGTGATGGGCTTTCATCCACCGGTATTCAAGGGGGCAGAAACCCCGACCCAAGCAGAGGATTGGCTCTCAAGGGTCAACAGGGTGATGACTGCGACGGGAACGGAAGAGTGGCAGAAGACCACTATAGCGACGTTCCTTTTGGATGGGGACGCAAGACTATGGTGGGAAGGCCTAGAGCTACATCAGTTGCGGGGAAGGCCTTGGCCGAAGTTCCGATGGAGGAGTTTGCGAGACTATTCATGGCTCGATACCTCCCCTCGGCGCAGAGAATATCGCTAGAAAGCGAATTTCAGAAGTTGGTGCAAGGGGATTGCACCGTTGATGAGTACCTACACGAGTTTACTCGGTTGGGGAGATATGCCGGCGCTACCTTCGCAGACGAGGAGCGCAAGACGAGCCGCTTCTATGAAGGGCTAAGAGATGATTTAAGGTTGCTACTGTCGGGGCCCAAGGCGCAGGGTTTCATGACCCTGGTCAGTTCGGCCCGGTCCTTGGAGAAGGACATGAAGAATGTCCAAGTGAAGAAGGAATCCGGTAGTAAGAAAGCGGAGTTCAAGGCACCGACTACGTCAAAGTCGAGCTACCGTAGATTCTATAAGAAAGCTAAGACGTCGGGTCCAGCTTCTTCAGGTGCCTTGGGGGCAACTACCAATCGAACCCCGGGCGCTTGTTTCACGTGTGGAAAGACGGGGCACTTTGCCCGCGATTGCTGGAGCGGACGCCCAAAGTCCGAGAGAAAGCAAGGAGCTACTTACGAGGAGAAGGGCAAAGCGGTGGAGTCGACCGCGTCCCACTATGCTCCGACTCAGCCTAGAGTCTATAACTTGGGCCAGCAGGAGGCCATCAAACAAGCTGACGTGGTGACAGGTACGAGTTAATTTACAGCAAGTTAACTTTATATACTGTTGTCTATTGCTTGTTAGCCTAATATTGTTTGTATAGGCTTTGTTGTGATTAGTGATAGTCCGGCACAGGCACTGTTCGATACGGGAGCTTCACACTCCTTCTTGTCCGAAAGCTTTATATCGCGCATCGGAGTCCCTTCTTCGATGGCGAAGGACAAGTTGGATGTGCTGCTACCGAATGGGTGCTCGATGCGTACGGACAGAGTGTGCGCCGTAAAGGTTCACATTGGGAGCCAAGAGTTCGACTTGCTAGCGTCATTGCTGCCGCTAGTAGAGTTCGACGTGATCTTTGGGATGGACTGGCTATCAGAGCAGAAGGCTTTGATTGACTGTGACCGGAAGGAGGTCAAGCTGGGTGTAGGGCGGGAGACTACATTCGAGGGGATGAAGGGGTCGAGCAAGACACTGATGTCTGCTCTTCAGATGGTAAAGGCAGTTCGTGCTGGTGCAGAGCTGTTCTTCGCAATAGTTGGGGCTGTGGAGCCGAAGTCCACTTTGGATGAGATCCCCGTGGTATGCGAGTACCCAGATGTGTTCCCGGATAGCCTTCCTGGAGCCCCACCGCAGCGAGAGATTGATTTCACCATCGAGCTCGTGCCGGGGGCCAAACCGGTGTCACGTGCTCCGTATAGATTGGCCCCTAAGGAGATGGCAGTGTTGAAAGTTCAGCTAGAAGAGCTGATGGTGCAAGGCTATGTGCGGCCAAGCTCGTCGCCTTGGAGTGCACCGGTCCTCTTCGTTAAGAAGAAGGACGGGAGTATGCGGCTGTGTATCGACTACAGAGAGTTGAACAAGCTGACGGAGAAGAACAAGTACCCGATCCCGAGGATTGATGATCTCTTTGATCAGTTAGTCAGATCGTCGGTATATTCTAAGTTGGACTTGAAGTCGGGGTACTATCAGCTGAGGATAAGGGAATGTGATATCCCGAAGACGGCGTTCAGCACAAGGTATGGGCATTTCGAGTTCACGGTCATGCCGTTTGGACTGACGAATGCGCCATCAGTATTTATGGACTTGATGAATAGGACGTTCCGAGATTTCCTGGATCGCTTTGTGATCGTCTTCATTGACGATATATCGGTGTACTCGCAGTGCGAAGAAGATCACTTCAAGCACTTGCATTTGGTGTTGGAGACTTTGAGGAGGAATGAGCTGTATGCGAAGTTCTCCAAGTGCGAGTTCTGGCTACCCTCGGTAGCGTTCCTTGGTCATATTGTTAGTGGGGAAGGTATAGCGGTGGATCCGGCGAAGATCGTTGTGATACAGGAGTGGCCTGCGTTGTCTTCTGTCGCGGAAGTCCGTAGTTTTCTAGGGCTTGCAGGATATTACAGGCGCTTCGTAGAGAACTTCTCGCGGATAGCGCTACCTCTCACGAAGTTGACAAGGAAAGATCAGAAATTCTTGTGGACGCAAGAGTGCGTGCAAGCTTTTGAGGAGCTGAAGAGGCGGTTGACCACGGCGCCAGTGCTTAGTTCGCCGAGTGGGACCGAGGGCTTCAAGGTGTATAGCGACGCTTCGGGTAGTGGCTTGGGCTGCGTGTTGTTGCAGCATGGGAGCGTGATAGCGTATGGATCGCGTCAGCTGAAAGTGCATGAAAGGAACTATCCGGTGCACGACTTGGAGTTGGCGGCCGTGATATTTGCACTCAAGTTGTGGAGACACTACCTTTACGGCGTAAGGGTCGATATATACACCGATCACAAGAGCCTAAAATACTTGTTGGATCAAAAGGACCTTAATATGAGGCAGAGGAGGTGGATGGAGTTCCTAGGGGATTACACCTTCAAAATACATTATATACCCGGGAAGGGCAACGCAGTTGCGGATGCGCTGAGCCGCAGGGCTCCCGCCCGAGCCAACTGGTTGTCGGTGCATGATGAGCGGCTAGTACGGGAGTTGGAGGAGCTTGAGATCTGTTGCGTTGACAAGCATACGAGCGCCAAAGCAATGTTAAACTGGACAGAGGTGCAGTATGACCTGGCTGACCGGGTTCGGCAGGCATTGGAGTTAGACGACTCCATGAAGGAGCTTATGGAGGTCGCTCTGGATGGGTCAAATTCCCAGTTCTCGGTGGAAGATGGTTTATTAAGGAAGGATCATCGGTTGTGCGTCCCGAGTGGGGGTAACCTCCGGGCGGGGTTGATGTACAAGGCTCAGCATACCAAGTACTCAATCCACCCAGGGAGCACGAAGATGTATCGTGATCTCAAAAAGTTGTTTTGGTGGCCGGGGCTTAAGAAAGATGTGGCGTTGTACGTAGCTAAATGCCAAACGTGCGCCTTGGTGAAGGCGGAATGCCAAAAGCCGGGAGGATTTCTGAAGTCCTTGCCTATACCGGAGTGGAAATTCGACGATATATCTATGGACTTTGTGCACGGGTTGCCAAGGTCGCAGAAGGGGAACGACGCCATCTGGGTGATCGTAGATCGGCTAACCAAAGTGTCACACTTCATTCCGCATAGGAAGGATGATCCGGTGGAGAAGTTGGCGAAGCTATACGTGGACAATATTGTTAGACTGCATGGTGTGCCCCGTAGCATTGTGAGTGATCGCGATGGGCGGTTCACGTCAAATGATTGGAGGTTGGTACAGCAGATGCTGGGAACAAAGTTAAAGTTCAGTACGGCTTTCCATCCGCAGACGGATGGGCAGACCGAGAGGGTCAATAGAACGATGGAGGACATGCTACGCATGTGTGTTCTGGATTTCGATAAGCATTGGGAAGACCACCTATATTTGGTGGAGTTCGCGTACAACAACAGCTACCAAGCAAGTATACAAATGGCGCCCTTCGAGGCCCTGTATGGTAGGAAGTGTCGCACGCCGTTATCGTGGCTTGAAACGGGTGAGGCAAGGTTGTACAAGAAGCAGGAGGTGGAGAGTGCTACCTCGTTAGTGCGGATCATTTGGGAGCGCTTGTTGATCGCTCAGGACCGGCAGGCGAAGTATTATAATGCCAAGCACCGGAACGTGGAGTTCGCGGTAGGCGATTGGGTATACCTTAAAGTGAAGCCATTCAAGGGGGTTTCGTGGGTGAGACGCTTGAAGAAGCTGAGCCCAAGATACCTTGGACCTTTTGAGGTTCTGGAGCGAGTCGGCGAAGCGGCATACCGTTTGAGGCTATCAGAGGAATTAAGTGGATTACATGATGTGTTCCATATTTCTGTGTTGCGGAAGGCGGTGCAAGAGCCTTCGCAGGTGATCGCAGTTGACCAAGTGCCGGTGGACGAGGGGTTGACGACTAGGGTCAAGCCTATTTGTATCGAAGATGTTGAGGTCAAGAGACTCCGTAACAAGGAGATCCGGATGGTTAAGGTCCAGTGGGATAATTGCGGGTGAGAGGAGCTCTCTTGGGAACGGGAGCAGACTATGCTGGAGGAGTACCCGGAATTGTTCCGCTCAGGTACTGATTTACTTTAAGTCCTGTTTTTCCTCTATTAATTTCGTGGGCGAAATTCTTTAAGGAGGGTAGAATTGTAACACCCCAAAATGTTGTAGGAGCGACGGGGATCGATTTTGGCCAAGACAAGGTTTTGGTGCAGGTGACACGGGCCCCGACACGGGCGTGTCGGAGGCCGTGTCGGGCGTGTCGAGCTCGGGCCGTGTAGTCGACCAGTTCAGGTCGACGATGGTCGTGTGGTGGAACACGGCCTAGGACACGGGCGTGTCCCAGGCCGTGTCACACCTGGGCTGTGCGGTGGGATACACGGGCAGTGACACGGGCGCGAACACGGGCGTATCTAGATTGACACGGGCGTGTCTGATGCCGTGTCACCAAGCCGTGTACCTCTCTGACTGCGAATTGTTGGCCGATTGCACACGGGGGGCGTGACACGGGTCCCGACACGGGCGTGTCGCCGGTGACACGGGCGTGTCGGAGGCCGTGTCACATGTCGTGTTGCTGGTTTTCAATTTTGGTCGAGACGGCGAATGAGCTACACGGCCAGGCACACGGCCGTGTGTGAACCCGTGTTCAGCCCAGATTTTATGATTTCAGATCTAATATTGGCCGTTCGTTTCCTTGGCTTTGGATCCAACGGTGGGGGGCTGTTCCTGAGAGGTTTTAGCTGGGTTTTAGGGTTAGAATCCCTCATTCCATCCAAGTAAGTCTCTCTCTAAGTTTTAGAGAGAGGGGAGACCAAGTTTGGAGGAGGAGACCAAGATCCGGCCGCCGGAGGAGCTTCAGAGCTCCGAATCACGATCCGAGTCCAGATCCGCGGAGGTGACGCCGTTGCGGTGCTTTTCAACCGCATAGTTTTCGATGGCGCCGCCGAAGAACGCAAGGGTAACGATTTCTCATCCTTGGGCATGTGAAGCCCTCTTTTCCTTTGCATAGGAAGCCCTCTCTCGCGAGTGAGCGAAGAGTTGGAGCGTTCCATGGGGTAGATATGTAAAGTCCCCCTTGTGTAGAGTCCGTATGCGAAAACGGACATAGGCTTTGTGTGTGAAGCCTATCCGGACAAGTAGAGCCGGATCGGTGATGTTGCATTGCATATGAACCGGGGAAGACTCCGGGTGTTTGGGCATTTTTTCGGGTTTTCTACGTGGTAGATTGCATCAGGGAGCCTTGGAGATTAACTCCAAGGTGCACCCAAGAAACTGGGCAAAAGCGGGTTTTGCCAACACGGTGGTCGGGGGAGCCAACGTGAACATAACCGGGTTATGTGATTATTGTGGTGGAAACGGGACTCGGTGAGTCTTGGCCTGTGCATATGGCTTAAATTGTCGTTGCGGTGTGAGCACGGGTCAGGCGGAACCGTACCCGGTCTATGTCTTTCGGTAGGACCGTTGGCATGGATGAGGGTCTTCGGCGGTCTATGGCTTAAATTGCCGTGACTAAGGCCAGGAAGGCAAAATGCTCATATGGATGACCGTCCAAGAGGCGGTGGTGGATTGGGAATGTCTATGGCTTGAATGGACGTGACGTTGGCCGGTTCGCCGAGAATGTGCCCTGAGTGCACGGGGTGTGTGGCCGTGCGAGCCCGCGCCTGTGGTGAAGTGCAAATACTTTACATAATTGCCTATGCTAATAAAGTGTAGGGAAAGAGCATTGTCGCCCCGAATGTGGGGGCGGGATCGTTATAATTTGGTCAGCATTGCTGACCGTTGCTATTGTTTGCCACCTAGCGGTGGTTTGTGGCTTGTAGGTGCTGCGGAGCAGAGCGGGAAATAGTGGGCTAAAGCCCTTGTTGCTGTGCCGGCCCTCGAAGGCCTAATTGCTTATGTATCTTTCCCGTTTTTCATGTATGGCCGGCCTGCGAGCCGAAGTTTGAAAACACTACTTTTGTTAAGTGAACAGTGTAAGGCCTTAAGGCCATTTCTCTTTTGGTGTATGTATACATTCCTGAGTTTGTAGTGGACATTCATGCTGTTATGGCTGGGTTCTTATTTCTTTTGCAACCTAATAAATTGCTTCCGCTAGGTGTTGTGTAGGACGACATGATTGGTTGAATGGTTTCAACGCGTAACCAACCGGTCTGTCCGTAGTATATGGCATCGGGCCCCGGCCGGACCTACTGTTATATGTTATGCGACGGATAGGGGTGTTACAATGCGCAGGCCAAGACTCACCGAGTCCCGTTTCCACCACAATAATCACATAACCCGGTTATGTTCACGTTGGCTCCCCGGCCATCGTGTTGGCAAAACCCGCTTTTGCCCAGTTTTCCGGGTGCACCTTGGAGTTAATCTCCAAGGCTCCCTGATGCAATCTACCACGTAGAAAACCCGAAAAATGCCCAAACACCCGGAGTCTTCCCCGATTCATATGCAATGCAACATCACCGATCCGGCTCTACTTGTTCGGATAGGCTTCACACACAATGCCTATGTCCGTTTTCGCATACGTACTCTACACAAGGGGGACTTTACATATCTACCCCAAGGAACACTCCAACTCTTCGCTCACTCGCGAGAGAGGGCTTCCTATGCAAAGGAAATGAGGGCTTCACATGCCCAAGGATGAGAAATCGTTACCCTTGCGTTCTTCCACTGCGCCATGGAAATCTATGCGGATGAAAAGCACCACAATCTCCTTGCATCCGCGGATCCGAAGACGGCTCGCGATTTGGAGCTCCGAATCTCCACCGGCCGCCGGAGTTGACCTCCTTCTTCCTCCTCCAAGCTCTCCCTTCTCTCTAGATTTTAGAGAGAGAGTACCCAAGTGAAATAAGGGTTTCAAAACCCTATTCCCGGCTAAAACCACCCAGGAGCAGCCCCCCACCGTCGGATCCAAAGCCAAGGAAACGAACGGCCAGGATTAGATCTGAAATCACAAAAACTGGGCCGAACACGGGTTCACACACGGCCGTGTGCCTGGCCGTGTAGCTCATTCGCCGTCTCGACCAAAATTGAAAACCAGCAACACGGCATGCGACATGGCCTCCGACACGCCCGTGTCACCTGCGACACGCCCGTGTCGGGACCCGTGTCACGCCCCCCGTGTGCAATCGGCCAACAATTCGCAGTCAGAGAGGTACACGACTTGGTGACACGGCATCAGACACGCCCGTGTCAAACTAGACACGCCCGTGTTCCTGCCCGTGTCACTGCCCGTGTACCCCACCGTACAGCCCAGGTGTGACACGGCCTGGGACACGCCCGTGTCCTAGGCCGTGTTCCTCCACACGACCATCGTCGACCTGAACTGGTCGACTACACGGCCAGCTCGACGGCCCGAGCTCGACACGCCCGACACGGCCTCCGACACGCCCGTGTCGGGGCCCGTGTCACCAGCACCAAAACTTTGTCTTGGCCAAAAGTGATCCCCGTCGCTCCTACAACATTTTGTGGTGTTACATAAAGCACCATTGGAGTGTATCCATGGTGATCTGATGGGGCCGACCGTCACAGCCAGCCTTGGAGGCAGCAAATACATGCTGGTCTTGATTGATGACTACTCAAGGTACACTTGGATGTACTTTATGAAGGATAAGTCAAACACGTTTCAATTATTTGTGGAGTTTAAAGAGTTTGTGGAGGGACGGCTTGGCCTGCAGGTCAAGAAGTTGAGAATAGACAACGAAGGTGAGTTCGTTTCAACTGAGTTCTCTAACTTCTGTATGAAACATGACATCCAAAGGGAGCTTACTTGTGCTCATACTCCACAATAAAATGGAGTCGCGGAGGGGAATATCTATCATTTGATGAAAACTTGTAAGTGTTGGCTTCATGCTATGGGCATCCCGAGGTCCTTCTAGGCGGAAGGGATGGCCTGTGTAACTTATGTCATCAATCGAAAGCCTCTGAGTCCGATCAACATGAAGTCTCCTCATGAGATGATGTTTAAGGAGAAGCCTGGAGTTGGACACATTCGGGTGTTTGGATCTACCTGCTACGTTCACATCCCAAATACTCTTAGGACAAAGATGGATGCAAAGGTAAGGAATCTTGTTTTGTGGCTATGATGAGCGGAAGAAGGGTTGGAAGTGTATGGATCTAGTGACGAAGAAGTTCGTGGTTTCAAGAGACGTCTTTGGCAAGCTGACGTCATATGGAGGTGGATCCTCTGTGGATTTTTAGTAGAGCAGGATGGATGAAAAACAAGAGGTGGCTACTAAGGATCTTCTGGTAGAGCTGTCTGTGTCACCAGAGCTCCAGGTGTTTCTAGCTCTTGGGCAAAGGCTTTTGATTTAGGAAGTAAGGGGAGCGATGCTCCAAGTTTTCCCGGGATTAGAGTTGATTCAGAAGAAGCAGCAGAGGTGGTAAGCAAGGGTCAAACTCTTCAGAGATCAAAGAGGACCATTAAACCACAGACTCGTTATAGCAAAGGAAACGCGGTGAGCTTGGCCTCTTGTTTCTTTGCAGGCCCTCTAAACGAGCGGGATCTAGCTTTGATGATACTACTAGAGTCAAGGAGTAGGAAGACGCCATTGATGAGGAGATGGCTGCCCTCAGGAAGAATGAGACATGGAACCTTATGCCCAAGGTAGATGATGTTAGCCCTATGACATGCAAGTGGGTTTATAAGCTGAAGAAAAAGGTGGATGGAAGCATCGAGTGGTATAAGGCTCGCCTTGTAGCTTGAGGTTTTTATCAGCAGTACAGAGAAGATTATAAAAAGAAGTTTAGTTCTATGTCAAAGATGACCTTAGTTCGGGTGGTGATGGCCTTGGCGGCTTGCTAGGGTTGGAAGATATGGCAGCTGGACATAAAGAATGCATTTCTTTACTAGGAGATCGATTAAGACATCTTCATGATTCAGTCACCAGGATATGTGTCTGAAGATCATCCAGGATACATCTGCAAACTCCGAAAGGCCTTTATGGTTTGAAGCAGGCTCCACAGGCATAAAATGGAAAGATTGCAGAATACCTCCAATTCTGCAAGTATTTTGCCTCAGATTCAGATTCGAGCATGTTCATCAAGAAGAAGGGGGAGCTTCATGTCTTGGTTCTGCTATATGTGGACGATATTATTGTCACGGGAAACTTCGAGGAGGTGGCTAGGCTCAGGGGAGACCTAGCCATTTGGTTCAAGATGAAGGAATTGGGTGAGCTCCACCACTTCCTTGGATTTGAGGTAGAGAGAAAAGAGAATAGCATACTGGTTTCCCAAAAGGGCTATGTAGATCAAATCGTTCAGCAATTCGGCATGCGGGAAGGGAAGAGTAGCTTTACCCCTCTTGATGTTAGCATCAAGCTTCGGCGAGATGAGGGGAGGATACTTCCAGATTCTCTAGTGTTCCAGTCTTTGGTGGGGAGCCTTATCTATTTGACGATTACGAGGTCAGACATTATATATATTGTAGGCCGAGTAAGTCGGTATATGGCGGAACCTTGGAAGCCTCATCTAATGAAGGAAAGGAGCATTCTAAAGTACGTGAAGTCCACTTCTGATATGGGTCTTCTTTATGGGAGGGACACGAGATTCAACCTACACGACTATACAAATGCTGATTATGAGGGAGATTAAGACGACCAGAAGTCAACATCTGGTTACGTCTTCACATGTGGATCAACAGAGATTTCTTGGTGCAGTAAGAAGCAGGATTCAGTGTCCATCTTTACTACGGAAGCAGAGTACAAGGCTTCAGCCTTGGTAGCTCAAGAAGCCATCTGACTTAGGAGGATAGTAGAGGACATCCATGAAGAAGTGTGCGGTCCTACTCTGCTATGCGGTAATAATGAGAGTACCCTAAAACTGGTTAATAATCCAGTTTGTCACCCGTGGACCAAACACATTGAGATTGAGCACCATTTCATTCGGGAGAAGATGCTGGAGGTGTCTCTTATGATTGGACATGTGCATAGCGATGACAACATCGCGGATATCTTGACGAAGCCGCTGTCGAAGGGGCCATTTACTCGGTTACAGAGATTGCTAGGGCTGGTCTCCACTTCTCACTTTAAGGGGGAGTGTTGAAATTGTTGAAGTGAAAGTGGCAGCCTGGGAGGATTGTTCGTGCAGATTGTGCAGACAGTTTCGACGATCTCGGTGGTCAGACCGTGCGGGAGCAGACAGAGCTAGCGACTAGCCAGGTCTGCTAGTGTTCTGCAGCTTGTTCTCCAAGCAGTAAACCAACGGATAGTTCTTGTCTCTGCGGTTGGGGCGATCTAGTGTCAGTGTCCGTTTGTGCCAGCGGACTGTTGGTGTGGTCTGGTTCTGTTTCCAAGTCCAGGCAAGTTGTCCAGGGTGTTGCGTAGTTTGCGCGGACTCGCTGTCTAGTCCGCCAAGGTCTGGAAGCTATCATCTTTACCTTGGCTGTGGGCTCGGGATATGTGGACTGGAGCTGAGTCTCTTGTGTATGGAGTGATGTTTGTACGCAGGTGTGCTGATTGTTAATAAAAAAATAAAAGCTTGACCTCCAAATACTAAGGATCACTGATATTTTAAGAAAAACACTAAATTCGTTGCACATCCTCGGCAATGGCGCTAAAAACTTGATATGCGATAAAAAAACTTAAGCGTAAGTACACGTGTCGCTCAAGTAATAAAATGTGAGTGAAATCGTTCCTATGGAGAAGTGATTAATTTAGTGCTTACAATCACTAGCTACACCGCTTCTTCAAATTCAAGTAAAGTGATTAAGGAGATTTTTTTGAAGAACTTAACCAGAACTTTAAAAATGGATCAACACTAAATAGACTATTCTTTAAATTACCTTTTTTTTTATGTCAATTGGAAAGGAAGTAGTCTTGTATTTCAGATTTTCTATGTGCGTTGAGGTGACGTATGAAAATAATATCTTTTAAAAATGTTTGATCAAGTTATCTTGCAATGATTTTTATAGAAAAATTCTCATCTCTCGAATTTCGGAAATCTTGATATCATATCTTCCTCTAGTCATTTCTAGCTTAGATAGAATGAAGGATACCGCAAAAAATTAAAATCAGAGTTACTAGTAAGAAAGGGAAATCTCTTTCTCCTCTCTAAAATGTAGTGAACTTAAGAACACTTACACTTCTCCTCTCTCGATTTTCGAAGCGTAGTATAAGAGTAGAAACTTTAAGTTAAAAATCCATACCACTCGTCTCTCGATTTTTGCGGTACAATAAGATAGTCTTCAAACTAATAATATGTCACTCATCTCTCGATTCTCACAATGCAATATAATATGAAAGTATAACTTCAAATTTTCAATATCAAACTCAAAAGTTTCACCAAGATAAATCATCAAACAAATTCAAACATAAGAAAGATTCATCACCAAAACACACATAGTACTCTCTCCATACAAGACTAGGAGAGTTTAATTCACAATGGAGATAAAATGCCGTAAAACTAGAGAGATCTTACAGTACATGACGTCAGAAATACGAATCTACCCTTTCTAGTGGCTGAAATACAGGTTCTCTAGCCCAAAACCCCTAGCTGCGATCTCTTTTTTCTCCAAAATGACAAAAGATTTTTTCTTTTCCTTCTCCACCTCTATTTATGAGTGTAAACGTCCCATATAGACTCCGGGAATTATGAAAGAAAACCTTTTTTCATTTTCATAACTGTCATTTTTTGAAAACTTCCAGAAATTCGAATTTCAAATTCGCAGATTTGTTGCAACAAATTTTTATTTGTTGCAACATATTTTTTTGTTCAGAATTCAGCAAAAATTGCTCCGAAAATTCCTATAAATTTTTCTGTAACATTTTCTGAATGCTCTTTACGTTTAACATAAGCCACATATGTTAAACTCTTCATGATTCACCATCATAAAAACAAGTTAAAACATCAATAATAAATGAATTTTATCACTAATAATAATTTACTCGTTTATATATATACTTTTAATCAATATTTTTCAAATAAATTAGTCAAAATGAGACGAATTGACGCATAAGATAACTTCTTTGTATGAAGTTATCATCCACTCAGCTCTGCAAACAACGCCAACCGATATGCTGCTTCTCTGATGTGTTCCATAACTTCGAACGACCCCAGAAACCTCGGGCTCAATTTCTTGAGTCGATGAATCTGTGAAACACCTTTGAACGGATTGATCTTTAAATAGATCATATCGACTACCGCAAACTCCACATTCCTATGGCACGCATTGAAATAGTTCACATGCCGATCCTGAGTAACTCTCATGCGCTCCTTAATTGTCCGCACCAACTCACAAGCATCGAACACCGCCTCCTTTCCCAAAATCTTGGTGTCTCTCGCCGCTATCCAATACATCGGTGTTCGACACCGCCTTCCATACAAAGCCTTGTATGGTGCCATCTTAATAATCGCATGAAAACTATTATTGTAGGCAAACTCCACTATGAAAAGGTAGTCTTCTCACTTCTTTCCAAAATTAAGAGTACACATTCTCAGCATATTCTCCATTGTACGATTTGTCCTATCTGTTTGACCATCAGTCTGAGGATTTAATGTCGTATTAAACTTAAGTTTTGTGCCTAGACTCTTTTGCACTAGTCTCTAGTCTTTGTACGTAAACCATCTGTCACGATCACTAATAATGCATTTGGAATCTCGTGCAATCGCACAATGTTATGAACATACAATTTCACCAGCTTCTCTATGCTGTCCTCCTTACGATTCGGAATGAAGTGGGCCACTTCGGTCAAGCGGTCCACAACCACCCAAATCACATCGTTACCTTACTGCAATCGAGGTAAACCATGCACAAAATCCATGGAGATGTCGTCAAATTTCCACTCAGTGATGGGAAGGGGCTTTAGGAACTCGCCCGGCTTTTCACACTCAGCCTTCACTAAGGTACAGGTTTGGCACCGGCTCACGTACAAAGATACATCTCACTTCATCTCAGGCCACCAAAAGGATTCCCTCATATCCAAGTATATCATCTTTGTACTGCCCGGGTGAATGGAGTACTTCATAAAGTGGGCCTCAAGCATCAACTCCTCATGGAGATTGCCGAACTGTGGTACACATATCCTTCCATTCCTCTTTAAGATCTCATCAACCATCTCCAAGGTACTACACTTGCCTTTATGAGCTTCTGTCACGAATGTCTTGAACTTTATATCCATACTGGTCGCTTCATGTATACGATCGGATAAGTCGCTCTGCAACTCCATGCAGTTCAACTGATCCATGCTAGTCTCGCCTCTCGCTACATAATCAATGCTAAGGGACTCAAAGTCCTGCACCAATCGCTCATCATGAGTTTCAATCCAATTCTCTTTTCCAGAATATTTTCTACTTAAGGCATCGGCCACCACGTTGGCCTTGCCTGGAGTATACTAAATCGCCACATCGTAGTCCCTAAGGAACTCAACTAACCTGCGCTACCGCATGTTCAAATCTTTTTGATCTAAAAGGTACTTCATGCTTTTGTGGTCCGTGAAGATCTCCACCTTCACACCGTACACATAGTGCCGCCATAACTTTAATGCAAAAATTACTACCACCAGCTCCAAGTCATAGACCGGGTAATTTCTTTCATGAGGTTTCAACTGTCTAAACCTAAAGGCTATCTGTATAACCCCGTATCCGGCCGAGCGGAATCCTCCCCAAGTGGTGGGCTCGAGGTATGCTCTGGACGATGATTTGGTACAACCCCGTTCGAAGACGTGCGGGTGCTTGTGCGTACGTGTGGAGATTTTGTGTTTTATATTATAATATATATTTATTATGTATAAATTTATCATATATATATTTATTATAATATATATATTATATATATAAGTACATATTTATCATATATATGTGCCTATGGGGGAGATAAGGTGGATGGAGGGATAGAAAAGGAAAAAGGAGAAAGGGGGAGGGGCGGTCGGGTATAGAAAAAGAAGAAGTGGGGGAAAAAGGGGGCCATCGGGCAGGGTGGAAAAAAGAAAGAAGAAGAAGAAGAAGAAGAGAGAAGCACGGGCATGGGGGAGGAAAAAAAGAAAGAGAGAAAAGGAGAAGCCCGAGCCTTGCTTCCCCCATTAGGGCTTGCCGGATCGACCGCCTGGAGCAATCTGACGCCGCCCCCTTCCTCTCTCCCGGCCGCCTGGAGCAACCCGACGCCGCCCCTTCCTCTCTCCCGGCCTCCTGGAGCAACCCGACACCGCCCCCTTCCTCTCTCCCGGCCGCCTGGATCAACCAGACGCCGCCCCTCTCCCTCCCGTCAGCCAACAAGGGCTGGCTGGCTGAGCCCGAGATTTCTTCACCGTCTTGACCTGGAGCAAGGGCTGGCCGAGCCCTAGATTTCTTCACCATCTCGGCCCGGATTGGAGATCGGCCACCGTCGCAGCCACCCATGACTAAGCTAGCCAGGAGCTCCTCTCCCGGCACCGTCACCAAACACACGTAAAGGGTAACGAAGTTTATTCTCGGGAAAGTGAAGCCCTTATTTTCCATATTTGCATGGAGGCTCCTCTCCACCGACGAGTGGGGGAAGGATGCTCTCCGATGGGTTGACGTGTACGTCCCTGCAATTAACTGCATTAGCACCCGGAAGCGTGAGTATGGGTTTAGGCAAGCTGTGTGAAGCCCATCCGTACGTGTGAGCCGGATTGGTGATGTTCTGGGGTTCCCGGAGAAGACTCTGAGGAAGTTGTATATTATCTATTAGTAGGGAATGCACACCAAAGCCCCGAAAAGGGGGTGTTGGGTACATTGGAAAATATGTACCTAATTTGGAGAAGCCTCACTTAGCTCAATGATATACATCAAGGTGTATTTGATGTTATTTTGAGTTTATATGTGCAGGTTAAGTATTGGCATAAAGGAAAAAAAGTTTCTAAGTCCATGTGTCAACACTTAAGGAAGTCTGTGTCGACACTTGGAAAAGCTGTGTCGACACCTGAATCAACTGTGTCGACACACACAAATTAGTTAGTCGACATCAACTGTGTCGACACCGGGAGGCAGTGTCGACACACAGAAGAAGAGTCGACATAAACTGTGTCGACACCTAGAGGCAGTGTCGACACACAAATTCTGAAACTATATCAACTGTGTCGACACACAGCAGAGTTTCAACATAGTTGATTGCTGCGGAGTGGAGAAGTGATTGTGTTGACACAAATAATTAGTGTCGACACATTCTCAAGATGTAGTGTCAAGAAGCTGTGTCGACATCAAGGCAGCTATGTTGACACCACCAAAGTCTGTGTCAATACTTAAGTCACTTGTGTCGACACATATTGACAGATTATCTCGACACTTAATGACAGTCAGTCTCGACGCTTTGCCGACAGATACAAAGGCTCAAGAACTGATTGAGGACTTGATAGTTGTGCATTCCAACAAGTTTACTGAAGCTGTCAGACTTGTCAGAAGTTCGTTAGAAACCGGATAAGCCGGTTACCATGGGTGAAGCCTATATATAGACGGACTGTGTCAAATCAAAGGAATGAATTATTAATTAATATACAACTAACACAACAATTGTGAGATTGATCTCTGATCAAGAAAGTGCAAGTCATAGAAGAAGATCTTCGTAAGAAGATCTAAGAAGACATTCTGAAGTGATGATCCACTCAGACTTTGTCTAAGGAGAATTCAATCCAGAATTCAGAAGTAACTTCAGAAGGTTTGGGGAGAGAGAGCTCCAGCTGTTTTGAGGTTAAGAATGAGACAATCACAAGTCTCTCAAGAAGTAGATCCTGAACTAATCTACTAAGTAGATCCAGATTCATATCTGGATTCCAAGAAGGAAGCTGCCAGTCAGTCAACTTCAAAGGAGATCAACCCTACTAAGTTCAGATTCAAGAAGCTTTGAAGAAAGCTAAGAACAGGTTGATTTCAGTCATCAGTCTCATCAAGAAGCTGATCAAGAATCCTCTTATCCTTTCTCTTTCATCAAGGGTAAGAGTTCATCAAAAATACTTATCAAATTCAAGAGGATCTTTTCAAAGATCTGAGTTGTAAGCCTGTGTTATAAAGGCTGAGTGTAGGATACTTTGTTCTCTGAGTGGTAAGGCTGATTGAGCCTGAGTGTAGGAGATTTAGATCTCTGAGTGGTAAGGCTGTTTGAGCCTGAGTGTAGGAGAATTTATTCTCTGAGTTGTAGGTCTTGTGGCAAGGCTGAGGTAGGGCTTGTTAGCCTGAGTTGTAGAAACTTTATAGGGTTCTGAGCTGTAAGATCTGTTGATCTGAGAAGAAGGAAGAAGTTAGGCTGAATCTAGCACACTGCTAGATAGGTGAGGGGGGAAAGTGGATGTACCCATACCTTGGGGAACCACTATAAATCTGTGTGCAATCAGTGATGTGTGTATGATTGTGATTTCTATGTTGTGATTGTTGAAGAATACTTAGATTCTATTTTAAGATCTGAAAAATATTCTGCCTTAAGTAAAAAAAGGAAAAGAACTTATTCACCCCCCCCCCTCTAGGTGTTTAGGTTATCTTGAAAGTAAATCTATCAAGTGGTATCAGAGCGAGGTTGCTCAAAGAAGGACTTAACAGTCTGAGTTAGATCCCTAAGGCAGAATCAAGAATCAAGAAAATGGGTTCTGGAGAAAATCACAAGGAACTAGGTTCTATGAAACTACCCATCTGCAGAAAAGAGATATTTGGAATCTGGAAAGAAAGGGTTAGATTGTTTATGGAGGCTTCTGACACAAGAATCTATATTACAGTAAAAGAAGGTCCATATATCCCAATGAAGGTATCTGTTCTAGATGAAAACTAGAGAATTCCCAAGGATTTTTCTGAAATGACTAAGGAAGAAATCATCCTAGCTACTATGGATAAAAGAGCCCAGAATATCATAGTAAGTGTCATAGATGATTCTACCTTTCAGAATCTGATTCAATGTAAGACCTCCAAGGAAATGTGGGACACTTTGATAGTCTACATGGAGGGTTCTGAAGAAGTTAGACAAGACAGAAAGTCTATGCTCAATCAGGAATATGAGAGTTTCAGACAAGGGAAGTCTGATAGCATATCTGAGTGCTACAAGAAGTTCTACAGAATAGTGAATGCGCTAATGTCCTATGGAAGAGTCTTCAGTACATATGAGCTGAATAATAAATTCCTAAGATCCTTAACAAAGGATTGGGACACCAAGATTTGTGCCATTAGGGAAGTGGCCAAACTAGCAGATATTTCTCCTCCAACTTTATTTGGAAAGTTGTTGTCTTATGAAGTGCAACTTATGACTAGAAAGGAAGAAGAAAGAAATGCAAAAGGGGAGCATAGAGAAAAGTCAGTGGCCTTCAAAGTTGAAGCCACTAGAAATAATAGGAGGATGTCTCCATCACCTCCTAGGAAAGTTGATGAAAATACATTAGAGAATTCAGATAGCAGTGATTCAGATGCAGATTTTGCTGCCTTTACAAGGCAATTTCAGAGGTTCTTAAAGAAGAAGCAGTGGAAATCTAGGTCCCCCACATCACAGCCAGTTAATGACTATTATCAAAAGAGAAAGTCATCTAAGAAGGACAGGAGCAGGTCTAAGCCCAGCAAGTCTACAACATCAAAGATAATCTGCTATTATTGCAACAGACCTGGACATGTTGTGGCTGGATGTCCATATAAAAGGAAAGAGTCAACAGATAAAAAGAAGACTCAACAAAAGGGCAAGAAGGAGATATTCTTTGTTGCTAAGAAGGAGAAGAACCTCACAGATCAATCTTCATCAGAGTCTGAATCTGAAGCTGAGGCATACATTGGTCTGTATATAGCTAATGATGAAGACGAGTTTATGCAATTGCTTAACTCTATCTATGAACAAGAAGACCATTAGTGCATAGGACTGATGGCTGAATCAGAAGAAGACAAGTGTCATGATCAGCCTGGTCCTAGTAAGGTACAATGTAATTCTAAAAATTCTGATTACAGTACTGGGTCAGAGTCAGATACATCTGCATCAAGTGATGAGGATGGGTCTGAATCTGAAGAAGATATTCATCAGTTGATAGATGAATATGGGGACTTGTTGCAGGCTCTTAAGAGAAGCAAAAACCTGGCCAAAACTCAGGCTCAGGAGATTGCAGATCTTAAGATGGCTGCATCAGATTTAAAGAAAGAATTGGATCAGAAAGTTAATGAGGTTGCCAAACTGAAAACAATAACTGTTGTTCAGATGGGGATAATCACATATAAAAATGATCTAATAAAAAGTTTGGAGGCCAGACTTCAAGTAGAGAAAGATCTAGTGGCTAGTTACTCTAAGCCAAAATATTTCTTACCCTTAATAGATGAGTTTGTGGCTCAAAAGGATAAGGCAGGATTAGGCTTTAAAGGTAACACCAGGGCTGTCCAATTCAAGAGAAGAGGCAAAGCTCCAGTCCAGCCGCTAAACTTTAAAGTTCCTGTAATGTTTAGAAAGGTACAAGTGCCTTCTAGCAAATATGATCTTAAAAACATTCATGATCATAATAAGACTGATGTTCTGAATGACAAGGGTGTTAATGCCAATAAGGCATCCCATGACAATAAATCCCATGTTCTAAGAAAAACAGTGGGTGTAGCTGCAGCAGCACCAGCACAGAACAAAAAAATTTCTATCTATCAGACTGCCAAAACTGTATCTAAACCCAGATACAACAAGTATGAATGCTGGTGTTGTGGCAAGATAGGCCATTATGCCTTAGATTGCTGGCATAACATGAGTGTCAGGAAGAACACCAGACTACCTGTTAGAAGAGCTGCTGGCAGATTTGATAAAAATGGAGCTAACTTGAACCAAGGACCCAAGACTTACTTGGGCTCTAAGGTTAGGTAATTCTTTATTGTAGGAAAGTCCAAGTTACCATGCCCCTATATGGTACTTGGACAGTTAATGTTCCAGGCACATGACTGGAACAAAAGGATTGTTGAAAGAGTACTCATCTATCAAGGATGGGCCTAAAGTAATCTTTGGTGGCTCTAAAAGAGAAATCATCAAAGGATTTGGTAATATTTCTAGTAACAAGATTACTATCACTCAAGTGGCCTATATGAAGGGTTTGAAACACAACCTTATAAGCATAAGCCAGCTGAGTGATTTAGGATATGACATTTCATTTGTTAAGAATGGATGTCATATCAAAAGGTCAAGTGATCAAAAGGTCATATTGACTGGATATAAGAAAAGAAATGTGCATTGTCTTAACTTTATGTGTGAGAACAAAGGTTCTCCTATTTGTCTTGTAGCTTATGAGAGGGCATATCATTGTGTCAAATGGCACAAGAGACTGGCTCATCTTAACTACAAAACAATTGGCCAACTCTTTAGCAGAGAGTTAGTGAAGAATGGCCCTCAAGTTAAGTGTATAAAGGATGGGATATGTTCAGCTTATCAAAAGGGCAAGCAGACAAAATCCTCCTTTCATAGCCTTGAAAACAAGGATTCAGTAAGGTGTCTATACCTATTGCATATGGATTTATTTGGTCCTATGCCAGTTCATAGTCTAGGTAGGAAGGTCTATACTTTTGTGGTGGTAGATGACTATTCTAGATATTCCTGGGTATTCTTCCTGAGACAGAAATCAGAAACCCCAAGTATTTTACATAGTTTTATCAAACAAATTCAGAATGAACTGGACTGTACAGTGGTCAAAATCAGAAGTTACCATGGAACTGAATTTCAATCTGAAATTATGACAAGACTATGTGAAGAGTTTGGGATTTTTCAAGAGTTCTCCTCACCTAGAACACAACAGCAAAATGGTATTGCTGAAAGGAAGAATAGGACATTGATTGAAGCTGGTAGAACTCTATTGAGTGACACTTCTCTCCCAGAATATTTCTGGGCTGAGGCAGTAAACACTGTCTGTCATGTGATCAATAAGGATTCTATCACCAAGGGCCACAAAAAGACTCCCTATGAGATAATGAAAGGCAGAAAACCAAATTTATCCTATTTTAGGATCTTTGGTTGCAAGTGCTATATACTTAACAATGACAAGTCTTATCTAACTAAGTTTGCTGCCAAATCCCAAGATGGGATATTTGTTGGGTACAGCATCAATAGTAAGGCTTATAGGGTCTATAACTTGATTACACAGGTTGTAGAAGAATCTATACATGTTGTATTTGATGAAACTAGATTGATCAACAGTGAGTTGCCTTGTAGTTCATGCAGTCCAACACGTATAAATGAGAGAATGGACAAGCTTTCTATTTTAAAAGATTCAACTGCAGTTCAGGAAATTGTAAATGGTGGCTACTGTCCAGGGAAAGTACAAGACTCTCTAGAAACTGAAGAAAATCAAGAGGTGCAACATATTGAAGAAACTGGAAGCGTTCAGCCTGAAGAAAGTTTACCTCCAACTGTAAGACACTTAAAGGATCATCCAGTAAATCAGATAATTGGTGATCCAAGACATGGAGTGCAAACCAAAAGCAGAAATCTGAATACAGTACTGTACTCAAGCTTTCTATCTCAATTGGAGCCAAAGAAATTTGAAGAAGCTATCCTAAGTCCACACTGGATTAATGCCATGCAAGAGGAGCTTAATCAGTTCAAAAGGTGTAAGGTCTGGGAGTTAGTTCCTAAACCAAAAGATCACAATATCATTGGAACAAAGTGGATCTTTAGGAACAAATTGGATGAGAATGGAATTATAGTGAAGAACAAAGCAAGACTTGTTGCTAAAGGGTATAGACAGGAAGAAGAAATAGACTTTAATCAAACCTTTGCCCCAGTAGCAAGACTGGAATCCATCAGGATGTTCCTTGCCTATGCAGCTTATCAGGGCTTCAAGGTATACCAAATGGATATAAAATCAGCATTCCTGAATGGATACCTAAAAGAGAAAGTCTATGTAGAGCAGCCTTCAGGTTTAGTAGATTCTCTCAAACCTGATTATGTTTATAGACTAAGGAAAGCTTTGTATGGGTTAAAGCAAGCCCCAAGGGCTTGGTATGAAACCCTGTCTACTTTCCTTATTGAGAACAAGTTCTCAAGAGGGAAAATAGATAAAACTCTATTCTTAAGGGAATCCAAAGGAAAGATAATCTTAGTTCAGATTTATGTAGATGACATAATATTTGGATCTACTGAAAACAACCTTTGCAAGAAGTTTGTTAAACTTATGCAAGGGAAGTTTGAAATGAGTAGTATGGGGGAACTTAAGTTCTTCTTGGGACTCCAAGTAAGACAGACTGATGATGGCTTGTCCATATCCCAGTCTAAGTTCACCAAGGAGTTAATAAAGAAGTATGGTATGGACTCATCCTCCACCATAAGAACTCTTATGGGAACAAGTATGTCTATATGCAAGGATGATGCAGGTAAGTCTGTAGATGAGTCTTTGTATAGAGGAATAATTGGCTCTCTATTATATCTCACTGCTAGTAGACCAGACATTATGTATCCCAGTCTAAGTTCACCAAGGAGTTAATAAAGAAGTATGGTATGGACTCATCCTCTACCATGAGAACTCTTATGGGAACAAGTATGTCTATATGAAAGGATGATGCAGGTAAGTCTGTAGATGAGTCTTTGTATAGAGGAATAATTGGCTCTCTATTATATCTCACTGCTAGTAGACCAGACATTATGTATGCAACATGTGTCTGTGCTAGGTACCAAGCCTGCCCTAAAAAATCTCATTACACTGCAGTAAAGAGGATTTTGAGATATTTAAAGGGCACACCTGATCTAGGCCTTTGGTACCCTAGGAATGGAGATTTTCTACTAACAGGTTATTCAGATGCAGATTTTGCAGGTTGTAGAGAAGATAGGAAAAGTACTACAGGTATATGTCAATACTTAGGAGGAAGATTGATATCCTGGAGCAGTAAGAAGCAGACTAGTGTGACAATATCCACAGCTGAGTCTGAATATGTGGCAGTAGGAAGTTGTTGTGCACAGCTGTTGTGGATTCAGCATCAGCTAAAAGACTATAGTATTCAAGTAAGTAGAACACCCTTGTTTTGTGATTCTAAAAGTGATATATCTATTATTAATAATCCTGTTTCACATAGTAGGACTAAGCATATAGAAATAAGATACCATTTTCTTAGAGATCATGTAGAGAAAGAGGACATCTCACTAGAATTTGTTAAGACAGATTTTCAAATTACAGATGTATTTACTAAACCTCTAGATGAAACTAAATTTAATAGGTTTAAAATTGAATTAGGAATGTTGACCATATGTTAGATTAGCAAATGTGGCTAAGTAAAATTGTGTCAACACATTCTGAAATAATGTGTCAACACAGAGGAGGTGTGTCGACAATTCAGGGAAATTGTGTCGACACAGTGTCAAAGTGTCGACACCTAAGGGACTATATGTCGACACATCCAGACAAGAAGTGTCGGCACATCCAGAAAAGTTGTGTCGACACATCCAGAGAAGTGGTGTCCACACATTCAGCCTTTATGTCGACACTTCGAATAAGTGTCGACACAGAATTTCTGTTCCACGTCTTTATAAATCAAGTGTCGACACATCATCAATTTGTGTCGACACATAGAGGTCAACTTTGTTGTCGAGACATTATGAGTATGTGTCGACACATTCCAACGGTGTCGACACATTTAGACTGTTTTTGTCCGCCTTTTGACCTTCTTTGATTAGAAGGGTATAAATAGGTCAAGAACATATTCTGTCGACACGCTTACCAGGGTTTCGAGACAAAAGCCTTGTGTCGACAATCTCTCTCTTCTCTTCAGCCAAGCTTTCTCATTGTTCCAATGGCACCCAAGATGGAGGATAACATTAATGATGGCTACGAGCTAGTTAGGAATGCATTCGATTCTGCAGCGATGGAGATCAAAGGAGTCATTTCCCTTATTGCTGAAAATGGATTAGAGTTTATTGTCTCTGAACCTACAAAGATTTGGAAGAAGGAGGTCTTTGAGTTCTATACTGCTGCAATAGTGGACTCCACTGGACTAAAGATTAAATCGACAGTTCATGGTACTAGAGTCAAACTTACTCTGAAGAGTTTAAGAAATATTCTTCACCTACCAAGATTTCAGGATGAAGAAGAGGTCCCAGCCTCAAAGACAAGGGAGGCTTTCCAGTGGTGTGGATTGGATCCAACCATGAAGATAGGAGCAGCCATAAACCGAAAAGGAATGAATCAACAAGAAAAGTTTCTATCTGAAGTGGTAGGGAAGGTGATTTTGTGTAAACCAGGAGGACATGATAGGCTATCTGCCTTTATGTTCAGTCTGATGACAAGGATAATCTATAAGATTAATACAGACTGGTCTGCAGTTCTGTTTGAAAAAATAAAGGAAGGAATCAAAAAGCCTAATTTGGCTAGATTAATGAGCTTATACCTGGCTGGAGCAATTCCAAAGGTAATGCATCAGCTTCCAGGAACTAAAATAAATCATATGAGAAGAATGGATATCAGGATAATATCCAGATGGGATCGGGTCCTCTCAAAGGACATACCTGATGTGGAGACTGTAGCAAAATCACCAGTCCATGACATTACTTATCATGATCATGTGCAGGAGGACACAATGAATGCACAAGTGCAGGGGGAGCAAGTTAGGGAATAGGTCCAGGACCTGACTGAAAATGCCCATGTCCTTGAGGAGACAGTTACTGCACAGTTGCAGGGGGAGCCACAGTCTGCACAGGTGCATGAGGAAGACAGAATCCACTTATCAAAAGAAATAGTTCTACAAACTGATCTTGATACTTCTGGAGTTGTTGATGCTGCTGAGAAAGAACTATCACCCATTCACAATCAACAAGAGTTCACTATGGAAGAGTTGTTTCCAGACATAGAGGGAGCAGCAGTTGAGGGAGAGCAGGTTAATATTGAGGAGGTGCAGCATGGGACTGAAAAGGAGCTGCCTCCTAGTCCTAAAGAAAGAGTTATTATTGCCAGTACTTCTGCCTCAGAGGATGAGGAGATTGCAAGTATCAAGAAAATAAAAATGATGGTTTTCAAGAGGAGAAGCCAGAGCTATAAGCAGGCTTTGCAAGCTACTACTTCCCAACCAGCTCCTGCAACTGATTACAACAAATTTTTGGTAGATTTACAAGTGAAATTGGATGAGCAGAGATTGATTTTGGAAAAATATGTGGATGAAAGCCATAAGTCCCTCCAGTTTACTCTAGTACAAGATATAAAATCTATCAGATTTGAGGTCAATCAGACTAAGAAAGAAATGACAGATTGTTTCCATAAGGGGGGCAATGTTGTAGTATTTCTGGCTACCCAACAAGCAGAAATCAAAAAACAAGTTGATGATATTGTTGTCAAACAAGGATATGTCCTTGAAAATCAGATTAGGATGAATGAAAATCTGACTGAATCTCACAATCTGATAGTCAATGAAGTAAAGAAAATGGTTACTGCACTGATAGAAGCAAGGGCTAAGGAGAAGGAGGAATTTGATCAGAAGCTACAAGAAGCCTTGGATTCTTTTAAGTCAGCTATTACTACATCTTAGAAAACTCTTTCTGATCAGTTCCTAAAGTTCAAACCATTCTTTAAAGATGGTATCAATTTTCTGGATGGGCAAATTCGATTTCAAAAAGATGACATAAGAGACCATGTAGCCAGAGAAGTCATAAAGGGGGAGTGGGTATTAGTCCATGCTGGCTATGAACATGCAAAATGGATAACCAACAGTATCAGAGCCACTCTTGGATATCCACCCTTATGTGATGATGATAATATGGCTGAGTCAGGTGTGCAACCAATTCTACTTGAAGGTAATTAACCTGAGGTTGCCCAAGTTATATACCCTCCTGCAGATTTTGAGATGATACATCAACAAGTTCAGTCTATGTACAGCCCTCCACAACAAGTTACTAATGTTGTTATTGAAAAAGTAGATATGCCATAAGTTGGTCTAAAAGCTCAGCAAGATGCTCAATTATCAAAGAAGTGATTCAGAGAGCAGGCAGAGTTAAAACCTGATTTTGAGCAATGGAGCCCCACTTCTAGAAATATCATATTAACTGCCTGGAAAGCTGTAAAAGTCCAAGTTCATGAAAGGGGTAAATGGTATAATGAGCAGGAGTGGCAAAATTATGAGGCAAGGTAGGAAGCTATAGTTCAATACAGAAGAAAGGCTAAGAGTGGGAAGCTACCTCCTGATGCCCAGGAGCCTAGCAAGTATTTCCCTAAGCCTTTTCATTATTTTTAAAGGCAAAGGATTAAGGGTGAATCTCAAAAGAAGGCTGAGTTGAAAGGCAAGAAGCCCATTGAAGATACAAAACCTTCTGTGCAGGCTCAGATTAAATCTGGAAAAGGAACAGTCATCAAGGAGCCAATCCAGCCTTAGTTTAGTTTTACTAGATGTTTCAAGAACTATGTTATTCTTAGTTTTTCAAGAAGTCTATGTAATCAGTATTAAGAAACTTTTTGATATTATAAACAAAACCATGTTCCATGATCATTTAGTTTGCATCCTTATTCTGTGATGTGATTGTGATATTTGTTTTGTTTATAAATTACCCTGTTAAATAATGCTTATACATCATCATGTTTATTTATCATAAGTGGTATATATCATTGACAAAAGGGTTATGACTTCTCCAAATATGGGGAGATTGTTGGGTACATTGGAAAATGTGTACCTGATTTGGAGAAGCCTCACTTAGCTCAATGATATACATCAAGATGTATTTGATGTTATTTTGAGTTTATATGTGCAGGTTAAGTATTGGCTAAAATGCAGAAAAAGTTTCTAAATCCATGTGTTGATACTTAAGGAAGTCTGCGTCGATACTTGGAAAAGCTGTGTCGATACTTGAATCAATTGTATCGACACACACAAATTAGTTAGTCGACATCAACTGTGTCGACACCGAGAGGCAGTGTCGACATACAGAAGCAGAGTCGACATAAACTGTGTTGACACCTGGTGGCAGTGTCGACACACAAATTCTAAGACTATATCAACTGTGTCGACACACAGGACTTTTGTCGACACACAGCAGAGTTTCAACATAGTTGATTGTTGTGGAGTGGAGAAGTGATTGTGTCGACACAAATAATCAGTGTCGAAACATTCTCAAGATGCAGTGTCAAGAAGCTGTGTCGACATCAAGGCAGCTATGTCGACACCACCAAAGTCTGTGTCGACACTTAAGTCACTTGTGTCGACACATATTGACAGATTGTCTCGATACTTAATGACAGTCAGTCTCGACGCTTTGCCGACAGAGACTAAAGCTCAAGAACTGTTTGAGGACTTGACAGCTGTGCATTCCAACAAGTTTACTGAAGCTGTCGGACTTGTCAGAAGTTCGTTAGAAACCGGATCAGCCGGTTACCCTGGGTGAAGCCTATATATAAACGGACTGTGTCAAATCAAAGGAATGAATTATGAATTGATATACAACTAACACAAAAATTATGAGATTGATCTCTGATCAAGAAAGTGCAAGTCATAGAAGAAGATCTTCGTGAGAAGATCTAAGAAGACATTCTGAAGTGATCATCCACTCAGACTTTGTCTAAGGAGAATTCAATCCAGAATTCAGAAGTAACTTCAGAAGGTTTGTGGAGAGAGAGCTCCAGCTATTTTGAGGTTAAGAAGGAGACAATCACAAGTCTCTCAAGAAGTAGATCCTGAACTAATCTACTAAGTAGATCCAGATCCATATCTGGATTCCAAGAAGGAAGCTGCCAGTCAGTCAACTTCAAAGGAGATCAACCCTACTAAGTTCAGATTCAAGAAGCTTTGAAGAAAGCTAAGAACATGTTGATTTCAGTCATCAGTCTCATCAAGAAGCTGATCAAGAATCCTCTTATCCTTTCTCTTTCATTAAGGGTAAGAGTTCATCAAAAATACTTATCAAATTTGGTAGGATCTTTTCAAAGATCTGAGTTGTAAGTCTGTGTTATAAAGGCTGAGTGTAGGAGACTTTGTTCTCTGAGTGGTAAGGCTGATTGAGCCTGAGTGTAGGAGATTTAGATCTCTGAGTGATAAGGTTGTTTGAGCCTGAGTGTAGGAGAATTTATTCTCTGTGTTGTAGGCCTTGTGGCAAGGCTGAGGTAGGGCTTGTTAGCCTGAGTTGTAGGAACTTTATAGGGTTCTGAGTTGTAGGAACCTTTCAGGGTTCTGAGCTGTAAGATCTGTGGATCTGAGAATAAGGAAGAAGTTAGGCTGAATCTAGCACACTGCTAGATAGGTGGGGGGGAAAGTGGATGTACCCAGACCTTGGGGAACCACTATAAATCTGTGTGCAATCTATGATGTGTGTATGATTGTGATTTCTGTATTGTGATTGCTGTAGAATACTTAGATTCTATTTTAAGATCTGAAAAATATTCTGCCTTAAGTAAAAAAAAAGGAAAAGAACCTATTCACCCCCCCCTCTAAATGTTTAGGTTATCTTGAAAGTAAATCTATCGGGGGGGTGTGCAATATATTTGGCCAGCTTATGTTAGCCGACTATTGTTCAACTGGCAGTCGCTTGTCGAGACGTCGGTGTACAGGTGCTGTAGTACCAAGCGAGGAATAGCGGGCTTAAGCCCAATTTTATGTCAGCCCAAGAAGGCCAAATTTGTTTACATTGTCGGCCTGCGTGACGAAATATGGAATTTATATTCCTATAATTTAAATGCATGTGATGCCCTGTGAATGTGATTTATCTTTTTCGTCTTATGCGGGCGGTGTAACACCCAAAAATTTGGAAGAGGAACCGATGGCATTGTTTTGGCCAAGATGGGTTCTAGGTAGGCTGACACGGCCTGTGACACGGGCGTGTCACAGGCCGTGTTGTGCTCGGGTTCGACGATTTCTTGGTCGACAGTCGTTGAGTAAGAACACGGACTATGACACGGGCATGTCACCTGAGACACGGGCGTGTCACCTGAGACACGGGCGTGTACCAAGGCGTGTCGAGCACTCAACGATTTTTCGGTGGCGTTGAGTGGGCACACGGTCTGGGACACGGGCGTGTCCCAGGGCGTGTCGAGCACTCAATGATTTCTAGCGTTAAGTGAGGGCACACGGCCAAAGACACGGGTGTGTCAAAGGCCGTGTTCCGCTCGGGTTGTTTGTGCAGGAGAAGTTACATGGGAATGTCCCTGGGCATGTTTAGTACACGGTATGTGACACGGGCGTGTCACATGGCCGTGTACCTCTCGGGACGTTTGGTCCTGTGTCATTTGGGGGACACGGACCGTGACACGGGCCTTGACACGGGCGTGTCACCTGATACACGGGCGTGTCCGAAGCCGTGTCAAAGGCCGTGTCATGTTCGGGATTTCTGGTTTGACGGCGAGTAAGAGAACATGGCCTTGGACACGGGCGTGTCACAACCCGTGTTCGGCCCAGGAAGTTTATTTTCAGGGCAAATCGTGGCCGTTCGTTTCCTTCTTTGGGGATCCAAGGGTGGGGGTTGTTCTTTCCTAGGCTTAAGGTCGAAATAGGGTTTTAAAACCCTCACTTCTTCATCTTCTTCCTCTTTCTAAAGCCTTAGAGAGAGGGGAGAGCTAGGAGGAAGAAGGAGATCAACTCCGGCCGCCGGTGAAGCTTCGGAGCCCCGTTTCGCGAGCGGAGTCCATATCCGCAAAGACGGGATCATTGCGGTGGTGTTCATCCGACCAAGTTTCTCCATGGCTAGGAAGAGGGGTCGCAAGGTAACGACACTTCTCCTCTTGGTTGTAGGATGCACGTGTAGCATCATTTCTTTTCATCTTTGGGCTCCACATCTCTTAAATGAGAGGGGTTTGGGTTGCCATAGTTCAAGAGGAACCTCCTGGTCGATTGTGTCCGTCCCCAGCATGATTTTGTATTAGAGATCCACTCTGTTAGTGGATTAGGCAATGTGGGTGAAACTGTAGTCGCGGCCGTTAGTCCGACTCGGTGATGTTGCATAGCGAGCCTTGAGGATTCGGTAGAAATCCATTGCGGCAAGATGTCGTTGTGTTGTATGAGTTTTTCCCCCTTTTCTTGAGTGAGTACTCGTAGTCGGAACCGAACAAAGTGAGCTCCGCTTTGGCAGTAGATGTTTTCCTTGGTGCACGGGATCGATACAGTACAATTGGCGGATTAGGGTGGGAAAATATATGGTTGTGCTGTACTAAGGCGTGGCTACGTCTCCATGGTCGGCTGGCTATCCCGTGACGTGCAAGTCATATGGGGAAAGTGTCTCGGCGAGACTAGTCCCCTTCTGTGAGACTGACGAGAACACCGAGCGTAGCGCAAGCCCGGGCAATGAGGCCATGAGCAGGTGGGGTCCAGCAAGGGTTCTTAGAATTGGTTTGTGTGTGAGACGAAATCCTGACGTGAGAAGTCAGAATTTGTAGGGAAGCCCGGGGTTTAAGACCTGTTTGCGGGTGGGGCTTTTGCAAGATTTTCGTCTGACGGTGTGTGGGCCGTTAGGGACATGGTAGCTCACTTTTGTTTTGCGGCTTTAAGCTAATGGGGAAATGGTAGTACCAGGTTGTTTGATGGTGTGTTAGATGCATACAAGATAGGGTGCCTTGGGCGAAGCCCGGGTTTGCATTCATGTTGCATAGTAGGCCCCTTCACTCTGTTCAAAACATAGAAAACGTGTATGCTGTATGAGACATCCAAACCTGTTTTAAAGCTTATTATATTTTTACCTTTGGTATACGAAGGGCTGACTTGCAGGTTGGAGGGGTATCCCGGGGTCCGTTAGGGGCAGCTGGGAGGAGATGTGATGGTTACACAGTAGAGGTCATCCTTTGCTGACCCACGTTACTTCAAATCTTTACAGGGCAAGGATCGCAAGCGGGAGCTAGTGCGCTGGGCGAGAAGCCCTAAGCCTCGTGAAGTGTTGATGTATGTTTATAGTTTGCTTGCGGTGATTTTATGAACCTTGCTTAGTCATTGTCCGGCTTGCACATCGAGGTTACTTAGGAGTGTTTTTGCACATTGTTGTTTGACTTTATGGTAATTGTGCTTGGACTTTTGTGTGTAAGGCCTTAAGGCCATTTGATACTCCTGTTAGTGGTGGATAACTTCTAGTTGTTTGGTTTCTTTGTCCGCTGTGTTTGTTCTGAGTTTTGAGATTGGGTAGATTATATCATCTTATAATGTTGAAGCTGTGGCGTCTGTATGTTGTGGGGCCCCGGCCAGACCCATGTTATACGTTCATTACATGGGAGGTGTTACAATTTGGTATCAGAGGGAGGTTTAGTGTTCCGAGGAGAGAATTCATGGTCGAAAGTCAACATCGAGTCACGTATAAGAAGTTATCCACATAGGAGTATTGCGGGATCATGAGTGTCCCTGTGTTTGAGTCTTGCGATTAGAGACTGATATGTGTTTTTCTTTGCTTGTGTTAAGAGTGCAAGCAATGAGGCAGGGACGTCGAGGACAGGAGAAGATCTCTCGGCGAGTAGCGCTACGGCGCAGGGTCCTTTAGGCATGGGGGTGACCCCTGCCGAATTTTGCCGCATGCTTGCGGAGGCGATGGTGGCGGCCCAAGCCACAGCGGCAGCACAAGTAGCAGCCCCCGTTGTTCAGGATGCAACTCCTACTACCCCAGATACGGCGACAGCCGTGCCAGGTGAGGAAGCAAGGCGGGCAGAGCCTCTGGCCGAGAGGGTGATTGTCAGACATGGGGATCGGCAAATGAAGTATTTTCTGAGCTTCCACCCTCTAACCTTTAAGGGAATCGGCACGCCAATAGATGTAGAAGATTGGTGGGCTCGGATTCAGGAGCTTTTGAGAGCTGCTGAGACGCCAGGCGAGAAGAAAGCAGAGTTTGCAGCCTTCATGTTGGAAGGGGATGCCAAGTTGTGGTGGTCGAGCCACAGTGGCTGACAGTTTCCTGGACGTACACCGTCCATTGATGAGTTTGGGAATGCTTTCCTGAAGAAGTACATTCCCGCATCAACAAGGTTAGCCCTCCAGAGACAGTTTCTGCACTTGGTGCAGCGAGATAAGACCGTGGACGAGTATGTTCAAGAATTCACTCATTTGGGTCGGTATGCGGGAACAACCATGACAGATAATGAGGAGAGTGATAATCTCTTCTATCATGGATTGAGGGAGAATCTGCGACAGCCCCTCATATTTATGAAACGTGCGGGTTTCAACGAATTAGTTGAGGCGGCCAGGATTTTCGAAAGTGATATGGAGCGATCCCAGCGCCGCAAGGTTTTCACCCCCAAGCAGGGGGAAGGAAAGCCTTCTCAGTCTCACGGGAAGTCGGAAGGGAACAGATGGAAGTAGAAGCCTCACCCATACAAGTTAGGCGAGAAAAGTAATTGGACGTCAGGAGGGTCACGTTCTAAGGGACCTCAGACGTGCTATAATTGTGGCAAGGCAGGACACATAGCGAGATTTTGTACTCAGGGGAGCGCTGAGCAAGAGCCGAGGCAGCAGCAGACTTTGCGCACCAGCCCCAGTACAGCAGAAAAAGGGAAGATGGCGGAGTCGAGTGCTTCTCGGTTTCAACCAGTGCAGCCAAGGGCTTAAAACCTTGGGCAAAAGGAAGCAATCCGTCAACCCGATATGGTGACAAGTATGAGAGTTTAACCTGCACCTTAGATTTCTGTTTTCTAGCCGTTTATGTTTGTTGCATGTGTTTAGGCTTTGTGATAGTTTCCGGGCACCCCGCTAGGGTACTCTTTGATACGGGAGTGTCGCACTCCTTCCTTGCGAAAAGCTTTATCCGGAGGATCGGAGTTGAGTCTTTCTCAACGGACTCAGAGTTGAAAGTGCGCATGCCCAATGGGTCATCTATGATAACCAGGGCTAAAGGGCGTATTTGTTGGAGTCTTGATGGAGTCGACTTCATGTTGGTGGCGGCAGTCTTACCGTTGGCCGAGTTCGATGTAATTTTGGGGATGGACTGGCTAGCGGAGCAGCATGCCAGTATCGATTGCCTGTCCAAGGTAGTAACCTTGAGGGGCGAGGGGCAAGCAGAAGTCAAGTTTGAGGGTCTTCATGGGGTAGCCTATTCCCTAGTTTCGGCCATGCAATTAGTACGGGCAGTTAACCAAGGAGGTGTAGCCCTAGTATCACTGTTGGAGGTTAGCCTTTCCAGGTTATCTCTTGGAGAAGTACCCATAGTGGCAGAGTTCGAAGACGTGTTTCCTGAGGAGCTGCCGGGAGCACCTCCTCGGCGGGAGATCGATTTCTCTGTCGAGCTAGTGCCAGAGGCTAGACTGGCGTCACGTCCTCCCTTTAGGATGACACCAAAGGAGTTGGCCGAACTTAAAGTTCATTTACAGGAGATTTTGGAGCAAGGGTATATCAAACCCAGCTCTTCACCGTGGAGTGCGCCGTTGTTGTTCGTAAAGAAGAAGGACAGTAGTATGCGGTTGTGCATAGACTACCGAGAGTTGAACAAACTGACTATCAAGAATAAGTACCCGATTCCTCTGATAGACGATCTGTTCGACCAGTTGGTGGGGTCGGTGGTGTATTCCAAGTTGGACTTGAAGTCAGGCTACTATCAGTTACGAATTCGAGACGAAGACATACCCAAGACCGCGTTTGGCACAAGGTATGGTCACTTTGAATTTTCGGTGATGTCGTTCGAGCTGACGAACACACCATCCGTATTCATGGATCTGATGAACCGAGTCTTTCGCAAATACTTGGACTTGTTTGTAGTCGTCTTCATTGATGACATTTTGGTTTATTCAAAGTCGGAAGCGGAGCACGAGTCCCACTTGAGAATAATGTTGCAAGTGTTGAGAGAGAATCAGCTTTATGCAAAGTTCTCGAAGTGCGATTTCTGGTTGGAGAAAGTGGCGTTTTTGGGTCATGTAATCAGTGGGGATGGGGTGGCAGTAGATCCAATGAAAGTAGAAGCCATCAGAGAGTGGACAGTATTGAGGACCGTGGCGGAAGTCCGGAGTTTTCTTGGACTAGCCGGGTACTATCGAAGGTTTGTGGAAAACTTTTCGCGGATAGCTCTACCCCTCAATTCACTAACTCGCAAGGACCAGAAATTCGTGTGGACACAGGAGTGCAATCAGGCGTTCGATACCCTAAAGGAAAGGCTTATGACGGCGCCAATCCTAAGTCTGCCGAAGGGGACAGAAGGATTTCAGATTTTCAGCGACGCATCCAGATGCGGTTTAGGGTGCGTTCTGGTGCAGCATGGCAGTGTGATCGCCTTTGGTTCTAGGCAGTTGAAGCCGCATGAGAGAAACTACCCCATTCACGTTTTGGAATTGGCGGCGGTAATCTTTGCGCTAAAATTATGGCGGCACTACGTTTATGGCGCAAAAGTGGAGATCTTCACGGACCACAAAAGTCTGAAGTATCTCCTTGATCAAAAGGACTTAAATATGCGGCAGCGCAGGTGGGTCGAGTTCCTTGGGGACTACGAAGTGGCGATTCAGTACACGTCAGGCAAAGCCAATGTGGTGGCTGATGCTTTGAGTAGAAAATACTCGGGGCAAGGAAATTGGATCGAAGCTCATGATGAGCAATTGAGGAGGGATTGGGAGTCCCTCGGTATGGAATGTGTAGCCAGAGGCGAGTCTAGCATGGCTCGATTAAACTAGATTGAAATGCAGAATGATTTGTGCGATCGTATTCGGGAGGCGACCCGTTTGGATGCGGAGTTCCAACCATTCGTGGAGGAAGCTCTAAAGGGCGAGGGCAGCGCCTGGGAGATGATCGATGGGATTCTGAGGAAGGGAGGGAGGATTTGTGTACCGCAGTTCGGCAAGCTCCGTGAGGAGTTGATGTTTGAGTCCCACTTCACAAAGTACACCATTCACCCGGGTAGTACAAAGATGTACTTGGATATGAAGAAATCCTATTGGTGGCCTGGTCTGAAGCGGGATGTAGCTTTGTATGTGAGTCGGTGCCAAACCTGTGCCATGGTGAAGGCCGAGTATCTGAAGCCGGGCAGGTTCTTGAAGCCTCTTCCTATCCCAGAGTGGAAATTCGATGACATCTCCATGGATTTTGTGCATGGGTTACCTAGATCACAGCAGGGCAACGACGCCATTTGGGTGATCGTGGACCGCTTGACCAAAGTGGCACATTTCATCCCAAATCGGAAGGAGGACAGCGTGGAAAAGCTGGTGGAATTGTACGTTCGCAATATTGTGCGATTACATGGGATTCCAAAGAGCATAGTTAGTGATCGTGACGGACGTTTCACGTCTAAGGATTGGAGGTTGGTGCAGAAAAGCCTGAGCACGAAGCTCAAGTTTAGTACGGCCTTCCATCCTCAGACTGAGGGGCAGACCGAGAGAACGAACCGTACTATGGAGGATATGCTGAGGATGTGTACACTTGACTTCGGCAAGAAATGGGAGGATCATCTCTTCATGGTGGAGTTTGCGTATAATAATAGTTACCAAGCAAGTATAAAGATGGCGTCATACGAAGCTTTGTATGGGAGGCGGTGTCGAACACCGATGTTTTGGACAGAGGCGGGAGACACCAAACTTTTGGGGAAAGAAGTTGTTGCTGACGCTAGTGAGTTGGTGCGAACCATTCAAGAGCGCATGAAGGTAGCTCAAGATCGGCAAGCGAAATAGTTAAACGCACGCCATAGGAATGTGGAGTTCGCGGTGGGCAACTGGGTTTATCTAAAGATCAAGCCGTTTAAAGGCGTTTCACGGATTCGCCGACTCAAGAAGTTGAGTCCGAGGTTTTTGGGACCGTTCGAGATTATAGGACGGGTGGGAGAAGCAGCGTACCGGTTGGCCTTATCCACGGAGCTGAGTGGATTACACGATGTCTTCCATGTCTCCGTCTTGAGGAAAGCGTTGATAGAGGCTAGCGTGGTGATCGAATCGGCGGCAGTGCCGATAGAAGAGGACTTGAGGACGCGAGTTCGTCCAATCGGTATAGAAGATTCAAAAGTCCGACAACTGCAGAACAAGGAGGTTAAACTTGTAAAAGTTCATTGGGACAACTGTGGCTGCGAGGAGATTTCATGGGAACGAGAGCAGGCCATGCTTGAGGAGTACCCCAAGCTTTTCCGTTCAGGTACCGTTTAAGTTTTGTTTACCTTCTATAGCTAAAATTTCGGGACAAAATTCTTTTAAGGGGGGAGGAATTGTAACACCCCAAAATTTGGAAGAGGAACCGATGGCGTTGTTTTGGCCAAAATGGGTTCTGGGTAGGCTGACACGGCCTGTGACACGGGAGTGTCACAGGGCGTGTTATGCTCAGGTTCGACAATTTCTTGGTCGATGATCGTTGAGTGAGAACACGGGCTATGACACGGGCGTGTCACCTGAGACACGGGCATGTCACCTGAGACACGGGCGTGTCCCAAGGCGTGTCGAGCACTCAATGATTTTTCGGTGGCGTTGAGTGGGCACACGGTTTAGGAAACGGGCGTGTCCCAGGGCGTGTCGAGCACTCAATGATTTATAGCATTGAGTGAGGGCACACAGCCAGAGACACGGGCGTGTCAAAGGCCGTGTTCTGCTCAGGTTGTTTATGTAGGAGAAGTTACACGGCCTGGGACACGGGCATGTCCCTGGGCGTGTTTAGTACACGGCATGTGACACGGGCGTGTCACATGGCCGTGTACCTCTCGGGACGTTTCGGTCCTGTGTCGTTTGGGGGACACGGGCCATGACACGTGCCTTAACATGGGCGTGTCACCAGAGACACAGGCGTGTCCGAAGCCGTGTCAAAGTCCGTGTCATGTTCGCGATTTCTAGTTTGACGGCGAGTAAGAGAACACGACCTTAGACACGGGCGTGTCACAACCCGTGTTCGGCCCAGGAAGTTTATTTTCAGGACAAATTGTGGCCGTTCGTTTCCTTCTTTGGGGATCCAAGGGTGGGGGTTGGTCTTTGCTAGGCTTAAGGCCGAAATAGGGTTTTAAAACCCTCACTTCTTCATCTTCTTCCTCTTTCTAAAGCCTTAGAGAGAGGGGAGAGCTAGGAGGAAGAAGGAGATCAACTCTGGCCGCCGGTGAAGCTTCGGAGCCCCATTTCGCGAGCAGAGTCCAGATCCGCAAAGGCGGGATCATTGCGGTGGTGTTCATCCGACCAAGTTTCTCCATGGCTAGGAAGAGGGGTCGCAAGGTAACGACACTTCTCCTCTTGGTTGTAGGATGCACGTTTAGCATCATTTCTTTTCATCTTTGGGCTCCAGATCTCTCAAATGAGAGGGGTTTGGGTTGACATGGTTCAATAGGAACCTCCGGGTCGATTGTGTCCGTCCCCGGCATGATTTTGCATTAGAGATCCGCTCCGTTAGTGGATTAGGCATTGTGGGTAAAACTGTAGTCGCGGCCGTTAGTCCGACTCGGTGATGTTGCATAGCGAGCCTTGAGGATTCGGTAGAAATCTGTTGCGGCAAGATGCTGTTGTGTTGTATGAGTTTTTCCCCCTTTTCTTGAGTGAGTACTCGTAGTCGGAACCGGACAAGGTTAGCTCCGCTTTGATGGTAGATGTTTTCCTTGGAGCACGAGATCGATACAGTACAATTGGGGGATTAGGGTGGGAAAATATATGGTTGTGCTGTGCTAAGGCGTGGCTACGTCTCCATGGTCGGCTGGCTATCCCGTGACGTGCAAGTCATATGGGGAGAGTGTCCCGGCGAGACTCGTCCCCTTCTGTGAGACTGACGAGAACGCCGAGCGTAGGGCAAGCCCGGGCAATGAGGCCATGAGCGGGTGGGGTCCAGCAAGGGTTCTTAGAATCGGTTTGTGTGTGAGACGGAATCCTGACGTGAGAAGTCAGAATTTGCAGGCAAGCCCGGGGTTTAAGACCTGTTTGCGGGTGGGGCTTTTGCAAGATTTCCGTATGACGGTGTGTGGGCCGTTAGGGACATGGTAGCTCCCTTTTGTTTTGCGGCTTTAAGCCAATGGGGAAATGGTAGTACCCAGTTATTTGATGGTGTGTTAGATGCATACGAGATAGGGTGCCTTGGGCAAAGACCGGGTTTGCATTCATGTTGCATAGTAGGCCCCTTCACTCTGTTCAAAACATAGAAAACGTGTATGTTGTATGAGACTTCCAAATCTGTTTTAAAGCTTATTATATTTTTACATTTGGTATACGAAGGGCTGACTTGTAGGTTGGAGGGGTACCCCGGGGTCCGTTAGGGGCGGCCGGGAGGAGATGTGTTGGTTACACAGTAGAGGTCAGCCTTTGCTGACCCACGTTACTTCAAATCTTTACAGGGCAAGGATCGCAAGCGGGAGCTAGTGCGCCGGGCGAGAAGCCCTAAGCCTCATGAAGGGTTGCTGTATGTTTATAGTTTGCTTGCGGTGATTTTATGAACCTTGCTTAGTCATTATCCGGCTTGCACGCCGAGGTAGCTTAGGAGTGCTTTTGCACATTGTTGTTTGACTTTATGGTCATTGTGCTTGGACTTTTGTGTGTAAGGCCTTAAGGCCATTTGATACTCCTGTTAGTGGTGGATAACTTCTAGTTGTTTGGTTTCTTTGTTCGTTGTGTTTGTTCTGAGTTTTGAGATTGGGTAGATTATATCATCTTATAATGCTGAAGTTGTGGCGTCTGTATGTTGTGGGGCCCCGACCGGACCCATGTTATACGGTCATAACAGGGGCGGTGTTACAGGCGGTATGCTCGCGAACCGCTCGCCCCGTAGGGACCCCGAGGTAAGGTTACCGGGAAGCCGTTGAAGGTCAGTTAAAGGCCTTTTAGAACAACATAATTACGTTGTTGGCGGCCCGATTGGGGCTGCGTAAAGTAGAGCTGTTCGGTGTGATTACGCCATTGGCTGTTCAGATGAGGAACATTTTGTATAGACCCGAGGCGGCACCTCCAGTTATGAGAGAGTTGATCTGGAGATCCTCCTCAGATGTTCCGGTCGGCCAAGAGAGCCCTCCGAAGGTGCCTTAGCTCAGCCTTTGGCTTGGGAGGGGAAGAGTTTGCTAGTCTTCTGGGTATGCGGCGGGACCTCCACGCCGAGACCTTGGGTTTGTCCCTTGTGTTCCTTGTCTTGTGCCTAGACCGTTCTCTTGAGCGCAGTAGGTGCGCGGTCACCCCTTCCGCAAGGGTCGAACTCCATAGAGACCGAATTTCGGTTTCATCACTATCATATTGCCATGTTGTACTAAAACACAACCCAACTCGTCGCTGAAAAATCTGAAATCCTTCCATCCCTTTGGGAAGGCCTAGGATTGGAGCCAACATCAACCTTTCCTTCAAGGTGTCAAACGCTTGGTTGCACTCCTAAGTCCACACAAACTTCTGGTCCTTACGAGTCAGAGAAGTAAGGGGCGGGGCTATCTGCGATAAGTTTTTCACAAACTTTCTATAGTACTCGGCTAGCCCAAGGAAACTCCTGACTTCCGCCACGGTTCTCAGAATTGGCCAATCCCTGATGGCCTCAACTTTTGTCGGATCCATCACCACCCCATCACCACTAATCCTATATCCCAAAAATGCCACCTCCTCTAACCAGAACTCTCACTTCGAGAACTACAAGACCACTCTGAAGTGCATCTCATGCTCCGCCTCTGATTTGGAGTATACCAAAATATCATCGATGAAGACCACCACAAATAATTCCAAGTACTCCCGAAACACTGGGTTCATCAAATCCATGAATACTGATGGTGCGTTCGTCAACCCGAACGACATCACGGAGAACTCGAAGTGACCATACCTTGTACCAAACGCAGTCTTGGATATGTCCTCATCTCGAATCCGCAACTGGTAGTACCCTGACTCTAAGTCCAACTTGTAGTATACCACGGACCCTACCAACTAGTCAAACAGGTCATCTATCCGTAGAATTAGATACTTATTCATTTTATTCAGCTCACGGTAGTCTATGCACAACCGCATACTGCCATCTATTTCTTTTCGAACAACACCAGCGCACTCCACGATGAAGAGCTGGGCCTAATATACCCCTGCTCCAACAACTCCTATAGTTGTACCTTGAGCTTGGCAACCTCGTTTGATGCCATCCTAAAAGTAGGACGTGACACTGGCCTAGCTTTTAGCACTAACACAATCGAGAAATCGATCTCCCGCCGAGGAGGTGCTCCTGGAAGCTCTTCAGGAAACACAACCTCGAATTCTTCCACTACCGACACTTCTCTAATTGATAACTTAGAAAGGTACACTTACAATAACGCTACGAATGGTACTCCTCCCCGGTTAACTGTCTGCACCAATTACATGGCCGAAATCAGGGATCAGGCCACCCCATTAAGGCCCTCAAACTTGGCTTCTTTTTTTCCTTCACTTCTCAGGGTCACCACATTTAATAGGCAGTCAATACTGGCACGCTTTTCTATAAGCCAGTCCATTCCCAAAATCACATCAAACTCGACTAACGGTACGACTGTTGCTACTAATACGAAGTCAACTCTGTTTAGATTCCAACCAATGCGCCCTTTCGTCCATGTAGTCATGGAAGACCCATTGGGAATGCGCACCCTAAGCTCTACATCCGCCAAAAAGAGCTTGACCCCAATTCTCCGGATAAAGATTTCCGCAAGAAAGGAGTGCGATACTCTCGTGTCGAACAACACCCTAGCAGGGTAACCAGAAATTAGTACGAAGTCTAGTATACATACAACACACATAAAATGTCGTAAAAGTCTTAAGCTAAAAAAATCAAACTTAAAATTTTCCATATTTGTCACCACATTGTGTTGTCGAATCGCTTCTTGCTACCCAAGATTGTAGGCACTTGGCTGCACGGGTTGGAATTAGGAAGCGTTCAACTTCGTCATTTTCCCTTTCTCTGCGGTACTGGGACCGGAACACACTGACTGCTCCTGCCTTGGCTCTGGTTCAGCACCACCCTCAGTATAATATTGAGTTTTGTGGCCTGGCTTGCCACACATTTAGCATGTTGGTGGTCCCTTGTAACGATATCCCCCAACATCGTACTGCTCTTCTCTCCTGACCTGAAGGGATGGAGTTTCTTCCTCCACTTATTCCCTTCTGACTTCCCCTGCGATTGAGAAGGCTTTCCTTCTTCCTGCTTCACGGTATGATCCTTGCGACGTTGGGTTCGCTCCATATCACTTTCCAATGTCCTAGCCATCTCAACCAACTCATTGAAGCCCGCATTCTTGAGATCAAATATGGGTTATCTCAGATTCTCTCTCAAACCATAATAGAAGAGGTTGTCCCTCTCCTCATCATAAGCCATGGTCGTTCCCGCATAACGACCTAAATGAGTAAATTCCTGCACGTGCTCATCCACGGTTTTGTCTCGCTGTAATAAGTGCATAAACTACCTCTGAAGAGCTAGCCTTGTTGATGATGGAATATATTTCCTTAAGAAGGCATTCGCGAACTCATCCATGGACAGGGTGCGTCTAGGAAACTAGCGGCCGCTATGACTCACCCACTACAGTTTTGCATCACCTTCTAGCATGAAGGTCGCAAATTGGGACTGTTTATCCTCTGGTGTTTCTGCCGCTCTCAGGAGTTCCTGAATCCTTCCCAACGAGTCCTCGACATCATTCAGTTTGCCGACATCCTTGAACGTTGAAGGATGAAAACTTAGAAAATACTTCATCTGCCGATCTCCTTGCCCGACGACAACTCTCTCAGCCAATAGCTCCGCCGACATGACTCCTCCGCCTGGTGTGGTTGGTGTCACTACCGGGGTAACGGGAGTCGTTACCTGAGCAACATGGGTCATAACATGTGATGCTGCCATAGCTTGGGCCGCTACCATTGCCCAAGCTACGCAACAAAAATCAGTCAGGGATATACCCATGTTCATAGGACCTAAAGCAGTAGAACTGCTCGCCAAAGGCTCCTCTCGCGGCCTCGACATCCCCGCTTCGTCGCTAGCACCCTTAGCAAAAGCAAGGTAAAACGGGAATCAGGTTCTATTCGCAAAACTCAAACACAAGGACACTCACGGTCCCGTAATACTCCTATGTGGATAACTTCTTTACACGATTTGATTACATTAAATCGACCACTAAATCTTACCTTGGACACTAACCTGCCTTTGATACCAAATTATAACACCTCCCCTGTAATAACCATATAATATGGGTCCGACTAAGGCCCCACAACATATAGTCATCACAACTTTAACATTAAAAAGTGATATAAAGAACTACACATCTCAAAACACATACAACAAGACAACGGAAACACACAACAAGCATAGAAGTTATCCACATTCATAGGAGTCCTACATGGCCTTAAGGCCTTACAATAATCAAATGCCAAAATTGTACTAACAACAAACAGAGCAATGTGCCTTAACACTCTTAGGCTACCTCGACATGCAAGCCGGATTACAGTTAACGGAACAAAACATTCAACACTTCATATACTAATATAAGATAGAACACTTCAAGAGGCTTATGTCTTTTTTGCCGGCGAGCTTGCTCCAGTGTGCGATCTTTGTCCTGTAAAATTTGTTGTAACGTGGGTCAGCAAAGACTGACCTCAACTGTGTAACCAACACATCTCCTCCCGGTCGTCCCTAGCGGACCCCGGGACACTCCATCACCCTGCAAGTCAGCACTTCGTATGCAAATGTACATAAATATAGAGAGTAAAGCAACATGTTTGGATGTCTCATACAATAAACACATTTCTAGGTTAAGCATTTAACAAAAGGGGCCTAATATGCAACATATATGCAAACCTAGGTTTTACCCAAGGCACCCAATAGCGTGAATGAATCTAACAAATCATCACGCATAGCATTCCACCATCATCCATACGGGTACTTCCAATTTCTACTAATGACATTCAAACCGCAATACAGAACTCTTCCCTAGGCCCCACCCGCTCATGTGTCTCCAACCCGGGCGTGCCTGCAAGCTCTGACTCGCACGTCAGTTCTATCACACAAACAAACCGATGCTAAGAACCCTTGCTTGACCCCGCCCGCTCGTGGGCTTCATCGCCCGGGCTTGTCTAAAGCTTGACATTCTCGTCAGTTTCATAGAAGGGAACTTGTCTCACCGGGACACTCTTCACACATTACTTGCAACGTCACGGGCTAGATAGCCGACCAAAGAGACCAAGTCACGCCTTCATACATCAATCAATCTCATCTATTCCGCCCTAACTCACCATTCGTTCTTATGCAAAAAAAAGAGGTCAAAAATCCCAAACGGCGTCTTCACCACATTCGGATTTCTTAGCAAAATCCTTAGTGCTCATCATGCAGCTTCACCGCATCAGATAAACGGTCGCGATTACGACTTCACCCACAATTCCTAATCCACTAACGGAGCAGATTTCAAGTGCAACAACATGCCGGGGACAGACTCAATTTACCCGGTGGCTCCTCTTGAACCATGGCAACTCGAACCCCTCTTATTTGAGAGATCTGGTGTTTAAATGTTTGAAAGAAAGCAAAAACACAATGGATGCCATGCACGCATCCTGAAAACCGAGAGAAGAAATCTTGTTACCTTACGACTCATTTTCCTATCCATGGAAATCTTAGTTTTCACTGATGAAAGTGTGTGCCTTCAAGTCCTCTCCACGGATCTGGCCTCAGATCGATGAACGGAGCTCCGAAGATTCGTCAATGGCGGAAGATGCACTTCTTCTCCCTCCTCCAAACTCTCCCTCAAAACCCTAAAGGATTAGAACAAATGAGGAAGATGAACCCCTCAGCCCTACTTAAGGCTCAAGGACAGACGATTCTGGGCCATGAGATCGATTTCTAAGAAGATCGGACGACCTAAAATCAGAACTTACGGAACTGCTTTCGCCTACTATTGCTGGACAGTAGCTACTTATCGTGTTGCGGTAGCTCATAGAGCCGCCTATCTTTGCAGAACGCCCCGCTACCGCCAGCGATAGCGATACCGCCGTGCGGTAACCTCTCAACGCCTTCGTCTTAACGCCTTCGTCTCAACGCTTCGTCTCAACGAAAAGGGGCTACCGCTGAGCGATACCTAACTAACGCCACGCGCTACCACTCGACACTTTCGTCTCAATGCACCGATCTAGACGCAATAAGTCTACCGTTAGGCGACAGTGTAACACCTCCGTCCATCACATGAAATATAATAGAGGGTCTGGTTGGGGTCCCCACACCATATTCCACAAACAGGCGGCAGGATTACGGGTTACTATCAAAGAACTACTCGAATCCTAACTCAGAGCATTCTAGTGGAAGCTTTAGGGTTGCATGAACTCATACCAAATGAATGTACACTATATATAAACCATACCATTTTTATATATAACAGGAATGCCACTTACAAATACACAAAAGTTATGGCCTTACATTTGCTCTTTATAAGGTCTAGATTACAGACATCAGCACGCAGACCGGTCACACATGAAAGTAATAAAACTTTGCTTAGCTTTCGAGGGTCGGCATAGCTTTGGGGCCATAGTCCGCTACTTCCTGCTTGTCTCTAAGCACCTGCACAGAGACAATCCACCACAAGGATGGCAACACAAGGCAACGGTCAGTATTAAGCTGACCAATTTATAACGACCCTACGCCTTTCTCGGGGCAGTGGTATTCCTTTCCTGCAGGCATAGCATTTTCGCAAGCAGATATATCATAAGCATGTGCACTCACGCACAGTTTAACATATCACAAACGAATGCCTCAACGGCCAAACGATCCATGCACTCAGGGAACATTTTCGGTGTACTTATTGCCTGGGTTCCACCACCGTTCAGAGGTCCCAGACATAACAGTTAACATTGAGAATTTTTATAGTCTTTACGGACCTCGGCCTGAGACTTTAGTCTTCACGGCATATAGCCTAAAACTCTCATTATGCAAACCTAACGAATGCCAATAACTTAGGCACTCGAGTTAGAAAATCATAACGCGGATACGGTTCAGCCTTTGCCCGTTGCTCAAATCGTCAAGTCAGTGTTTAGTCTGACGCGGGTCGGCTTCCCCTTGTCCGTTCGGCTCGATGGCCTTAAGATCTCGTAGCTCACACAAGCCACATTGTCTCCCAGAGACTGGCTTTACAATCAAAAAGGTATCTGGGAACTATCGCCGACGATACTCACTATCGCCAGGTGTTAACAACAGAACTCACATTATGTACCAAACCCAGCCAAAACCCTGCACTAACTTGCAGTGCCAGAAATACTAGACTTTCTCGGCACAAATAGCTCACCAAGATCTATCGTCATTGGCTATACTTACTGTCGCCAGGATATATCCAAAAAGTCTTGAAACAGTGGAATTTAGTGGATATTTTTCTGGAGTGCAACTCTAGTACTTCCTGCTACTCGCAAGTCATGGGTACAACCTTGCAGACCCCGTAAATTACTCGTTTATACTCGGAGTCTTCTCTTGAATGCAAAATAAACATCACCAATCAAGACTAACCTGTCCAGATAGGCTTCACACGGCATCTCTATTCCGTACTACACATTTTCGGATCTATATGCAAGACTCACTAAGGATTTCATGAATCGACCCAAAGGAATTCCCTTCGCTTTTCCACATTTTGGTGGGGGATTCCATGCATATGTCAAAATAAGGTCATCACTTGTCCAAGAAGGAAGATCGTTACCCTTGTAGTTTTCTTCAGATTCATGATCTTGTTCTTTGATCCGGATGGAATTGATTGTTATAGCTTCCCCTCCACGGATCTAGCATCGACTCGCGATTCCGATCACAAGCACACCTTGGATTGATTCTCCTCTTGATCTCCTGGACTTTTCCTTCTCTTCCCTCTCCAGAACTAAGAAAGAGAGTGTGAGAGAGAAAATGAGAATGAAATCTCAAGTCCAGCCTTTATCTGAAAGTTACCGCTGCGCGATAACCCCTACTGCCACACGGTATCATAAGCAGTGACTTCTTTAACCAGCCGACGCGGCTATCCAGAGCTACCGCCCCGTGATAACTCTCTATCGTTGCGCGATAACACACTCAACACTTCGTCGACAGCATTGAAAGTGTTAAGTGGTCTTACCAAAGACGTTGAGTGCTGCCACAATGCGCTAGCTTCCTATAGCCAGACGGTAACAACCTGAGCCCAGGGTCTTTTACTTTACTGAGCTATCGTCGGCGATAAGCCTATTACCACGCGATAACCTCCAATGACCACTTCTCATTTTTTGGGTGTGACGGATAGCTGCCTACCGCCGTGTGGTAGCTCCCTGAGCTTCAAGTTTTAGAAAATTGGGGTGTTACATTGGCACCCCAATTGATACACTACATCACCTTGAAGACAAGGTGGAACCCTTAAAGGGACAAGGTGTGCATTTAGCTAAAATTGACCAAATCAACTTAATTGTGCCCATTCTTAACAATTAAGCTAGCCACACCATGACTCGTGACCAAGCCTAGTTAACCCTCAAAAAATTTCGGTTTGGCCAACCAAAATTAACCATGATCAAACCAAGGTTTAATTAATTCCTAAACCCCCTTCTTAAAGTACCTTAACCCTAAATTCACCCAAAATCTTAAGGATCAAGCTCTAACCACATCATGACTCAAAACACAAACTCAAATTCAGAGGACCCATGATTAAGCTAACTAACCCAAGTCAAAGGTCAAATCTCACTTAAGAAAAATTAGCCAAAATGGAAAGATTTAAGGAGGAGGGTTTAATTTCATTTATGTCCTCCCTTATCGTCAAGGAGCTGAGAGGAAGCCATGATCTTATCAAAAGCCAGCAAGGTGGTTGTTACCACTAGCCATAGCCTGCTAATGGATAAGGAAGAGGAGAAATGGATTCTTTCCCTTAGACTATAATAGCTCTACCTTGCCACTCAGAAAGTTCGATCACTTTCCATGCATCAATCCTAAGTAAAAAAAAAGTGAGTGGAATCCCTCAGGAAGAGTGAAGAGACCATAGACATCCAAGACATGTCATCCCATGCACGAACCCGGCGAACTAAGTCATTTTAGGTGAGATTTCGGCCTCTTCCCCTTTGTAAGCACCTTAGAATGATTTCGAAACGAAATCGAACTCGAATGAACTCTAATTTCATATACTCTTTATACTATAGTTTGAATTATTAAACCGCCACACTTATGTATAAATGAAATGTTTTGATCTTAAACATTTAAATAAATTTCCAAATTTTTATGGCACACTCATGTTTTCATGACTAACCTTGGGTTCAGTTTTGAAAGTGTTTGGACATGAATTGATCATCCTATAAAGTATACATTTAAAGAGTATAGTTTGAAATATTAAATTATCACACTTAGGTATACATAAAATATTTTGATCTTAATAATATCCCAAATATTTATAGTACCATTATAATCTCATGATTGACCGTGGGTTCAGTTTTGGAGAGATTTGGGCATGAATTGATCATCTTATGACTTTTACATTTAAAGAGCATAGTTTGAATTATTAAATTATCACATCAATGTATAAATGAAATGTTTTGATATTAAACATTTAAATAAATTCCTAATTCTTTATGGTAGACTCATATTGTCATGATTGACCTTGGGTTAAATTTTAAAGAGGTTTGGACATGAATTGATCATCTTGTGATTTATACATTCAAGTAGTATAGTTTGAAATTATAAAAATGGTCACACTTATGTATTGTTGAAATATTATGATCTTAAATATTGAAATAAATCCTCAAAACTCCATGGCACCTTTATTATGTCATGCTTGACCATGATTTAAAGTTTGAGAATATTTAGTCACGATTACCTCATATCTTAGGATATACGTTAGAAAATATCGTGTGCATCGATAACACCTTATGCAGTGTATCTATTCTGAAATAGCCTTAGGTTAATTGTAAGGCTAGTATCTTAGATAAATTAACCTTAGCATATGTGTGTGAAAATCCTTCTTTAAGTCGTCTAATTGGTGTCTAGGAAAAGGGTTAGGGGTGTGTCAGTATCTCTTTCAAAGAAGGCGCTGCATAGCAATACACGGTGTAACCACCGCCCTTACTCTTACTTGACCAATTGGCTACTTAAATTAGATATCACTGTAGTTGTTGGTAGGTTAATTAGTGTACTTTTGAAGTTATTCTTAAACCGCTCTTCAAGTCTATGGTAGACTAAGGGATCGTAAAGACTAGTTTTTAATCTGGTTAGGTGAACAACATTGAGTTAAATGTTTGGTTCTAAAAATTGTGGTGGGTCTAACCGCTCTATCGAACAAAACACATTGATGGAGTGACTCAGGTGTTAGACCCTTTGGCAATTGGGTTGGTTTTTCTTGTGGATATAATCTTGGTGGGCAAACTCCCTAAGTTCGTATCATGTCACTGTTGGTTTTAGCATGATCACTGATAGTAGTGCATGTATGAACCCATACCGTATATCATGGCCTAAGATGGGTGTGTGTCAACTGCCGCCTACCTAGAAGCGGAGAAGTCTGATCTACTGTTATCATCCAACATTTGATGAGGCTAATGTGGCTAGCTACCCACTTAACTGGGATTGGGAAGGACTCAGACATATAAAGATTGAATAGTTCACGTCTTGCATCATATCATATTATTTAGCATACTATACATTGCATCCTTTTATCCTTATCCTACAAGTTTTTATATGAACTCTTGTGAGATAAGTCAGTGTTATGGTAATTTCAAGACCCTTAACTTATAAGTTTATATGCGTATTTTTATAAGTTGAGTTATTTATGTATCATAGATGCTGCATTTTGTACTGCAATACTTTCCCAACGTAACTGCTAGATTTACTATTATATCAAAACAAGACCCTCAACTTATAAGTGTGTATATGCATTCTTATAAGTTGAGTCATATATGCTTCCCCCTTACTATCAATTTCATAACATAAACTCTCTCTCTCTCTATCTCATCACTCAATTTACTCAAATTACTGACATGCGATTCACAGTCAAATAATAGGGCAAGTGAACATTCTATCATTGTTAAGTAATAATTAAAACGAAGAGTTACTCCTTAGTATAGATCTCTCGCGAAGCACAGCAAGGAGGATTCCATGTCCAAGGGAGACTTGAGATCAAAGTCTTGGTTGTCAAATTCCTAGGGGGTTGAGTTTCTACTAACTAGAACATGAAAACAAAAAAAACTAAATTACTAATGTTGGTCGCCGACACAGCTTCGCACCTCTATGGGTCATTGAACTCAGCTTCATTCTTCCATGGGTCGCCAACCTCCGCTTCACAGTATGGCTCGTGTCTAACCAAGATGACCCAAACACCACTTCTTTCAACCACACACAAGCACAACACTTGCGGGAAAAATCACAAAATAAGAGGCTAGGCCTCCTAGGCTACTCCACAAAAATAGAAAACGTACAAAATACTTCAATAGGAAACATTGAAAACATTCATACATAAATCTATTCCACCATCATTAGTACATGAAGAGAAACCAAATTCAAAACAACCTAGATTGTGGGAAAGGAGGAGAGGGATACAAACAGTGTTGGAGACTCTTCTGTGGGAACAAGGGGGCTCCAGATAGCGTCTCCATGAATGCCTTGCTCGTCGGCTAGCTGTCGTCTGGGGTAGAGGAACTCCTGTCACAATCTCCTTGTTGACCCATCTTTTCAAGGGTTTTGCGCCGCCCGTGTCTTCTCTTCTGGCTCCCCAGCTTGTGATCACATGAATGCTTTTTCTTTTTCGTACTTGAGCTCTTGGATGAAGGGGAGAGCCTAGGGGATCAACCCTAACTCTTGGAGATGAGAAAATGGTGGAAAAAGGCAAAATAGGGCGGAAAATGCGGACTCCCCGCTAGAAAGATGGCCTCCATATTTATAGGTGAAGCAAGAATTTGACCAATGCACAAGTAGGCGCATGACTAGTGGTTGTGCGCGAAGGAAAAATCCACTACTTTTGCGGGAAGGAACCTAGGCTGGCGGGAAAAAGTGAGGTTTTGGGGGGAAATTATTAACCTTGCATGAACCGTGCTCGTGCTATTATCCTCATGTGTACACTCATGTGATTCTCGATTCGTTTTATACAAATAGTTGTGCGCGACCAGTGGTCGTGTGTAGAGGGGCACACTGCTCGTGTGTGAAGGAAAACGCACAAGTAGTGACCTCTTCTATGAAAAATAGCTGATATGCACGGGGATAACACCACAATCACGGGTACCTGTAGGGGAGACAACCAAAACCTCAAGGAATGTAAAACCACTTAGCTACAACAACAATATCAAAACATAAATAAGAAAAAAGTGCGAGGAAAGATCTCTCTCAAACACGAAATGTACACAATATACCCTATCTAACACAAATGTGCTCATTAGACAAAAATTTCGATTATAAAGAATTTTATGATAAAAATGACTAAAGAATGAGTGAAAAGACCGAAAAACTAAGCTAAAAAAGATCATAAAACACTATATGAATTTAGCTCATCAATTATTACTTGTGTACATTTACCCTTCTCTCTACCCTATGCTCTAGGATGTATTGGGGGAATGGAAGGGAATCTACTTAGTCAAATTGACCGACAGTTTGCCATAACCTCTCTTTAAGAGCCCCTACCAATGCTGAGTCAGCAGTACCACCCCCATCCAGACACCCGTGAATTGACGATAGAGATTCCAGTCATCTTAGCCTCTGTTCCAGTTCCCGAAGATGTGTTGAGAGATGTGAGCACTTGTTTCATTTCCCTATATCTTCTAGCGAACTAAAGACATGTTTTAGCCCTAGTTTTATTAAGGGCATTTTTTAACCCTAATCTTCTGTTGTACCCCAAACTTTTGAAATATGTATAAAAATGTGAATTAGGACTTCATCTATGTATCTTGTATTTTCTTTATAGCTTAGAATAACAGTAATGTTATGATAAATCACATTATAGATCAAGTGTCATGAAGTCTGATTAGTCGTTTGCTAACACTATCACATGACAACTGCTCTAGAATAAGGATCCCCTTGACTATGAACTATTATTGGGAGGAGGTCCTTACACCTCGCATGCGGAGCTCACCCAAGTCATCTCGGGAGGACCATGCTAGCCTAGAATAATGTTGGGAACTCATCCTTAGTCGTTCTCAGCATGTCCTTGGTGATGATATTCTTCTTAGTCAACTTCTAGCTATCGTGGCCTATAATTAGGCTTAGCCCTCTCTCGGAGAATACGGGTTGTACACAATCCCTTCTTTTTTTGAGCTCATTTAGAGCTTCGAAAGAAACATCTAATCCATACTCAATGAGATACATCTTTGGATTTTGTTATGCGAGTTGATAGGTCACGAGTTTTGTCTCTATAAATAGGGGGTGGACCTTTTGCGATGTTATGTAATGGCTCGAAGTTCGCTACAATTTAAATCTTTATTCTAAGCAGTTTTTCACAATTAAATAATGCAGCAGTTCTAATATATAAAACACATGAGTGATACCAGGAGAAATATTAAACAACTAAAATATAACATGTTCATCCAGTGTATAGGGTAAAGCACCTATAATCTCAGTAAATCTAACTGAACGGAAATAAATCTAACCAGTAGACAAGCCACGTCTGTTCTTTACTTTCGCTCTGCCTCCGCAATGTGGGGCCTAGGATGCTGGCGGTCTGATCCTAAAAAAAATAGATAAATAGTTAGTTTAAAAAACTAAGTGAGTTCTTTACCTCTTTAACCGCAGTATAGACAAACAGAAAGAGTTAGCTTCAATAGACAGTTATAAATTTTATGTGAACATGTGCGTAAGTAAGCATGTCAGTACTATTCGGTGAGCCAGTGGTACAATTTCTGGTATCAAATTCTTATATCTTGCATTCTTATCAAATTTTTAATTTTAGTATTATAATTCTTTCTTATTCATTTCTGTATTCAATTTTAAAATGAATAATATAATTTGGAATTCATTTCTATATTCAATTCAGAATGTAAATCATATTTTGTTTGTATTCATTATATTCAGAATGCATAATTCATTCTTATGCATTTCTAATTTCAACATGTCTATCGGGATTCATTATTATTCAGTGTTGCATTCAATTCAAAATGCATATTCTAATTCATTCTTATACATGTTCAATTTAGAATTTATATCATAATTCGTTCTTTCGAAATGCTGAGGGTCGATATCAATCACACATCTGGGCCCGTCGGCCTGTCACATCAATGTCTACTCTAAGATGCCTCCTAGATTTGACATTTCTGTATCAACATCCGTAGGAGTTCACCCCCCCTGGGTATAGGAGTTCTACCCCCTACTAGGTGTAGGAGTCTGTGACTCACCTCCCTACCAGCCTGACCCTTAGCTTTTCGATGCGTCGACGCACTCTCGAATTTCACATTTTTGTCATATTCAATCTATATTCATTTTCAAAATATAGGAAATAAATAAATAATTTTTCCTCAGAGTTTCTTTCGCTTGCTAATCCATGTTTAGCTTTTTAGCGATTTCATATTTTTCAGCGATTTCAAAACTTCGAATTTCTTCAATTCAATTCATATTCATTGTCCGTGCAAGGAAGTGGCTCAGAGTAAAATAGTTCTCCGTGTTCATAATTCAAAATAATTCAAAAGTATACGAAATCAAAGCAGTAAAAACTCACCACATCTTTTCCCTTACTCTTGTCCTTCGTAGTATTCTTGCCGCATCTATCGTCGGACGTCATCCTTTGTAGTATCAAGAAATCATTTATTTTAGGTTTGCGTCGAAAAATAGTTATGAGCGGACTTCTAATACGTCCACAACTACGACTTCTAGAAATTGTCTAGGTAAGGACTAGCTTAGGTGACTCAAAACATAACAACAATTTCAGCCACGCAAGCAAGACCATTGTCACCAGCAAGAGGTAAAAAGAGGGCAGTTATCCAACCGGCCAACAAAGTCACAAATGACAGTCAATTCCACTGCAAATACCCAGACAATAAGGCAACTAAAAAAAAGAACGAAGGATGGCCCACTACATGGGATCAAAAGCAGCCCAAAATAATAAAACCCTAACCAGATAACATAACAAACCCCCAAATCGGAAAGTCTAAGCATAGCCCTTCTAAATTTCAACTTAGGAACACATAAGTTCACAACCATAAGAAACAGGGAAGGGAGAAGGAAGTTCACTGTGGAGGTGCAGCCCCAACTCAAAATAAAAATCAGCCGCCCACTATGGGTCCAAAACATCGTCAAGCAAGATAAACCCATTAGGCTTAGACCTGACCCGGCCAACACGCATGGGATTAAGCACCACACAAACTTCATACGCAAATTAATTGAAATGACGAAATTGAACAGAAATCGAAATGATCGTCGCAAAATCAATTGGAAAAGCTTGTGCATCAAAAATAAACGTGCGACGCCGAATCGACACTGAATTTATTTTCATCATCGGGGAATCCTTTTATTTAATTTTTTTTATTAAAATAAATTATTATTTATTATTCAGACTGAGTTCGGGTCTTACATATTAACCTTAACTGATATCTGGCAAGATGGAGTCCAAGCCGGCATCAGTAGTTGTGAAGTCTGCTTCTTTCCTCCACTTGCCGACTGTCAAACCATCTCACGGTGATTAGGGACCATCGACTAAGGGCGGCGAGCCACCTGGACGACGTGAGTCGGCCACTCCAAAGCACGTTATAGAGGAGAGAATTTTTTGTGCGTGCAACGCATGAGAGAATTATGGGAAACCTTTTTTTAGTTCAAAAATACAGTTGAATTTTCATTGATTGTAAAATCCAGTTGAATTTTAGTTCGAAAAATGGACTGCATTTTTAGTTCAAAAAATTATTTTTTACAGTTGAATTTTCACCCTAAAATATAGTCATATGAGTACTTAAAATGAACGTAAAAATACATATTTCAATATTTCGTGATTTATTTTGTGAAAAAATAGAAGACATAGGAGAATTTTGTATTTCCCCTATGATCCTCCTCCTGCATCTAACGCACAAAAAATTTGGTACCTTTAGAGGTAATAAGCAAGCCATTCATACACTTTCATCGATTTGAAATGATGTGGTCATTAATCTAATTATTTCTTGCTAGGCCTTGGATCTATCTGGCTTTAGGTTCTTATGGGGACATTTATACTGATGACTACTACATTTTGGCCCATTGACTGGGAACTCAATGCCAACTCTGCTTACTGAACTAGAAACTCAAACCACAGTCGTGGTCATTTCACAATGTAGAAGCTTACTTAATAGCCTGTGAATTCAAAATCATTTGTTCGTTTAGACCTAATGATTTCTTTCAGCACCCACTCCCGCGGAGAGGACCCTGGTCTCGCCCTAGAGTGCACCTCTAGTTGAAATCAACGTGTCTATGTGGTGGCCCTGGTGGGGGTGGAACATCTTCCTTGGTGGATATGGAGCCGTCTCATCCCTAGAGAGACCTTGTGGTTGGATCCTCATTGAACCCTTTGTTGCGGCCAGTCGATCATCCTTTTGATACAATAATGTTACTGTCCTCGCCTCTTGGTCCCCCTTCGCAAGGGGCTATTCACCGTGGACCGGGTCTCGAGCGGAACACATTAAAGGAAAAAGCTACAAGAAACCTTTCTTCTCGATCGTGAGCGGCGACCAAATCTACTTTTTTCTTGTCCCTGGCTAGAATCAATTGGCAACTTTGTCACAAACGGGTCACTAATGAGTCAATTTTGACACGTACGGGTATACCATACATGAAATATTCAATATATTTTGTTGCGCTCTCCCATATTTTGTCGGTTCCCCTTCGCAAGGGGCTATTCTTGAAGGAATAGAAATTAAAGTCAATTCTAATTCTATTATTCGGCTGAATGCAGAAATTTTGTTACGGGAGTTGGAATTAGTAATTCCACTGTTCGGCTGCATATTAGAATATTTTGCTCGGGCACTCATTTTTCGCTAGGGCACTCATTTTTCGCTCGGACACACATTTCTCACTTGGGAGCGCATTTTTTGACTGCGCATTTTTTGCCCGGAAGGGCATTTTTCGCCCGGGCACGCATTTTTTCACCCTGACGCGCTTTTTTCCGCTCATGCAGGTTTTTTCTCCTGTTCGCGCATCTTTCGCCCTGGCGCGAATCTTTCGCCCGGGCGCGCATGTTTCGCCAGGGCGCGCATGTTTCGCTAGGGCGCGCATCTTTCGGCCGGGCGCGCATCTTTCGCCCGAGCGGAAAAATGCGCTCTCGGGCGAAAAAATACGTGTCCCGTCAAAAAATTCGCAGTTCAGCAAAAATGTGCTCTTCGGCGAACAACAGAGTTTGCCCCAAGGTCTTTTTGAGAAAGTCGGGGGCGCGCTAGTAGGGGTTGGAATCGCGAATGAAGACCTCACGTTGTCAGAATTGAGGAAGGCGTGTTTCCTCTATAATCAAATCTCATGAAAATTGAAATGAATTCCAATTCCAAGGTACGTGTATGTCCGCCAAACTCTGAAATTGTAATTTTGAATTGAATTTTATTGAATTTCAGTTCAAACCCTCCAATTTTAACCTCAAAAACACACCCTTAGATATTATTATAATAGGTGACTGTTATTAGCACTGCATGGCAGTCAACGAAAGTTTGAATCTTTATTTGTCGGATCACTCGTAAATATATATTATTTTTTTAATAAAATGTTTAGCTGTAGTGGCAACGCCGGCAGCACCGGAGGACACTATGCACAATTATATTCTTAAAAAGATATAAAATTGTGAGGAAGTGGCTTCATAGATTTTATTACACAACAAGAAAAGGATGGGATGGAGGAGAGACTCGGCTAGGATAATAAAAATTAGGGCTTGTTATATATCGGTTAAATATGTCAAATTGGGCTGCTTACAATTGTAAAAACGTGGGTTTTGTGTTCTAAAAAATCAAATAAAAAAATTATTTGTCCCTTTCAACACCAAGGAGCAATTTTTCTACACAGGCTTACAAAAGGCATTGTGCGGGTTGGATGGCTGACAACTGTACGATCGAATGGCAGACGTTCGATCGGAAATTACTTTTTTTTTAAATACAAATTTTTGGCTGTCGTTCCATAGCTGACCTCATGGATAGAAATTCACCCGCACAAGAGCATGATGCGATAAGCGTACCTAAAATATTTTTCGTTATCAAAACCCTTGGACCCTCATTTGTGATGCGCCTCCCATCTAGCCCCTGAATCCAGGTTGTTTCCAACACAGATTCTGTTTGGCATGGTGGTGACGGTCATGAACGATTAAATTGTCATTCGCTAATATCCATCTAAGAAACTTCATTCATTTTTATGTTCAAACCGATAATGTTTTTTAGGTAATCCTTACTGAATGATGGTTAAACTTATGCATTTATGACCGCCGCCACCGTGCCAAATTGAGCCGAAATCACTTTAGCAACCCGGTTCTTGAGCTTTTGCGGCCAAACTTCGGATTTGCAAGCGGCAAAATCCATTCAGGCTCTCTGATTTCTTCACATTCTCTCTACTTAATTCGCCTTCTTGCCACAAAATCTTTTGTGAAATCCAATCCATCCATGGCCGTGTCTTCGGACCACATCTTGATTTTGGTTGCAAAACACTTGAAAGCCCCGGGAAAATCTCGCTTGCATATTCACGGCTCGAGAGCACGTAAGTCAGATCAGAGCACCTGCAAATTAGTTCGAGGAATTATCTGCACGATCGTTTAGCGGTATGTCGATACACAACCAAAACACACACAAAATAACAATCCAGAAAACCGCGGAACGATCGGAATGCAACCCAGAAAACCGTCACTAAAAATGTATGAAAACAATAGGCAATTACAAGCCCTTTCCTACTCGATCCACACAAGATCTTCACGAATTTCGCACGATCGCCCCCCACAATATTACACAATAAATAATAGCAGAAAAATTACAAGTTACCGACAGTAACGGACGAGACGGATCACACAAATCCTCTCCAAGACGCTTCTTCGAATCTTACTCAAAATTTCAAGTTGCCGACAGTAACGTCGTAGAACGCCGTTCAAAATCTCTCTCAAAATAAGACGATTGTCACAAAGGTCTCTTTAGAAATCTTCCAATTCTCCTTCATGTCATTTTATAGGATCAAACTCAAAGATAAAGATGGGGTAGATGACATGTGGATGAAACTTTCATAAATCTTTCCTCAGTCAAAAACACATGTCATGAATCTTTCTTGGACCACTTTCCTAAAAACTTCTTTCAAGAGCAAGAGTTGGTCTAAGAATCAATGATGGTTGGTTTTTCCTCTTTTGAAGAAGTTTTCTTCAAAAACACATGCCGATTTCATGGTCAAATAAAGCTAGTCTTTTTCACACAAGCAAATTTTTCATGATTGATAAAACAAATTTATCTCACCACATAAAACAAATATTTTGTGATTGATATATAATAATAATTTATAATAGTAGAACATGATCTGTAGAGTGTACATGACAATGATCTAAAAAAACAAATCTCTTTCTATTCCCCCTCCAATCCTCCCTTATAAAAGCCTAAACAGAAATGGCTGCAGAAGAACAGCTAGGGCTCTTCTTCCTCGGCAATGGCAGAAGGAATTGATAAAAAGGAAGACTCAGATTATACACAAGATGGAACTGTAGATTTCAAAGGCCGGCCATGTCTACGATCCAAAGGAGGGAGTTGGAAAGCATGCTCCTTTTTTCTTGGTAAATATATCCTGTCTCATCAATTCTAGCTAGCTGTATTCTTCCGGGTTGGCGGATTTTTTTTCTTACAAAAGTATATTTGTAAAATAATTGACAATTGTAAGCTAATTTATAATTGTACTGAACTTATTTTTACATTTATTTTTGGTATAAAAGAATATTGTTATAAAATAGTTTTAAAAATATCTTTATAACTGCATTTTACACATTTTTATTCCAAAATATATAGATATGAATATTTAAAATGGCGATAAAAATACATGAATATATTCTGTTAATTAATAAATTAATTAACAAATAAATTGATTTTTTATAAAAAAAAATATCCCGAATGCATCATATACATCGATTGCACCTAATTTTTTTCAATGCAAATATATCTTCTAATAGTCGTGCACATTAGGACTGTCGGGGCGGTCCGAAACCGGTCTTTTAAAAGACCGATCTTTTGGCCTACCAGTCCCGGACCGGTCCCGGTCCGGAACCGGTTTTCCTTCTCTTGAGTAAGACCGGCTGGGATCAGAGGACCAGTGCTAACCAGTCCCAGACCGGTCTTTTTCATCCACCTCCACGTTAGGCCCAAGTGTAAAAAACCGGTCTTTTACTTTCAAATTTCCTCATCTTGAGGAGGAACGGTTCAATGATGAGGAGAAGAAGCACTCCAAGGCATTGAAAGTCACCTGCAACCTCCACAATGTTGCGTGCAAGCTGAAATGATCATTCTTTTATCAAAGACTGGTCTTTTGCCAGTCCCGATCCGGGACCGGTCTTTTACAGGTCCCAGTCTGGGACCACTCTTTGATGAAATAAGGGGGACCCCTTGTGCCCCCTACGACCGGTCCTAACCGGGACCGGTCCCAATCAGACCGATTTTTTTTGTGCACGCTTATCTTCTAAGTAGTTTTAAATTCTTTATTTATTAGTCAGATTATATTTGTTTCTTCTTCTTTTTAGTTTGTACATAAACTACATTTTCTTTGTTTTCACTTCCAGACCCCTTCTCAGTCTCGCCAAAACATAGTTTTTTTAAAAATAGGGGGGTTGATCAAAGTCATTATTATGAGCGGAGAGGAGATTGCAACTGAAAGTCTTTGATTACAAGGGTAGTTAATCACCTAGAAGGGGGTGAATAGGTTATTGCAGTCTTTTTAAGATTCTTTAATATCTTCTATGACATAATTCTTACTGTGTATACTTAATTCAGCTTTCAAGAATACAATACTCAGCACAGCAAAACACAATCCACAACACACCAGATTTTTATAGTGATTCCTCAGTGTATTGGTACATCCACTATCCCTCTCCGCCTTTCTAACAGTATATTAGACAAGACACTTCTCCAAAAACTATGGCTCCTCAGAGATTACAACACGATCCCACCGGATCAATCAGCCTCCACTGAGACTTAGAACATTGGCTCACAGCCCTCCACACAGTAATCTCCTGACAACCATACACAGACACAAATGCCTTTTACACAGGCTGGGAGAAACAGCCCCACACAGATCCACAGAGAAATTTTCACACTGTCTTTATAATTTAGGTTTTGCAATAAGATCTCACAGATCTCTCACACAGCCTAATCAATCTAGGGCTCAACACAGATCTTTCACAGATTCACAAATTTTGAAAGAGTTGTTGATTTGACTCAAGAGAAATTATTCTCGGAGTCAATTTATTCCTAGGCAAAGTAAATCTCAGCCCATCTGCTTCCCAGTAACAAGAATGACAATCTTCGACTATCTGTGGCTTATGCTGGAAGTTCCTCAGGACCTTGATCCTGTTCTTGCTGATGAAGGGGTGGGATTAAGAATGAATGTCTTCAATCAACTAACCTTTATTGGCAGGAAATGAATTTCTCTACCTCTCCTTCTGTCCAGAGAAAACTCTGTACATATATCTTCTTCTTCTTCAACAATCCAGAGAAAGATCTTCAAATTTGGCTCGGCTTAGATCATGAATCAACTTCAGCTAGGACTTGCCCAGACTGATTCGTCTTCCTCAGAGAGATCCTCTGTTCTTGATGTAGCAGATGTTGATTGCACCAGCGAAGTCAGAAACCCTTCAGATTTATCAATTGAAGTTCTTGGTTCTGTAACAAAGGCGGATTAAGACGATGAACTCCCGCATCTCGTTTTTAGAATGTTAATCAGAAAAACTTGTTTGATCTTGATCTCAACTGTTATTTATAATCTTGTCGATTTGTGGAATGATTGACACATGTTCCAATTTTAACGGTGGTTAAAACCTCAGCTTAATCAAATTGAGATCCACTGTAGACTGACGATGACGTTAATGTCGATTTGCAGCATTTAAATAACGAATCAGAAAATCATTGACTTGTTGACTTTGCTGATGTCAGCATCATTCTGGACTTAGGAAAATCAAGCAATATTTCAGAAATCCTCAGTCTGACGAACTCACAACTAAGTTCGACGAACCCAGAGCTCAGCCCGACGAAATCAAGCATCATTTCAGAAATCCTTAGTTCGACGAACTCAAAACTCAGTTAGACGAACCCAGAGCTCAGCTCGACAAAATCAAACATCATTTTAGAAATCTTCAGTTCGACGAACTCAAAACTCAGTTTGTCGAACCAAGATCTCAGCTCAATGAAATCAAGCATCATTCCAGAAATCCTCAGGTCGATGAATAAGTGAAAGTTGGGTTCGATGAATTCTGAACTCAATTCGACGAAAAAATGGATAAGCAATACTCGACAATTCTGGACTTAGAATTTTCTTCAGCTCTGCTAGGCGTTAAGTGAATAGGTCATACTCAACGAATCTGGACTTAGAAATATTTCAGCTCTGATAGGCATTGAGAGCGTTGAGTGTATATGCCTCATTCAACGATTTTTGCCTTAACCATATTCTTCAGCTTTTTGCCTGATGGTGTTGAGAGTGTTGAGTGTATAAGCTTCACTCAACGTTTTTTACCTTAGCCATATTCTTCAGCTTTCTGCTTGATGGCGTTGAGAGCATTGACAGACTCAGCATGGTATTGAGTGATAAAGCTTCACTCAATGCTTCTGGACTTGGTCGATTTTCTGGCTTCCACTGCTAGGCTTTGACATGATATCCTTGACTCAATGATTCTGGTCATATGGCATTAAGTGAGTTGAGCTCACTCAACGTCTGTGGACTTAGCCACATTTCTGCCTTTTTAATACTGTAAGCTTTGACTGTCAGCCTTCTCTCAGCGCTATTAGTTGTATGGCGTTGAGTGACAATGCCTCATTCAACGCTTCTGGACTTAGGCATTTTTCTGAATTTTCAGCCTATCACTTCGAGTCCATCTGTCATTGTCTCTTGAACTATATGTCCAATCATTGTGACAAAGACCAACATATATTCATGAACTTAAATATACATCAAATACAACTATATGTATACCATTGACCTGTTTGACTTCTTACAAATCTAGGATATTGGGATCAATAGACCCAATAATATCTCCCTATTTGAAGAAGTCAAAAAACCACTTGAGAATTCTTTATCAATGATATATACTAACATAAGCAGCAAAAAATATACACTAACATAAGCAGCAAAAAGATTAAAATTTTATTAATCTAAGAGCAACAAGAGGTACCACATTGAGTTACCACATTGTCCCTTATGCTCCCCCTGCTTTGCAGCATCCTGCTGCTATAAGCTGCTTCACCTGTGAAGCCTTTCCTGTAACTACTTCTTTATTGCTGCTATTCTCCCTTGCTACTTTGTTCTTGTACTACTTCTCCCACTTTTTGACTTCTGTGAAATAGCTTAAGAACAGCATGTTATCTACTCCCCATATTTGAGAGCAGAGAAACACCTAAAGCAGAACTTGCTCCCCCTTAATAAGAACAACTGAAGCTATACCAAATTCAAAATACTAAATTCAAATTTGAAGGTGTTGAACTTTGCTTTATCTAGTGGCTTGGTGAAAATATCAGCCACTTGTTTGTCTGTTGGGACAAACTCAAGACTAATATTCTCACATTTCACATGCTCTCTTATAAAATGATATCTAATCTCTATATGATTAGCCCTGCTTTGTGATACAGGATTCCTAGCTATAGAGATTGCACTTGCAGAGTCACAAAACAAAGGGCTTTTACTTATTTGGAGGTTATAATCCTGGAGTAGATGCTGAATCTACAGCAACTATGCACAACAGCTTCCTGCAGCTATGTATTCTAATTTTATAATAGAAATAGATACACTAGTCTGCTTCTTGTTACTCCAGGACACTAGTCTTCTACCTAAAATGACAGGAACCTGATGTACTTTTCATGTCCTCTCTGGAGCCTGCAAAGTCTGCATCTAAATAGCCAATTAGCTCAAAATCCATATTTCTAGGGTACCATAGGCCAAGATCTGGTGTGCCCTTTAGATATCTCCAAATTCTCTTAACAGCCAAGAAATGAGTCTCTTTAGGACATGCCTGATATATAGCACAGACACATGTAGCATACATGATGTCTAGCCTACTAGCAGTGATGTATAAAAGAGAACCAATTATCCATTTATACAAAGTTTGATCAACAGGTTTCCCTGCCTCATCTTTATCTAAAGACACATTTGATCCTATGGGAGTTTTCATGGTGGAAGCATTTTCCATCCCAAATTTTTTAATTAACTCCCTGGTAAACTTAGACTGTGATATGGATATTTCATTATCAGCCTGTCTTACTTGGAGACCCAAGAAGAACTTAAGTTCACTCATGCTACTCATCTCAAACTTTCCTTGCATAAGTTTGGCAAACTTCCTGCAAAGGTTATCATAAGTAGACCCAAAGATAATGTCATCAACATATATCTAGACTAGGATGATCTTGCCCTTAGATTTCCTAAGGAATAGAGTCTTGTCTATCTTTTTCCTTGAGAATTTATGTTCTATGAGAAAGCTAGATAATGTTTCATACCAAGCTCTAAGGGCTTGCTTTAGCTCATATAGAGCTTTCCTTAGTCTATAAATAAAATCAGTATGGTAAGGAGCAACAAAACCTAGAGGTTGTTCCACATAGACTTCTTCTTTCAAATCCCCATTCAGAAATGCTGATTTCACATCCATCTGATAGACTTTGAACCCTTGGAATGCAGCATATGAAAGGAATAAATTGATAGCTTTTAATCTTGCTATAGGGGCAAAGGTTTGATCAAAGTCAACACCTTCCTCTTGTCTGTACCTCTGAGCCACCAGTCTAGTTTTATTCTTAACAATAATATTGTTTTCAACAAGTTTATTACTGTAGATCCACTTAGTTCCAATGACATTATGTCCTTGAGGTCTGGGAACCGTCTTAAAGACCTTACATCTTTTAAACTAGTTCAATTCCTCTTGCATAGCTCCAATCCAAAACTAGTCTTGGTTAGCCTCTTAAAATATCTTAGGTTCTACCTGTGATAGGAAGCAAGAGTACATTGCTGTGTTAAGACATCTGCTCCTTGTCACTACAACTTATCTTGCATCACCAATAATCTGATGGTCTGAATGATCCCTCAAATGTCTTACTGTTGAAGGCAGTATTGCTTCAACATCATATTCTTCATGATGTTGATCTTTATCCACTTCTTGTAATCTTTGTGCTTCCTCTGGAATGCACACACCCTCTTCTTGGTCTTACATTATTGGAGCATCTTCTTCATTTCTCTTGAGAGTGAGCTTTTTCAACACTAGTTCAGTACCTGTAGAGCTAGAAGAAGAGGTTGACAGATCATTATAAATCATATTTGTTTCATCAAACACTATATTACCTGACTCCTCTACAACTTGACTTGTCAATTTATAGATCTTATAAGCCTTACTATGATTATTGTACCCAATAAATATGCCCTCATAGGCTTTGGCAGCAAACTTAATTTTATAGGATTTGCCATTATTGAGTTAAATCACTTGTTCCCAAAAATTTTGAGATGTGCAAGGATTGGTTTCCTACCCTTCATAATCTCATAGGGAGTCTTATTATGGCTCTTGGTGATAGAAGCCTTGTTAAGGACATGACAAGTTGTATTTACAGCCTCAGCTCAGAAATATTCTGAAAGAGAAGTGTCATTTAGTAGTGTTCTATCAGCCTCTTGAGAGTTCTATTCTTCCTCTCAGGTATCCCATTTTGCTGGGGTGTTCTTGGAGAGAAAAACTCTTGCTGAATCCCATGATATTCACAGATTCTTATCATGTATTCAGAATGAAACTCAGTCGCATGGTCACTTCTAATTTTGACCACAGTACTGTTCAGCTCATTATGTATTTGCATGACAAATTTCTTGAAGACATTTAGAGTTTCAAACTTTTTCTTCAAAAAGAATACCCAAACAAATCTGGAAAAGTCATCAACCAACATAAAGGTGTAGACCTTCCTACCTTGACTATGAACCGGCATTGGACCAAATAAGTCCATATGCAAGAGGTATAAACACCTCACTGAATCTTTAGTCTCAATACTTTTGAAGGAAGCTTTTGTCTGCTTACCCTTTTAGCATGCAGAGAAAATATCTTCCTTTGAGCATTTCATGTTATGACCATTCCTAACTAACTCTTGACTATAAATCTTTCCTATAGTCTTATAATTCAAATGAGCTAGTCTCTTGTGCCATTTGACATAATATGAGGCTTTCTAATTTGCAACTAAACAAATGAGAGAGTCTGATGATAAACAAAGAAAATTAATACAATAGACATTCTCACTCCTAGTGCCAGTCAAAGTGACCTCTTGGTCACTTGATCTTCTTATATGACACTTATCCTGGTGGAAAGAAATGACATAGCCAAGATCACATAGTTCACTTATGATTATAAGGTTGTGTTGCAACCCTTTCACATAAGTCACTTTTGTGAAAGTGATTAAGTCATTAGTGATCTTATCATAACCTTTGGTGATCCCTTTATCTGATCCACCAAATATCATCTTAGGTCCATCCTTTACTAGAATGAAATCCTTCAGGATTCACTTTGTTCCAGTCATGTGCTTGGAACAACCACTGTCCAAGTACCATATAGGGGTATGACAACTTAGACTTATCTGCAAAAAATAAATCACTTATCCTTAGAACCCCAATTCTCATTGGGTCCTAGGTACATGTTAGGCTGAAAATGAACATGCATGCCCGCAGCTCTTCTAACAAGTAAGCGTGCATTAGCTCTCTGTACACTATTATTGTAATAGCAATCAATGGCATAGTGGCCCACTTTGCCATAACACCAGCACTCATAGATGTTGTACCTCCTTTTAAGAGTTGGTTTAACAGTAATGCTGTCAATAGCTCTCAGTCTAGCAGGTACAACAGCAGAATTTTTCTTGAGTATTGGGGCTGGTACACCAAACCTAAATGGTCCAGGATGAGCCATTTGAACCTCCTCATGGGCTACCTTGTAGCCACTAGCACCCTTGCCATTCCTACCACTTTATTGGTGAACAGCTTTGTTCTTCCTTTTGGAATTACCAGCTCTAGTGTTCCCTTTGAAGCCTATCCCTTTCTTATCCTTTTGGGAGGAGAAGGAATCTATCAAAGGCAACACAATACATGGCTTTGAAAACTTAGCCACTAGCTTCTTCTCCTTTTGGAGTTTACCTTCTAGATTCTTGATAAGATCATTCTTAAAAGTTATGGTACCCATCTGAATAACAGTAATATTTTTCAGCTGGCTAACTTCCCTAATTTTCCGCTCTAACAAAGTTGTTATTTCAGAATGCTGGGAAGCAGCAAGCTTCAGAGATGCAATCTCCTGAACCTGTTATTTGGTCAATAGCTTACTCCTTCTGAATGCTTTCAGAAGTTCATCATATCTTTTAATCATTTAATTTATGTCTTCCTCAAATTCAGAGCCATCTTCATCTCTTAATGAAGAAGCACTTGAATCAGGACTAGTCACATACTTGAACTTGGATGAAGAGTTAGATGAAGAGTGTACATTAGATGGTCTAGGCTAATTCTGGCAGGATTCCTCATGTGATCTTGCCATCAGCCCAATGTAGGCTTCATTATCCTCTTCTAATTCTGATAAGGAAGACTCAGTCCAGCTTTTCTCCTTCTTAGCAATGAAGGTTTTCTCCTTCTTGCTTCTTTTATGGTGATGATTTTTTTCACCAGCTTCTTTCTTCTTAGGACAATCAGCCACAATATGATCTGACTTGTTGCAACATAAACAAATAATCTTTTTAGAAAAATATTTACCAAGTTTTGGATCATACCTGCCCTCTTTGGAGGGGTTTTTTTTTATTTCTATAGTAGTCCTCTTTATGCTGGAAGGAAGAGGTAGGTTTGCTCCTCCACCCCTTCTTTTTCATCAGCCTCATAAACTGATTTGAGAAAGCAGCAAACTCCTCATCAGATATATTACAGCCTGATTCCTCTTCATCTGAATCTTCTAACTCAGATGGTATTCTTAGGGGAGAAGGATTCTTCTCCTTGCTCCTCTAGGAGCTATCTGCCTTGAAGGCCACAGTAGTTTCTTTGGCCTGACCTCTGATAGTTTTCTCTTCCTCCTTTCTTGCTGTCAGCTGCATCTCATATGAAAGCAGTTTACCAAATAGTATGGATGGTGGAGTATCTACCAGCTTTGCCACTTCTCTAATGACAGATATCTTAGTGTCCCAGTCTCTAGTAAGAGAACTAAGAAACTTATCATTTGGCTCATAATTATTAAAGGCCCTGCCATATATCTTTAACTCATTAACTGTCCTGAAGAACCTTTCATAACAGCTAATTATGATCTCCTCCCCGATCTGTCTGAAAGCTTCATACTCTTGATTTAGCATTGACTTTCTATCATCTCTCACTTCCTTAGTGCCTTCTATATACACTATTAAGGTGTCCAACATTTCCTTTGAGGTCTTACAGTGCACCAGGTTTTGAAAGGTGGAGTCATCTATGACACTAACTATGATATTTTGTGCCCTCTTATCCATTATTGCTAAGATGACTTCATCCTTAGTCATTTCGGTGTACTTCTTTGGAGTCTGAAGATTTGCATTAAGGACAGATATCTTCAATAGGATGAAGGGTCCTTCTTGAACTGTGATATAGATCCTAGGATCAAATGCTTCCATGAATAATCTGACTCTTTCTTTCCATATGCAAAAATTCTCCTTCCTACAGAAAGGAAGTTTCATGGATCCAAGCTCTTTATGATTTTCTCCTGAACCCATCTTAACCTTTTGACAGCTATCTTGGAGATCTCCTCAGACTGTTAAGTCTTTTCTTGAGTAACCTCTCTCTGATACCATTTGAAAGTCTTTGATTACAAGGGTAGCTAATCACCTAGAGGGGGTGAATAGGTTATTTCAGTCTTTTTAAGATTCTTTAATATCTTCTATGACTTAAGTCTTACTATGTATACTTAATTCAGCTTTCAAGAACACAATACTCAGCACAGCAAAACACAATACACAGCACACCAGATTTTTATAGTAGTTCCCCAGTGTATAAGTACATCCAATGTCCCTCTCCGCCTTTCTAACAGTATGTTAGACAAGGCTCTTCTCCAAAACTATGGCTCCTCAGAGATTACAACACGATCCCACTGGATCAGTTAGTCTCCACTGAGACTTACAACACTGGCTCATAGCCCGCCACATAGTAATCTCCTGACAATCACATACGGACACAAATGCCCTTTACACAAGCTGGGAGAAACAGCCCCATACAGATCTACACAGGAATTTTCACACAGCCTTTATAATTTAGGAATTACAATAAAATTTCAGAGATCCCTCACACAGCCTAATCAATCTAGGCCTCAACACAAATCTTTCACAGATCCACTGATTTTGAAAGAGTTATTGATTTGACTCAAGAGAAATTATTCTCTGAGTCAATTTCTTTTTGGGCAAAGTAAATCTCAGCCCTATCTACTTCTTAGCAACAAGAATGACAATCTTCGACTATCTACGGCTTGTGCTGGAAGTTCCTCAGGACCTTGATCCTGTTCTTGCTGATGAAGGAGGAGGATTAAGAATGAATGTCTTTAATCAGCTAACCTTTATTGGTAGGAAATGAATTACTCTGCCTTTCCTTCTGTCCAGAGAAAACTCTGTACAGATATCATCTTCTTCTTCAACAATACAGAAAAAGATCTTCAAATTTGGCTCGGCTTAGATCGTGAATCAACTTCAACTAGGGCTTGCCCAGATTGATTCGTCTTCCTCAGAGAGATCCTCTATTCTTGTTGTAGCAGATGTTGATTGCACTAGCGAACTCAAAAACCTTTCAGATTTATCAATTGAAGTTCTTGGTTCTGTAACAATGGCGGATGAAGATGATAAACTCTCACCTCTCGTTTTTAGAATGTTAATCAAAAAAACTTGTTTGATCTTGATCTCAGCTGTTATTTATAATTCTGTCAATTTGTGGGATGATTAACATGTGTCCTAGTTTTAACTATGGTTAAAACCTCAGCTTAATCAAATTAATATCTACTATAGACTAATGGTGATGTTAATGTAGATTTGTAGCATTTAAATAACGAATCAGAAAATCGTTGACTTGTTAACTTTGCCGACGTCAGCATCATTCTGGACTTAGCAAAATCAAGAAATATTTCAGAAATCCTCAGTTTGACGAACTCACAACTCAGTTCAATGAACCCAGAGCTCAGCTCGACGAGATCAAGCATCATTTCAGAAATCCTAAGTTCGACGAACTCAAAACTCAGTTTGACGAACCCAGAACTCAACTCGACGAATCAAGCTCATCAGAAATTTCAAGCATCATTTCAGAACATCTCAGCTCACGAACTCAAAACTCACGAATCAAAAGAGCTCTGGCTGAGGAAATCAAGCATCATTCCAAAAATCCTCAGATTGACGAATAAGTGAAAGCTGAGTTCGACGAATTCTAAACTTAGTTCGATGAACTCAAAGCTCAGGTCGACGAAAAAATGGATAAGCAATACTCGACGATTCTGGACTTAGAATTTTCTTTAGCTCTGCTAGGAGTTGAGTGGTATTGAGTGAACAAGACATTCTCAACGAATTTGGACTTAGAAATATTTCAGCTCTGCTAGGCATTGAGAGCGTTGAGTGTATATGCCTCACTCAACGTTTTTTGCCTTAGACATATTCTTCAGCTTTTTTCCTGATGACGTTGAGAGCATTGAGTGTATAAACTTCACTCAACGCGTTTTATCTTAGCCATATTCTTCAGCTTTCTATCTGATGACGTTGAGTGCGTTGACAGACTCAATATGGCGTTGAGTGATGAAGCTTCACTCAACGCTTCTGGACTTGGTTGATTTTCTGGCTTCCACTGCTTAGGCTTTGACATGATATCCTTGACTTAACGATTCTGGCCATATGGCATTGAGTGAGTTGAGCTCACTCAACTCCTGTGGACTTAGCCACATTTCTACCTTTTCAATACTGTATGCTTTGACTGCCAGCCTTCTCTCAGCGCTATTAGTTATATGCCGCTGAGTGAGCCTGCCTCACTTAACGCTTCTGGACTTAGGCATTTTCATGAATTTCCAGCCATTCACTTTGAGTCCATCTGTCATTGTCTCTTGAACTATATGTCTAATCATTGTGACAAAGACAACCCTGTATGCATGAACTTAAACATACATCAAATAAAACTATGTGTATATCATTGACCTGTTTGACTTCTTACAAATATAGGACATTGGGATCAATGGACCCAACAGCAACCCTCAGAAAAACAATTATAAGAGATGGGGACATGCTTAATTTATAGGGATTATAGGCTGCCAATAACCAGAATCCCCCTCCCGCACACACACACACAAACTTAGTGGGAGTCATGGGCAGCTAAGTGAGGTTGATCAAAGTCAACCCGACTAACCCTATAGTGAGAACCGCCCCAACCGTCGTGAGCGGGGAAACTGCCAAACCTCCAGCCTCCCAACTGTCCGTCGTATGACCAATCGTTGTGTGGTTGGGTAAGACCCTTCGCCGCGTGGTCACACAGCGAATCGTGCAGCCAAACGCCACCGCGCGATCCTTCGACCGTACGGAGGGGCGGCAAGCAGTCGGTCAGACGGCTGATGCTGCGCGGTCACTTAGTCGCACAGGCGCACATCCACGTACACTGCGCGATCATGAGGCTAAGCGGCCGGACAGCCAGCCGATGCGGCCATATGGCTGCTTAGCCGCGCGCTCCATAGGTCTGCGAGGCTTGGCGGTCGATCAGCCGCTGGGAGAACCAGTCATAACCGCCACGCAGCCACTTGGCCTCCTGGTCGCACACTCCATAGGGCCGCAAGGCCTGGAGGCTCGGCGGACCGGCCGTCGCCACCATGCGGCTGCTTGGTCGCGTTGTCGTGCCCCTCGCGTGGCCGCGAGGCCAAGCGGCCGGCCAATAGAGAGGGTGGCGTGCGATCAGTGGGCTTCCCGCTCAGCCGTTGCCATGGTCGATCGCATAACCACGCAGACGGTCTCCCGACCCCCCCCCCTCAGCCGGTCGGCTCTCGTCGGTTGGGTCCCGACACCGATCGTTCACCTACGCCTCCTCTGATCGGTCCTCCAATGTATGGTCACCGCCACTCGATCTGCATTGTTTGATCGTGGCGTAACCACCTCACGTAACCACCCATTATGGAGGGTGAACATAACCAAATATTATAATGGGTGTGTGTGTAATAAATCTCCTAAAAATACATGTAATAAATATAAGATATTGGTCTGTGAATAGCACATAAAGTAGTCATGGTGTGTGGATAGCCGTGTTACCACCATAACCATCCTGAAAACCTATAAATAGGACCTCATGACCCTCCTTCATTCCATAATTTTCTCCTCCCACTTCTCCTCCTAAGCACGAGAGAAATCCTCAAGGAATCCCTTGAAGATCTCTTTGCTCCTTCAAAAAACCCTTTGTAGTTCTTTGAGCGCCTTTGAAGACCTCATAAAGATCTTCGATCTCCTTCAAGCGCCCCTGCGCATATCCATCATACGCACGTTCCACCCAGCGCACGTCCCGCTCCATGCACATTCCACCTCTCGTGTACTTTCCTACACACCAAGCATGCTCAGCAAACATTGTACCTCCAATTAGCAACAAGCCCTTCAATCGGCAGCAAGTCCTCCAGTCAACACAAGTTCTCTGCTCCAGACTACACTACGCGCAACATGAGAGAAGCTGCTACCAGAAGATATGTAGATCACGCCCCTCCAACCTCCAAGCTGCAACCAAAGACTCCAGAGCGCATAGAGCACAACGCTCGCCTTTGCGCATGAAGAAATACTTAGCTCCGCTAGCGATGGCCTTTCAATCTCGGGGCCTTCTCCCCCCTCCCCCTAATAGTTGTAACGAGAGACGGCTTATCGCCTCGAGCTCTCTGAACAGTTCAGTAACAACACTAGAAGATAGTGAAAGTTTTGTGGGCATAGCTCCATCCACGTGATTTTTCACCCCTTCCAGGGATATTAAAAAAATCGTCTTGCCTTCCGTCGGGTTGTTTTTCATTTACATTGACTATTTGCATGCACGTCCGCTCTATAGCTAAGACTGTCCAATTTATACTAGCTTATTGGGAGCCTCGAGTTGGCCGCAAATGTTTGGCATCATCTGTGAGAAGGTGTTCCCCAAGCTCAACAATGACTCTGAAGATTGTATCCACAACATAACGATACTCGTGAGTGGTAGCCATGGCATGAAAAAAATGCTTGCACAACTGAAGAATGGTCCTAAAAGGAAGCATTGATCATGCTCTTTCACACTCCCTCAACAAAGCATCTCGTCTGAAAGAGGCAATACTCGCGTCTGTGACTTCACTAGCAGGGCGCGTCACCAGATGGTGTTGTAGCAAATTGAAATGTTGACTCTCTTAAGGAACTCAGGAGCCGCTCAAGCTACCGCAATGCCTCCCACTCCTAACAATCTGCCTCCTCTGCACCAAAATCATGCTCCGGAGATCAATCGAGAAGATAACTCTGATGATTATTCTGAAGTGGACAGCTCGATGCACGCCGCTCGTCTGCCAAGGGCACCTGAAGCTTGCCCTTAATAGAAGCATTGGGGGAAATTGGCCCTGGGAACAACGCAGGGAGGCTTACTCGCAACGAGATTCGAGAACAGATAACCAAGGAGTACGGATAGGTCGATCGGCGAACCGCATTCGTTCACCACCCCATCCGGAATGGCTCTCTGCTCGCGCCCGAATTTCTGATGCATCTGATCCCTATAAAATTCAAGCTTCCAAGCATCGAGTGTTACGATGGGATGGAAGACCCCCTAGAGCATGTTAACCACTTATCCGCCATTCTTAGGACCTACAACTCCTCAGATAGACAGTTGTACATGTTAGGTATTCCTGAACTTATTGAAGGGCCAAACTAAGACCTGGTTCCATTTCGTCCGAGAAGGAATCATCGGCAGCTTCGCAGAACTGATCTAGCAATTCTTGGATCGATTAATCGCCAACTACAGGATAGTAAATGATACAACCCTCCTGTCTGGGATCTGATAGAGCGAGGGGGAAACTCCAAAAGAATTCTTCCACCGATTTAAGACCGAAGCCCAACAAACCCCCGAAGTAGATCCTAAACTTATACAAGAAGTCTTCCTTAGAGGGTTGTGATCGAGTGGATTCTATTCTGTACTGATGCGAGAGAAAGTTCATAGTTATCCAGACCACATGCATAGGGTTGAGGCTCATATTGCAGTTGGGGAGGCTATCGAGGCCCACCGAAGACAATTTTAAGGAGGACATAAGAGGAAGAGAGAACTTGTCCTACGGTGACAAGATGAACAACGAGACAACACATGCTGGTAAGATCTCCACAGAGATCAGGGACCCAAACCCTTCCAGGAGTACACACCTCTCAGCACCTCCTGTGTGAATGTGCTCTACGCGATCCTAGATAATCCGACACTGTGAAGGTCATGATAACTCCAACCAAATGACAAGGGAGACTAGACCAAGTACTGCGAGTTCTAAGGAGGAATGGGGCATACCACCGAGGAATGCATAGATCTTAAGGATGAGATTGAACGCCTCATCCAACAGAGCATCCTCGGGAGGTTCTTACAAGATCAGACCCGCATCCAGACAACACTGGCCAAAAGAGAGCAGCCCCTATGCATCAGGACACATGGGGTAGGTAGATAATAGGTATAGTTAAAACCATTATTGGCTCCCCCTTTGTTATAGCCAATGTCATCTCACAACATTAGGGAGAGCAGAAGGATCCGAACAACAAACAAAGGTGCTTAGTTTCGGGGATGAGGACCTGAAAGGATTTCTCGTACCACACCAGGACCCGCTATTCATCAGCATGGAAATTAGCAATCACAGTTTCTGCATCAAGAGGATACTGGTAGATAATGGCAGCTTGTTAAATGTCATATTTGTGTCTGCCCTCCGCATCATGAAAATCCTAATAGAAAATCTTCAGCTGATAGTAGGAACAATGTACGAATTCAACGGTGGGGCCGTCCTTATGGCAAGAACAATTACTCTTCCTGTGACTCTGAGAGAGTTCCCGAAGCAAGTCACCCACAACATGTAGTTTGTGGTAGTTGAGTCAAAGTCCCCCTACAACACAATCTTTGGTCGTCGGCTTCAGACAACATTAGGGTCCATACCCTCTATCCCACACTTTGCAATAAAATTCGTCACTCTAACATGGATTGAGGTTGTTCGAGGAAACCAGGAAGCAAAACGTTTGTTCTATCTACATCAAATGCAGTCCGTACAAGGAGCATCCCTAGGGAAGAGCCGAACCAGAAATGCCACCATGATGCAGCAATCAAACAAATCAGAAGGATCCTAGACAACGTAACTTGACAAAGAGCTAGAATCTGGTAGGAGAGCCCTACTATATATATTCCAGTTTCATTTACCTAACTTTCATTTCCGATCTATACTTAGATCATAATCACTACTCTGAGTCGCAAGCCCACACTTGCGCACGTACACTTACTCATTTAAATTAATTATGCTTTAATGGTGCTTCTAACTCTATTCCATGTGAGAGTAATGTTGACCTGAACTCTAATCAACAAAAAGAAAAAAAAAAGTCAAATTCCTTAGAAGACAATAAACGAACAAAAGCCAAAATGATATACTCACCACAACATTCATATCCTCAAGGGAAGAAGAAATTGGCCTCTCCTTAGCAGGCAGCGGTGCAGAAGCATCCTCAGGAGGGGCCTAGGGGCAGTAGAGCCCAATACCTCAACATCAAGATCAACAGACGCGGTGTCCACTCTGGAGATGCAAGGTTCCACCCTGTCGATATGATCCATCAACCGAGAAGAAGAATGAGGCGTGAATTCCGAGCTTCCACACTTAAAGACCAACTTATGCTCCTATCGCAATCTAGAGGAATTACCGCAGAATGCTCTGCATTAGTGTAAAGTCCACACAACAAAAAAACTTCTCTTTAACAAACAAAGAGATGTGAAACAGGGGGATCTCCAGCACAATCGGTTCGGTAAAACCCAATATCGGTGTGAACTCTCACTCCCATCCCATCATAAAGTGGCAGTGCCTAGGAAGATTCCTCCATAATATTGGCAGACCCCAAAAATTCCTAACATACCTGTAAAAGGTATTCCTGTGACGATGGTCGACCCAGTCCTCGAACTGAAGCCACCTCGTATTGATGTGTACATCAACACGGATGCCTCCGCCGTTGCACACCTTGCCCCATTCATTAAAGAGATTCAAAGTAAACCTCGAGCCATGCCCCCTAAAGAAGGCGATCAAGCTCATAATCCGCATCATCCTGTTAGGAGTATACAGGGAAACTGGAACGTTGCAGAACCTGCAGATCTTGATCACCTCTTCGTAAGGCAAGAGACGGAATTCGGACTTCTGAGACGACTCTCAAAGTGGCATGCTGCCCATCGGAGGATTCTGAACACGTTCCTCAATATGTGAGATCTTCACCTCCAATCTCACAGGTATTATGTAATGTTTCCTCTAGACATCAATTTCCTCAACGGTGAGTAAGGAGCAAAGCCGCATCAGCCTCCCCTGAGAGCAACGTCTAGGCACCTAAAAATCAAAAGTCGCATAAGTATTTGCGGATCCAAATACATGTCACACACGACCGTACGTATACACAAGGCACAAGTCTGCACGAGCATACATACACAATCACCTTCCCATTTGCAAGTACAAGGGAACATATTGTGTGTTCCCTTGCAGCGCACTAGCACGCCCTGTGCGTCCAGATGCATGGGGTGCTCCCTTCACACATCCGAGCATGCAGACTTATAACACAAGCGCAAGATAAATGGCTCATAGATCAAACACTGACTTCTCGCACATGTGCATAACGATGAGCGCATAACCACGCAAGTCACCACAACATGCCTAAATGAGCTCGCTCTCTCAAAAATATATGTTCATTAGAATATTTTTGGGCTCATTTTCTACAAAAAGCGAGCTCCAAAAATTGGGGGGAAATTGAGTTGGTTTCCCAAACATGAGTTCGTTTAAATTAGAGAATTTTTGTCGTGACCTCGACTCGCCGGTATAAAACCAACGTGCAGATTCCCGAGCAATTCAGAGTCTATTTTGTATTCCTAGCGGTCGTCAGAACGGGCATTCACATATATAAGCTAAATGCACCCCTCTTCATTGGGAGTTAGGAACCCCCACTCCATTAGTGGGGAGTGCCTCTAAAAGGGGGAACAATTATACCTTTGAGCATTCTCTAGAGGGAGGTGAATAGAGATTTGAAAATTATTTACCTAAAATATAAGCCAAATTCAAATATTCTCATATTATCATCCACAATCACACACAACTACAATTAAGTAAATACATTATAAATTAAAAGAAAAAAATAAAAATAGAAAGACAACAGAGAAATTAGCACAGCACAGATGACACGAGAAATATAATGATTCCATAAAATATGGGTACGTCCACTTTTCTACCACTTCGATAGGAATCCACTATTACAGTGCTCGAGTCTTTTGATAAGGTGACTCTCAAAACCGGGGACTAAATCTTTTGATAAAGATGCTTTAAGAAATAACGAGTGAGTCTTTTGTTAAGGAGACTTTTAGAATCAATACAACTAGATCTTTTGATAAGATGTAAACAGACAACCAAATCTTTTGATAAGAAGATCTTGAATCAAAAAACTTGTTTCATAGTGACAGAAACTGAGAGAGAGAATGAAAGAAGTGAGGAAGAAATATGTCTTCTGATTTGATCCCTCCTTCAGTAGATTCTAAGGATTCCTTTAGCACTATAGTGTACTGGATCTTTGTATATGATGAATCCTTGATGAGAAGAAGATGCAAGGATTATTTGCTCTTAGATCCACTAATCTTAGATTTTTTCTAGCAGAGAGGGAAGAGAAAGAAAAAGCCAAAAAAATTTCTTTGAATTCTATCGTTATTGTGTATCCATTATTCCTTCTATTTGAAATCTGAGTGTATCAATCCCTAAGGGTCCGTTCGTTTGCACGGAATTGGAATTCGATATTGGAATTGAATATTGATGAATATTGTGAAATTAAATATTGGTGACGAATTCCAATTCCAATGTTCGTCTAATAAAGAATATTGGTGGATATTGTGGTATCGGAATTTGATTTTTTTGCCCGGGCGCGATTTTTGCCCGGACACGATTTTTTTGTCTGGGCAAGATTTTTTCACCTAGTTGTCATTTTTTCTCACGGGTGGGATTTTTTCACGTGACCGCGATTTTTTTTCGCTCGCGCGCGATTATGTCGTTCGGGCCCATTTTTGTCGCCCGGACGTGAATTTTTCGGCGGGGGGCAAAAAACACGCTCGAGCAAAAATCGCGCCCAGGCGAAAAAATGTCACTCGCGCCCGGGCGAAAAAATGCCGCTCGCGCCCGGGCGAAAAAATCTCGCTCGCGCCCGGGCGAAAAAATCACGCACGGGCGAGAAAAGTGCGCCCAGGAGAAAAAATCGCGCCCGGGCGAAAAAATCGCACCAGGCGAAAAAATAGCGCCCGGGTGGAAAAAATCGAGCCCAGGCGAAAAAAACGCCTGGGTGAAAAAATCGCGCCCGGGCGAAAAAAAATCGCACCAGGCGAAAAAATAAAGCCCGGGTGGAAAAAATCGCGCCCGGGCGAAAAAATCGAGCCCAGGCGAAAAAAACACCTGGGCGAAAAAATCACGCCCTGGCGAAAAAATCGAGTCCTGGCAAAAAAAACATGCCCGGGCGAAAAAAACGCGTCCGAGCAAAAAAAATCGCGCCCAGCGAAAAAAAATGTGCCCGGAAGAAAAGATTCGCGCCCGGCGAAAAAATCGCGTCCGAGCGAAAAAATCGCGGCCGGACGAAAAAATCGCGCTAGTGCTCAAAAATCACGCCCGGGCGAAGAAAACGCTCGGAGGCAATTTTTTTCGCGCCCGGGCGAAAAAAACGCGCCCGGGCAAAAAAATTGCGCCCGGGCGAAAAAAATCGCGCCCGGCGTAAAAATCGCACCCGGGCGAAAAAAATCGCGCCTGATCGAAAAAAATGCGCTCGTGCAAAAAAAAACGTGGTCGTGCCAAAATATCGCGTCCGGGCGAAAAAAACACACCCGGGCGCGAAAAATTGCTCCGCGCCTGGGCGAAAAAATTGCTCCGCGCCCAGGAGAAAAAATCTCTCCCGGGAGAAAAATTCGCGCCCCGGCGAAAAATTTGCGCCCGGGCGAAAAAATTGCGCCCGGGAGAAAAAATCGCGCCTGCGCGAAAAAATCGCTCCTGAGAAAAAAAATCGCGTCCGGGCTTAAAAAGTGTGTCTCGACCAATTCTTTTTATAGATGGGAAGGAATTGTCTTTAGTTCAAAAAGAATTCTACAGATTCATTAAAATTTAAATTTCAAAGTCAAACGTGCAGTAAAGATGGATTGGAAGGAACTTCAATTCCAATTCCAGAGGCTCAATTCGTGTAAACGAACGGACCCTAAAGAATTTCAAATTCTTCTCACTATGTGATTGTCTTCAAAAGAAATGAGAAAATATTTTTTTTAACTTGTCTTCAGAAAATTTATCAACCTCTTCAAATTTCTCTGAAATATATCTTCAGAAATTCTAAATAGAATTCTTTCCATAAGCCTTCTTCTAACAGCTCCTTAATTTTGTATTATTTCTATAAGTATAATCTTCAAATATTTTTGAAAGAGATCTTCTGAACTTCCTTTTGTGGATGAGGGTTGACGCTAAGTCGAGTTCACATTGGAAGTGCGTCGATTTATTGTTGGGTTTTGCTATACGTCACAACACTTGTGCGCAGGGGAATTTAGGAACAAGAAAACTCAAAAGAGTTCAAATCTAGCGATGAACATGTATCAAGAAGAAAATTCAGTAAATAAAATTACATTTGTGGGATTGAGTCTATATTCAACCTAGATACTCCAGAAGATCTGCCAATCACTAAGCGGCTAGAGTCCTTAGTGCAGAATAGTGTCCGCACCTCTACAGTAGATCCACAGGAACGGGAGAACCCGTAGATCTTTGTCGAATAAGATCTAGGTCGAGAGAAGGCACTAAGCGTCTTCACGGACAGCTAGGTCCGTTACAAAAGAGGCGTCGGAGACACTCGCCGGAATCGGGCTCGGCGACGGCGACGGGATCGGCGAAGGCGGAACAGTTTCCGTCAGCCTTTTAGGTCTCGGGTTTTCGCACAGTGCGACTCGTGTTCTTAGACAGACAACCCGTCATATCGATCATGAGAAACTCTAATTTTTTTTTTATTTATACCTAAAGGAATCAACAGAACAGCCTGTCGCTATTCGCAGACTCGGGACTTGGAATACAACGTTTCGACCAGACAACCCTTGTCTCGACGAATCGTCGAGTATCCATAACATATTCGACGAATCTTCGCATATACAAAACATACTCGATGAATCATCGAGTATCCATAAGATACACGACGAAGGCGTTGAGTGAACTCAACGCACTCAACGCTCTCAGCGCCAAACCCGTCGAATCAACATTTGACTAAACGAAGGTATTGAGTGAACTCAATGCACTCAACGATTAAGTGTCAGATTCGTCGAATCAACCTTTGACTCGACGAAGGCGTTGAGTGAACTCAACGCCTGAGAATCAGACTCGTCGAATCAACATCTTGACTCAACGAATCATTGAGTGAACTCAACGCACTCAACGCTTAAGTGCAATACTCGACAAATCAACACATTGACTCGACGAATCGTTGAGTAAACTCAACACACCCAATGCCATCATTTGACAAGTCAATACTTGACTCGACGAAAGCGTTGAGTGGTCTCAACGCACTCGACTCTTTCTAAGCCCGGTTGAGTTAAGTCATTTCCACTCATCAAATGAGTAAAATCATACAAATCAAATCTCCTAATTTCTCCAAACATTCTTATGTGTGACCCTGATAGGCTCAAACTGCGTTGGCTGTGAGGCTACATACTTGATCACTTCTATATCATAATGGTAACATCAACATTTATGCCTTATAAAAAGTATTTGTTGGCTTGACTGTATATTCGATGCTACGTCGATAACTTATCGACGTATGCGACGAAAACTGCTTTGAAAATGCGTCGACATTACTTTAGAGGATGCGTTGATAGCCATGCGAAGATACGCCGACTTCTAGGTTATATTGCGTATATGTCTACTCGATGCAACTATGATTCGACTAATTTTATTCTAGATTTTAGCATGCCTTATTCTGCCTTTGACTAGACTGACTTTCTGAGAATTTTATGACCAAATTACCCTCACAATAAAATATGGGAAATTATCCAAGAAAAGCAAAATCACTTAGAAATAATTTGTTAAGTTAAATCATAGGGTTTTCCTAAATAGCCTCATTCTCATAGTGGGAGAAGAGGGAATCACCTACAACTGAAGCAATTGGGTCGTGCAGCCCCGTTAGTGTTGCCGCACAACCTCAACTGTGCTTTCGCCCATCTTGCACGCCCCCAGATACACGACTTCAGTCGTGCGACTTCCCGGCTCTGACTGTGTGACCTCATAGACCGGGTAATGTGGCTGCATGGCTCCGGTCACTCGACCACCAAAGCCACGTAGACTCAAACCTGCGGACTCCCGGGTTGTATGACCCCAACTATATAGCTCTGACTGTGTGGCCGCCTTGACCACATGGCCTTAGTCATGTAGCTCCGACCGTGCGACCACTGGCTCAGGTTGTGAGGTCGTTGGCTCCGTCCCTGCGGTCATTAGATCCAACCGTGCTGCCTACCAACTCTGATCGCGCGACCGCACTAGACATGTGGCCCCAACCATGCAGCCACTAGCCAGGATACGTGACCCAGGACGTACGGTTCCCCAACCATACGACTGTCTAGCTCCGGTCATACAAACACCCAACTCTGGTCATGCGAATTCCTGACTCCGGTAGCGCGGACGTTCAACTCTGGTTGTGAGTCGCCAAGCTTTAGTTGTGTGGCCTCCCAGGACATGTGGTCCTGGTCGTGGGGCCACGTGGCTCTAATGGCCTTGGCTGCACGACTCTGACTGTGCAGCTCCGAAATTGCTCGTCGCTCATCTCCGTATATCGACATCACTCGTCACTTATCTCTACGCTGCTAACATCACCCACCATTGTGCTCATCGCCCGCCATCACAATCATCTCCCACTGTGTGTTCATCACCCTTCGCCGCCCTCATCAACCGTTGACTCCCAAACATTGGAGTGCAAATAGTTAAATCCCCACCTCGGGGTACGAATAGTAACCCCTCCCCCTCATCATGAGTGTGCAAATAGTGAAATCCACCATTGTGGGGGTGCGAGTAATAAAATCTCCTATCATAGGGTGTGAATAATAAAATCCTTCGTTGTGGGGTGTGAATAGTAAAATCCCCCACCATGGAGTACGAATAGTAAAAACTCCTTCATGGATGTGTGAATAGTAAAATCACTTATCATGGATATGTGAATAGAAATATCCACCATCATGGGAGTGCAAATAGTAAAATCTCCATCATGTGGTGTGAATAGTAAAACCCCGCAATGGGTGTGCGAATAGTAAAATCCTCATCATGGGTGTGCGAATAGAAAAATACCTCATCATGGGGGTGGGAATAGTTAAGTCCTACATCATGAAGGTGTGAATAGTAAAATATTTTATCATGGATGTGCAAATATCACACCCCCTAGTGACATGATTACCAAAACATCACTCTCTGAAGCTATAAAAAGACCTAGAGCCCTCATATGAGGAGGCCTTGTCTTCTACACCCGAAAAAGCTCCAGTCTTCCTTCGTAGATCTCCTTCGACACTTGAAAATTCCTTCGAAGATCTCCTTTGATGCTCCAAGATCTCCTTCGGCGCTCAAAAATCTCCTTCAAGGTTCGAAGATCTCCTTTTACGCTTGAAGATCCTTTTGAAAAACTCCTTAACACTCAAAGATCTCCTTCTTGCTCGAAGATCTCCTTCAGAATTTGAGGAGCTCTTGAAGATTGGTCAAAGACCTCCGTCATAGTCAAAGATCCTTTGAGGTGCTCAAATAACTCCTTTTGCCTTTGAAGATTCCTTTGGAGCCAGGAAAATCACATTCCCTTCTTGAAGGTCTCCATGAAGACAACTCGAAAACCTCATCCGGATCCGTCCTTCGAACCTAGAATTCCGTTTTCGAATTCATCACTCCAGATTGTTCCCAAGCACACTCGTCACCACTCCACTCCAAGAGACCTTCGCGATCCAATAAAATTATTGTGACAAGAGGTGACCAGTCACCCTCAGGAGACCCCCCAAGGAATAGTGGAACTTGTTCGACATTGATTTGGCTGCACGGTTTTTCATCTTTTTGGGGGGGTTTTTCACGTCAAAAGATTCTTTGTCAGCTATTAGTCTTCTCTGTGACTGTTTGCGCGCTCGGCTCACTCTCGAGCTGAGACGATTCAATTTGATTGGTCTATAACATTGTCGAGCGACCGACAACAAACATTTTATTTATTATAAAATTGAGGAGGAGAAAATACTAGTAGCGTTTACACCTACTCCCTTCTGCATTTATCAATTGTGTAGCTTGATTGCTTGTGCAGTTTATGTATTTTGTGCAACTTGAGGTGCTTGCACAACTAGAATATATTTTCCTTTCATCGATTATATTCTTAGGAGGGGAGTTGAGTTTAAAGTTGGGGCCAAGGTCGATATTGAGTAGCAAGTTCCATCACATTGAGTATATTTCTAGAGTTGTATGTTTTATTATGTCAGGATATTATATATTTTATGATGTCGTGAAATTTTGTCGAGTCTGTGGTTGAACTCCAACTTTGATACATTGGAGAATTTCTCCAAGCATATTGTCAAACTACGAGCTACATAGAGATTTGAAATTACATCAAGTCTGTGGCCAAGCAATACCATTTGTTCTCTATACAAATTCTATGAAATCTAGGGCTTATGGCCATATATGCATGTTGTTGCTTCAGAAAATATTGCCAAAGTCTTAGGGCAATAAGTAGGCTATGTCTCACCGAAAATTGTTTCAATGTCCAAAAAAGACAAGTTGTTGTAGACAATCAATTCAGGAGAAAACGGCACGATGATCCTCATGGTGCAATGGCAATACTTCAAATCACACGACAGGATTTACACATGAGTGTGATGAGAATTTAGCATTATGGAAATGTACGTGCGGTGCAGCATAGATGACATGAATGTCATAAAGTGGAAGGTTAGTTGATGAGCACGGATGATAAGGGTGTCACAAGATATAAAGGAGAATTCTTTGGTGTTCTATGCAGGTTCGACAATCATGTTGCAAGTTCTTAGCTATATATACGTCATCAATAACATGGTAGATTTGTGCCATTGCAATGACAGAGCATGGTCAAGCCAAGACTAAACATATAATATGTGCGACAAGAGAGTCACATATGCATGCTTGGTGCATGGATAACAAATGGGGAATCCAATCAGTATGATTTGCATCAAAACAAGAATTGCACTTAAGGGCATATAACTATGTCATACATTATGCTTAGATACGCACAAAGTATATTAGTGCGCATGCAAGAATTATGCGCATTCGTGATACTATGTGGCTGAGAAGAATGGGAAGTGTCCAGAACACTTAGAGAAACTTTGAAGATGACAGAAGATTCTAAAATGTTTTAGAGTCTTCTATGAGATTCTAGAGTCTTGCATAATGCTCTAGAATATTTATGAAATTGTGTAGAAATTTCTAGAATATTACAAAAAAATATAGAATATTCTACAATTGGGACATTCTAGAGAACTTTAAGTATATATAGAGATATTTAGAGTCTTCTTTGGTTGGAGGAACAATCTCTTGGAGACTTTAAAAAGTGGATGGTGGTCATTTGGGCCAAGCAATCCTAATTAAAGTCATCAAAGACATACTATTTTGAAGTTGTCAATAGAAGTTTGAGCCTTCATGAGCGCTCTCCTCTTTCTAGCATATGATTGTGTATGTGTGTATACTTTTGTTGCTAATGAAGTGGTTGAGGTTGAGTTAGTAATTGTGAAGGACACAAAAAGAAATTAAGGTCTCACTAATCAAGGTATCAGCGTGGGTCTAGCGTTATGTCCATGATAATCCAAAGCACTTTAAAAGGTGTACACTTTGATCATTAGTATACTTAATTACACTACTTATTGGTGAATTAATTAATTTTACTATAGTAAATATATGTATTTTTTTGGATAATCTTTATTGATTTAATGAGACAGATATTTGTTGATGATTTTATTAACTACAAAAATGTTAGATGAGAATATAATCTTAATTTCTCTAAGAAGATCTAAAGAAGTTAAGCTAAGCTAAAGAAAACATCTCCTATGAAAGCTCTGCAAAAACACATTTGTTGACAGACATTCATTGATTGGTGACTGGATTATTCAACATTCATTGATCCAATGGAGTGATTAATGATCTACAATTGTTGATCGACGGATGAAGCATAAAATTTAAGATGAGTTTCTCCAAATTCTACGAACTACAGTGAAGCGTACATATTTTTCATAGAATAAGATATTTAGGAATATCAAGTATCGTATGCCTAGGACTTTGTCAATTACTTCTACTCGCGAACATACTATTATTTTATCAGCAAAATAGAGTTGAGGTTGAGCTTATAATGATAAATATGAAGAAAAAGATCATTTGATCTAGAATCTTTCTAATATAAAACATTTAGTAAATCTAACTATTCATAGGTGTTTGATTAAAATAACTCCTGTGTGTTCTCAAAATATAATAGTACCTCGTTAGAGGAATACTACCACATAATCTTAGGTTGATTGATTAAAATCTCTCGACCAGTCAAAACTCCTAAGCTTGTTTTACAAGGTGAACCTTACTATTGGATTCGACTAAAATCTGGAAGATTTGTCTTCCTCTCTCAAGGGGTGCATGCAACTCCTTTTATCTTCCAGCGGCCTACTCCTATTGACTGACAGTTAGACCAACTAGAATATGGATCAGAATTGGCTCTCATATATCAAAAAATATGAAATCAATAATTTATGAATTAAAGATAAATCGATATTTTTCATCAAAGCTTATAGAAAGAAATTACACAATTAATTTACTAAATATTTCACCTAATCTAATGCTAAGAGAACTTAGCTAAACATGTTTGAGTGAAAAGATATTCTTATAAATAAAATTGACTTGAATGCAAGAACAAGCGAATGAAAAATATTACACTAAGAATTAAAATGCAAGAAAAGTAAAGTTGCACTGGGAATTGAAATTGAAAGAAAATTAAATTGCAAATACACAAATACAAAAAGTGCATAAAATGAAATGAAAGTGATCCAATCTAAGATAGGGATTGAATGATGGACTCCTGGAATCAGCTGGGCTTTATAGTTGAAAAATTTTCAATACACACCCTTTTTACATTATTTGACGCATGTACTTTGAGAAAAACGGCCAAAATAAAGTCTTGTATCTTTTGGGAGAAAACGATCAAAATTATCATAAAATGAAGTTGCATGCCACGTACCTTAGGAGTGTCTAGTGCGAGAAGGAACGATTTCGTCAGGGGGTGTCAAGTGAAATTTGGCTATTTCTTGAAGCTGGAGAAATTTGGCTATTTCTAGAGTGAACATATCCTCAGTCCAAGCCCTAACTTGAGGTTGTGTGATTTTAAACATAATTTTAAGAGTCTCAACTTGTTGGGAGGACCCTGTAGTGTGACATGATTACACAACCTACGTATATGCTCTGAACCTAGGGCGCGTAATTGTAACTTTGTACAATTTTCCAAGATTGTAGATGACATGGTTCTCATTCTGAAATGGGATAGCATGTTTCTAAACTCTTCCTAGATTAAAATTTATGGTCATTTGAAATTAAACAATCAAATTTTTATTTTTATTATCCGTAGACCAACTTGCTAAATTTACACCGTAACTTCTCCAAAGGCCTGAAAATGAAGAGGTAAATTATGCTTAAATTTGAATAAAATTAATAATAAAATATTTAAAAAGAAAACCTAAAATTTGGTAAATATATATATAATATATGCACTATCAAATACTCCATGTGTAAGCTTTTGTTATTTCAAAACAAAACAAATTTAAAACTATGTTAGAAATATTTATAAAACAGTCCAAAAATTATTACTCATAATTATGCACTTTGAATTATATATGGAGCGTGTTAAATTTTGTTTTAAAATAAAATCGAAATTCCTAAGAAATCAATCATAATTTAGAAATTGAAAGGAGTAGAACAAATATTAGTTTAGAATTCTCTAAATGAATCTTCACCAAAAAAATTATATTGAATTAAGCAAATCAATCTAAAGATTAAATTATATATTCTTTAAAAACATTAGAAACTTTTTTTAAAAAAACTATAAATTATTTAATATACTCTCTCAATAAATTAATTTCCAAAAATAATTCTAGGATCACTAGAACATTAAAATTTTTATTGCCTTAAGTATCAAGGATATGATGATCATCAAATTGGCAAAAAGAGGTCTTAGTGGGGGTGATAAATTTTATCTCCTCACCCCATATATTTTTTTTACCAAATTTTGTATAGAAAATAATGAATTTTATTCTCTCATTCACAAGCATGAGATGATGAATTTTATTCTCTCATTTACAAAATATTTTTTCACAAATATGGGATGATGAATTTTATCCTCTCATCTCCAAGCATATTTTTTCTTTTTTCTCAAGGCAAAAAAGATGATGGATTTTATCCTCTTACTACCACATTTTTTCTATTTCATCAACAATAAAGGGGTTGAATCAGGAAAGATAAATGGTTAATGGTAAAAGGCTAAAGGATGACCGTAGATCACATATCTTTTATGTTGAAATAAAAATTTACGTTGAGAGCATGCAAAAAAAAAATTTTATCATATTTTTCAATGAGTTAAAAGTGAATATAATCAAAATCAAAAGATATTAGCATTATATAGAGAAAGAGAAACTATGAAGTTTTCTAAACAAATCAAACTAATGAAAAACTCATTAAATCAAAATTTTTTAAAAATTAAATCAAGTAAATTATGATGATGAAACATAATAAAACAAAGGTTGCATAAAAAGAAAACTTTTAAAATGCCTAGAAATAAAACTAATATTTTAAATTTTCTAAAATTAGTTAATCACAGGAAAAAGTAAAGTATGGAGTAATTTAATAATATAAAATCATATAATTTTTTTATTAAAGTAATTTTTTGTAAGAAATTTTAATAAGTTTTTTTGTTTTTTGTATATTTATATTTATAATAAAGTCAAATATAATATTTTTTTCTTTTATATATTTTTAATTAATTTTTTGACTTCCCAAGGAAAACCTGATGATGAGCTCTTAATTCTCACTGGTACTAGGTAGATTTATGATATGAAACCCCAATGCACCCCCTTTAACAAGAAATTATAACTTTTAAAATTGTCTAAATTGTTTGTTTGTTTTTTTATATAAAAGAAGAACAAAACAAATTCGAAATCAAAGAAAAAGACAAGATTTTTAAAAAAAATGGAATATTTATATTTCTTTATTTGATTTTCTAAAATTTTATTTAAAAAATTAGATTTTTATATAAAATAAGTAAAGCATAAAACAAGCAAAGTGCACTGCATACTTAAAAATAAACATTGTTTCTAATATTTATGAAATAAGTAGGAAACAAAACATGTAAAGATAAAAAAATTTTAAATGTAAAAAAATAAAGATAACCAAGGGGTCCCTCCCAAGAGTGATTAGTTTAACATCTTTAAGCTAGTTGCATATGGTTAGCTAAATGGATACTGAAATTGAAAATGAACAGACAACTCCCTTAATTCACGCAAAGATGAATGTGTCGATATTTGTTGATCCGCGACTCCTGCGTTATATTCTTGATTCATTATTTGATTGTTGGCTTGAAATTATGAATTCGAATTACCTATGCATTCCTCTATTAATTCAGATTGCTAGAGATGGCCGACAAATGGATTTTCAAAGATATTGTGCTACAATAGCTCATCAATAAAGTTAGGAGCATCAGTATAAAAAGAATATAAACAAACGAGTTAGAAAAATCTTCACAATGAGTTTCTTGTGAAAAATAAAAGATTAAGTGTGGATTGTTTAATTTCAAAATAAAATTGTTATTTGGAAACACATTTGGTGTACCAAGTGCATTAAATTCATGAGACACAATATTTTCGTGATTTTTTTTTCTTTCAAAATAATTATTTTGTGTGTGTGAAGATTCGTGAAAATAGTAGTGAATTCAGACGAAGTACTAGCAAAATAGTTATTTTCAACTACTACTTTGTCCAGTGCAGGGGCGGATCCAGAGGGGGGCCTGAGGGACACTGACACTCCTATTATTTTTCAAAATAGTTAGTGTATTTGGATTCCTCTCGTCGGGGCAATGAATTTTGACTACTTATTCGTCAAAAACGGTGGCCAGATGAGGGAGAAACAACTACGATAAGATTGAAACGTTTAAAAAAAAAAATTTGAACGAGGTTGATTTCTGGCCTCCCATGTTAAAAATTTTAGAACCCAGAGACGCATTCAAAAAAAAATTGTGTGCACCCCCATTATTAAATTTATAGATCCGCACTGGTCCAGTGTACCCATAGTTTTTTGGAATTCTTGGTACAAAGAGTTGTCTTGATTGTGAGAATATGTATTCAATATTTGAATATGAAAATCCGTAGAATCCCCAAGATGAGATGTAGAGCTTTGTGGGTTAAAAGTGAAAGAATGAAAATTAGGTAAAACAAACTTTTTCACTTGATAATATGAATTATCTGGGTGGTCATGGCACCATGAATATATAATATTGGAGCAAGAAGTAAATTCTTCATAATGATAAGTGCTAGAAGAACTTATGCCAGAAAAATAAGTGGTATTATCTGAGTGATCTTGTTGTACAACCAAAAAGTCAAGACAGACGTCAGAGTCAACACTCAAAATAGTAGAAAGCCTGGGCGAGTAGGGCGAGCTCCCCTCGCATACTCGTCGGGTAGGTGACTAAGCAAGATACTCGCCCAACCTATGTGAACTCCCCTAGATACTCACCCAGTCGTCGGGGGTGGAACTATAAATAAGACCTCCCCCTGGATTTGCCTATAAATAAGATCTCATGAGTACGAGGAGAAGGACTTTGGAATCTCGTAAAAGATCTCGATCACCTCATTTCCAAGACTTTGAGCTGAGTCTTTGGATACTTTCTTCATAGAGATAAGTCACGAGCCAGCGACTATCCATCTTAGTCGCCGGCTTTACTTAGTCTCTAGCTAGAATCTACCTCGTACCCTGCTCGACCATCTTTGGTTGTGGAGGGGAAGCTTCTTCTAAGCATTCGGGTACGTGGAGGGACCTCCCTACCGCAATGCCTGTGATCCTTTTGTGTTGTTCATCTGTTTCTGCGCCCTAACCCGTTAACCATCGAGCCCGACCGGTGAATCAGTAACCTTAGGTTGTCTTGATCCGATTTATGGAGTAGCGATTTTCCTGACTTCAACACTTTGGTGTTGTGAGCATGGATCATAGCAAAAGAGGAAAGTTTTGCGAGTATGAGAGATGGTGAATGGAGGCGAGAATGAGGATATAGTGGCAAATTTTCTAGCTGCCCTCTCGATCGAGGCAAGAGGATACGAAGGCTCTTCAAGCCCAGACTCGTAGAAGATGTTCATGGACGGAGCTTCGGGCAAGAGCTCAGTAGGAGCGGGCGTCGTGTTGTTGAGATTGCAGAAAACTCGGATCGAGCAAGCAGTCGAGATCCTCATTCCCGTCACGAACAACCAGGCATAATACAAAGCCATAGTGGCAGGATTGCGTGTCGCCAAGGAGTTGGGAATCTAGGATCTCAAGGCCTTCACCAACTCAATGGTGGTCGCGTCGTAAATAAGAGAAGAGTTCGAGGTGCGCGACCCAATCCTGCAAAGATATCTGATCAAAGTAAGATGTTTGATAGGGAACTTCCAAACTTTCTTCATCGAGCATGTACCAAGAGAGAAAAACTCAGAGGCAGGTTACCTTGCCAAGTACGGCCCAAGGGCTGGTGGAATTTTGGCAGAACTGTTTCCATCATCCATCGAAGAAGGTGAGATGATCGAGATTGAGCAGAGAGCTTCTTAGAAGGACCCGTTCGTTACTTTCTTAAATACAGGCCAGCTTCCCATCTACGAGGGAGACCAGAGAAAGTTTCAATACAAGACAACCTACTATTTGCTGCACTAAGGGGGGGCTGTACTGCAAGACTATCTCAGGCCCTTTGACTAGATGACTGTCAGAAGCAGAGATCCCTCGAGTTCTCAGAGAAATTCATTTAGTAGAGCGTGGAAGGCACTCTGGGACTTGCACTCTGGAGAAAAGGGTTCTGAGGCACAGCTATTTCTGGTCGACCATTCAAAAGGATGCAGATCGAAGCCTTCTCGAAGAAGTTTTAGGAGTGTCAACTCTTCGCACCCCTCCAGTTGCAGCCGGCCCAGCAACTTCATTCAAGCACCGCTCTCTGGCCCTTCCCCATCTGGGTAATGGATTTGATATTCCCTTTCCACCAAGCTAGCTGTCAAAGGAAGTTTGTTCTCATCATGATCGACTACTTCTCCAAGTGGATTGAGGCAAAAGATCTTGCTAAGACCACATCTCAAATTGTGAAGAACTTTATATGGGTAGAGATCTCTTGCAGGTTCGGGATCCCTCTCGTCATCATCACCGACAACATCCCACAATTTGCCAGCCTAGAGATGGAAGACTTCTGCAAGCAGCTAGGGACGGATCTTCGATTCACCTCTGTACACCACCCTCAAAGCAACGGATAGGTGGAGGCCGCCAACAAGTTGTCATCAACCTCCTAAAGAAGAAGGCCACCAAACTAAAAGGGAACTGGGCAGAGAAACTCCCTTCGGTCCTATGGGCTCTGAGAACAACTCCTAACTCATCCATGGGGGAAACACTTTTCAAGTTGTCTTATAGGTCTGAGGCTCTAATCCTAGTGGAATTCGAAGTTTGGATCCCAAGAATCGTGGCGGTAGGAGAAGCTAGTGAAGAATGACGCTTGGAAAATGAAGATGCCCAAAGACTTTCTCTGGACTACATTGAAGAGCTTCGAGACCTCGCTTCCATCCGCTAGGAAGATTTCAAGAGGCGAATGGCAAAGCACTTCGACAAAAATGTTCCCCTCAAGCATTTCCTTGTAGTAGACCTCATCATGAAAAAAGTGGATGCAGCAGGAAGGGTAGCTATCGTCGGAAAATTGATTCCTAACTGTGAAGGACCCTTCATCATCTAAGAGACTCTAGCCACTGGAGGATATCACCTACAAAATCAAGGAGAACTGCTGGGAAGCATCTGGAGCAGAGATGACCTGAAAAGGTTCTATCTCATAGCGGTAACATATAAAGACTGCTCGTCTATAAAGTTATTTCTACTTTTTTAATAAAAATCCTTGCTCCCTGAAACATGGGTTGATGTGAGTTGCCTTTTTTGTTCGAATCATCTCATGTTAGATAGAAGCAGTAAAGTAAATTTCCATGATCTATTTGGAAAACTAGCCTCTGACTTGATTCTCCTAAAAAATCCAGAGTGGGTGATGGGACGGTGTGTCTGGTCTTAAAAGCGTTCTTGTAAGTCCAAGCCCCTGCATTGACTGTTGAGATCAGCTCCCCCCTTATATGTTGGCCTAGCTACCTATCCAATTGCATTTCTCATCTGATTGGAGGAACTATCAGGAACAAGTCTGGATGCCAACCTCCCAAACTCGATGAAGGATCGGCCTTGCAAAGTGATACCTTGTGTAAATGCGTCATCGGTCTTTAAGAAGACTAAAAGATCCACAAATGGCAACATTGTGTCCCGCAAAGCAGGATGCGTCTTTGTTAGTGCAAAGGTGGGATAACCCGGCGTGCTTTTGGAAGCAGCTAAGCAAAGAAGTCCCAGGAGGTTCAAGTCTGCGGTTGGATGGAGGCCTCGAGTGTGTGCGTCCTGTTGCCCCCCCCCCCCCCCCCCGACTGTCGTTCCCTATCTCAGGACCCCTCCAGTTCTTTGCCGATTGAAGTGAAGTGTTGGCCTCGAGAGTTTGCATCTCGCGAGACCCCCCAAGTTCAACTCCCTTATCCGAAGGATCGTAGCCTGCAAGCAAGATCTTTTCATTTTCCTTTTAACAAGAATCTTTCCTTGGGATATTTCGTCAAACACTTGCGAAAATCGAACAGGCATGATGATGTGCATGTGCAAGTATACAGGTGCGAGCATCGCCGTGCGAACATGCAAGTGCGAGCAGTGACGTGCGAGCATGCAAGTGCAAGTGCGAGTAGCGATGTGTAAGCATGCAAGTGCGAGAAACGATATGTGTGCAACAAACACTCAATCTCTCCGCACCTATGAGCCTAGTGAGTATCATCGACGAGCGAGTATGTGAACAAAAGAGCAAGCATGGAAGAACAAAGTACAAAAAATCCTTTTTTATATATGGCGAGCATTACAACACAAAAAGGGCAAATGACGGCTTGAATAAAGGTTCGTCCAAAAAATTTCATATGTTACATTTCTATATACATGATTGCACGCAGGTGGTCGCCGGTCGACTAGGACTCGTCATTGCCGGTATCAGGCTTGTACTCCTCGTCCTCGATGATGACATCTTCATAACCAGCATCTTCCTCACCATCCTCATCGTCATCTCCATCGCTGTCGTCGCCGCTCCTTCCGCTGTTGTTGACTTCATCATCGCCAGAATCAGTAGCTGAAGACAAGAGGCAATCTGGTGAGTTGGACTCCTCGACAAGCATGCCATGGATGAGGTCTGCCACTATCAGATGTTTGGCCTACGGGATGTGGAAGTCATCCATCCTCAGCTTGGTGAGAACGGCGTCCCCCGTCACTAGCACGATGCCGCGACGAATCGCGGGCATCTCGTCCCCATGGAAGAGGATCTTCTTCCCCATCCCGTGAGGACTCGCCTCTGGCTCCTGCTCAGCTGGACGAGTTTCTGAGGGCCCAAGGCGAGCATCAGTGATTGTCTAGCGAGTCTCTAGCTCAGTAATTCAGACTTGAGCGATCACCATCTCCATCTTAGTGTCAGCGAGCTCTTGCTCGAGCTCGGAGATTCTCTTTGCCGACTCTATCTCGGCAGCCTGAGAGTATCAACAGCAAACTCAGTAAAATCCATCAGGCGAATTAGCGACTATAGATAAAACACGCATAGAAGCAAAAGCTACCTCGTATACCTTTCACTGGACGAATTGTATCCTCAGGTCGATTGCCTTCTTAGTCACGATTTTCAGAGCCTACTGCAACTCGAGCAGCCTCCTCATCATGTGATGGCCCAGCTCTATAGCTCGTAGGAGCATGCGTGCAGTTTGATGGGCGATCACCTCCGCTCTGAGATCCGATAGTGTCTCAGCATCAACTCGCACATAAAGCATGAAGGTGACGTCATAAGCCCCCCCCCCCCCCCTTATCCTCCTAGTCTTCCGACCAGGTGGGCAAGTTGGTGCTCAAAGACACCTTGTGTTCGCTCTCCGACCAAGACACCAGCGAGCATCCGAAGGCATTTTTTCTGCTGCACCCAAGATTGAAGTTGGGATGGAAGTACGGCGCCACGACGTCCACCAGCGACTCCCTCCCATCGAAGAGTTCATGGAAGATCTTCGCGCGCTTCCTTGCGTGATCAGGGGACTTAGCTTTCCCTTTTCCCTTGTCTGGTTTCCCCTGCGAGGAAGCCTCCTTATCTCCATCTCACAGCTAGCCCTTAATACTCGCGGGAGGTCGTACCTCCTCAACATTGGCAGGTGGGTTCACTGAACCCTGGCACAACAACATGGCTTCCTTCGCCGGGGGGAGTGGTTCTCGCAGAAGAGTGCAAGTAGCTGCAGAAGAATAAGAATAAAGTTAGTTGCAGCAACTATTAAAAGCAAGTCAACAACCAAGTTGGCGAGCAAATAATGATCTCGCCAAGATGTGTACCTTCGCTCGGGAAGACCTCGTTGAGCGAGTTAAAGTTCAGACGCTAGTGAATGACGTCGAACCGGAGGCCACGGAAGGCTTTGAACACCTTCTCGGGTGGCACCTCCAGAATGGGCGGCAGGAAGGTTGGTGCGGCCTGCGCGGTACCCCTTCAAAGTCGTCGGCGACCACTACTAGGTACTCTCCCCACTGATGGACTTTGTTCTCCGTGCTAACCAAGGTGTAGACATGAATGCTAAAGAAGATGACGCCCTCGACGGTCTCGGCGAAGGCGAAGATGTTCCTGAAAATAGAAAGATCGTACGCGATGATATCTTCCCACAGGAAGCAAAGAAAGCTCATTATCATCGCCACCCCATTCAAGTTGATCTAGGTGGGGTCGATCCCATTGTATCGCAGTAATTGGCAGAACTCTGGCCACAGGGGAAGTCGCAGGCCGACTTCAAAGTGCCAGAGGGGAAGGACCATCTCGCCATCAAGGAAGGTGTTTAGTCGCTCATACCGGGAGGGGAGCCTGACCGAGTATCCTTTGGGCATTTGTCTTTTGAAGAAATCCTCCAAGTCCCGCTCGGTAGCAACAGATATCTTGAAGACGGTCTCGGTGGAGTTGATAATGTAACACCCCTATCCGTCACATAGCATATAGCAGTAGGTCCGGCCGGGGCCCAACGCCATATACTACGGACAGACCGGTTGGTTACGTATTGAAATCATTCAACCAATCACAACGTCCTACACAGCACCTAGCAGAATGAATTATTAAGTTGCACAATTAAAAACCCTGTCAAGCACGAATGTCCACTACTCAAATAAAATAGGAATGTTTAATACAAAAGTACCGGCCTTATGGCCTTACAATAGTTTCCTCAAACAAAAGTGTCTTTCATACTTCGGCTCGCAGGCCGGCCACACATGAATACAATAAAAACACTTAAAATTAAGCCTTCGAGGGCCGACTCAGCAACTTGGGCTTTAGCCCACTAATTTCCGCCCGGCTCCGCAGCACCTGCAAGCACAATCCACCGCACGGTGGTAAACAAGAGCAACGGTCAGCTAAAGCTGACCAAATTATAACGATTCCGCCCCCAAACCGGGGCGGCCAAGCTCCTTCCCTGCACTTGTTAGCAAAACAAGTAACATAACAAGTAAACACCACATCACAGGTGCACGCACTCACGGCCGTACACCTCGTGCTCTCAGGGTACTTACTCGGCGAAGCCAGTCCGAACCCCGTCCGGTCCTCGACTCCACCACCACCCCCAGGGTGGCAATCTTTGTGAGCATTTAGTCTTCTCAGCCGTAGCCTAGACATGTTCTCCAAACCTCGGTAAGTCCCACGTAAAACTTTAGGTCACTTTAACCGAGCAGATGGAGCGGGTAGGGGGCTACTAGCCCGTTGCTCACCCCGCCACTGCCATTTGGCCCTTTGACGCGGGCTAAGCTTTCCCCAGTCCCAATTATCGATCAAACACGGTACATAGCCCCGCTATGAACCCGGTTGGCTCCCAGGCCACCATTTTAGCAGAATTTCGTTCCGCTCAAACACGGAACATAGCCCCGCTATGAACCCGGTTGGCTCCCAGGCCACCATTTTAGCAGAAATTCATTTCCGCTCAGATTTCCGGGAGCATCTTGAGTTAACCCCAAGATTCCCTGATGCATTATAACGCATATCAACCCGAAAACTATCAACACGCTCGGAGTCTTCTCCGGCTAACAATGCATAGCAAATTATCACCGATCCAGACCAACATGTCCGGGTAGGCTTCACACATCATGCCTATGTCCGTACTACGATTCCGGACTCTAACAAGGAGGACTACACATATCTACCCCAAGGAATACCGCACTCTCGCTGCACACTCGCGGGAGAAGGGTTTTCCCATGCAAAAGAAGAAGAGCTTCACATGCTCAAGATGAGAATCGTTACCCTTGCGTTCTTCCGCGGCGCCATGAAAAATCTACGCGGTTGGAAGGCACCGCAACGTCGTCGCCTTCGCGGATCTGGACACGGATCGCGAATCGGAGCTCCGAAGCTCCACCGGCGGCCGGATCTTGGTCTCCTCCTTCCTCCTTGCTCTCCCTTCTCTCTAAAATCTTAGAGAGAGAACACCCAAATGAAAGTGAGGGTTTGTAAACCTATTTTCGGGTTTAAAACGCCAGAACCAACTCCCCACCGTCAGATCCCAAGCCAAGGAAACGAACGGCCACGATCGGGGCCTGAAATTACAAAATCTGGGCCGAACACGGGTTGCAACACGGCCGTATGCATGGCCGTGTCACCCATTCGCCGTCGTCCCGAAACCCCGACCAGAACACGGCCTGTGACACGGCCTCCGACACGCCCGTGTCACATGTGACACGCCCGTGTCGGGACCCGGGTCACGCCTCGTGTGCACAAATCCTGAAATTTCCCGAGTTGTACATGGCCTCTGACACGGCATCGGACACGCCCGTGTCCCAAGTGACACGCCCGTGTCCGTGCCCGTGTCACTGCTCGTGTGCATAACTCAGAACCTCCCGAGCTGGACACGCCCTGGGACACGCCCGTGTCCCAGACCGTGTGCCGCACACGACGACCGTCGATCGCCAAAACATCGACCACGCGACCCAAGGTCGAACACGCCCGTGACACTCCCGTGTCACGCCCGTATCACGCCCGTGACACGCCCGTGACACCTGCTCCAAAACCCATACTTGGCTTAAAACGTCACCCGTCCCTCTTTTGAGTTTCGGGGTGTTACAACTCTCCCCTCTTAAAAGAATTTCGCCCACGAAATTACTAAGGGAAAGAAAACGGAAAAACTTTGAGCGGTACCCGAGCGGAAAAACTCCTGGTACTCCTCCAACATAGATTGCTCTCGTTCCCAAGAGCTCCTCCCGACCGTGATTGTCCCACCGGACAACGACTAACCTGATCTCCTTGAGACGAAGTCGCTCGACTTCACGGTTTCCAAAACGAACGAGCTTGACCCTAATCGTCAACCCTTCGTCCACCACTACTTGATCACTCACGATCAAGTCCGAAGGCTCTTACGCCGCCTTCTGATTACTGCCATGCGGATTACATCGAGTATACTACTCACTCCGCCGATAGCCTTAGGCGTTAAGCCGCTACACCGACTTGCTCTAGGAATCTCAAGTGCTCCGAGGTATCACGGACTCAGCTTCTTCAAGAGTCTCACCCGTGAAATATTTTTGCACGGCTTTACTTTCAAGTGCACCCAATCGCCGACCGCGAACTCCACGTTCCGATGCTTGGCATTATAGTACTTAGCCTGCCTGTCCTGAGTGATCACCAAACGCTCTCGAATGATCCGCACCAAAGAAGTAGCATTCTCCACTTCCTGCTTCTTGTACAACCTTGTCTCACCCGTTTCTCGCCACGATAACGGCGTGCGACACTTCCTACCATAAAGGGCCGCAAAGGGCGCCATTTGTATGCTCGCTTGGTAGTTAATGTTGTACGCAAACTTTACCAAACAACTGGCCTTCCCACTGCTTCTCAAAGTCGAGAACACACATGTGACGCATGTCCTCCAACGTCCTGTTGACCCTCCCGATCTGCTCATCCGTCTGCGGATGTAAGACTGGACTAAGCTACAACTTAGTCCCCAGCACTTTCTGTAACCACCGCCAAACATTGGACGTAAAACGCCCACCTCGATCGCTCGCGATGTTGCGGGGCACACCGTGCGGTCTAACTATGTTATCCATAGACATCTTTGCCAGTTACTCCACTGAATTATCCTTCCTATGCGGAATGAAGTGCGACACTAATGTCACCACAACTACGATCACCCAAAAGGCGTCGTTACCCCACTGTGACCTTGGCAAACCATGCACACAGTCCAGTCGAACTTCTATTCCGAGATTGGCAAGGATTTCAAGAATCCTCCAGGCTTTTGGCACTCCGCCCTTAACAAGGCGCAAGTTTGACACTTTGTCACATATAGTGTCATACCCTTCTAGGGTCCTGCCCGCCAGAGCCACTTCTGCAGATTTCGGCACAACCTCGTGCCTCCCAAGTGAGTCGAGTACTTGGTATATCGTACCAATACTCCACGCATAGATTACCCATGCTTGGGTCGCACAAACGATTGTCTTTCCTTGGTAGTCCACCTTCAATCGTCTGTTTGGGACTTTGACCCATCGAAGCCGTATTCATGATTTCCTTCACGTCGCTTCCCAATGCATAGCCTGCCAAATACGATCAGCCAGCACTATGACAAGTATGAACATCAATGACGTTTTTAAGAGGCATTGGAGACGTTTTTCAAACGTCGTTAATGTTTTCGCGACGTTTTTATAAACGTCGCGCATGCTGCAGGCGTCGCGAATACAACCGTCGCCAAAAGTTTTCGCGACGTTTTTTTATACACCCACTGCCTGACATTAGCGACATTTACGCTAATAAATATGGCGTGCTTTGGCCACGTTTCGTAGTGTAAAATGTTGCAAGCCTTAGAAATGTCAAACTAAAAAATAGGCAATTCTTGAGAGGAAAATATCTAGTCATAATTCGAGCAAAAACTCATAATTAATTAGACCAGAGGTAAAATTATTAGACACGTTTTTGTATGAAAAACATTGCAAAAAGTAAAAACAATAGCAACGTTTAAACAAACGTCGCAAAAAAAACATGGCTAATGTCCATATTTGTTGTAGTGCTGGTCATACTGAACTTCCGTTCAGTTCAATAACGTTTCGACGCTAGTCTGCTTGTCAACGCAAGAGAGAGTTAACGCCTCCAACTCCCGGGTCAATCTCTAACCGAGATCCGACAACCAGTTGGCTTGGGCGGGAGCCCTGCGTTTCAACGCATCCGCAACTGCATTGTCTTACACTGGGCTCGAAATAAATTTCGAACGTATAGTCCCCCAGGAGCTTCATCCATTTTTCTACCTTAAGTTCAGATCCTTTCGATCCAACCGATGTATCAGGCTCTTATGATCGGTATAGACACCGACTTTTGCGCCGTACAAATAAAGCCTCCTTATGCTTTGTGCAAAACGCACGGCCACTAACTCCAGATAACGGACTGGACAATTTCCTCTCAAGCTCTTTCAATTAGCGCTAGCCACAAGCCATAGTATTACCATGCGGTAGCAGCACGCAGCCCAATCCACTGCCCAAGGCAGTGCTGCCGCTCTCAAAGTCTTTGGTTCCACTCGGCGAACTTAGCCCTGGCGTCGTGGTTAACCAACTCTTTAACCCTTCAAAGCTTGGGCGCACTCGCGCATCTAAACAACCTTTTAAGCATTTCCTTGACAATATCGTGAGGGGTAATTCTATCCGCGAGAAGTTCTCTACGAAGCACCTGTGGTAGCCGACCATACCAGAAAACTCTGGACTACCGCTATCGAGACAACACAGGCCACCCTCGTATTATGACTAACAACGCCGGATCCACGCACTCCCACTCTACCAACTATAGGATCGAGGAGCGCTACCGAGGACAAACCAAGACTCGTGTTTGGAGAACTTGGCGTATAAATGGTTGCTCCTTAGCGTCCACAAACCAAAAGTAGATATTCAGAAGTGATATTCTTCGTATTGCGAGTACATCACTACGTCGTCGACGAGACGATCACAAAGTGGTCTAGGTACTCTCTTAACGTTCTATTCATCACTTCCAAGAATACTGATGGTGCATTAGTCAGCCCGAACGGCATGACCGTACACTTGGAATGCCCATACCTTGCGTCGAACGCTAACTTTGGGGCATTGCTTTCCCTCATCCTCAGCTGATACAAACCAGACTTAAGATCCGATATTAAGTATACCGATGACCCGACCAACTGATCAGGAGATCATCAATCCTTGGGATCGTGCACTTGCTCTTTACCCAGTGCGCTCCAAGGTGATGAACTTGGACGCAGAAAACCCTGCTCCAATAACTGGTCGAGTTGAACCTTCAACTCTGCCATTTCCTTAGGTATCAACCTATAAGGAGAGCGCGACACAGGTTTGGCACTTGGCACAACTAAATCGTGAAATCGATCTCTCACTACGGTGGGGTCCAGGGAAACCACCAGGGAAACACATCAGGATATTCGGATACACCCGATAAACTATCCAATATAGACTTAGGCTTCGCAGCCTCCCATGGTGGTAGTAACGACGCTTGCAAGTCGAACTCCTGACCCCAACACGCACCTTTACAGCACAGGCTCTCTCTCTTCGCGTGCATTGAACAACCACTAGGCAACTACACATCTAATTTATCCTTTACCATCGAAGGAGGTACTCCGATGCGCGATTCGGGCAAAAGGAGTGCAAAGCTCCCGTATCGAACAATGCTCTCGCCGGATTACCAACAATCCCAACAAAGCCTAGAACCTCCAGCCCTAAGCTAGTACGCATAAGGTATCAGGTATAAGAAGCAAGATTGCTAACAATTTAAACCATACCTGTCGACCCGACGGTCGGCCACATGGCCTCCTGCTGGCCAAGGATGTCCATTCCCAGTTGGGCCGGAGTAAACAGCGATGCGGTGGATGCCACCGCCTTTCCCTTCTCCTCAGATATTAGCCCCGACTTCTTTTTGGACATTGGGCGTCCACTGGGCGTCCACTCCAACAATCCCGGGCATAGTGTCCCGGCTTTCCACAGACAAAGCACGCATCCGGGGTTTGGACTGTAGTCGCTCCGGACGTGCTAGAGGAAGGGACTAGACCCGACCTCCTAGCCTTCTTGTACCACCTACGGTACCCAGATTTTGAGGTTGTCATCTTGACCACTGAATCCTTTGTCATAACATCTTCAACTGTTCGTGCCACAACTTTCCTTGTCTTCTGAGCACTCTCCCAACAGTCTCTGACAAGGTGCCCTTTCTTGCCACAAGAATAACAATTGAGGGTAGTTTGGGTAGAAGATGACCCAGCCTCTTTTCTCAGCGTCTTTCGATAGGCATTCCTTATAGGACCTGCAGGGTCTGGTACCCTATTTACTTGTATCTGGTGAACTTTTGCCAACTCTACTTCCAAAGCTCTGGCCGACTCCACCAAAGCTCAGAATCCCAATAGTTTTGGTCCTAGCAGTAGGATTCGCAACTCGCTGCGCAGAGCATTATAAAATCTATCAACTATAGATTGCTCGCTTTCCCATTCAAAACCTGGGTAGCGCCTTATCATAAGGAACATCTGCAGATATGCTTCAACTGAATGCGATCCCTGCACCACCATCATGTTCGTCTGCTGCCCTAATTGACCTCCGAATGCCCTTTTCTCCAACATACCGCCCGATGTTGGGGCTATCTCAGGGACAAGGGGTTGCACATTACTTCCATGTTGTGCATTGGTCACAGCGAACACCGCTTCAACCACTCTTATTATAATTTCCAAAGAAGTAGGGGTCTCAGGCACGTCGCTTGGTGCAGTACTTTGCTCAGCAGACGTGTGTTCAGGCTGCCCCGCTCCACATCCGGACACCTATAGCCGTTCAAAACACCATAAGTGACTGAAGAAAATTGCAAAAAGCAATTATAGGAACACGCAGGTTCCTCAAACATGTGTATTTTCATTCCTAAGTGAACATTCATGGGTTCTTTTCATGTTATAACGATGACGCACACATATGTGCTCACTACCCCTTAAAGTGAATTCGCCCACGAATTCATTTAAGCTTGACCGAAACCAGTAGTCTGATACCAATTTGTAACACCCATATCCATCACATTGCATATAGCAGTAGGTCCGGCCGGGGCCCGACGCCATATACTACGGACAGACCGGTTGGTAATGTATTGAAATCATTCAACCAATCACAACGTCCTACACAGCACCTAGCGAAAGCAATTATTAAGTTGCACAATTAAGAACCCTGCCAAGCACGAATGTCCACTACTCAAATAAAATAGGAATGTTTAATACAAAAGTATCGGCCTTATGACCTTACAATAGTTTCCTCAAACAAAAGTGTCTTTCATACTTCGGCTCGCAGGCCGGCCACACATGAATACAATAAAAACACTTAAAATTAAGCCTTCGAGGGCCGACTCAGCAACTTGAGCTTTAGCCCACTAATTTCCACCCGACTCCGCAGCACCTGCAAGCACAATCCACCGCACGGTGGTAAACAAGAGCAACGGTCAGCTAAAGTTGACCAAATTATAACGATTCCGCCCCCAAACCGGGGCGGCCAAGCTCCTTCCCTGCACTTGTTAGCAAAACAAGTAACATAACAAGTAAACACCACATCACAGGTGCACGCACTCACGGCCGTACACCTCGTGCTCTCAGGGCACTTACTCGGCGAAGCCAGTCCGAACCCCGTCCTGTCCTCGACTCCACCACCACCCCCAGGGTGGCAATCTTTGTGAGCATTTAGTCTTTTCAGCCGTAGCCTAGACACGTTCTCCAAACCTCGGTAAGTCCCACGTAAAACTTTAGGTCACTTTAACCGAGCAGATGGAGCGGGTAGGGGGCTACTAGCTCGTTGCTCACCCCGCCACTGCCATTTGGCCCTTTGACGCGGGCTAAGCTTTCCCCAGTCCCAATTATCGATCAAATATGGTACATAGCCCCGCTATGAACCCGGTTGGCTCCCAGGCCACCATTTTAGCAGAATTTCGTTCCGCTCAAACACGGTACATAGCCCCGTTATGAACCCGGTTGGCTCCCAGGCCACCATTTTAGCAGAAATTCGTTTCCGCTCAGATTTCCGGGTGCATCTTGAGTTAACCCCAAGATTCCCTGATGCATTATAACGCATATCAACCCGAAAACTATCAACACGCTCGGAGTCTTCTCCGGCTAACAATGCATAGCAAATTATCACCGATCCAGACCAACATGTCTGGGTAGGCTTCACGCATCATGTCTATGTCCGTACTACGATTCCGGACTCTAACAAGGGGGACTACACATATCTACCCCAAGGAATACCGCACTCTCGCCGCACACTCGCGGGAGAAGGGTTTTCCCATGCAAAAGAAGAAGAGCTTCACATGCTCAAGATGAGAATCGTTACCCTTGCGTTCTTCCGCGGCGCCATGAAAAATCTACGCGGTTGGAAGGCACCGCAACGTCGTCGCCTTCGCGGATCTGGACTCGGATCGCGAATCGGAGCTCCGAAGCTCCACCGACGGCCGGATCTTGGTCTCCTCCTTCCTCCTTGCTTTCCCTTCTCTCTAAAATCTTAGAGAGAGAACACCCAAATGAAAGTGAGGGTTTGTAACCCTATTTTTGGGTTTAAACCGCCAGAACCAACTCCCCACCATCAGATCCCAAGCCAAGGAAACGAACGGCCACGATCGGGGCCTGAAATTACAAAATCTGGGCTGAACACGGGTTGCAACACGGCCGTGTGCAAGGCCATGTCACCCATTCGCCGTCGTCCCGAAACCCCGACCAGAACACGGCCTGTGACACGGCCTCCGACACGCCTGTGTCACATGTGACACGCCCGTGTAGGGACTCGTGTCACACCCCGTGTGCACAAATCCTGAAATTTCCCGAGTTGTACACGGCCTCTGACACGGCATCGGACACGCCCGTGTGCCAAGTGACACGCCCGTGTCCGTGCCCGTGTGCATAACTCAAAACCTCCCGAGCTGGACACGCCCTGGGAAATGCCTGTGTCCCAGGCCGTGTGCCGCACCCGACGACCGTCGATCGCCAAAACGTCGATCACGCGACCCAAGGTCGAACACGCCCGTGACACGCCCGTGTCACGCCCATGACACGCCCGTGACACCTGCTCCAAAACCCATACTTGGCTTAAAATGTCACTCGTCCCTCTTTTGAGTTTCGGGGTGTTACAGATCACATGGGCCTGCCGACGAGCGTTGGCATCATCGCTGATCATCTTCTTAGATGAGTAGCGAGTAATAGAGTGGCGAGAAAGAGAATGCGTGCAAGGTTAGCGAGAAAATGATAGGATAGAGATACTCGCAAGCAGACCGAATAATTCGCAATAGCGTAGTAAAGGCCCACCTACCCCTTTTATTTATAGGCAGAGGTTAGGGGGTATAACAACCTCGCGTGATTATCAACCTAAGTTGAGTGCTAAGCGACGAATCAAACTTAGCAACAAATCTTATCTCGTGTAAGCTTAGCCAGAAGATCATCATCTCGTTGAAACCTACACAAACAGTATAAGAAGTTGCAGAACACAGACGGATCCAATGCAGAAAGAATAAAATTGCAAGCTCAAATGCGAGATGCAAACTTGCTACCACAATGAAAGAATAGTATAGAAATAGTTCATTACAACATCGCCAAACGTGAGGAAAGATAAAAACAGACAAAGAAATCCTAAGTCCTAGGAGGCCGTTACTCGGGAAGAGGTGGATATCGCCCGGCCCAGCCCATCTCGCGTGCTCTTCGGTATTGCTCGCTGGTCACCGCCATCGCATCGTTGCCTCGATGTAGTTGGTCCTCCATCCTCTCCAGTCGCCCCGCAGTGCCCATGCTCGCTCGCATTCCCGCCAGCTCCTTGTGATGAAGCTATAGGCGATGATCTTTCATTGATTGACGTAGCTCCAGCTCATTGATCATGTGGAAGCGGGCCTCGTAAGCAGCAAGTCGGTCCTGCAGCCCTTCCATCTTCGCCATCCTAACCTCTAGTGCCAAGATCCGGCGATGAGGCTTGCAAATAGCGAGTTGGTCGAACTTCGTCTCCAACTCCATATACGCGCGGGCAGTAGCCTGGCGGTACTCATAAGATGGAAGCTCGGGGGCATCGATGAAAGCTGCTCCCGGGGTTGCATTGGGACTTGTTAGAATGAAGAAGAAGTTATCAGTTAGAGTCACAGAGTATCAGCAGTCAAACCAATTCAGCGTTAAGCAAGCTATCTCGCTGAGGGGATCGAGACCGGCGAGGGGAAGAGCTGTGACGAGATGATTCTCGCTGGCCCGACGACAAGCCTCTCGAGCACTCGACGGCCTGCCCCTGTCCGCGACCTCTAAGATCACGACCTCTGATCCTCAGCGGGAAGTAGCTCGGGCGCTTTCCATCTCGATCTCGCGACGAGCTCTCAGGAGGGTTCAGAGGGATCGTAGTTTTTTCGGGCAGATTTTAGGGTGAGCTTTGTTACTGGGCAGCAAATGAGGAGGCGGTGGCAGAGTAGTGCTCGCCATCAGCTGAGACGAATTGGTCACAGAAGTAGGGGCCTTACTCACCCAAGGTTGCGAGGTCTTCATCACAGAAGGAACTTTACTCATCGCCTAAGGAACTTGTTTCTCCGGTCGCTTCTTAGAGCCGACGTTGATCCAAACGGTGTGCCTAGATCGTGACTATTGCTGAACTTCAAGGGAGACCAGCGAAGCTGATCGCAGAGGAGCGACATTCAGGTGCTCGCTAGAGGTAGTCGTCATAGGAGCTGCGAGCTAAGAACAAGGGTCAGCGAGATATGATAGAATTGTTCAGCAACTCAAGAAGTCATCGGCGAGTTAGTAATATTGCGCGACAGCAAGATCCGATTGCAGCTGTGTCTGGGACCCGGCGAGGTTCGGAGCAGGTGGAGAGGTCGGTGGAAGAGTGTGAGAAGCTTCAGGTGCCAATTGCTCAGGAATGTCGCTCAGCCCGAGGGCGCTTTGGAGCTGTTGGATTTGAGCCGTGATCTCAGGATGATCGGTCGGGGAGGCGAGCTCCTTAGTGCCTGGAGGCGGGTTGTCTTTCTTCGAGGCAAGCGACTTCTTTTTCGACTTCAACTTCTTCTTCTTCGGCGGAGGAAGATCAGCGACATCGTCGCCTTCTCACAGCCTTTTAGGCTTTGTTGGCTCGAGGAATCCAGACAAAACAGCAATACTCACATGGTAGACTTTCTCGATAGATTTCGATATCGTGTGCGAGTTCAAAAAGCGTGCCTAAAAGACCATCCCCCCCCCCCCAGATTTATAGGATTCATCAGACATCCATCGGTCGCGAGTAAACCAGATACTCGCTAAAGAAGCTAGCCAAATAATTGTTGAATGTTTATTTCCAAGCTCCTACGTCGCCCGTAAAGAGCGGGGATTATGTACAACTCATATTTGTCGAGGGTGGACCCCCTAGAGCCAGGTCAGCAAGAGTCAAAGTCAAAAAGTCAAGATAGAAGTCAGAGTCAACACTAAAAACAGTAGAAGGCCTGGTCGAGTAGGGCGAGCTCCCCTCTCATACTCGCAAGGTACGCGACTAAGACAGATACTCGCCCAACCTATGCGAACTCCCCCAGATACTCGCCCAGTTGCCAAGGGTGAGGCTATAAATAATACCCCCCCTCCCCTTGGATTTGCCTATAAATAGGACCTCAGAGATACGAGGAGAAGGATTTCGGAATCTCGCAAAAGATCTCGACCAACTCATTTCCTAGACTTTGAACTGAGCCTTCGAATCCTTTCTTCAGAGAGACAAGTCGCGAGCCAACGACTATCCATCTTAGTCATCGTCTTGACTTAGTCGTCGGCTAGAATCTACCGCGTATCATGGTCGACCATCTTTGGATGTGCAGGGGAAGCTTCTTCTAAGCATCTGAGTTCGTGGTGGGACCTTCCTGCCGCAGCGCCTGAGGTCCTTTTTTGTTGTCCATCTGTTTCTGCGTCCTAACCCGTTAGTCATTGAGTCCGACCGCTGAACTGATAACCTTAAGGTGCTTTGATCCGATTTTTAGAGTAGAGATTTTTCCGGCTTCAACACTTGCCTCCACAAATTAGTATATGACATAAATTCTTCGTATGAATATTCCCTAGGGAAAAATCATAATTAGAAGAACAAGGAGAATAAATTAAATAAGATTCCTCGCTAAAATGAGTGCTTCGACCTCAAAAATTATTAAAAAACGTCACGCTTAGGCTTTGTTTGGCGCGGTGTTTGGAGGCTCCGTTTGCGGCAAACGCTGCCGCACGGCGAATAATCAAATGCCCGCCAGAGGCGTTTGCCGCGTTTCCACCCGCTGCGCCATGAAAAAAGCTCCATATTTTTTCCAATTCTATCGGCGGCCTCCCCCCTCCAGTCCGTTTAACGGCTCTGTCTCCTCCCACCCCGTCTCCTCCCGCCGCGCCAAACAAAGCCTAATTAGTTACAGCTTCCATATTTTCAATTTTTTGTAGGCGCGGAGTCTTGAGAGGCTAAATTGGATAACATTTTTTATTAATGAAAATAAAACTACCTTTATAAAAGAATAATGTTTTTAGAAAAATAAAAAAAAAATCCAGAAAAGAAATAAATATAAAAGAAAAGGATAATTGGGATTTGGGGCCTCGAGGCTTGGTAATAAATAAAAAAATTGAAGAAAAATAAAATGTTAAAATTAATAGCACATTCACTTTCAAAATATCAACAAATATTATATACGTCAAAAACTTGATACCCAAAATTTAAGATGTATTTCTCTAAATTCAACAAACTATAGAAAAACGTACCTATCATTCATAGCATATGATATTTAAGAATATTAAATGTCGTATTTCATTGGGCTTGTCGTTATTCTACTCACAAATTTACTAATTTTATCAAAAAAAATTGAGTTAGGGTTCATCTTGTAAATGATAAAAGATGAAGAAAAAGATTATTTGATCTAGAATCTGTCTAAAGTTAAAAAAATTATTAAATGCGGGTATTCATAAATGTTCGATTAAAATAACTAGATCGTGAAGATTCTCAAATTATGATAGCAGCACCCAAAAGGAATATTGCTATCTATATTTGGTTGATCGGTTAAGATCTCTCGACCAGTCAAAAACTCAAAGCTTACTTTACGAGGTGAATCCCGCTATTTGATTTGATTCTAATTTAGAAGATTTGTCATTCCTCTATCGAGTGATACATGCATGTCCTTTTAACTTCAAGCTATCTACTTGTATTCACGGATAGATTAACAAACTTGAATATGGATCCAAATTGACTATCATATAGCGGAAAATAAGAAATCAATAATTTGCAAATCAAAGATAAATCGAGATTTTTCATCCGAATTTATAGAAAAAATTTATATAATTAATTTACTAAAGGTATCATCCCATCAAATGTAAAGAGAACTTAGCTAAATATTTTTGAGTGAAAAGCAATTTTTATTAATAAAAATGACGAGAATACGAGAACAAGAGAATGAAAAGATTACACAAAGAATTGAAATGCAAGAAACCTATAGTCACACTAGAAATTGAAATTACATAAAAAGTTAATTGCAAGAAAATGAAATTGCAAATAGAAAATATAAAAAGTGCCAAAAAAAAGAAGGGAAAGGGATTTAATCAAAGGCAGGGAGTGGATGATGGACTCCTGGAATCAGCTAGTTTGTACACAAGCTGACATGGGTGCATAAACTGTCAAAAAAAATCAGCGACTATTATTCGCGAGAAAACCGTCAAAATTGTCATAAAATGAGGTTACACGCCCTGCACCTAGGGCGTGTCTAGTGAGAGAAGGAACTGCTTTGTCAGGGCATGTCTGGTGGTGTTTGGTTGTTTTTGGAGTGTACACCCTCAGGTCGCGCCCTGACCGGAGGGTGTGTAATTTTAAACCTAGGGCGTGTCTAGTGCGAGAAGGAACTGCTTTGTCAAGGCATGTTTGGTGGCGTTTGGTTGTTTTTGGAGTGTACACACCCTCATGTCACGCCCTGACCTGATGACATGTAATTTAAACATAGGACATGTCTAGTGCGAGAAGGATTTGCTTTGTCAGGGCATGTCTGATGGCGTTTGGTTGTTTTTGGAGTGTACGCACCCTCAGGTCATGCCCTGACCTGAGGGCGTGTAACTTTAAACCTTAATTTTAAGAGTCATGACCTGCTTGGAGGATTTTGGCGTTTACTTTAAACCTTTATTTTAAGGTACATGTCATGCAGTTACAACATTTAATTTTACCTTTGTAAAATTTTCTGAGATTGTATATGACATTGTTCTTATTGCAAAATGGGGTGGCACATTCCGTTATTTTTTCTAAATTGAAAGTTATGTTCATTTGAAATTCAATAATCAAAATTACATTTTTGCTATCCACGGACAAAAATGCTGAAATTACTGATTGTAAACTTCTGGCACGCCCTGAAAACACAAAACAAAACAAATTAGGCTTAAAATTGAATAAAAATACTAATAAAATATTTAAAAAGAAAGCCTAAATTATGCTAAATATATATATTTATTAGGCACCATCAATGGCCAGGAAACTCACAAATTGAAAACCACAGAAGATAGCTTAGTGATCAACGATCGCTGACTATAGTTCTTTGACCGATGGCCCAATAGCTAAAGAAAAGAAAACTTGAAAACATGCCCCCAATAATGACCGATGGTTGACCAACATCCACTGACATCACTCAGTGACAGTCCATCACCGACTCAAGCTCAATCTGTGAACGAATTGTACCAGCAATATATGGCGAAATGATCAATCTTGTAACAGCACCAACAGTCAAACTTGTTGTACCTCATTTTATTCTCCTGCTTTACCATTTGTGTAGGAGGTCTAGCAGGAGGTGCTGATCTAGGAGTAAAAGCCTCATGAGAATAACAAGCGGTAGGTTTTATTGTCTCATGTGGATGTTTAGCAACTTGCTTGTTTTTTGATGCTTTCTTCTCCTTAGGTTCATGAACGAATGGACCATAGTGCTTCAGAACAATCTCTTCATAAGGTGCCTTAAGAGCACTCATTTCGAGAATTCTGAGATAGCTCCATCCTTGGTTATTTTTTTAGAGACAGCTTGTGTTGGTCTAGCAAAATGATCATAAGATGTTTCAAGGTCATAATGATTGGTAGGAAGGATTATCTTCTTGAATATTGATTGATATTGAGGAGCTCTCCTTCTATTTCTAGAAGTCTTATATCCAACACCACCTGTCTTAGAGGCTATCAATCCATCAATGAGAGGAAGAACAGACTTTGATTTCAAGAAGCTTTCAACAAGTTTATGTTCAATCAATTACTTTTCTTCCAATTCATCTATGGCCTTCACTTTCAGACTTATTAATTCAGTAGAGCACTCCAGTTCCGTTTTCAAGGATTGGATTTCTTCTCTGAGGGGAGTCAATCTCTCATATTCATTCCTCAGTTCAGATTCCAATACCTTGAGAGATACGATCTCTTTGGCCTGAGATTTGACTACCTTGTGGCATTAGTCAAATCCCTTCAGTAATACTTGTTACTGTATCATTAAGTATGAATCGTCCTCAGAGAAATGATCTTCATGACCTTCGGAGTTTGCATCAAAATCAGATATGAGAGTGTGAATTTACCTTCTCATTACTTTGAAAGTCGATGTTATCCTCTCTTGAGTGTGCCATAAGCCCAAAAGAGGCTTCTTCATCTGAGCATGACTCACTTGAGTCGTTATCGCTGAGAGTCTTTGAATTTTTTGCGATGAAGCTTTTTTCTTCTTTTTTCTTTACTTTGAAGGATCTCTTTTCTTCTTTATTTGATCCTTCCATCTTCTTGTGAGGACAGTCGGTGATCATGTGTCATGGCTTATTGCAACAATAGCAAAGAATGTCAGAAGAAACGTATTTGTTCTGTTTAGACTTATACTTGTCATTGTTGTTGAAGCTTCTCTTGTGATGATCACCATCACGACGTGATCTTCTATAATCAGATGAGGAGGGGTGATTCTTTATTTGCCTCCTCTTGTTGAGAAACCTCTTAAATTGTCTAGAGAATAAGGAGAACTCTCCATCTGACATTTCAAAACTAGAGGAGCTTGGCTCTGAATCTTCATATTCAATTAAGGCAGGTGTCCTAGCTGGTGGCACAGCTCTCCATTTTCTTGACCCCTCTGCCTTTAGTGCTACAGATTTATCCCTGACTGGCATCTTATTTCCCTCTTCTTCTGCCTTTCTGATATTGAGTTTCAGCTCATGGGATAGCAGCTTCCCGAATAAGATTTGTGGCTCCATTATAGCCATCTTACCAAATTCCTTGATAGCAATTACCTTGGTATCCCATTCTTTCATTAGAGATCTCAGGAATTTATCATTAAGCTCATCATTGGTAAACTCTTGATCATAATTTCTTAGGCCGTTGACGATCTTGTTAATGTTCTCATAGTAGTCAACAATAGTATCCCTCTTGTCTTGCTTAAAGGCTTCATATTCCTGATTTAACAGAGATCTTTGATCATCCCTTACTTTTTCCGTTCCTTGCATGAGAACAATTAGAGATTGTCACATCTCGTTTGCAAACTTACGGTGGATTAAGTTTTGCAGCATAGAATCATCCACCGCACTGGCAATGATGTTCTTTGCCTTCTTGTCCAGAGCAACGAGAGTTATCCCATCTTTGTTCAAATCCATTATCCTTTTAGAAACCATCAGATTAGAATCAATGGTTGACGGAGTCATGGGAACATGCAGGCCTTCTTCAATATTGATGAAGATTCTAGGGTCAGAAGCTTCTATGAATAATTTTACCCTTTCCTTCCACATGGGGAAATTGTCCTTAGTGCACACTGTCAACTTCATCGAGGACAAATCCTTGCTCCTATCCATTTCTCTTGTGACAATTAGATCATGATCTATTCAAGGTGCTAACCTTTTAACGAATAACCTCACTCTGATACCAATTGAAAGTATCTAGTTGTCAACCTAAATCACCTAGAGGGGGGTGAATAGGTGAATCCTGTGGCATATAGTGGAATAAAAATCTAGTAAAAATAAAGTGCACATAACAAGAGAATAAATACAATACAAACACAAGGATTTATAGTGGTTCCCCAAACTGGGTACGTCAACTATACCGCCTCGCTTATTATAGCGGAATTCCCAATCGTTTATGACAATAAGAAATTAGAACGTGCTTCGATTTGCGATGATTAGGATTCTCTAAAATAATTCAAAACTATTTATAGACGATTCCTCATTAACGACTCGATTTCGAACTTAGGTGTACCGTCCACATGTACTGTACATGACGGAAGCCTTAATCTAGGAAAGTCGTGAAAACGAGAATGATGCTGAAAGAAAGTCGCTTAAGTCCAATTCGTCGAGATATCACGTATACTATCCAGACTACTCGACGAACTAGTTAAAATGACTTGGGAAAAAGCTTGCGTGAGATGTTGAGACTACACGAGATCTTTCGACAAATTAGCTTAAAGTTTTCGAGAGTACTCGACGAATATACTTGTCATCTCGACAAATTTTACTTAGAACTGGCTAACACAAACTTTCTCTGGAGTACAATGGTAGTTCACTTGACTTCTCGAGAGGACTCAATGAATTTCATGAGTACTCACGTAAGTACTCGACGAATTCACTTGAGTACTCGACGAATTATACTTAGTTGTTCTGATCAGCAGTTCTCAGTGATCTCTCAAGTACTCCTGAGATCACTCGACGAATTCTACGAGTGCTTACGTGAGTACTCGACGAATATAATGAGACCTCACGTGATCACTCGACGAATTTGCCTTAGTCAAATCTGAAAATTCTAGACAACAACTTCTTTTGTGATGCTAGATGAAATACACCCTATTAGAGAGATTACGCATGAGTCAACACGATATTTTATATAATGAAGGATTACATTGCATAGAACTATGTTTGAAGACCCATTGTAACCTGACATTGATTTGTACTTGACAATAAAACTTACACTACACACAACTAAAACTAACATCAAATACACCCTCAATTCGACTTAGTTCAAGGGATACTTATTCAAATCAGGGCTATTGTGGATACAATATCCAACACTTAGCATTTTTATCAATAAGGATGTTATCATCCAAGCTTCGTGGATGCTCTCATCCAAGTTTCGTGGACGCTCTCATCTAAGCTTTGTGAACTTAGTTTATTTTCTGTTTTTCCTGTACTCAGAACTTGTGATGAAGCGGTGGCCTGTCACCTTCATAGAAAACACCCAATACTTGTAAACTCAAAGCTAAATAGTGAATTTTAGCCTGACACCGATCAGACCACGTGGTTTTTCACCCTTTCCGGGTTTTCCATAGTAAAAAAACCTCTTGGTATTGTTGCTGAATTTTCATTGAATGTTTATGTGCCCGGTCTGACTCTGAGCTAATGCAGTCTGATTCTTTGAATCACAGGAAAACTGAGTGACCTGCAATAATTTGACGTCATCTGTGGGAAAGTGTTCCCAACTCTGCAATTACTTTCTATAAGCAACGTTTGCCTCACGCAAGAAGCCCCAACCAACAATAATGGCGAGGAGAAGCGCACAAACTGTCAGTGACACAACACCAGAGAACTGCATCAATCTAGCCCCCGCTGACTCGACCGCTGGCAACCCCCCACTTCGGGAAGGATCCACTGTCGCCGCATCTCCAACATCGAGGGAAGAATTCATGTGCCTGGTAAAGAAGTTTCAAGCAAAGGTGCTCATCTTGTCAAGAGACTTAAGGGCTCATCGCGCCGCCAACGTGTACACAACTCCAGGATATCAACCCATGTTGATCCCAAGTCAAATAATTCTTGAAGACGCTACTCGCTTTAAGGATCTCATCGTAGACGAGTCGTCCGGTGCTGATAGCTCCACGCACACCGCATTCCCCGATGGGCTTCCCGGGAGCGCACGAGGAAACTTTTGTGCAATGAAGAAGGCCACTGCTTTGACTGATAGAAGACTCACTCGCGAGGAAGTGAGGCGCATGATTGAGGAGGAATATGGGCATAGGGAGCACAGAGACACAAGCATGCAACAACCTGAACATCACATCTCCCTGCTAGCTTTGCTGGTCCTGGCGTATCCCATTCCACCCAGGATTAAGCTTCACAACTTTGAGACATTTGATGGGGGCGGGAGACCCTCTAGAATACATCAGGCACTATGCAACTATCAGGCACTTCTATAGTGCCTCAGAACCGCTCATGTGTCAAATGTTCCTGACAATTATGAAAGAAGAAGCTCGCACCCGGTTCTATTTCCTGGAAGAGGGAGACATCAAGAACTTTATAGAGCTAACTCAACTTTTCACGAATCAGTTTATCGTCAACCAGCGAATCATTCGAAACCCGTCGCACCTCTCGGGGATCAGACAGATTGAGGGAGAATCGCTCATGAATTTCTTTCACCACTTCGCTACGGAGGCACATCAAATTTCGGGGGTCAACTCCGAGCTCCTGAGCAGTATTTTCCTCGGAGGACTTCGACCAAAAAAATTCCACTCAATGATGATGAGCGAAAAGGTGCCCAGCTACCTTGACCTCGTCCAACGAGTCAAGGATCAAATCATGGAAGACGAGGCAATCGAAATGCATCGACAACAGTTCGAAAGAAGCTCGAAGAGGAAGAGGAATCCAGAGGCGCTACGATATACCGAGGGAAACGATGAGAGACATGACAATCTTTGTTGACACCTAAGAACTCGTTCACATTAGGGCTACACTCCCTTAAACACCACCCGAACTGACGTGCAACTTACCATCCAAGACAACGATGAGCTTCGTAGGCCTGAGCCGCTTGGGCCAAGCAGAGAAAATTAAACACAATATTGCGACTTCCATCGCGGATATAGCTACATGATAGAGGGCTGCAAGTGGTTGAGGGACGAGATCGAGCTCCTTATCCGATAAAGTCTCCTTGAAAGATTTGTGCAGGACTCTGCCTCGAACAAGCCCGCACCGCGGAACAATAATCCAGCTAAGGGTCGCGCTGCAGCCTGACGCAGATAAGTCGGAGACCACGAGCAGGGGTCCCTCCCCCTAATAGCATGTGCAAAATCTGCATCTTAACTTTATGCTTTTTTCCATCGACATAATAAGATGCAAAATGGAACTTGTGCACACACATATGTTACTCTTTTTCCTCCAACATTGCAATTGCTTTATGACTTCCGTCGGCCATACATATCTCAAGCCCTGACATCGACTCAAGGAGACAAGAAATGTGGCTCATCTATAAAACAAAGCATCCCGCTCCCATGCTACAGGGCATCTTGCCCACGCGTTGCAAGGCATCTCTCTCCCACGCTGCAGGGCATCTCACCCCCACATTGTAGGGCATCTCGATAGGATGGATCCCGGTCCTCCTGAGGAGCAAATGAACAAAGGCTCTTTACTACCTCCGTCCGAACTAACTCTGGTCGCGAACAAATAAAGATTTTTCGCCACCTCCACCTGGACGGACCCTGATCCTCCTAAGGCGCGAACAAAAAAAGGTTATTCGCCACCTACACCCGGACGGACCCTGGTCCTCCTAAGGCACTAACAAACAAAGGTTCTTTTCCACCTCCACCCGGACGAACTCAATAGATCAGATCCCGTGTCCTTCCAAGGCACAAGCCGACAAAGGTTGTTCTCCACCTCCAAGGGAGCGGATCCTGAGTCCTTCTCAAGAAAGGAATAATTCCTTGATCTTCCAAGGGATTTTTTTTCCAAGATGAACCACGAATCATCTTGCACCACTCGGCCAAAGGTGGACTCTGAGCCCTCGGGCGTCATCCGAACAAAGGAGAGAAAGTGTCCCCTCGTACTACACTCAGGCATCAGCTCCAAGCACTCACACCCAATGATAATCGCAAAATCAACACATTACGTCAAACACGCGCTTTCAAGCAAGGGGCACAAAAGATAAAGCGCTCCCAATTCAACTAGACACCCAAGACTCAAACAAGAGAACACCTCTGTGATGCCCCTGGAGCCATATCGCAAGCAAGGAGCAAGATACAAGGCTAAGTCATGCCCGCGACAACAAGGGAAACACTAACAAAAGGGACAAAATGTGTGCACGGGACAAATGCAATCCAGTACTCCCTCTGCGTCAACGCCATCTTTTTAGGCATCACCTATTCAAGGGACGAAATGCCCCTGCATCCTTCGCACTGCACAAAGCCCCTGTCCGGAGAAGACGGTCACGCGGGTAGGTTCGTGACGAGTGTGCCCGCTCCAAGGACCTAGGACTCTTTGTGTTCTACAATCGTGAAAGCTCCCATCATTCTAAATTCTTAAGGCACAAACACCATCAACGATCTCCGTCTTAAAAGGCTCTATCTAAACTTTTGATAAAAACGGAAATCAAGTCCCTCTATGGTTCCACGCGAGAACGAACACCAAGTCCTTATGCGTCTTTTAGGAGGAACGGACCCGCAAGTCCTTCCACATTACTGAGACAAGGGGTAGAACATCCCTTTGCATCGCGTCCATGTGTTTACCCGCAGCACTAAGGATCAGCGACAACCGCTTAAGCTAACACACATTGATAACTCTAATTATTCCTATTTTTGTTATACTATTTTCTATTAATAATTAGATATTTTATATCAAATTTATAATATAGAGTTTTTAATTAACTACTTTTTATATTTTATATTTATTTGATCTAACAAAATCATTTTTAATCTTGCAGGGCTCATCTATAAATTATTTGGAGCAGAACTGGAAATTTTCCCTTTATCGGCCTAGACACGCCCCATGGCACACCCTTGTTGGGCGTGTCCATAGGCGTGACACCAGGTGCTAAGAATGTCGCCCATAGATCGACGAAGCTGCGAAGAGGAGTCTTGGCACGCCCTGCGACACGCCCTCCTTGGGCGTGTCTTATAGGCGTGACACCCTTGCACGGGGTGTACCAGTCGTTGGAAGACCTTTCAGACCCTACCACGTTAGATTAAAATGACACGCCTAGGTCACGGGCGTGACATAGGGCGTGTTAGGGGCGTTTTCAGCCAATTACTCAGTCGTTCCTATCGTTGCCGCCAGTTTGACGTTTCCAGCTTGACACGCCCTGGTCACGGGCATGACCATGGGGCGTGACGCTTCCATCAATAGCACTTTATTCCCGCCGTTTTCAGCTTCCCGCCGTTTTCCAGAAACAGACCTGACACGCCCTAGATCACGGGCGTGACCTAGGGGCGTGACCCGCAATCTGCTGTTTTTGGCCGTTTCTCCTCCAACATTCCTGGGGTTTTCAAGACGACGGTTCTGAGCCTGACACACCCTAGGTCACGAGCATGACCTAGGGCACGACCGACCAGCAATTTTTCCTATAAATTCCAGACAGCTTCAGATGTTCCGGGGGAGAAGTTTTGGGAGTTAGATTCTTGTATTTTGCTACTTATTTATTTTCTATATTTCTCATTTCCTAGTATAGATTGAGCTTTAATTCTAATTGTTTTTATTTCAAGCATGTCTTTCCCTATCTTATCTTGTATTTCCCTAATCATGATGAGTAGCTAATTTTCATTTAGCACTTGATCATGATGAACCTTGGAATAAAATAAACTTTTCATTTTTATAAAAAGTGTCTTGTTCTTAATCTTGCTCACTAACGATTTATCTTTGAAATATATTTCGTGGATATGGTTTTCGATCTAAGATCCGTATCCTAAATGACCGAGAGGTTGCAGATACGAGGAGATCGCTCAAAGATAAAAGGAGTTGCATGCACTCCTCGAGAGAGGACGACATAAATCTTCCTGATTGGAGTCATATCCAAGAGTGGGGTTCACCGTGTAAAGCAAGCTTAGGGGTTTCGACTGGCCGAGAGGTCTTAATCGATCAACCTAAGGTTAGTCAGAAGCGTGAGCTCGAAAGAGACTCTTTTGTACTTTAGGAACCTCCACGGTCGTGTGAGTATTTTAAGAACTCACATTACTTTATTCTTCAAGAAGGTTTATTTTAGCCCAAGTGGATTTTAGATCAAGTGCTAGCTTCCCCAACTTTGAATTTCTCTTTCTTAGTGTAACGCTTTCTTTTACGTTTCGAACAAAAAAACTAAACTTTTCAATCGATAAGATAATACTCTTTCTTGTGAGTACAAGTACTCAACAAGCCCCGAGTTGAAATACGACATTTGATTCTATACTCCGAACGATAGGTATACTTGCCTCATCGATTGGAAACACGCGTTAGCGTGGAGAAAATACTCATCACGCATCATCATACTCGCGCATTCATATAATGGGGAACGTGAAAAGCAACGAACTTACTCACCAACACAGCGCACAAAACATGAGCCAGGAGGACGTCCCTGCAAAGCGCTGCAAGCACCACATAACAAGCAAGAGCGAAACACAAGCAATTGACCGCGATAATCATCGTCTAACCGTGCACCATGGAACCTTTAACTCACGAAGTAGATACGAGTGGTTCCAAGATATCAACGTGCACATCCAGGCCAAACCAAGGGACATTTCATGCCGCAAATAAAAATAACTTGTGACGCTAGCATGTTGAAAGGATCTTAAGTCTGTGACCCCCAAGACAAAATAATCAAGGCTAAAAATTTTCAGACTCGTCGTTTTGGGGTTCACAACCCACAAAATTTTGGGGGTATTTGATGGGGTTCCCCTTGAAAATTTCCTAGTCAAACCAGAAGGAATTTGATCAAAATGCTCAAGCAATTCGACCCGATCGAACACATCGTGCACGATCGAAGGCACTAAAAACACCTCAAAGACTAGGACGGAGCCGAACGCACAACCCAAACCCGAAACACACACAACCCAAGCGCAACATGCGTGCGTGCATCGCGCGCTCAGGCTACTTGCGCGGGCGCGCGCCGGTAGCCACCGCTGTTGCCGCTTCCGGCCACCATCGGCCACCGCTGCCGTTGGGCAACACGCCCGGGCTTCTCGGAGAGGGCACGTATATCATTTCATGAAAATTGATGATCCAGGTGACCGAAACAAAGAAACGCCATTCACCAACTCAGAATTCAACTCGGCACAATTACCAGCACGTCCCTCTAGAAAACTATAAAAAAGCCCTCATGCTTTCATTTGAAGACAAGCAACTCCAGAGACTAGAGAGAGCTCTGAGGTTTTCCAGCGAGAACGTATGGACCTAGATCGTTTCTCCGCTCGAAACTCACTTTGATCCCCTCTAGCGTGCACAACATCTGACGCTCACTTGGACGCTTTTGCGAGCTTGGGAGAAGACACTGTAAAGCGCTCCCGCGAATGCTGGCGTAAAGACACTCAAAGGCTTCAAAGACTTAGCATTTTCCTCCACAAGGGCGCTCTCATCCAAGCTTTGTGGACACTCTCATCCAAGCTTCGTGGACGCTCTCATCCAAGCTTCGTGGACTTAGTTTATTTTTTGTTTTTCCCATACTCAGAGCTTGTAACGGAGCGGTGGCCTGTCACCCTCCGAGGAAACACTCAATACTTGTAAACTCAAAGCTAAATAGTGGATTTTGGCCCGCCACCGATCCGGCCACGTGGTTTTTCACCCTTCCCGGATTTTTCACGCTAAAAAAAGTCTCTTGTCATTGTTGCTGGATTTTCATTGACTGTTTGCGCGCCCGATCCGACTCAGAGTTAAGGCAGTCCGATTCTCTGGACCAGATAAAACCGGATGACCCGCAACAATATGTATATAGTTTGCTGGTGTCAATTCTTTGATCTAAGCAGCCCATTTGTGATAATTTGCTCTGAAGGTAGATTTGATTAAAATTGTTGCGACATCAAAACTTTATGAAAATCCATTTTCAAGAGAAGACCAATGCTACTTTTCGATTTGAAAACGTTGTGCAATTGAGGAGAAATCGACTCTTAATTTTATTTCAATTCTAGAAAATCGAACTCATGTAAGTATCCGGATGAAACCGCAAATACAAAGCCACACCCTGAAAAAAGGGGTTTTCCATTTTAGATGTGCGCAGACGAAGGGATACTCGAGAAGGGTTCCTTCAAAGAAGCAAGACGGTGTGAATAGCATTTTCTTTTTTTGCTTTCAACTTTTCAAGAAGGTCTTGTTGCATTATTCTTTATTTTTTAAAATGTGTATGACTATTAGCATTTTAAAGTAGAAATAATGTGTCATGTTTTTATCCCTTCAGGCAACTTGACTTCTTGTGGACTCATTCATTCATTATTTTTCTCTCAAAATTAATAAAAATATATGGCAAGGATATATACCTATTTTTTATTACTAAGGTTTATTAATTTCAAATATATAGTTTATGGGGGACTTGAGATGTTGGCATACACTGGCATTGCACCAAATTTGGTGATCTATCTTACACAGGAACTTCATCAAGGGACCATTAGCTCTTCAAATAATGTCACCAATTGGACAGGCACCATTTTTATGATACCAATATTAGCTGCATATCTCGCCGATGCTCACCTCGGGCGATATTGGATCTTCCTGTTCTCCTCTTTAACCTGCTTACTGGTATAATATTGATCTGATCCTACCCTGCAACTTCTTTCAAAAGATTAACAAAGGCTCTTCTTCATAAAATAAGTTTTTTTTTTTGGCAGGGAATGATTCTTCTGACACTTTCAGTGTCTCTCCACTCTCTAAGACCCTCACCATGCAATTCATTATACACTGAAGATTGTAGTGGCACCACAAAGCATTTTCAAGTTGTTATATTCTTCCTATCATTGTACATAGTAGCTTTGGGCATCGGTGGTACTAAAGCCACTCTCTTAACTATGGGAGCCGAGCAATTCGACATTTCAAAGGATAGTGAGAGATCCCAAACGTCATTGTTCTTTAATTGGTGGAGCATTTCTGTATTTAGTGGTAATTTATTTTCCTGCATAGTGCTTGTCTACATTCAGGACAATGTTGGTTGGTCAGTTGGTTATGCTATACCGACGATTGCATTGGGTATTGCGATTATAATTTTCATTGTCGGCACACCATTTTATCGGCATAAGCCGCCTTCTGGTAGTGCGTTAACAACAATGATCAAGATATTAGTAGAAGCCTCTAGGAATTGGTGGCTCCAGGTTTCTAAAAATTCAAAAGACTTTCTTGAACTCGATTCCGAACAATGCATGAACAAGGAACGGGACTCCGTTGTCCATACAACTTCACAAAGGTACTTTTAGTTTTATTGGTGTGAAAAGTGTTGAGAAATTTTTTCCTAACAAAAAGTTTGTACTTTGAATCTTGATACTTCATTTGAATGGATATATGTGTGAGATTAAGTGCAAATATTTATTCTAATCTTCTAACTTTTCAGTACATACACAAAAGTGTATTTTGTTTCATTTCAATTCTACTGGTTTAATACATTAAATTAACATCACATCCACCATCCTATAAGTTTCATATTTTAGGAATCACATAAACATGCATCCTCTATCTCAGGAACATCAGTCAACTATATAAGTAGACCATAATTTTGAAATGCACAACATCTCTACAATATAGTGAGGACAACATACCATAGTCAATAAAACTAGAACCCGGTCCACAAGACTCTGATCCAATTTACAACAATCATCCTTGAACATACAACCTTCTCTTGTATGAATAATAGAAACATCACATCGCATTGTATCCCTTATCATTGGTATATGCTACCATACTTTTCTCCTCTTGGGGGGTAGTATGGTGCAAAGTATGTCACCTTGAGACTCCAAGTCTCCATATCTCATTGAAAAATCACAACTTGTAGAATCTAGCATACCCAAATAAATCAAAGTATATGCATTATATGCTAGTGTGCATTTTAAAAATATATTATCCCTTCATCTTCAATCTCATGAATTGGTTTCAGTAAAGTGAACGTACTACACTTCTTCACCAAAAAGCTAAAGTATGGTAAATTTGAGATGTACTAGATACAAAATCCATATATAACTTTCCCTAACAAAAGTTATTATGACTATGGAACCCTAATTATGCATCATCCCCAAGCATCACCATTGTTACATTATTGAGATTTTTTCCCACAAGACGAAAACAATTTCTTTTAATGCTAGCAGCCTCTTTTCGCTAATAGCAAATCACATCCTTTTAATACTATTTGTGATCATGATGTGTTCTACCCTCCATCATAAAAAAAATTCTCTTCCATACAGAAACAATTATATGCTCACATTTAAAAATTGCACTTCTCAACATCTATTTTGATGACATAATGTACTGACTTCTTTACATCATATCCCTCACAGATAGAAGAAAACAACATCTTCACTTTATAATTCAATTAAGAGGAAAGCGAGGTAAGGAGCAATATATAATATCTTCTTTCTCCACCTTTACACCAATAGTTTGGAATTTGCTTAAATATTTATTTAACACATTGAATTGTTCCTAAGATAGCTACTCCTGCATCTGTATTATATCCAATTACAACATAAAGAAAAATTTTGTTCTTGAACTCTGATAGGTCCTTGGAGATATTGGAACTGATTCTTACTTCAGAGAGGTTAATAGAGAACCAACTACCAATCGAAAAATCTTAAGGTTTCTTCTCCCAATCTCCTCTCTATAGCCTCATCATTTGACTTGATTTTGTGAACCCTCCCTCCATTTCACGGGGTATAAGTATCCAACCCTAGACGCCACACATACAACTTGCTTAGAGTGATGCACACATACCGTAATGGCCCACTAAGAGTCATGATAACGGTATTCCATATAAGTGGAGTGGATACCAGATCATATTGCCTAGGACTACCGATTTCGTTGAGAAATGACGTGTTCCATATAAAATCTCTATATGGTTGGCCAATAGTTGAGTTCAAAAAACCAGTGTACAATTAAAATGAACATCCCCCTTGCAAGTGATTTTTATGCAGTCACAAGGATAGAGCAAAGATGACTACTCTTGTGTTAGGTTTAATTGACTGCCCAGAGCCATGAAAAAAGAGATCTTAAATGGGGGGAGGGGAGAGGGAATAAAACATTTTTTTCAGCAAAAACCATATTATTTAGATGACATCTAATCATCATCTGGGCACATCAAGCAATGACTCTGTGAATCAAGCAGGGACTGTGCGAGAAATGAGGACTTCCTGACGCAAGTGTGAGTCGAATGAGGCGAGTGCATAATGATAGCTCTCATTTGAGACCTAAGACCATAATTGTTGAATTTTCTCAAGAAGCTTAGCAAGATAGCCTAAACACCAAATCAATATCTTCAGAACTATCTAGATCACAACTTGACCAAGCGGAAACCAGGGAGCAAGCTCAATCAACCATCAAACAAAGACAATCTTCTTTACAGGGCGAGGTATACATGGCGAGACATGATTTCGGCAGTACAATGAAAAACAGAAACTACAATCAATTCGGGTGGACAGAACACTTGAGACCGTCGAGACTGCATGTCCGCAGAGACCGCCCGAACTGTGCTGAAGTCGAACTGAACACGGAGTCCGCTGAGACCGCGAGGTCGCGCGGACACACCGTTATTCGTTGAACTACCTGCTGCTGCTGAACTGGCGAACAGACCGCCTAACCGCCGAGACCGCGAGGTCGCGCAGACAGGTTATTGAACTTGGAAAGTTGAAGCAGAGAGAAAACTGGTAAACCGCTGAACGCAATCCGCAAAATTCACTGAGCCTGACCGAGGTCAAAACCAAACTCCTGGCTTCACATTGCTAGCCGCATCACCTGCAAACAACAACCGGTTAAGTCTGCTCAAACCGCGCGGATACATAAACCGAGTTCGCAACACTAAACTCAAGTCCAACTTACTGTTCACTCAGTTATCAAATGAAGTGTCGTGGGGTCCTATTTATAGGCGGGGTGGGGAGTGTGGTCATCGCCCTATGAGATAGGCTAACCGCCCCTTGATCGCAGCTAGCACAGCCAGTCCGCCGAGTCTGCATTGTCCGCATCAACAATGTCCGACTCGCGAGAAATCCGCCATAACCGACCAGCAACTAGAGGCCAGTCCGCACGAGGCAATCCGCCCAGTCCACAAGGACAAGGCCAGAGCAAGACCACCAAGCACCAAGGAAAGGATCCAGCCCGCACTGTGAAGCGGATACTACATCAGTCCGCAAGCACAAGTCCACAACCAACAGGCACATTACCTGGTCACAGCGGACTTAGCGGATACCGAGAACACAGCACCAGCCCGCAACACAAGTCCACGACCAACAGGCATTCCGCCCCGTCAACAGCGGACTATGCGGACACCCTGGACTTGTCACAGTGTGTGACCAAGTCCAGCAACCTGCCAACCACATGGCGCGAGCTCGGCGGACACCAAGTCAGACCGCCAGCTCCAAGGCCAGATCGCAACCAAGAATGCGGCTCACCACCGCAACTCCAGACCAGACCAATTGCCGATCTCGCGGACTCCAAACCTCAGTCCGCGCAATCCGCGGACACCAACCTGCAAACCGCCGACAGCAAGCAACTGTCGGACTCAATCAGTCCGCGCAGTACGCGGAGATCAATCCATACAGCAGCCATCAGAACCCCATAGGCCGCCAACACTAGACCGCCAGGCTACAACGTCAGTCCGCGTGGTCAGTCCACCCAGGCTGCCAGAACTGTCCGATCACCCACTTTCACTTCACAAATTTCAACAATAATGAGGACCACTATGAAAATATATGTATTGTTATGCAGGTACTATCATCCCAATCGGTATATGAAGCCTATCCCGAGCAAGATGTGAAGACTATCCCAAGTGTGATGCAAAGACTATCTCGAGTGGGATGTGCGTCACTATCGCCACTTTTATTGAGCTTTGGATACCATCAACCATCAGGAAAATAGAGGTGCCTCATCAAAGATATAAACTATATGATCCAATCATCATTTTGGATTTTGAATATCACTTATGTTATACAGTTTCTTCTTTCCCAATTTATTTTACTCCTAGAGTTTGATATCCATGCATCCTATTTATGATATGGAGGATCAGTTCAACCTCAGATCGACCCCTAATAAGTTCTCGACAGTGAGGACCATCCTCAAGCACTTCACTCCCAACAAATTCGAACCTATTGACTCGGGAGGGTAAATTTTCACAAAGAAAAGAGGCAGCCACTTGGAGACTATGTAGAAAAGCCTACCCCTTCAAAAGAATATGAGCCTATTTAAAAGAGTGTATTTGTTAACCCAAAATCCTACAACCACAATAAGAACCAGCCAGCCTCAACCAGAGCGAGCCCTTGGGCATCCAGCAGTACAAGTGGTTATTCCCCGCGTGACCGCACCAGCCCCCAAGTGTTAATAACTGACATACCAATCATCCTCAACATCAATCTCGGCTTTGAGAAGTCCGGTCGGATACTCCCTCAGACCGCCTCAGCTTCTTATTCCCAGATGTATTAAGTAGGGATAATTACAACCTATTGTAATCGCTCCCTCCTCTCTCTTTCTCTCTTTCTCTTCTGCCCGGCTCTCCTATATCTCGGACAACGCACATTTCACCTGCCCATTCGAGTAGGCCTCATTTGGTATAAATAGAGGGTCGGGGTACCTAAAAAGAAACTAATACTTGAGAATGTTCCCCCATATAGGTCCAGTCTCAAGTTCGCGTCTATCTCTGTTGCCTAGATTTTATATCCTTTTGGTTGTAATAGCTCTATAATAGCCTTTTTTAATAAGTAATAAAATCATCCATACTAAGTGGGTTGTTATTGCGGGCAATCTGATGTAGCCATTCGTGGCATACCTCTCCACCCTCTCTCTTCTCTCTGACTCTTTGTGGCTAGCAGTTGTTTACTTACTGTCTCTAATTCCCCCGCTCTTTAAAGGTATGTTGCTAAGTTTAGAGGTTGGAGACATTTTTGGCCCCAATTATTTGAAAGCCCGACCTTTAGATCCAATTAATTAAGGAAACCTCAGTAATGGTTGGAGGAAAGATGAGTTTGCTCGACATCTCCCACCCTGTAGGAAGTGGGTCGGTCACTCAAGAGGAGTTTGTACATGAGTTAAATATACTGTTTGAAATGGTCTCCTGAATGGTAAACAAGGAAGCCCCCCCCCCCCTGATATGAAACCGCCCCCTTTAGAGACCTCCCTTGAGAGACGAGCATGTGATGAAGAGTTTGCAATCCAGCAAAAGAAATTTTTCAGGGAATCCGCCACTGCTAACCTGGTCGAGCCTAAACTTTTGAAAAGGATCTTTAATACTTAGGGGAGTATGAGTCTAACTCTCCTTTCCTGGACCATGTCTGGTTGGAGCCTATTTTGGCTAGATTAAGGGATCCTTGACTCTCCAGGTTTTTTGAAAGAGAAGAACTAGCATATCATCTATAGATTTTTGATTCTGCGACCTTCCTGCAGACCCTCTCTAAAGGGATTTGCCGTATCCTGCTTGCCACTACTTTTGATGGTAAGGCTCACACATGGTTTTACAAGTTACCCTCTCAGTCCATCAGGTCCTTCAGAGAGCTAAGGAGATAAATGATGCTGAAGACACCCTCATTCTGCTATCACTTTGTTGCCTTTCTGAGGACATGCTCTAAAAAATGGTTGCCTTAAGCCCCCTAGATGATTGTAGAAGAGGAAAGCTCTACGGATTCCTTAGGCCCGACTAGTCCATTACCAACTATGGCAGTAGACTTCTTAGGTCAAGTTGTGGATGCCTTAAGCCCCTAGACATCCTTTCTAAGGAACAAGCTTTGTCTCTGGATGCCTATTGCCCAACTAGATAGTTCTATCATAGTAAAGCTCCACTATTATCGTGCGACAAATTGTCCAGCCTAGCCTCCATCTTCTGATTACTTAAGTCAGAATTGACAAATGTTGGTAAAATATCATCTATGATAAGGAATATTTGTGTTCCACCCTTTCTCTCTAAAATAAACTGAAAACCCATACTTTGGACGATTACTAGATTTTTGACCGCACATAGCATGCGTTCTCTCCAACATGGGAAATTGAATGCAACTATGTAAAATATTATATGGTGCAGACAATCATATGGAGGACGCACGAGTCATGATATCTCTGTCCATTATACTAGGATTAATATAGCATCCACAACTACATAGTGTTGTCACTCTGGTAGAGGTCTCACATAATTCAAATAATATTTTTATATTGATGTGTGTATAACAATGATATTATTGATTGGTGGTTATGTTTGAAATAATCGTAGTAGTCCTTAATTATTCTCAACATGACATCTTTAGGGTTTTCTAATTCGTTAATAACTACGATGTGTGGTTGCTTGTATAAATAATGCACACGCTCTGGATCTTTCTAAGTATGAGGATTTCCAGGTTCAGTAATCAGTGGAATAGTTGGCCACACTTATGGTAACTACATAGGCTTCTCTCAGTATGATCACAACGCTTTGTAGGGTATTCTTTATTGTGATGGATGGATACTCATAGTAAGACCACACTGAGTTATATAATATATTTTCTTTATAATATCGAAGCTCGGTAAATAGGAAATACTTTTGGCATCAAACTTTACATTCTTGGGATATATTAGCACGATCGGCATAACATTATCACAGTGGCACATGGTTACTGTCAAAGGAATCTGCACGATCCTATCTCAATTTCTCGTGATATAAAAGGATAAGGTTCACGCCTAAAGGAACTACTCTGCAACACTCAGCTTTATTGGATCCCATTTCCATCTAGGTAAGTCATGGTAACTTTTTGTAACCGCACGGGTTATACTCATACAGAGAAATGTTTATACATAGGGCAGTTATATGTCACATATCTACTAGCTTCATGTAACAAAGGTATGTCGTAATTTGAAAAGTATTTCCAAGCATGCATGACAAGGGTATTCACGGGTACATGTATGAAAGCTAAGGAAAGCAAGATCAGAAGTGAAATAATTTTTTCATTCCTCTGAATGGAGTATGCAATGTATATAAAGGCCGCAATTGCAAAAAGAACACGCACGGTCACTACAAAATCAAAAATAAATAACAAAGTCATTCATCGTTAGAGTGCACCATTTCTTTTCCCTTGCTTGTGGTCTTCATCATTTTCTTAGACTGAGGTTCAAAAGTGTTGGGGATATAACTTCTCAAACAGGTCACAGTACTCGGAGACGAGTCTTCTTCCTCTTCTCCCTCCAAGTCAGCATGTTATTCCTTAATATCTGTACCTGCTCCAGCATCCTCGCCCCCCCCCCCCCCCCCCCGAGTCAGATACTTCATTCTCTCCAAAATCCATATAATGGGTCGGATAATCAATACCGACAAAGTCATCTTTTAGAGCGTTTTTCTTTCTCAAGAGATCAAGGGTAAGCTCTGTTGATGCATCGTTAGTACGTAGTATCGCATGTTGAGATTCTCAATTTTTGAAAGCAATAGCAACCAAGAGGGGAAGCAATACAAGGTTGGTTAGCACAGATAGGTATGTTAAACTACCACTACTTGAAAATCGCTTTGTTTGTACCTTTAACTTCTCGCACAAGAGGGCATTCTTCGGCAACGCCTCTTTAACCCTGCACTAGACCATATGATTATAAGATGTTAGCCCTAAATCCTATGACCATAGTTAAATCCAACCTGATCCAGATCTAAGGCAAGTTTCAGCATCTGACAGCATGGGTGTTTATCTCATGGCAACTGCGCGTCCCTCCAGTCAACCTCTAAAATTATTTTAGAGGAGGTCCGAGCGAACAACCTGGGAGCCCTCCTGAGCTCTCCTCTTAGGATAGCAGTGGCCCGTGCAGTTAGAGCATCTCCAACGTGAGATCTCCATATTTGCAGATGCAGTGGTACTATGTTCTTCAAATATGGAGAACATGAAGAACCAACTTCAACCATGTTCTCCATATTTGAAGAACATTGAATTTTTTAATATTATATATATAAATAAATATACATTTATTAATGCCAAAATATATTTATATAAATTACATATTTATATGTATAAATAAATATATATAATAATTAAAATAAAAAATAAAAAATTTATATTTAAATAAAAACGTCGAGCTGAGCTCGACGTTTTTCCCGAGCTGAGCTCGACGAACGTCGAGCTCAGCTCCACGTTTTTTCATATTTTTATTTATTATAATTAATAATTAATATAAATAATAATTTATATAAATAATAATAATTAGCTTGCCAAATTAAAATAAGCATTACATTATAAAAATAAAATAAGCATTACATATTTCAAAATTAAAATATTACATTTGAAATTTAAACTAAAAATCTGGGAGGTCATCACTGGGTTCGATACGATTTCCTCGCGCGCTATCCCCCTGTTGTTCTCCTCCATACCTTGGTATGTTGTAGTCGCTTCCTCCATACTGGCTTCCTCCCTGCTGGTCTCCTCCGAACTGATGTCCTTCAAATTGGCTTCCGTCGTACTGGTTTTCTCGGTATTGGCTTTCTCGGTACTGATTTCCTCCAAATGGAGGTCCTCCAAATTGAGGCCCTCCATAGCGAAGTTCTCCATGTCGGTCTCTTTCATACTAGCTTCCTCCGTACTGACTTCCTTCATGTTGACCTCCTCCAAATGGAGGTCCTCCAAATTGAGGCCCTCCATATCGAGGTCCTCCATGTCGATCTCCTTCATACTGGCTTCCTCCACACTGGCTTCCTCCAAGTTGACCTCCTACAAATTGAGGTGCTCCATATTGGCTTCCTCTATATTGGCTTCCACCGTAACCACTACCTACGTATACGCCACCTCCATATTCAGTTCCTTCGAGTGATGAAGATCCTCCAAATAATGGTTTTATAATATTTCTATTCATAATTTCTTGTTTTTTTTGTCGAAAATACTGTCGTTCTGGAGTTCCTTTGATGCTATCCAAATCTATCATCATGATATTGTGATCTTGTTTAGCGCTCTGCAGATCTAGTTTTCTTTTTTGATTTTCTGCTTTCATTCTCATGAGCTCTTGGATAGCAGACATATCGTTTGCTCGTTGTTCTTGCCCTCTCTTTAAAACCTCTAAGATTTCTTCGTTTTTTTTAGTATGAGTCTCAATATCATAACCCTTACCACTCAATTGTCTCCTCCTCTCCTTTTCTTGCTTTCTCCCAGTTGGTCGTTTATTGGAAGTTGAGATTGGAGATTCTTCATCCCCAGTACTACCAAGATTCATGTTATTGTTATCTGAATTTAAGTCTATTCCTCTCCCTTGACTGGGAGTGTTAGAACTTAATGTTTGTGACATGTCAATATTTGGAGAGTTCTTATTTTTTGTAGACCCTGACGTTTCCATCCATTTCTCTGTATTTTTTAAGATATGCCAAACATGCTCAAACATGAAGTCTTTCATCTCTTTTGAATCAGAGGCATAAAACATTTTGGCTTCATTGAGCTACAAAAAAATTACTTTAATCACACATTATTTAAGATATTTATGCATTTAAATTCTAAAAATTTCTTACAATATCAAGTTGAGAAGCACCGCTGGGGTTTCGTTGCTCTATCTGCCGAATACATCCTCGGAATTTGCTTGTTTTACTTGCCAAAAGGGACTAACGACAAGAAAGAGATTTTGGGGTTCTCTGTCCTACGCAAGTTTGAGGTCTTGTATTGTGAAAGATGGTTGAAATTCTTTCCCACATTCTTTGCTCTTTCTGATTACTCCCCATAACGGGGTCTTCCGAAACCTCAAGCCAAGCATAACATAGTGCTTGATCTTCTTTTGGGGAGAATGCTTGGCCACGAATAGATGACATGATCACGAGGAAAGAAATTAGAGAGTTATTGGTTTTGGGGATAGAGTGATGAGAACTTGACTTCTGCAATGGGTACTTATAGAGAGTGCTAGAATGGGTACTTATGAAAAAGAGAGGCTTGAGTGGAGAAGGCATCCAATGCTTGGGAGAAGGCATCCAATGCTGGGAAAAAACAAGGCTCCGGATTATGAGATGACAGGATTGACAAGACAAGACAGAGGCTTGAGTGGAGAAGGCATCCAATGCTTGGGAGAAAACGCCTTAAATAGGCTTCAGCATAACAGATCGCCGAGCTCGGCCGAACGTCGAACGGCGGTCGACGATCGTCGAGCTCGGCCGATCGTCGAGCTCGGCCGAACGTCGAACGGCGGTCGACGATCGTCGAGCTCGGCCGAACGTCGAGCTCGGTCGAACGGCGGTCGATGATCGACGAGCTCGGCCGAACGTCGAGCTCGGCCGAACGTCGAACGGCGGTCGACGATCGACGAGCTCGGCCGAACGTCGAGCTCGGACGATCGTCGAGCTGGGTTCGGCGCGTCGGACGTCGAGCTGGGTTCGACGTTCGACGTCGGGCTGGGTTCGACGATCGTCGAGCTGGGTTCGACGATCGTCGAACCCAGTTCGACGACTGGAGAAACCATCTCCCCAAAAAATTTGGTCCGGGGGCGTTGCCCCCGAGCCCCAGCGGGGACGCTGTCCCCTGGACCCCTACCCGCTGTCCGGTCAGCGGGACCTCCGCCGGGGGCTGCCGCCCCCGGACCCCCGCTGTCGTCGGTCCCAGAGATGTCGAAGGGGGATCACACTTCGATTCTTCTAAGCTCACGTGGGCAAACCCGGTGTGAGAAACAAGAGGACCGGAAGTGTTCCACAACCCCAACAAAGACAAGACAGAGGCTTGAGTGGAGAAGGCATCCAATGCTTGGGAGAAGACATCCAATGCTGGGAAAAAACAAGACTTCGGGTTACGAGATGACAGGATTGACAAGACAAGACAGAGGCTTGAGTGGAGAATACATCCAATGCTTGGGAGAAGGCATCCAATGCTTGGGAGAAGGCATCCAATGCTGGCGATCTATATAAACGCCCTTTTAAGATAGTCAATGATACATTCAAAACATTCTTTTCTTCTAAGAAAAATGAACTATGGAGAAGGTTCATCCCATTTGCGATCTTCATCATCTTCAGATGATGATGAACAAATACTTCTCAAGTGGGAAGAAGACCTTAAAAATTGGGAGAATGAAAATGAAGTTTTAGCTCGCATGCATGCCTCCAACAATGCCATAATCGCAGCTCAACTTCAAGAAGATGTACGTCCGCGACGCAGAGGTTCAATACCTGGCCACGTGGTAATCAATCGGGGCAGGATTGAAGGCAACACTAGACTTTGGAATGATTACTTCTCCGAACACCCCACATATGGGGAAACTTTTTTTCGACGAAGATTTCGAATGCGAAAAAATCTTTTCCTTCGCATTGTTACTGAAGTGCAGGAGCACGATAATTTTTTTGTTCAAAAGAAGGATGGTGTTGGTAAGCCTGGACTATCAACAATACAAAAAATTACAGCAGCATTTCGTATGTTAGCATACGGAACATCAGCTGATAATTGCGATGAGTACATTCGAATTGGCGAGTCTACTGTGATTCAATGCTTGAAAAGATTCTGTAGGGCAATCATACAACAATACAAAGATGAATATTTGAGATCTCTCAATGCAAATGATGTAACAAGATTACTACAGAAAGGTGAAGAACGAGGTTTTCCAGGGATGTTGGGAAGCCTAGATTGTATGCATTGGCAATGGAAGAATTGCCCAACGGCATGGGCAGGCCAATATTCAGGACGTCATGCTGGACCTACAATCATTCTCGAGGCAGTAGCATCATACGACCTGTGGATATGGCAAGCATATTTTGGCTTACCTGGATCTAACAATGATATTAATGTCTTGCAGGCATCAAATTTATTTGCAAACTTAACCCAAGGTATAACGTCTCCTACCAATTATACAATACTGGGTAAAAATTATGATGTTGGTTATTATTTAGCCGACGGTATCTATCTGAAATGGTCAACACTAGTTCAAACCATTTCTCATACACAAGATAAAAAAAAAAACAACACTTCGCAATGATGCAAGAGGCATGCCGAAAAGATGTAGAACGCGCATTTGGAGTTCTCCAATCACGCTTTGCAATTATTAAAGGGTCTTGCCGTTTTTGGGATAAAAATGTGTTGCATGATATCATGACTGCTTGCATTATAATGCACAATATGATTATTGAGGACGAGCGAGATGAAAATGAAGATATCGTTATTTCTCCACCGCCGCCAACTCAGAATGTTGAAGAGATGGACACAAGTGAAGTCGAAAGATTTCAGCAATTCCTAAATCGGCATAAAAAAATCAGAGACAAGGCGGCACATTTCGCACTTCGAGATGCACTGATCGAACATCTGTGGGCACGACATGGTAATGAAACAATGTAATTTGAAAAATTGTATGCATTTTAATTTGAATGTATTTCGGTGTATGTGCAATTTTATTTAGTAAATCGTGTTCTCTAACTATTTGTATGATCAATAATATTTAGAAAGTATGCAATATTAGTCTCGTTTTGTAGGTCTCGAAAAAACAAATTTATTGGTATATTATATGTGAAGTTTGAAATAATATTTTAGCGGCTACGAACGTTATTGTGTAATACATGTTTTCCTTAAATATAATAAATATATAATTAAAATAAAAAAAAATTAAAAATTATTAAAAAAGTCGAAATGGAGGGCCGGCATTTCCTCTCCTCCTTCTCTAAATTTAGAGGAGGAGGAGACGGAAATGCCGCCTCCTCCATAATTGCAGCCTCCAATGCCGATGCATTGGAGGGCAACCGGCCTGCATTTCTGAGAAATGCAGGCCGGTTGGAGATGCTCTTACATCATATTGTACTTGCACGAATCCTCCTCTCTCCTTAGTAGGTAGTAGATTGTGCGGTTACATCATGTTGTAACCGAAGGAAGCTTTTGACATTAATTACAACATTAATTGATCCCAACCAACCAAACCCCCAACATATTGAGCCATTGAGTGCCTCTAGTTTTTTGTGCCATCTTTCCTCGCACCTTGTAATAGTTTATAATAGTTTCTTTAGGAAATATTTCTACCACAATAATTGGTATCCATCGCTGCTGGTAAATCGGGTGTCTGTCGCTGTAAACGGTAACCTCTTTTTTGTGCTCTATTCACTTTATCCTCAAGGGATAGTAATTGATTGCTTGTGATTTCTGATTCCTCCGCTATTTTTTGCCCCATCATTGAGTTTGGAAGTTGGTGACAATTTTGGCATCAATAATTTGAGCATGCGGCCTTCAGATCAAGCAATTGGTGAACCTGCCCAGTGTGTGAAAGGACGCAGCAGAGCCAGCGTCGACCAAGAGCTTAGGGAAAGCATTCATGTGAGAGCGCCCCTTTCTCAGGGAGGGTACCCACGAGGAGTCCCCGAGTATGCCCGAACGGTCAGAAAAAGTAGTTGGAACTCATCTTGAGGATGTCTGACATGTGGAGCAGATCATGGTCCCTATGGGAGATGGAGATAGAACCATATCCACAAATGTAAAATTGGAAAAAGGAAGGAAAGGAGTTATTGATCCAATTTCTCGTTGATAACATTGATATTTTTGCATGGTTGGCCTTAGACATTCCAGGGGTGAGCTCTGATGTTGTGTGTCATCGCCTCAACATTAGTTCTAACTTCAAACTGGTAAAGCAGAAAAAGCGAGTCGTGGCCATAATGCTCATTGAGCAAATTCAAGAGGAAGTTTCCAAGCTGCTCAGAGCAAATTTCATCACGTAAATTCAGTACCTAGAGGGGTTCTCCGAAATAGTAATGGTTCATAAAGCCAACAACAAGTAGAGGATGTGCTTCAATTTCACAAGACTCGATAAGGTGTGCCTAAAGGATTGTTACCCCCTTCCACGGATAGAATCCCTAGTCAATTTCGTCATGGGTTTTCTTGTAATGAATTTTGTGATGCCTTCTCGAGATATAATCAGATACAGATTTATACTCATGATATCCCTCACACGTCGTTCATCACCAATGATAGTTATTTTGTTATCCTGTCATGACTTCTTGAAAAACACCAGGGTAACATATGAAAGGATAATGGATCATATGTTCAACCTCCAGAAGGGATGCTATTTGGAAATCTATATTGACTATCTTCTCATCAAGAGTCATAAACTGAAGAATCATACAAAAGATTTGGTGGAAATATTCGCTACCCTCCGTAAGTACATTATGAGATTGAATCCAGTCAAGTGCATCTTTGGAGCCAGTGGGGGAAATTCTTTGGTCACATGCTAACACCCCAGGGCCTTGAAACTAACCTCGATAAAGTAAAAGTCATTTTGGATATGCAGCCTTTGAGGAGTCTCAAAGAGGTTCAACAACTAGCAGGAAGGATTGCAAGCTAAAGCGGCTTTGTCACTAGCTCAGAAGATAAGTGCACCCTATTCTTCGAAACACTTCGAGGTGGAACCATGTTTGAATGAATAGAGAAATGTGACAAGGCATTTGAGGAATTGAAGTGACAGCTGACGTTAACCCCCTCCTCCAGAGCCCTCGCTAGTCAGAAGATTTTTTTTTATATTCCTCGAGGTCGGGCTGAGGCTATAAGCCCAGTGTTGGTTCAGGAAGAGGGAAAAATCTAGTTCTTCATTCATTACGTCAGTCGTGTGCTGAAAAATGTAGACAACAGTTGTGGCAGCTGCAGCTCGGAAATATTTGGGGCATGATTTGTACATCATCATGATTCTTTCCATTTCCACAATTGTCCTATTACGTCGTTCAACAACCTCATTCTGTCAAGGAGTGTCAGGTCATGTAAGTTCACAAGTAATTCCAGTAACTTGGCATAATTGATTGAATAACATGGAAAGGAATTCTCCTTCTCTCACTTCTTACTGTCCTAATTTTACTTCCCACCTGATTTTATACCCGTATCTTGGGGATTTTGAAGTAGTATAATGCTTCAGATTTATGTATAAGGTAATAAATCCACATGTAGCGACTAAAATTGTTTATAATAAGAATGTAATAATCTTTTCCTCCAACAGAGTAGATGTTGGCCGATCCCCAAAGATCAATGTGGACGTGGTCAAGTGGTTCAGTGGACTTTCTGTGAGAAACATATAAAAAATTAGGTGGACGGTGGGATTTTCCTTGTGTAGAAGTGTCATAGTTTTGAGGTGTGATTTTGAATTTTGGCAGTCCTTCACACGCCTTTTATGCTTAATTGTTTGGAGGGCCGAGAAATTGAGGTGACCGAGTCTATGATGTCGCAAGAATGTCGTGGTTGAGGAGGAACCTTGTGTGCAAGATAGGGCTTTCAAACCAACTGACTTTAAAATGAGGGTGAAAATGTTTCTTTTGTTCATATGTGTTGAGGATATTACTGTAATGACCCGGGTTTAGGCCCAAAGGGCCGCCCCACGGCAACGCCCGGCCCACCACGGTGACTAAGGCAAGGCCCACCAGGTGGTACAGCCGAAATCTACAAGGCCTGTAGGCCGTACACCCCAACACAAATCTCCGTGCCTGTTTCTCAGCAGCAGTAGGTTGTTGTCACGGGGTTTCGAACGCACAACCTTGATAAGACTCTCTTCCAACAGAGCTCATCACCAACTGAACTGCAGCTCAGTTGTTAATGAGGGTTGTTGAAGGCGCCTTGTAAAGGAGGTGTCGGGTTCGAAACCCGCCCTCAACAACCTACTGTGCTGAGAAACAGGCCAGTGATGGGTTAGGGTGGTGTTGGGCTGCAGCCCTATAGCGGGGGTTAGGGGCGAGACAAGCTGCACGGTTACGTTGTGGGCCTCTGAGCTCTAAACCTGGGCCGCTATATAAAAAGTGTACTTTTTTTGTAACGACCCGGGTTTAGGCCCAAAGGGCCGCCCCACGGCATCGCCTGACCCACCATGGCGACCAGGTAAGGCCCGTCGGGTGATACAGCCGGAATATATAAGGCCTGCAGGTCGTACATCCCAACAAAAATCTCCGCGCCTGTTTCTCAGCAGCGGTAGGTTGTTGCCACGGGGTTTTGAACCCGCAACCTTGATAAGACTCTCTTCCAACAGAGCTCATCACCAACTGAGCTGCAACTCAGTTGGTAATGAGGGATGTTGAAGGCGCCTTGTTAAGGAGGTGGCGGGTTGGGTGGCTGCAAGGATGCAGCAAGCCGGCGATTTTGGGGCTGGAAGAGCGGGCTACAGCCGGTGGAAACGGAGGTTTGAGGAGAGGAAAATGAAGGCAAGGGTATGGGGTACGTTGGGGGGAAGAACGAGCACCTAAGGTTCCACAGCATCGGCACCGGGGAGAGACCACTGGAAACCGGAAATGAAGCTCTCCAAATTCTGCAATGGCCTCATTTCAGCACCTACACATCTATTTATAAGCAAAGAACAACTAGGGCATCCTCATCAATGGCTATGATTGGCCGATGGGGTTGGCCACAAAATACTTGAAAATGAAACCAAAAAAATAAAATAATATATGTTTTTGACTCGCGGCGACGTGCTGGACGCAACCGCGGAGTCGGATCGGCGATCCGATCAAGCCTTTCTACGAGAATAAATGAACGTGGGTCCCGCCTTGTGGCGAACCTCTCCAGGTGCATGATTTGATGGATTTACATCACTTTTACTACTAAATTTAAGCTTCATATACTCCGTCTCTGCCCTGCTCAATCTAAAACCCTTTTTTCTAAAGTATCTCACCAAGATTCAAGTTTTCCGTTTACACCTCACTCGTCTCATCAACTAAAATGATATCATCCGCAAACAATGAACACCAAGGTATTGCTTGTTAGATATGTCTGGTGAGCTCACCTACGATAAGGGTAAAGAGATAAGGGCTTAAAGTTGAACCTTGATGTAAACCAACAATGATAGGGAATTCCTGTGTTAATCCTCCAGATGTCCTCACCCTTGTCACTGAATTTGTATACATATCTTTAATTATGTCAATATATGAAACATTTACACCTTTTTTTCTAAGACTCTCCATAAGATCTCTCTTGGAACTCCATCATAAGCCTTCTCAAGATCAATAAACAGCATATGCAAATCTTATTTTCTTTCTCGATAGTTGTCAATGAGTCTCCTCAAGAGATGTATAGCTTCCTTGGTTGACCTCCCTGGCATGAATCCAAATTGATTCTCCGAGATGTTAGTCTTTCGTCTTACTCTTATTTTTATTACTCGTTCTCATAGTTTCATGATATGACTCATCAATTTAATTCCTCTATAATTAACACAATTTTGTATATCTTCTTTATTCTTATATAAAGGTATCAAAATACTTTCTCTTCATTGGTCTAGTATTCTCTTTAACTTCAGTATCTTATTGAAAAAATAAGTAAGTCACAAAATTCCTTCATTTTTCATCTTATTTAGAGTATCCATTGCCTATGATACTTGAATTTTACGATAAATATTATGTTCTTATACTTCTCTGATTTACTTAACTCTTTCAAGTTCAATTCATTGTCCTTTTTTTCATTATAGAGTTGATAAAAGTATATTTTTCATCGCTCTTTAGTATCCACATCATTCGTCAAAACTATGTCTATCTCATCCTTTATGCATTTTACTTGGCTTAAATCTCTTGTCTTCCTTTCTCTAGATAGAGTAATTTTATATATGTCACACTCTTCATCTTTGGTATCGAATCGCTTATAAAATTTTGCATAAGCTTGACTTCTTGCTTTACTTACTATCTATTTAGCTTGTTTTGGGCGACTTGATACCTGGCTAAGTTTTAATCATTCCTAAAAGTGTAGATTGATTTATAGTTATCCCTTTTTGCCCTCACTTTGTCTTGCACTTTCTCTTTCCAGCACCAAAATTCTTTATTTGGGGACGCACAACCTTTTGATACTCCAAATACATTCTTTTCAAATTTCCTTAAATACAAAAATATAACGTCTCATGAGACATTAAGATCAACATAAGGGTCATTAACTAGTTGTTCCATGACTGCCGCCTTGAAAACAACCTGCTTTTCCATCTTCAAGTTGCACCACCGAATTTTTTGCAATATTTTTATTCTTAACTTAAATTTATTATATTTAATTTGTACATCTAACACCACAAATATAAATGATGAAACAGTGCAAAGATCTCTTACTTTTTCACATCAGACAGCTGAGTTCTTTTGGCATTCAATAGAGAATACTTATAATGCAGCAGCTCTATGCAAAATTGAAGCAAATATAATGCAGATCGAGTCACAATCTCATAGTTGATGGAGAAACATGATGCCCAGCAGGAAACAACTTAATCATTACATTTCCATTAATCTTTATTTGTTGTTGAATCATTCCAATTTATTTGAATTAACATCTTAAAGCATATCATACAATCATTTACCAACACCATATTGAATAGTCAATGTAACATTACTTCATAATATCTACAATTATTCTTAATTTGTTGTCATCATGTCAGGGCTTCATGTCCATCAACACAAGTGCAGGAAGCAAAACAACTGCTCAAGTTGCTCCCAATCTTCTTCGTCACAATCGTTCCAAGCATCATGTTGGCTCAAGTCATTACCCTCTTCGTCAAGCAGGGCACGACATTAGATCGTAGCATCGGGCCGGCCTTCAGCGTACCAACTGCTAGTCTCACATCCTTCTTCAGCTTCTCGAGTCTCATCTCTCTAGTATTTTATGATAGATATGTTGTAAAATGGATGAGGAAGCTGACCAAGAATCCCAGAGGCATCTCAACCCTCCAAAGAATCGCAATTGGCCAAGGTCTGCATGTCATCACCATGATTGTGGCTGCTTTGATAGAGAGGTGGAGATTGGCTAAAGTTGGGCCTTTGAGTTTTGTGGTTCTATGTCCACAGTTTGTTTTGATGGGAGCTGCAACAACAATGGTGGAAGTTGGTAAGATGGAGTTTTTCTTTGACCAGGCACCGGTGGGGATGAAGAGCTTGGGGAGTTCGTTCTCTACTACTAGTGTTGGACTTGGAAACTTTTTAAGTAGTTTTCTTCTATCCACAGTGGAGAAAATCACGGGGAAGGGAGGGATGAATGGATGGATAGAGAATAATTTGGACGAATCTCACCTTGACTGCTATTATGGATTTTTAGCAGTATTCAGCATCTTAAATTTAATCATGTTCTTGGTTGTTTCCAAGTTTTTTGTGTATAATAATAGTGATGTTGTACACCAACTTGAGACTATATTCGTGGAGTCTAATGTACAAATTGTTCCAGAGGCTGAAATCAGTGAAAAAAGTTAAGTAGTGATCAGTTGCGAGATTTGTGCTTTGTGGAAGATTATGTAGCTAAGCTACTCTCTTGTCTCCGTCTCTCTCAAATACAATTAATAGATTTCAACGATCAGTGATTGATGGCGGCGACCCCCAATTTGTTAATGTTGAAGATGATGACGGCGACGGCGACGGCGACGGCGTTCTCCCACAGTTGAAGATGATGATTGCGACGGCGACGGTGACTTCCTATATGTTAAAGATGATGACAGCGATGACGATTTGCTACATGATGAAGAAGAAGACTCTCAAATAATATTTAGTCTTTTATTTGCATTTTATTTTTCATCATGTTGTCTTAATGTTGAGAGTGTTTTATTTTTATTTCTATTTGGGCTACCTATAGCCATGTTGAACTTGTAAGCCTATATATAGGCATGAACCTTCATATTTTTACTTAGTGAATGAAGAAAAATTAAACCCTAAACCTCCTTGTGATTTCTCTCCTCTTGGCCGCCCCCCTCTCTCTTTCTTCCTCCCTTGGCATTCGACCAACTCTCCATCTCCCTCCCTCTTCTTCTTGGCCGCCGGCCACCATATCCCCACCCCTTCTCGGTTTTCCTCCTCTTCCCCTCTCCCTTCTTCCTCTAGCAAAACCACACCACCCGTTCCCTCACAAATCCGACCACCTCTCCTCCATAATAGCCGACCACCCCTTTCATCCATAAAAACCGACCACCCTCCTCTTGAAGATTTCGGCCAAGAGCAAGGCTCCTTCCTTGTGAGTTTTCCATTCCGGCATGAAGCGACTAAAGTGGCCAAGTCTCTCTTCGGTCGGCGCAATTCCAGCGGAGTCGTGGAAGAACGGTCCAAGAAAGTGAACCGGAATCATCTATTCCGGTTGGGTAACGAGATCCTCTACTTTGTTTTGTGTGATTCCTATTATTTTAGAATTTCATTTTGGTGGAATACGTTTGCGTTATTTTGGAATCGTTGTTCGTTCGTGGTTTATCTTTCCGACTGCTTGTGTTGTTATTTTTAGTTGCTTGATATTCCGAGAGGTTTGGCGAGCCTCGCTTTCGTTTTGTTGGAAGAGATCTACCTCTTTCGAACCGAATTTTTCGGTAGATCTCTTTTGGTACAACCATCGCTCGGTCGGGCCCAATATTGGCCCTTTTGCTTGAGAGAACGACGACCTATAGTCGTTTGTTCGATCTTAAAACGGCGTGGCTACCGTATGATAGCGGTAACTTGATAAAGATGTCCAACGAGTGTGATGCGTGACGAATGTGTGAGTGTAGGATTGAATTGTTGAGAGGCATATGTGACTAATTCGTAGATTTAACCCGCACCCAACGTGTTCGCTTAAATTCCCCATAGGAATTTCCCTTGTCATTTCGTGCCTGGTTTCCATTTAGGGAGTGGCCTACATCAATTTGGTATCAGAGGGAGGTTCACGTCAATTTCCTAATTGGCACCCCTCCCCCATCTTGTGGCACGTTACCCTCACTTTTGTTTGCACGTTAGTTGTCAAAAATCACAAAAAAAAAATTATTTCTGGTCTGCCAATAGCGGCTTAAATTTCTTATTTTTCAGCAAAAACATCAAAAAAAATTTTATTAATAATCTTCAACTATTTTCCTGCAAGAAAACAAAAAAAATATTTTAGGTATCATATTATTTTAGTGGGAACAATTCCATATATTATAAAATTGTGGTTCAGGTACTTTTTATCCTTGTTTGTGCACTAAATCCGAGTAGTCTATCCCCAATTTTCCCCACGGGAAAATGGCCCATGATGTCCCCGTTTCCCGAATGAAACCTGTAGGTTCCACATCAACCATTAGGGGTGACTATAGACCAAATGCTCAGGCCAAGCGGCATATAACTGATGATTTGGCTACCCTTAAACAAGGGAATAAGTCAGTCTCAGAATATATGCAACTCTTTAGGGAAAGGACGGTTAGGAGCGGTGTGAAGGAAATGCCCGAGGTTACCCTGTCTAGGTTTCGTAGGGGGTTAGACCCCTACATCCAGGGGAAGTTACTACGTTATTTCCACACCGATCTAGACGCCACCTTTATTACGGCTTTGGAAATTGAGAAGCACCAAATTCCTAGGAGTATGGTTACATGTCGGACGATTACTATATGTGATTCTATTGGCAAATCTGGTAGTGGCTCTATTGAGCGTCCTACCCCAAATACGCCTGTTGGACATTTTGAGTCTTCCCCTGAGTTGCCTGATTTAGTGGTTGATTCCCCTGATGAGTCTAAGATCATGCCTAGGACTGTGTCCGTCACTGAGGGTGAGGCTGAAATTACTGACGATAGTATTGACGTTGAAGAGATTGGTTACCCGAGTGACCTGGATGATGATTTCTCCACTGAGGAATCACCCCCTTTCCCTTTCGACGATATTTCGGAGCCGTCTACCTTGATTTCCATGGAGCCTTCTGATGGCCCTGAGGCTGTTGATATTCCGGTTGAGTCGGAAGATTTACCTTATGCTGAGAGTTTACCCATTTGTGATTTAGGCAATGAAGTGTTTGGACGCGAGCTAGTTATTATTAGTCTGAGACATACTGTAGTGCCCACTTCTGCGATTTTCACTTCCACTGATGTGGAGACTGATGTCTTGGGAGAAATTCCTAGTGAGAGGGTTACATTTTTGGAGGACGATATTGAGATAGACCCAGATGAGCGTCCCCTGATGCAAACTCCGTGGCGTGAATTTAATTGCAATCTTAGCTCTCTCCCTATATTACTTTTACCGACTACCCCTCCCGTTATGTTGACCCGACCAGCGGATCCTCTCGGATATGAATTTATTTTGCCTGAGTTGAGTCATTTTGTTTCTCCGTTCATGCTGGATCCACCTAGGAACATGTCACGTCGTGTGTTCTTGGATGATCCTTTGGTTTTCCCACCGGCTGAAGGTTCTTGGGTGATAGCTTTGTTGGGTAAAAATAATTTTGATTTCGATTTTTCGGGTGTGATTTTTCCGACCTTTCCTCTTATTTTTGTGCCCTCGTTAGTCGATAGTTTAGGTTGTGGAGTCGGTATTCCCAGGCCGGTTGTGGTGTCCGATTCTCATATTTATATACCCCACCCGGTCACTCGCATTTATCCCCCGCCGTTTGATGATCCTTTTTCCCACTCTTTAGTGACCTCGGCTAGGCCTCGTGAGTTGTGTAGCTCGCGCCTGTTGTCACACCCGGGAGCGTTCAACTTTACTAGTATTAGTGATGAGTTGCTTACTTTGACGTATCTTCTTGCCACGTGTGATTATATTAAACATAAAATTAGAACTGTGATCTTCAAGCCTTTGAAAATCATCTTTGATTTTAAGGATCTCGTTCCCCCGGACTTAACTCCTTTATTCACTATAATTGGGGTAAAACACATAGCGCATGGGTTCACACCACACGGTAGCAAGTTAGTCAGGCGCACTTTTGAGAAATCACCCTACTTAGCGCATGATTTCATTCTGCTAGTACCACCTTATATAGTTCCGTTACCACCACTTTCTATGTTAAGTCAAAATGCACTACTAGTTGCCTCTCGCATTCTCAATTCACATCAGCACGTTAAGGAAGCGCTTTTCACACAAATGTCTTCTTATCAACTTACCGCTGACTTACATAAAAGAGTGACTCCCTATAAGGTTTTCGGTTTACTCTTGGTGCGTCTCGTCCCTAAATGGATGCCTTCGGGCACTAAAGAAACGTTGGCGATTCGGCGAGTTAGAACTTTTTGGATTTTTAATCAATTAGGAGAAACAGCATATCTGTTGAAGTTAACCACTGAATGGGGTAATTCCCCTAGTTTAAATGTTTCCAATTTCACGCATTGTGTTTTTCCACCATTTGAAATATCTAACTCTACGTTTGGTGCCACTATATTTTCATTTGGGTTGGGGGGTGAGCTTGTTCTTGGATCGTTCTCTCCATTGGTCTCTAACGGAGGTACGTTGACTGTTGATGCAGAAATTTTTCCTCTTTATTTGCCTAATGCATTTCCCAAGTTCCGCAGGACAATCTTTTTGCTAGACAGGTTCATATTTGGTGGTTTGCTCTCCTCTCCAAGCGGCAGTATTCAGTGTTCCATGATACGATGGTGTGATCGTCTAGTCCCCGGAGACTCTTGGATCCCGGACTCGGCGATGGTTCTTTTGGATGATGTTCTTCGGCGCCAGCACCTCCATGCGAACTCATCGGTGATGAGTTCTTTTGAGCGGGGGAGGATTGATGGCGGCGACCCCCAATTTGTTAATGTTGAAGATGATGACGGCGACGGCGACGGCGTTCTCCCACAGTTGAAGATGATGATTGCGACGGCGACGGTGACTTCCTATATGTTAAAGATGATGACAGCGATGACGATTTGCCACATGATGAAGAAGAAGACTCTCAAATAATATTTAGTCTTTTATTTGCATTTTATTTTTCATCATGTTGTCTTAATGTTGAGAGTGTTTTATTCTTATTTCTATTTGGGCTACCTATAGCCATGTTGAACTTGTAAGCCTATATATAGGCATGGACCTTCATATTTTTACTTAGTGAATGAAGAAAAATTAAACCCTAAACCTCCTTGTGATTTCTCTCCTCTTGGCCGCCCCCCTCTCTCTTTCTTCCTCCCTTGGCATTCGACCAACTCTCCATCTCCCTCCCTCTTCTTCTTGGCCGCCGGCCACCATATCCCCACCCCTTCTCGGTTTTCCTCCTCTTCCCCTCTCCCTTCTTCCTCTAGCAAAACCACACCACCCGTTCCCTCACAAATCCGACCACCTCTCCTCCATAATAGCCGACCACCCCTTTCATCCATAAAAACCGACCACCCTCCTCTTGAAGATTTCGGCCAAGAGCAAGGCTCCTTCCTTGTGAGTTTTCCATTCCGGCATGAAGCGACTAAAGTGGCCAAGTCTCTCTCCGGTCGGCGCAATTCCGGCAGAGTCGTGGAAGAACGGTCCAAGAAAGTGAACCGGAATCATCTATTCCGGTTGGGTAACGAGATCCTCTACTTTGTTTTGTGTGATTCCTATTATTTTAGAATTTCATTTTGGTGGAATACGTTTGCGTTATTTTGGAATCGTTGTTCGTTTGTGGTTTATCTTTCCGACTGCTTGTGTTGTTATTTTTAGTTGCTTAATATTCCGAGAGGTTTGGCGAGCCTCGCTTTCGTTTTGTTGGGAGAGATCTACCTCTTTCGAACCGAACTTTTCGGTAGATCTCTTTTGGTACAACCATCGCTCGGTCGGGCCCAATATTGGCCCTTTTGCTTGAGAGAACGACGACCTATAGTCGTTTGTTCGATCTTAAAACGGCGTGGCTACCGTATGATAGCGTTAACTTGATAAAGATGTCCAACGAGTGTGATGCGTGACGAATGTGCGAATGTAGGATTGAATTGTTGAGAGGCATATGTGACTAATTCGTAGATTTAACCCGCACCCAACGTGTTCGCTTAAATTCCCCATAGGAATTTCCCTTGTCATTTCGTGCCTGGTTTCCATTTAGGGAGTGGCCTACATCAGTGATGCCAGTAAACTCTGATATCAAAAACTAGTAGGGAAACAGGCAAAAATGTCTGTGGAAAAAGTAAAGCTCTATTTTACTGCTTTAGTTTTTCTTGATGAGTTCAGACTGGGTTTTGGCTTATATTTATGTAGCATTACAAATTGGTAACTCGTTTCTTTAATCTTGAATATTTCTTACATTTAGGCTTGTTGCGGGTGGCCCGGTCTTTTCCCGGTCCGGAGAAATCGGACCGCCTTAGCTCGGAATCGGACTAGACACGCAAACAGTCAAAGTTAACCGCGGCAAATGACAAGACGCGTTTTTTTACGTGGAAAACTCGGAAAGGGTGAAAAATCACGTGGATGGAACTGTGCCGAGCCGAAATTCACTAGCTTTTTGGAGTTTTATAGAGTTTGATTTGGTCTCGGAGGGCGACAGACCGCTACTCCGTTACAGGTGCAGAAAATGAGGAAAAAGCAGCTAAGTCCTCAGAGCCTCGATGGAATCACTCCGGCCTTCGAAAGTTGTTGAGCTCGCGGATCCTGGGTGGCAGCATTCCGGCTGGAAAATTCTCTAAGTCCACGGAGATTCTGGTGGAGGCGCTCTCGTTGATGCGGAGCCATGATGGGAGCGCTCCCGCGGAGGCGGTTGACGAGACTTAGAGGGTGCTGAAGCCTTAGTGCAAAGAGAAGAGCGGAGTGAATTTCTGAGCGGAGAATCGACCTAAGTCCACGATCTCGCCGGAAATCCTCAGAGCTCTTTCTTGTCTCTGGAGTTGCTTGTCTTCAAATGAAGGCATGGTGACCTATTTATAATTTTCTGGAGGGTCATGATGATAATTGCGTCGGGTAGTGATTTGTGCTGGCGAATGGCGTTGCTCCGTTTCGATCACCTGGATAATCATTTTTGCCAAAATGACAAATGTCCCCCCCCCAGGCAATTTGGGCGGCCCGGGTAGGGTGCCCAGAGGCGGTGGCGGTCGGAGGCAGCCGACGGCAGAGGAGGCGGTTGGGGAGGGAGAGGGTCGCCGGCGGCGAAGACCATCGTCGACGCGCACGGGACGCGGGGAATGCAACTGCACGGGGGCGCGGCCTTGCGGCCGCGCGGAGTGCGGCTATACAGGCTAGCCGCGCACACATGCCATGCGGGGCGCGATCGTGCACACCTACGCGCAGGCCGAGTGCGCCTGCGCAGTCCTGCCGTGCGCGTGCGCGGGTTTGACTTCTTCTTTGGGGGTTTCCGGGGCTTGCGGCTTTGATGCGTGGAACTGGTTTGGTCGGGCCCATGGATACTCGGTCTGAGTCGTGCTGGTTTGACTTAGAAATTTCAGGTGGAACCACATCAAATGATCCCAAATTTTTTGCAAGTCATGATCCGTCAAGCGATAAGCGCGGAAATTTCATGCTTCTTCTGGCGCACTTCAATTGTTGGGAAATTATTTGTCATGATTTGCGAGATATCGGTCAAAGATTGATGTTTATTCACTATCTGTTTTGAGACAGAAAAATTTGGCAAGAAATATCTTACAAATTTTGTGGCCTTCCATTATGAGCCTTTTCTCTAACGTCTATAAATTAGAGGGGGTCATTCTGCTCTTTCCTCACGCTGTTGTAGAGATTTCGGAGTTCGCGGAACTTCTGTGGCCATCGTGTCTCCCTCAAAGAAAGTTAGTATTTTTTTTGACTCGGGAGTGAGGAGCGAGGCAAGCGGGAGATGGCGCAGATGGTAGTTGCATGCCGAAGGGCGCCGGTGCGAAAGGTAACGGAGGAGGAGGCAAGCACGGAGGTGGCAGCGCGCGGAGGGGGAAGCCCGCACGTGAGGTTGTCCGCGTGTGCGGGTGTCCGTGTGCGAGGCAGGCCGCACACGCACAAGGCGGCCTGCGCGCGGGCGCGGGGAGGCCCGCGTGAGCGCATGTGAGCGGGGCTGCCTGCGCGGGCGAGTGCGATTGTGTGGCCGAAGAGGCCCGCGCGGTCGAGCGCGGACGCGCGTGCGGGGCGGCCCGCGCGGTCGTACGCGCGCAGAGCGGTCCCGGCACGGGCGTGCGCCCGCAAGGGGAGGTCCCGACGCGGGCATGCGCCCGTGTGGGGCCGTCCGCATGTGGTCGCTTGCACGCTTGTGCGTGTGCGCGCAGGTTCGCTTGTGCTCGTGCCTGGGGGCCATTTTCGTGGTCGCATCGCTCTCCATGTGCGTTGATCCTCTCTATTTAACTTGATTTAGTGTTAACGCATGTTTCTTTTGCAGGTGTCAAAAGATGGTGTCCCACAGTGATCAATGTGCCTTTCATCGTCCTTGACCTCTGCCCGCGTGGGCAGTTTGAGGAAGCGCTTTGGGATTTTGGATGACGTCAAAATTGTAATCTCGTCCTCGTTGGAGCACGTTCTGCACCCTCCTATTGGCCACTTTGCGATTACGGAGGGATGCTTGAAGGCGGGCTTTCGGATCCCTCCTACTGAGAAGTAGATCATCGTACTTTGGTTATGCGGCTTATGCGGCCTTCCGGTGACGCAGTTTTTTCTGGTGGGGCTGACGAGGATCATGGGGTTGCTTTGCTTCTTTCGGGAGCAAGGCTCTCGGATGTCGGTTCGCCTCTTTCGCAAACTGTGCGAGGTATGTCTTGGTTCAGATAACCGGGTCGAAGTGCGGAGCTACAAGAGGTGGATGTCGTTTGAGGACAAGACTGACTATTGCCATGGAGGGATGTTGTATGAGTTCGTCAAGAACCCGTGGGAGCTGCTCGAGACTTGGCGGGATCCTCCTGACCGTTGTCGCCATCTTACGGAGAAATAGCATGACTTTACTCTGTTGCTGGGCTTTGAGGATCCGCGCGAGCTGGGTTCCGTTCTTTATAAGATCAGTGCATTCGTTGTCGAGAAGCAGCTAGTTTTTGTGGGCCTTTCGACGGACGTAGAGCAGAGCTGCACCGTGCTACTAAAGCAAGGAAGAACGAGGATGTTGGACTTTTCACAGCGGCAGAGAGGAGGCGGGTCATCCTCTGCGGACCCTGAGGTCATTATTTATGTTGCTGACGGATGTCCAGATGATCTGGTTGCTGAATCGCTGCCCGCGGAGACTGAGGATGTACCAGAGATTCACGCGATCGTGTCAGATTCTCAAGCGATTCCTGGGCCATCGGTAGTGATGGGGAGGGAGGAGCAGGAATGCTCTGTTTATCAGGCGCTCCTCCGGAAGGTATGTTGGTTGCCTCCAGAATTTTTCCTCTTTTGTCATGCGTTGTGTATGAGAGTAGTTTGTTTCTCGTGCTTGCAGCTTGATGACGCTCGCGATATTGCGCTCTCGTTGAACGCTACCTACGTAACCACGGAAGATGATTTTCTTTCCCTGTGGGAGAAGCTGGATGCTTCTGAGGACTCGCTGGCGGAGGCCCAAAGGAAGGAGATCACTTCTTTGTTGGTTCATGCGGAATCCTAGTTGTCTTCTTCTCAGTCCAAGGTGGAGTCTTTTCCGGCCAAGCTGAGTGCCACCGACTCTGAGATCGGGGCTCTTTGTGTGTGTGGGGGGGGGGGGGGGTTAGCTTCTGCTAATGTGACCCTTTCCAACGCAGTCCGTCGTACCGAGGCGGTCGATGCTGTGATGTACCGGCAGGAGGGGGAGGTCGAGTAAGTGAATGAAGAGAACGCTCGGCTGATTTTTGAGCGGTAGGTGGTCGAAGGCATGTGTGCAGCTGCGGTGGACGAGTACAGAGCCTCCCACGACTTTGAGGTGGAGCGGTCTCGCATCGCGGAGCAGTTGTGCTCCAAGATGATGACAACAGAGGTTGATCCACTCATAGAGGATGAGCGCGAAGATGCATACTTCTTGGGTTTCGGCAAGAGATTTCGAGTGGCTCGGAAGTTTCCGGAGAGCGACACCCTGGGTGTGAAGGATTCCTCGGACGACGACGTTGATACTGTCATGGAGGGATGATCCTTAGGACTTCTTCTTCCCAAGTTTGTTTTGGTTTGTCTGTTTTGTGTTGTAGGTGTGCTTTTGCGTCATTACATGTTTTTGCTCTTTATGATGATGTAGCCCATGTGACACTTTTCATTTGAGTGAAGACCCTTTTTTGTTTTTGGACTTGTTTGCTTTGGTTGTGTTTTGACACGCGTGTTGTTTTTGGCAGAGTAGTGCTTTGCTTGAGCGTTGCTTGTTTACTTGCGCTTTTGAGAGGGTCGTATACCACTGAGGGTTTGGAGGCGATGTCCCCTGCTTGCTCGTACCCTGAGCGGCGATGAAGAAGAACCTTTGTATGTGCTTTAAGAGAACCGGAGTTCGTCCATGCAGAGGGGACGAGGAGCCTTTGTTCGCTCGTGCCTCAGGGGGACTGGAGTCCGTCCAGGTAGGAGTGGCGAAGATCCTTTGTTTGTTCGCGCCTTAGGAGAACCGAGGTTCATCCATGCGAAGGTGGCAAATAAATTTTGTTCGTTCGTGCCTCTAGAGAACCAGTGCTCATTCAAGTGGAGGTGACGAAGAACCTTTGTTTGTTCGTGACTCAGGAGAACTGGGTTTCGTCCTAGTGGAGGTGCCGAAGAACCTTTGTTTGTTTGCACCTCAGGAGAACCAGAGTTCGTCCTAGAGGAAGTGGCGAAGAATTTTTGTTCGTTCACGCTTCGAGAGGACCGGGGTCCGTCTGGGTGGAGGTGGAGAAAAACCATTGTTCATTCGCGCCTCAGGAGAACCAGGGTTTGTCCAATTGGAGGTGGTGAAGAACCTTTGTTCGATCTGCCTCGGGAGGACCGGGGTCCGTCCGAGTGGAGGTGGCGAAAAACTTTTGTTCGTTCGCGCCTCAGGAAAACTAGGGTTCATCCAAGTGAAGGTGCAAATGAACCATTGTCCATCTCGCCTGGGAAGTACAGATAAAAATTTGTCCGTCTCGCCTAAGGTGCAGAAAGGCTTTCGTCGATCTCGCTTGGGGTGTAGAAAGGTCTTCGCCAATCTCGCCTAGGAGGTGCAGAAAAGCTTCCCCAAATCTCGTCTAGGAGGTGCAGAAAGGCATTCGCCGATCTCACCTTGCAATGACCCATTTGTGATGGATAGGAAAACAGACCCTGCATTGCTAAAAAGAAATATATAGGTGTTCGCGAGTCCATCTTCTCAGCTTATTCTTCAAGACGGAAATAGGGAAAGCAGAAAACAGTAGGGGGCGTGCCAGCTTAGGCCATGCTCAGACTTCATTGTCCCTGGTCCTAACAGGGGTGCGCCTGTTAAAGGCAGCAGAGTCGTTCCGCCTCCTGATCGCCTCGTGCGACACCTATTCTGCCTGGGGTGACGAACTTCAGTGCTAGGTGCGTGATGGAGGGGATCACCTCGAAGAGTGCTTGGAGCGAACACCCGAAAATCGCGTTATACGCTGAGCTAGAGTCGACTACTACGAATTGGACGTCCCCGCTTGCTTGTCTCTGGAACTCCCTAGATTAACGAGGAGGGAGTTCATTCGTTGTACGGGTACGGGCGCATTGTCGAAACCATACAGCGGCCCGGTTGCTGGTTCGAGTCGCTCTCAAGGGACCTTTATGCTGAACAATGTGGATTCGAATAAGATGTCTACCAAGCTCCCACTGTCGACCAGTACCTTCCTGACCCTAAAACAAGGATCGCCAATTCCTGCGCTGATGATGAGGGGATCTTGGTGTGGTGTGTGTACACCTTTCAGTTCTTCGTCCCCAAAGCTGATGGCAGTATCCTCTTATGGCCTCGGGTCTTCTGGGCTTTTCTCGTGTTGAGCGACGAAGAGGATTTGGAAGGGCGTGCTGGCGATGGTTCTGACCTCGCCGACCATTTGCATACCCCCTTGCGCGCCTTGGTGTGGCGGGGGCTGATCTCGTCCCGGTTGGCGCAGTGGGGGCTGATTGGGTACTTGATTCTGCAAGTATCTCCCCAGATGCCCCTGCCGGATGAGGCGCTCTATCTCCTCATTCATCTGGGTGCAATCCTTCGAGTTATGTTCATTCCCACGATGAAACTCGCAGTGTTGTGTTTGGTCTCCTCGGTTCAGGGGCAATGGATTCGGTCGTCGGAGCATGTCGGCGTCTTGGATGGCCATGCATACTTGTGCCCAGGTGGAATTCGGTATGGTGAATTCACGGTGCCTGCGGGGGCCTTGGTCCTGGCGAGAAGTGTCACGACGGTCATCGTTCCGACAGTGTGTTGGTGTTGCGGGTTCAGACTCCCTCTTCCGCTTGGAAGACCCTTTAAATTGTTAGCGGTGGGCTTCGATGGCCTCGTCGACCGCGATTTGTACTTCGACCCGGTGAATAAGGTCAGCATTGTTGGGGACTATTTCCCTCATCATGGGAGAATAGAATCTAATCGGGCAGAGTCATCCGAGGAAGACGTCGTGAAGAAGTTCTGGGTCGACCCCCAGGATCTGTCGCGCCTCGGAGGTGTAGCGGCAGAAGAAATGCTTGAGCGACTCTCTTTCGTTCTGACGAATGTCGTAGAGGTGCGAAGGATCTCTGACGATCCGTCGGTTGGCTATGAACTGGTCGATGAAGAGACGGGTGAGCTCTCTAAAGTTGTCGATTTCCCCCTCTTGCAGGGAGTGGAACCATGTGCGTGCCTGCCCCTTCAGAGTCGTGGGGAACACTTGACATAGCAGTTGATCGGGTGCACTAAAGAGGCGCGTGATTTTCTTAAAGTGATTTATGAGCTTTAGGGTGTCCTCTACCCCATCGAAGGCCTCAAAGTGTGGTAGCTTGAACCCATTTGGTACGGGAATCAAGACTTGAGAGGCGAGCAGGGACCCATATTGGAATGGGCGTCGCGCATTCACAGGGAGGCGTCGCTCCTGGGCGTACCCTTCCTCGATCATGTCCCTGACCTCCTGGTGGGTGATTCTACGACCGTCATGTCAGGCATCCACTTCCATTGGTCGAGGGTCAGGCGTTGCATCGTCCTAGGGCTCCGACCTTCAGATGGTATGCATCGTGCTTGCTTCGTCAGAGAGTACCTCGATGGGGTGATCTTTTGGGTGAGACATGCACTGACGAGGGACGTGCTCTTGTGCTACCACCGGACGCACCTCGCGCGCGTTTCCCGAGCAGGGAGGGTTGGACACTTCCATCCTCTGCAAGAGGGTGAGCATTTCAGTCTGGCTCTCCTCCATTAACCGGATGCGCTCTTCTACCGCATTGGTGGGATGACAATGACGGTCGTCCCGTTGGGCAGTGCTGCATTGCCCACAGGTGAGTTGGCCATGGCCGTTTCGGGGAGCTCTTCTGGGGTCATGCTGTTAGTAATGCCCACACTCCTTGTCATTGTTGCCGGTTGGAGAATGCTGAGACTTGTCAGAGCTTCTGGGAACACTTTCCCACAGACGGCGTCAAACACTTGCGGGTTGCCCGGCCTTTACTCGGTCCGGAGAAATTAGACTGTCTTAGCTCGGAATCGGACTGGGCGGGCAAACAGTCAAAGTGAACCACAGCAAATGACAAAAGACATTTTTTTACGTGGCAAACACGGAAAGGGTGAAAAACCGCATGTTTGGAACTGTACCAAGCCGAAATTCTTTAGCTTCTCGGAGTTTTACAAAGTTTGATTTGATCTCGGAGGGCGACAGACCGCTACTCCGTTATAGGTGCAGAAAATGAGGAAAAACGGCTAAGTCCTCGGAGTCTCGATGGAGGCGCTCTGGTCTTGGAAAGTTGCTGAGCTTGCGGATCCTGTGTGGGAGCGTTCCGGTTGGAAAATTCTCTAAGTCCACAAAGCTTCTGGTGGAGGCGCTCTCGTTGATGCGGAGCCTTGATGAGAGGGCTCTCATGGAGGCGGTTGACGATACTTGGAGCGTGTTGAAGCCTTAGCGCAAAGAGAAGAGCAGAGTGAATTTCTGAGAAGAAAATCGGCCTAAGTCCACGATCTCACAGGAAAATCTCAGAGCTCTCCCTTGTCTCTAGAGTTACATGTCTTCAAATAAAGGCATGTGAGCATATTTATAGTTTTCTGGAGGGTCATGTTGGTAATTGCGTCGGGGAGTGATTTGTCTTGTCAAATGGCGTTGCTCCATTTCGATCACCTGGATCACCTGGATCACCTGGATCACCATCTTTAACAAATTATGAGAGTGCTCCTCGGGCAGTTCGGGCGGCTCGGGTAGGGTACCCGGAGGCGGTCGGGGACGGCGAGGGTTGTCGGTGGCGGCGGCGGAGACCGTTGCCGGCGCGCACGCGCCGTGCGCGCGGCGCGGCCGCGGGGAATGTGGTTGCACGGGGGCGCGGTCCTGTGGCCGCGCAGGGGTTGTGCGGGGGCGCGGCTCTGCGGCCGCGCGGGCTAGTCGTGTGCAGGCCGCGCACCGCGCTTGCGCGCAAGCCGAGCACACCTGCGTGGCCCTGTCGTGCTCGTGCACGGGTTCAGCTTCTTCTTTGGGGTGTCCTGGGGCTTGAGGCTTTGATGGACGTAACTAGTTCGATCGGGCCCATGGGTACTCGGTCCAGAGTCGTGCTGTTTTGACTTAGAAATTTTAGGGGGAACCCAATCAAGGATCTTTTTGTTAAACCTAATCTCGCAGGCTAGTGACAGTAGCTGGATTAAAAGAATAATGCAGAGAAAACCTGAAGACAGATGCAAGGAAAGGCCACCACATGGTATCAAATATAGATAGAGTTGGACCAAGTGGTGATATAAGAAGTCAAAATGAAGTAGGATTGTGCTTAGAAAAACAAAATAGAAAAAAATATTGGCGATATAAAGGTTTCAATGCCATTTAATTATCACTCTTTACTTGCATTGACACTTTTTGGGGTGGTGGTGGTGGGAAACCTGTGGTGGCTTAAGGCTCTATTCTTTTGAACCATTTGGGCGCTGCATGCCGCGGATTTTTACACTGCCCCGCCAAACACTATCCGTCCACGTCCAATGCAAAATGTCACCATACTCAAATCGCCGAACTATGATGATTTGGAGTCGTGAAATATTTTCACAACTCCAAATCGATGCATGCTTTGTGATTCACCTAAGCCGAGCGATCGATCCTCCCCTTCCGTCAACAACGCCGCTCGCAGATAGGGGATCTCGTCGTAGAACTCCTCCAGATCTACCGCAATCAAGTGCTCCTCATCCCAGCTACCTTCTCCTCTCGACATCTCGTCCCGACCAGGCTCATTGATTCCAGGAATTCTTTGCTCCGATCTAGGGATTGATATGATTCATGGGTTCAACTGATTACTGTTGGGGTTCAGCCCCTAAAGGTTATATGTGTGCATAAATCCAGAGGTTGCAACCTGATTTTTGGGGTTACAACATTTTTCCTGCTGTTTTTGGAAGGGGGCAGTTTTTATTAAAACTCTGAACAGTTTTTATTTAAAAACTGCGGCAATTTTTTGTTTAAATCATTTTGTGGCTTTTTAAAACCTCCTTCTCTCCCCCGATTAAAGGTTAAGGTTATTAGGAGAGAGAAGCGAAAGCCAACCCCAGCCCCCGCGCGACCGCCGTCTGCCATCCCCGCGCCGCGCGACCGCCGTCCGCCATCCCCGCGCCAGTGCTGACCGCCAGCCGCCGTTCGTCGCCACTGTTGCAGGGAATTTTGCCGCTGCTGTAGGCGGGTGTTTCACGCTTGGAAGGAGGTGTTTCCTCTGTGCTGAAGAAGGAGTATTTCTCTACCGTTTCAAGGGCTTCTTCGTCTACGGTTTCAGGTGTACCCTTTCTTGTCTTCGTTTGCTATTGTGCTTGAAGAGAGAGTAGGATTTTATCCTGTTGTAGAGAAGTTGTGGATTTGTCTTGGTGGTAGAGAGGAGTGGACTTGTGTGTCAAATCCGGAGGGCTTTCTAGGTTTGGGCAAACCTAGATAAATTTCTCTAATCCTTATTTATTATAGTGGATTTTCGTTGTGTCGTGCCCCGTGGTTTTTGACCTTCAAGTGGTGAAGGTTTTCCACGTATATCTTTGTGTTCACTTGTGTTGTTGATTTTGTTTCTTATTATTGCTTGGGCTCTATTGATCGGTGGGTGTTGCCGTTATCTGCGACCCCCTTTCCCTATCAAGTGGTATCAGAGGGAAGGTTCTTTGGCTAGTCGTTTTTTTATTTCTCGGTTTATAACTTGGTGCGGTAGGTGACAACCATCGGTCCGCTCCCAATCCTCTCTTGTTAATCCCTTGAAATAAATCGACTTGTGGACCGTAATAGAGTTATTTGTTTGAGAAAGCAATGGAACAGAACACAAGGATGGTCAGTATGAATGGCAAGAATTGGAGCATCTGGAAGCCTCGGATGAAGGATCTCTTATATTGTAAAGATCTTCATGCTCTGTTGACGGGGAGACCTGCTTCAGTTAAGGATGATGAAGAGTGGAAGAAAATGGATCGAAAGGCAGTAGGGTTCATTAGACAGTGACTCGATAACTCTGTTTTTCATCATGTTTCCACGGAGACCTCGGCTCAGGCCTTATGGAAAAAGCTTGAAGCCTTGTACGAGCGGAAGACTGTAGGTAACAAGGCATTTCTGATTAGGAAGCTTGTCAATTTGAAGTACCGGGAAGGTTCACAGATGACTGAGCATCTGAACCTTGCTCAAAGTATTATCAATCAGTTGGAGTCCATGAAGATTACTTTGGATGATGAACTCCAAGCTCTGATGATCCTTAGTTCTTTACCCGAGAGTTGGGAGACTCTAGTAGTGTCGTTGAGCAACTCAGCACCTGATGGCATGGTAACCATGGAAATGGTGTCTGGTTGTCTCTTGAACGAAGAGCTGAGAAGGAAGGATTCTGGATCTTCCACTTCGGGTGTTTTTCTCATAGAGGGAAGAGGCCGGTCTGTGAAGAAGGATGTGAAGCACAGGGACAGTTCCAGGAGTAAGTCCAAGGGCAAGTCTAAAAAGGACATCGAGTGCTACTATTGTAAGAAGAAGGGTCATTTCAAGAAGGATTGCTTCCAAATGAAAAGAGACCTGAAGGGAAAGACCAAGGAGGTAGTAGAATCCACTGGTGATGCGACGACTTCGATTGTGGAGGCTGAGCCGTTATGCTTGCAGTGTAGTGGGTCGTCTTGCCAGGACTGCGTTGACACACACAGACTGGATCGTGGACGGAGGTGCATCCTATCATTACACTCCTCACAGAGATTACTTCTACACCTACTCTGCGGGAGATCTTGGTGTGATCCGGATGGCAAATTCCGGTGAGTCGTTGATTGTTGGCAGTGGTGATGTCCATCTGGAGACCTAATTGGGGAAGATTGTTCTCAAGGGCGTCAGGCATATTCCTGACTTGAGAATGAATCTGATTTCCATTGGTAGGCTTGATGATGGTGGTTTCACGAGCATTGAAGGTGGAGGGACCTGGAGGTTGTTGAAGGGCTCTTGGGTGGTAGCCAAAGGAAGGAAATGTTGTGGCATTTATCGAACTAAAGCAAAGATCGCTGGTCCAACTGTGAATGCGGCAGAGAGAGACTCTATGGAGTTATGGCATCGCAGACTTGGGCATATCAGTGAGAAGAACTTGAAGATCTTGGTGAAGAACAAGATCCTTCCGGAACTATCAGGAGGGCTTCCTGATACGTATGCGCACTGCTTGGCCGGTAAGCAGAAACGTGTTTCCTTTGCTGATTATGAACCAAAGAGGAAGGCGGAGTTACTATACTTGATACACACTGATGTGTGTGGTCCTATTGAGCCCAAGTCTGTGGGCGGAGCCGCTTACTTTGTCACGTTCATTGACGATCACTCCAGGAAAGTCTGGGCATATTCTGTGAAGTAGACAGGAAAGTCTGGGCATATTCTGTGAAGCAGAAGAGTGATGTTCTAGCAAAGTTTGAAGAGTTCAGAGCGAAGGTGGAGAAGATGACCGGGAAAGAAATAAAGCGAGTTCGATCTGACAACGGGGGAGAGTACACTGGTGCCTTCGACGCTTACTGCAGAAGGCATGGCATAGTACATGAAAGGACAATCCCGAGGACGCCGCAACAGAATGGGTTAGCAGAAAGGATGAACAGGACGATTATTGAGAAGATCAAATGTATGATCTCTCAAGCTGGCATTAGTAAACAGTTTTGGGCTGAGGCTGTGCAAACTGTTATACATCTGATAAATCTGTCTCCTTCTGCACCTCTGAATGGTGATATTCCAGAGCGTGTTTGGTCCGGGAAGGAAGTGTCGTACGGACATGTGCGGGTGTTTGGGTGCAAAGTCCACGTTCATGTCCCCAAGGAAGAGAGATCGAAGCTTGATGAGAAGTCCCGAGAGTGCATCTTGATGGGATTTCCCCATGAGGAGTTTGGCTATAGACTCTGGGATCCTGTGAACAAGAAAATGATCAGAAGCAGAGATGTGATCTTTGTTGAAGATCAAGTGGTTGGTGAGCAGAATCCTGCGGAGTCACAGGTTCCACAGTTTCCACCTGCGGAGGAGAGACTTTATGTTGATGATGAGCCAGTAGAGACTGATGCTGATGATGGGCATGCTGAGGAGGAAGTTGGTGAGCTTACTCCTGATGAGGAGATGATTCCGGATGCAGGGGGAGCTCTGCCAGTTGATGTACCACCTGTGGAGGAGGTTCCTCTTGTCAGATCTGAGAGAGTCAGAAGGCCCAATACCAGGTATTCCCCTCATGAGTATATTTTTCTTACATATAGTGGAGAGCCTGAGTCCTATGTGGAGGCTCAGAGTGCTGAAGATCGTGAGGCTTGGACAGCTGCTATGGAAGAGGAGTTGTACTCCCTTCAGAAGAACGAGACGTATAATTTAGTCTCATTCCCTAAAGGGAAGAGAGATTTGAAGAACAAGTGGGTCTTCAAACTAAAGTTGGATGAAAATCGTTCTCAGCCAAGGTACAAGGCTAGACTTGTGTTGAAAGGTTTCAGTCAGAAACAAGGTGTCGATTTCGACGAGATTTTTTCCCCAGTGGTGAAAATGTCCTCTATTAGACTGGTGTTGGGTATGGCTGCCTCCATGGATCTTGAAGTCGAGCAGATGGACGTCAAAACGGCATTTCTGCATGACGATTTGGAGGAAGAGCTATATATGGAGCAGCCCGAAGGCTTTGTGGCTAAGGGGAAGCATCATCTGGTCTGCAGGCTCAAGAAGAGCCTTTATGGGTTGAAGCAGGCACCCAGGCAGTGGTATAGGAAATTTGACTCTTTCATGATGAAGAGCAAATTCCAACGGACCAGGGCTGATCACTGTGTATATGTGAAGAGGACTGAGAAGACGTTCACTATTCTGCTGTTGTACGTAGATGATATGCTGATTGTTGGGGATGACAAGGCCAGCATAGCTGAGTTGAAGAAGGAGCTTAGTGAGTCCTTTGAAATGAAGGATTTGGGACCGGCAAGGAAGATCCTTGGAATGAAAATTACCAGGGACAGGAGTGCTCGTCAACTATGGTTGTCTCAGTATGAGTATGTGGAGAAAGTGCTGAAGAGGTTCATGATGGACAAGGTAAAACCCGTTGCTACTCCTCTGGCCGGGCACTTCAGACTTTCCGATTCTCAAAGCCCCTCATCTGAGAAGGAGGTGGAAGAGATGAGCCAAATTCCTTATGCATCCGCAGTGGGGAGTCTGATGTATACTATGGTCTGCACTAGGCCAGACATAGCTCATGTTGTGGGGTCTGTGAGCCGTTACTTGGAAAACCCAGGGAAAGTCCACTGGAGTGCTGTGAAATGGATACTCCGCTATCTCCGAGGTACCTCAGACCTTTGTTTACAGTTTGGTTGAGGTCCACCAGAACTCATTGGGTACTCGGATTCGGATATGTCAGGAGATGTTGACACGAGGAGATCCACTTCTGGATTCGTGGTCACTTTTGGAGGGGGAGCAGTGTCGTGGCAGTCAAGGCTTCAGAAGTGCGTGGCATTGTCGACGACGGAGGCTGAATATATTGCATTGACTGAGGCGTCAAAGGAGCTTATTTGGATGAAGAAGTTCATGCTAGAGCTTGATCTCCGACAGGACGTGTACACAGTTTTCTGTGACAGTCAGAGTGCTATATTTTTGGCCAAGAATCCCGTCTTTCACTCCAGGACGAAGCACATTGACGTGAAGTATCACTGGATTCAGGATGTTGTGGAGGAAAAGCTGTTGGTGGTGGAGAAGATCCACACGGATGAAAATCCTTCGGACATGATGACGGAGGTCGTTCCAAGGGAAAAGCTTGATTTCTGCCGGCGTTTGATCGGCATGATCCCCACCTGAAGGAGTCAAGGTGGGATACTCCCCTTTATGGTCTGAAGGGGGAGTTTGTTGGGGTTCAGCCCCTAAAGGTTATATGTGTGCATAAATCCAGAGGTTGCAACCTGGTTTTTGAGATTACAACCTTTTTCCTACTGTTTTTGGAATGGGGCAGTTTTTATTAAAACTGTGAACAGTTTTTATTTAAAAAATGCGGTAGTTTTTTGTTTAAATCGTTTTGTGGCTTTTTAAAACCTCATTCTCTCCCTTGATTAAAAGGTTAAGGTTATTAGGAGAGAGCAGCGGAAGCCAACCCCAGCCCGCGCGCGACCGTCGTCCGCCATCCCAGCGCCGCGCGACCGCCGTCCGCCATCCCCGCGCTAGCGCTGATCGCCGGTCGTCGTTCGTCGCCACTATTGCAGGGAATTTTTCCGCTGCTGTAGGCGGGTGTTTGCCGCTTGGAAGGAGGTGTTTCCTCTGTGCTGAAGAAGGAGTATTTCTCTACCGTTTCAAGGGCTTCTTCGTCTACGGTTTCAGGTGTACCATTTCTTGTCTTCGTTTGCTATTGTGCTTGAAGAGAGAGTAGGATTTTATCCTGTTGTAGAGAAGTTGTGGATTTGTCTTGGTGGTAGAGATGAGTGGATTTGTGTGTCAAATCCGGAGGGCTTTCTAGGTTTGGGCAAACCTAGATAAATTTCTGTAATCCTTATTTATTATAGTGGATTTTTGTTGTGTCGTGCCCCGTGGTTTTTGACCTTCAAGTGGTGAAAGTTTTCCACGTTTATCTTTGTGTTCACTTGTGTTGTTGATTTTGTTTCTTATTATTGCTTCGGCTCTATTGATCGGTGGGTGTTGCCATTATCTGCGACCCCCTTTCCCTATCAATTACTGGTGTTTAGATAATTAGAAATTAGTGTTTTGGTATGTGAATTATTTAATGAACTATTTTCACCAATAATAAAATGTATTAAGAAAATAAATAATGCACATATATTTAAGAGTAATTGAAGAAATTATCTTAGAAATTTCATTATGATACATAGTGTTTTTAGACGATGTAAAAAAAGACTAGAATTCTTTTGTTCAGAAAAAAAAAGTAAAGAAATTTAAGTTTCATAATAAGAAATTAGAGTTTCGGTTTCTCAAAGAAATTTCAATTACACCGAACAATTGTTATGCCAAACAGCTTAAATAGCTTTTTTGTTTGAAACAGTTCTGCAAATGCTTTTCTTCCAAACAGTATCACTGATTCTCCTATCACTCTGCAAAATAGATGATCTTCACACCACTACTTCTTAAGTCGCTGCAGCAGAGACAAAAAGAGCATTAGATTTGTCCAGAAAGCCATTTTGAAAAAGATGTAAGTGTTTTTAAAAAAAGTGTTTTACCTTTTTCAGTTTGGGAGAACAACTTTGTAGTAATAACAGTTTAGCTTTTAAATTAAAAAATGTGTTTTATGCTAATCACTTCATTCATAGATAAGTAAATATTATATAAATCCTAAAAAGACAGGTTACAAAAGTTCATCAACGAGAAGCAAAGACAGCGAATAGGTGAATGGGAAAAGAAAACATTTGCAGCGACAAGAAGAAAGAAAGGCAGATCGCGAATGATTGGGGCATGACTTTCGCAAACCCTCAAAAAAAAGAAAAAAAGTTGAAAGCGGTTTTTAGAAAGGCATGTAAGACCGACTGCTTAAAAAGCCATCAAAAAACTTTTCTTGAAACTTTTTCTTTATAAAATGCCCCTCATCCAAACACCTTAAAAACAACCATGGTGGTGGGAATAGAGTTTTTCTCACCGCTCCAAACAGAGCCTTAATCGTGACCATTTCTTACGCTCAATCTAAAACAAACTTTTATAATTAAAAGAGCAAGGTTAAAAGCACACCAAATATGGCTATTAACACACCAATAAATTTTCTAATAAAACAGAAAAACCCTTACACCTCAAGCTTTAAGCGCACACCGAAAGTAAATGTCTGCCAGACGAAATGACCTCTGCCAGACGAAATCGCCTCTGCCAGACGTGTTCAGAGGTCCGCTCGTTCTTGCTCTCGCAATTTTTGTTCTTCCGAAAACATTTTTCTCGAGTTTCCGCTTGCAGCGCCGCACAAGATTGCAAACCTTTCTGGTTTTTTAAATCCCGTCGCCAGATCTGTAGGAGGAAGATCATCCTTGTCGTAGATCTAGGTTTTCCGGATAGGAAGGTAGAAACGGATCGCTGGAGGATCGAAGGAGTTTCGTCGTCCACTCCCGTTCACTTCCAATGTTCTCGCGATTTCGACGACGGTTTGCTCCTGATTGCTATTTGCGACTTTCTTGTCCCACCGGAGCTCCAAATTTCTGCTCCGGTTTCTGCAATTTTCAGCCTTTCCACCACCGATATGCACTGGATCAGAGAAGGAGGGGTCGTTCTAGATCTGTGGGTTTCAACCATGGCATAATAAGTGTTGCTAACTGTTTGAAAAACTTAGTGCCATATTTAGCAGGTTCTAACATCAAGTATGATTGTGGAGATTGAAAAATTCGAATGCCAGGTTCGTATATACACACCTAAAGCCTGTAATGAATTTTATATTTGGCGTGGCAATAACATGATGGTGTGAAAATAAAATATTTTTGTGTGTTAATATAATTTAGCTGTCAATAGCGTGAATGGGTGTGCTTTTAACGCTGCTCTAATTAAAATATGTGGTACATATATCTAAAGTATTTGTTTCTGAATTCAGTTGCAGTACAACTACTTTTGGATTAAATGCATATTTTACCCCCCCCCCATCCTTAAGAAGTACCACTTCAAATGTTTCTCTTAATCAAGCGAACTTCTCTCTGACCATTGGTTTGGTGCATGCATGATAAAGTTCAACTTGATTTCGCTCTACAAATTCACTTATATAGTGATGATGAAGATCGATATGTTTTGTTCAACCATGAAAATTGGATTTTTAGCGATCAAAATGGTGGATATATTATCGTAGTAAAGAACCGTGGCCATGATATTCTCCTCTTGAATATCATTAAGAATTCTTCTTAATTATATAATTTCTCGCATAGTACTACGATGACAACAACTTCGGGTGAGGAGAGTGCAACATATTGTTTTTTGTGAGAAAGTTAAATCACCATACCCATTTTCCATTCCAAAGCCCTGGTAAAGATAGGAGAGGCGGAGCCCACTATAAGAACGAGTGGACTGTTTGGGTAGGCGGTGTGGGACAAATCTTAGCATGTTTTTTTGGTTCATGCGGGACCGTCCAAGACGCCCCCTAGCATGAACCTGGTTCTGATACCTCGTGAGAGCTTCGTTGTTGCAACCCTACTTATAGAGGAGGACGGTGACATTGATTGCAGATGATCCATATAATATGAGGTATTCTCCATTGTGGAGTATCACCTTATTGCCTTTTTTGGATTAGTTGGCCCATGCTCAACAAATTTTGTGCTAGTTGGTGCACCAATTTCACATCAGTGATGTACTTTATCTTGCTTGTCTTGGTGAGCGCAACAACCATGCATTTACCTTCAATCCCTTTTGAATTTTCATCGTCCAAGAATACCTCTGAATTGAAGGTTCCATCAGATGATGTAAAAAGTGCTTTGTTATTGCTCATATGACTCGAGAAGACGCTAACTATCACATTGGTGTTCTCACTTTAAGTGTCTTGTTCCATGGGTGTATAGAAAAGAAGCTCCCCATTTTCTTTGACTTCTTTCTCAGTGATGTTGGTTTCTTTATTTTGGTTGTGCCAACAATTCTTTTCAAAATTATTGGGCCTCTTACACCGTTTGCACTTCCAAAAATAGTCTTTGAGGTCGTGTTTTGCTCTTCTACAGAGAGTGCAAAAGAGTGCAGATTTTTTTTGTGTGAGAGTACCTGCGAGTTCTCCCTCCCCCTCTTTCTACCCACATGTTTAAAAGGATATTTTTGCTACTTGTAATTGCAGTATTGTTCATTCTTTCTCTTATTTTTTGGGGTTGAATTTTGCTTTGAAATGTTGTCTCTAAGCCCACATACTTTCTCAGCCTCTCTTTGTAGACTTGAAGAGGATCCTTGTAGATCTGTGAATGTGAGAGTAGAGAGATCTCATGCTTCCTCTATTGCAGTGACAATAAAATCAAATGAGGGAAGAAGGGGTCTGAGTGGCTTAGGAGCAATCTTGTTGTCCCCTAAGTTGGTCCAGATCCTTGAGTCGCATGAGCTTAGGAAGCATATGAGAAGTTTGTCATTTATCTCTCTAAGTGAGATCTCCTTATCTAATACTTTGAGTTCACTCACAATAATGTTGAGCATCTCATACATTTCAGCAATTGTCTCTTTAGCTTTCTTCTGAAATTTCTCATATTGGGATATGAGAAGGGACCTTTTGTCGTTTCTTTCATCAAAACTTCCATCAACAATACTGGATAGAGACTCCCAAATTTCTTTATCTTACTGGCAATCAGCTACTTTCTAAAAGATTTTATCGGGCATGGTTGATACTAGGATGTTCATTGCTTTTGCATCCAGTCTTTCACTCCCTTTTCTTCTTTTGTCAATTTAGATCTAGGAACAGGTTCTGTTGTGGTGCTCTCATTGGCATCTTTCTTGAAGGGTATAGGTGATCTTGTAAGAATGTAACCAAAAATATATTCATCAATAGAATTCATGTATAGTTTAATTTTGTCCTTCCAGAATGTGAACTTCTCTATGTTACACACTAGAGATCTTGTAGATGTAAATCCTTAAAAGTTATTTGAAATCATTTTGAAAGTATATTTCTATAATAATATGTGTATTCAACTATACAAATCTTTTGATCAAGTTGTTAACCTTTATTTGATCAACCTCCATCTGATACTAATTGAAAGTGTGAACAATTGATTAAAATCTCTGAGAAATCTCTAGAGGGTGGCTGAATAAAAAATTAAAATTTGATTCAATTCTGATTTTTACCTAAGATAGATTTTGCATCTACACAAAGTAAGCCAAAAAATAAATACAGCAAATAGAAACATAGCACAGTAAACAATCACAGAAAAGGCACACCACAGAAGACACTAAAAATATAGTGGTTTCCCAAAATCTGGGTACGGAAACTCTTCTACCAATTTGGTAGGAATATAATATTCCAGTGTTGGAGTCTTTTGATAAGTAAACTCTCAGAACCAACAGCTAGACCTTTTAATAAGGAGATATAGAACATGACCAGATATTTTGATAAGGAGATCTTGAATCAAGGACTGAGTCTTTTGATAAGGAGACTCTCAAAACCAGTGATTGCATCATTTGAAGAGGGAATCTAAAAATTCTTTACTCAACAATATAAGAAGAGAAAGTAAGAAAGAAGAAGAATGAATTGAAGAAGTGTATTCAAGATGAGTCATCTCTCAGTAAGAATCTAAGCCCTGTAGGCACTAAGTGTTCTGTATCCCTTCAGTATTTGATAAATCCATGCTAGCAGAAGTTGCACAGATTATATGCTCTTTTGATCCAAATTATTCTCTGATTTTCTTCTCAGAAAGTTGTTGCAGTCACCAGGAAGAAGATGAGAAACTGTTATATGCTCTGTTATATTGTCTCGTGTGTTCTCTCTCTGTGTATATTATCCCTTTTGAATTCTAGGTATATCAAAACCCTTGGGCGAATTCAAATTTTGCTTTTAATAGACAGTATCTTCAAAAGGAATGAAGTTATATTCTTTCAATTCTGCTTCAATAAATCTTGAAATATTCTTTAAAATTTTTCTATAAAAACTCTTCTAAAATCTTTAGAGAATTCTTTCTTTTAAGCTTTTTTCCAACGACTCAAAACATTTGAAAGAATTCCATATCAATTTCCTGGAAACAAGCCTAGACAGATCACAGATCTTCTGTTATTTCCTTTCTGAATTTCTCTTTACGCTACGTCGATTTCAAGTAGAACGTATATCGAATTCTACCTTTAAAATAAATCCAGTCAACTTGACTCTATACTTCGACATTGCGTCGATATCATATTGACGCATGCATCATCTTCTGTCTTAAATCAATGCCGACTTAACTTTTGTGGTTGCTTTGACTTCTAGTCGAAGAGATGTCGACTTCCAGTCGGCATTGCGTCGGCTTCTTGTCAACGCATATTGAATTCTCTTAAATTTCTTCCCAATTTTAGTATGTCTACCACATGCACTTGACTGAAGTTACTTCCTAGGACATTTATGGTCATATTACATTTTCTATACAACATGAGTAATAATCGTAGGTTGTAAAATCACTTATAATATAATATGTTATGTTAAATCAAAAGCGTTTTTCCCAACAATTTTCACTCTTAGGATTTTTTTCAAGTTAGGAACTTTGTGGACAATTTTCCCAACAAGCTTTATTGGAACCGAATCACAACTTTTGTACATATTTGCAAAACCACTCCCCGATGCATGATTTTTATCTCTTAGATTAGAGTTATGAGTTTTAGACATCTTAAGCTAAAATTTTTAGATTCACAACTTTTTGATTATCATGAAAAATTGGAACCAAAAATTATCAATAATCATGTTTTCTAAACAAATATTCAAAACTTTGTCTCATGTCGCTTGGCGATAACTGTTATCGTTAGTGGTAGCCTTTGAATTTTTTTATTGTATTAGTTTTTGTATTTATTTCTTTTTGATGGCTCAGGAGATTATTATCTAGCTTGCTCGACATTGCCTTTTGTGTTTTTCAACAAAATCATTCCATTTTTTTATTTCTTTAATTTTCTTAAAACTCAAAACTAAATAAAAAATTACAAAACAAATCAAAATCATAGAAATATGTTTTTACTTTCTAATTTCTATTGTATTTATCTTTAGGTATAAAAACAAAACCCTAAAAATTGCTTATTTTCAATACTATAATCAATGATGAATATATATATATCATTTAAAGATTCATTACAATATATGATTTAATTTTCAGACTTCTTAAATATTGTCTTGACCAAGCTTTTGAAAACCGGACCGGACCGGGTACGCAACCGGTCCGGTTTAGGTAAGAAACCTGCTCCATCTGCGGACCGTTTAGGAACCGCGGAACCAGGCGAGTGGACCGCGGACCGGTGAACCGGTGCGGGTTTTGTAAGCCCACCCGGTTCCAATAACAATTTAAAAATAGTTGGCGGGTGGTTTCAAACCAGCGACCTCAAGGAAGAGAGAGAACACTAACCAACAAGCCAAGATTCCATCTTTGATATATTGTGACAGTTCTTTTACTTATACATATTACTGGTAACATTTTATATATTTTTATAAAAAATAATTATATAAATATATGTATATATAATATATTAGATTTATTATATTTATTTATATATACAATTGTATATTATACGTATATTTTTATATATTTATGAATATTCATAATTTTAATTTAATTTTTGATATTTAACCTTAAATTAACACTTATAAATCTAAGACTATAAATAAATATATATATATATAACAATAAATATAAATTAATATGTAAAATACTCACTTATATATATAAGTATACAACTATAAAACTATAAGTATACAACTATAAAACTATATATATATATATATAAGTATACAACTTAGTATTCGTATATCGCTATAAATAATTTTTATATGTTTCAATTATTTATTATAATATTACGGTTCAACCCCGGTCCGACAGGTCTGGACCGGTCGGACCTTGAAACTTTGACCTCACCGGTTCGATTTTCGGTCCGGTTCTTAAAACCTTGGTCTTGACTATTCATGTCTTGCATAGGATATTTTATTCTACAATGAAAATGATTGTAAAAAACATGTATAAGAATGATTTGTATGACTCTAAGTATGAGAAATGTTTTATATTAGATATTAATTTATTTCTCACATACGTTTTGATTCCTACATATGCAAATAATCTTGTTCATGCATTAATATGTAGTGTAATAATATAACAAATTGAAATGCACAGATAAATTACATATACACCATTGAATTGACTTTTTGTAATTCATGGACATTCATGCACTTGTTACTTAGAGAAGTTTAGTTACAAAATGAAAATTTATATGTTTGTTAAATAAATGATTTCAGAGTTCCTGGTCACAAAAATAAAAATTTCAAATAATAAATGATAAGAAAATTCCACAAGGCACTACTTCTTATCATGATAAGTCGTAATAAGCATTGTGAGATTGAGCACGTTGGATATAATTGTAAAGTGGCTTGTGCAAACAATCTACAAATACATCATATAGTTTTTCTTCTCTTTAGTACACTGAATCACTAATAAAAGTTAGAATAATATTATTTGATCCACCAAATACTACTTTACTCATTGATTAGTCTTAATAAGCATTGTGTGTGAAGAGCCATGATAGTTGTACTATTTCTTATTGTGCATAATTTTAAGTGTAAGTAATTTTACTATGGATTTTTGATGACGTTGTGTTTATTCAATTAAATATCTTATGTGTCTTGATTATGGTACTTATATACTTTATTAAAGCACTATTTGTACATATCATTATTTTACATAAATCTTCCGCTTATGAAATTTGGACTGCAACACACAAATACATTATTATTTACAAATGTTAAGTAAATTTACCAGATAGCTAAGCATGTAAAATTTTATGATGGAAGCCGAGAAAAGTCACAAGAACACTCAATCACAATAAAGTCAAATAGAAGTCAACAGCATTAGAATTACAAGAGTCTATAAACTTGGATTTATCAATAACTTCTTCACAAAACGAGACATACATTACAAGACATGATTTCACAATCTAGCTGATGGAAGCAGAAAAAATTACAAGCAAGAAGAAATCGCGCGGTCTGCAAAGTATAACCGCACAGACCGCATAAGCCACTGGCTGCATGACCTGTCCGCTGAAAATCTCCAAGTCACCAACTGCAACAAGCCGCGCGGACTGCCTTTATTGAAAGCTGATGAACAAAACAGAACCCGCTGATAGACCGGGTGTAACTGCTCGACTAACCACAACCCGAAGGAAGTGACTTCAGGTCACTGAGACCGTGACCTGCTATATACCACCACTGATTGTAACCGTGAACTGTTTCACACTTAGCTTCCCAACTAGTTGGCTAGTAGCCCAGTGCTAGTCGTATAGCCTGCGTAGACAAGTCAACTTTACTTAGTCGCGCCGGTTAGAAAATCATAACCACAAGATCAAAACGTGAGCTGAGTTCTCACTGTTCTTGTTGTTTATTACGAGTCGGGAAGCCCTATTTATAGGCGGCAAGAGGAGTGTCGTCACCGCCGATAGCGATAGGATAATTGCTCGTCATCATACAGCTAGCACGTATCCGCACAAGTGCGGATTATAACAGCCTCCTCAGCCCACGACTTAAAAGGACGACCGCCGGCACCCCCAACACCACACTCGAAAGGGTTCAGCCTCAAATTGTCTGTAGACCATGCACTCCAACCCCTCTCTATCTACAGGTGGGTTGTTGGAAGCTGCAGCCTTCCTTCTATAAGAAGTGATCCAGTTAAGCGCCCCTATGGGGACTTCCCAGGAGGTCACCTATCCCAGGACTACTCCATCCCGAGTTGCTGCTCAATTGGTGATGAGAAGTGAAAGAATTTTATAGTTAAGTATGCTCGAGATGGAGTAGTCTTGTGATGGGTGACCTCATGGGATGTCCCCGTATAGGCTCTTAACTGGATCACTTCTCATCGAAGGGAGGCTGCGGCTTCCAACAACCCACCTGTGGATGGAAAGGGGTTGGGGTGCATGGTCTGTAGACTATTTTAGGTTGAACCCTTTTGAGCGTGGTGCTGGGAGTGTCGGTGGTCGTCCTTTCGAGCCGTGGGCTGGGGAGGCCGTTACACGGATACCAACATTAGTTAGTCATAGATGAACATCTATCCGCATAGGCGAAAAGAACAACCAGTCTGCCAAGCCGAGCGGACAACAACACCAGTCTGCGTGGACTTATCAATCCAACCATGCATCCTAATCCATTATCAAACCTATGACAGACTGACGGACTCAACCACCAGACCGCGCTGTCCTACGGTCTCCGCTTCTAGTCCGCGCACACTGCAACCCGCGACTAAGGCCATATTCATGCCTAGTCGAACTGTCGATCTCTGCGAACTCCAGAAGTAGACCGCACAACTAGGCGGTCTCGGCAAACTAGATAACAAATCGTACTTGTCATAACTCCATTACCAAGTCCACACAACCAACGAACTCTAACATAAGCCGCGCGAATAGGCCCCAAAGAACTGATCAATTAGTAATTGCAGACCATGCTAACCGTCTGCCACTTTGCGATCCAGAGAACCTAACAGCTCCAAGCGGACTGTGTGGTCTCACAGTCCAAAACGCAACAGCCGCGGTTAGCCGCTGCTAACCACTCGGTTATTTCCCAGGGTGCTTGCTGAACCAGACCGCAGGAGAGAACTAAGCCAACTAAAATCTAGCTATCTGCCAATAGCTAGCCACCATACCGGCGACGGTCTCCGCAGTTTGTGTGGTTTGCTTAAACAGACCACCCACTCCACTTTACTACCAATTCCACAATTTCAACACCCTCTTGAAGTGGGAAGTGAAAACCAGCCCAAGCAAACCTCATAATCAAGTAAACGGTTCCTTCGACAACAGCTTCGTAAAGATATTCGCGATGTTGTCCTGACTCTGCACATACTCAACCATCAAAGACCTCTCCAACACCTTCTCCCGAACAAAGTGATGCTCGATCTTGTTGTGCATCGTCCGCGCGTGACAAACTGGATTATTAACCAGTTTGAGAGCACTTTTGTTATCACCGGGAAATAGAGTAGGACCTTGTACCTCCTCATAGATGTCCTCCACTAATCTCCTAAGCTAGATGGCTTCATGAGCTGTCAAGGCCGAAGTCTTGTACTCTGCTTTCGTAGTGGAGACAGATATTGAATCTTGCTTCTTGCTACACATGAGATAAATGCCGTTCCACACATGAAGACATATCCTGATGTCGACTTCCGATCATCACAATCTCCTCCATAATCAACATTCGTGTAGCTATGCAGTTTGAAACCCGTGTCCCTCTCATAAAAGAGACCCATATCTGAGGTGGACTTCACATACTTTAGAAAGTTTTTAGCTGCCACCAGATGAGGCTTCCGCGGCTCTGCCATATATTGACTTACACGGCCTACGACATAGGCAATATATGGCCTTGTAATCATCAAATATATGAGACTCTACACAAGTGCCTGGAATACCAATGGATCTAAAAGAACCCTCCCCTCATCACTCCGAAGTTTCAGACCAACCTCCAGAGGAGTAGAGCTGCTCTTTCCTTCTTGCATGATGAATTGCTTAATGATTCTCTCCGCATATCCCTTCTGGAAAACAAGCGTGTTGCTCTTCTTCCTCTTAACCTCGAGTCCAAGGAAATGGTGGAGCTCCCAAAGATCCTTCATCTTAAACCTGATAGCAAGCTCAGCCCTGAGCCTTGCTACCTCTTCGTTCGAGTTCCCGGTGACGATCATATCGTCAATATATAGCAGTATTAGGACCTGAAGCTCCCCCCTCTTCTTAACAAATAGACATGAATCTGAGTCTGAAGCAAGTATCCGCATAACTGGAGGTATTCTACGATCTTCCCATACCACGCCCGAGGCACCCGCTTTAGACCATAGAGGTCCTTCTTCACTTTACAGACATGTCTTGAATGTTCTTCCGATACATAACCAGGTGGTTATACCATAATGATGTCATTGTCAATCTCGTCATAAAGGAAAACATTTTTTACGTCGAGTTATCAAATCCTCCACCATTGGCAAGCTGCCAAAGAAATCACCACCTGAATTAAAGTCAACATGGCCACTGAACTAAAAGTCTCTTCATAATCCTCCTCGTACTGCCCAAGAACCCCTAAGGTACAAGGAGAGCCTTGTACCGCTCAATGTTGTTGTTAGCCTTCTTATTCAGCTTGTAAACTCACTTGCATGTCACAGAAGTCATGCCTTTGACCTTGGGCACAAGGTCCCAAGTCTCGTTCTTCTTGAGGGTGACGATCTCCTCATCCATGACATCTTCCCACTCCTTAATTCTAGTGGCGTTTTCAAAGCACGATGGCTCCCTCTCATCTAAGGAGCCTGCTAAAAAACATGAGACAAAACTCACTATGTTCTCGTCCCTATATCGAGACGGTGGAATAATGGTCCTTTTGGACCTCCTTAGGGCTTGACCCTGATCCACCACTTCCGTTGTTTCTTCTGAACTAGCTTTCCTCTCTGGTATATCAGGAACATCGTTCCCCTTGCTTCTTGATCCAGAAGATTCTGCCCCAGAGCTAGATGAAACCAGAGCACCTAGTGACACAAGCAACTCCACCAGAAGATCTCGAGCAGCTTAAACTGGCCCTCTGTCAAACTTGCTCTCTTATAGCTCCACATATGAGCTCCCCTGGTATGACGTCAATTTGTCAAATACACATCCCGGGAGACAATGAACATCCGTGTCTCGGGATCCATGCATTTCATGCCCTTCTTCCTCTCATTATAGCCGACAAAGTCTAGCTTCCGTGCTTTTGCATCTATCTTCATTTTGAGAGTGTCTGGAATATGCATATAGCAGGTTGAATTGAACACCCGAAGATGTTCTACACTGGGCTTCTCCTTGAACATCAGCTCATATGGATACTTTATATTGTTTGGACTGAGGGGCATTTGGTTGATGACATACGCCACACAGGTCATTCCCTCTGCCCAAAAGGCCTTAAGAATGCCTTTGGTGTGGAGCCATCACTTGTAGGTCTCCGTCAAATAACAGATCTTCCACTCTACAACTGCGTTCTATTGTGGAGTATGCGCACAAGTAAGCTCCTTCGAATTCTGAGCTTTCTGTAAAAGTTGGAGAACTCGTTTGAGTTGAGCTCTCCTCCATTGTCAATTCTCAACTTATTAATCCGCAAACTGAGCCAGCCCTCCATTAGCTCCTTGAACTCCATGAACTTCCAAAACACTTCTGAATTCTCCTTCATAAAATATACCCAAGTATACCTAGAAAAGTCATCAACCAGAACTAGCATATACCTGCTACCGCCGAGACTGGGGGTGATGGTGGGTCCCGTCAGAACACCGTGGATGCACTCTAACGGTGCTTTGCATCTGGTTTGTGATTTATCAAATGGAATGCGATAAGGCTTACCATACTGACATCCCGTACAGACATGGCCGTCACCAGAAGATGAAAGACTAGGTAGGTCATGCACCAGGCCTCTCACCGTCATAGCCTTCAGCTTATCAATACCAACATGCCCCAGATCTCATGCCAGATAGTAGCGCTGTCATTAGCCCTCATCTTATCAACATAGGAGCTTTTCGCCAACACGAACAAGTCCTTCACCCTCCTTCCAACATGAGTGACGCCAGCTTTTATAGCTAACACATTTCGGAGAAACTTCACTTTTGTTGGACCAAACAGAACGTGATACCCAGCGTCTACAACATTGGTTGTTGAGAAAAGATTTTTCTTCATCCCCGACATGTGATACACACTCCTTAATATGAGTGACCCTCGATTACAGCCTAAAGAACTCGTCCCCTCATTCTCTACACCATGAACAGTATCATCAGCCGTAATAATAACATTGTTACCTTTATACTCTTGTAGTGAAGAGAACTTTGACTCGTCCCCGGTGAGGTGATGAACACACCCTGAGTCCACAATCCAGTCCTCCTGATAGTTAGTGGAGGCAAGTGTTCGAACACTAGTGCCCATCATGAATGCACTCCCCCATCCTCTTTCCTCAGCTATAGATTAAGCCTCTCCCTTTGCTACAGCATGCCCTGGCTGAAGATTGACTCTACAATCCTTCTAAATATGAATAAGCTTGTTACACATGTAGCACTGTGGTCCTCCTCTCTTCTTCCTGTTATCCTGCATAGGAGTCTTGCTCCTCTCCTATTGTGAAGAAGAAGACGAACCATTTCTAACAGGTGACTTCTTCTTCTCGTCTCATTTCTTCTTCTTGCCAGAGAAGAGAACCTTGTCATCTCCCTCTGAGATCAAAACTCCAATCATCTGCCTCGTCAATCTCTCCTGTGAAGCTAACAGGTTTTCTAACTCGAGCATAGATAGTTGATTGGCCCAGCCCTGCACAAAATTTACAAAGGCAATATACTCCTTGTGCAGCCTGCAAATGATATGTTTCTTCAGCTTTGCTTATGAGATATGATCTTCCGAGTCCAATGCCAATATCTCAACGCAGGGGTTCTTCATCTTCAAGAAGAAGGATGAAATAAGCAAATCTCCTTAAGTGGCCTTTGTCAACTCATTCTCCAAGAACTGTAGTTGAGTTACGTTCTTCTTGTTGAACAGGCCATCCAAGGCCATTCAGATTTCAACTGCTGAGTGGCATCTGATGATTTGGTCAAACAATACCTGTGAAATAACCCGCTTAAGAGTAAACTCAACATTCACATTCATCCTCCTCCAAGCTTTCACCGCATCAACATTCCTGACAGCAGCAATCACTTCTTATATGTTGTCTCCACTGACGACCACCCAAAGGTCCTCACTCAGAAGATGACTCTCCATGCAAGACCTCCACTTCTTGAAGTTGGTCCGCGTCAAGAGCTCAATTCCAAGACCTCTTGCATAATCAGTTTCCATTGCTGAAATATGATTTACTAGAACTTCACAAAGGAATAACAAACCTCTGAGGTTGATGAACTGCTAACTCCTCAACACCCCTATGATACCATGTAAAATTTTATGATGGAAGCCGAGAAAGGTCACAGTAACACTCAACCACAACCAAGTCAAATAGAAATCAACAGCAGTAGAAACACAAATGTCTCAAAACTTGGAATTATCAAAAACTTCTTTATAAGATGAGACATACATTGCGATACATGATTTTGTAATGTACCCGATGAAAGCAGAAAAAATTACAAGCAAGAAGAAACTGAGTGGTCTACAAAGTATAACCACACAGACTGCACAAGTCGCTGACTGCAGGCCATGTCCGCTAAAAATCGTCAAGTTGCCAATTACAATAAGCAACGCAGACTGTCTTTATTGAAAGCTGATGAACTGAACAGAACCCGTTGATCATAGACCGGGCGAACTGCTGACTAACCACAACCTGGAGTAAGTGACTTCAGGCTACTGAGACTGCGACTTGTTGTATACCGCTGACTGTAACTGCGAAATATTCCACATCGAGCTTCCTAACTAGTTGCCTTGTCGCCCAGTGCTAGTTGCACAACCTATACAGAAAAGTCAACTTCACTTAGTCGTGTCGGTTAGAAAATTGTAACTACAAGATCAAAATGTGAGCTCAGTTCCCACTGTTCTTGTTGTTTATGACGAGTTAGGGACCCCTATTTATAGGCGGCAGGAAGAGTTTCATCACCACTCATAACGATCAGATAATCGCTCATCATCCTGCAGCTAGCATGTATCTGCACAAGTACGGATACTAACAACAGTCCATCACAGATTTACATCTATATGTATAGGCGGAAAGAACAACCAGTCTGCCAAGCCGAGCGGACAACGAAACTAGTCCGCATGGACTTAACAATCCAACCACGCATCCTAATCCATTATCACGCCTATGACAGACGACCGGACTCAGACACCAGACTGTGTTGTCCTGCAGTCTCCGCTTCCAGTCCACGCACACTACAACCAGCGACTAAGGCCATATTCATGCCTAGTCGAACTTCCAATCTCCACAAACTCTAGAAGAAGACCGCGCGACTAGACAGTCTCGGCGAACTAGGCAGCAAACTGTACTTGTCATAACACCATGACCAAGTCCAAATGAAAGTCTTTTAAGGATAGCTAAACACTTAGAGAGGGGGTAAATAGGTTTCTTTTAAGTCTTTTTAACCTTTTTAAAGTTTTACTTGATGTGTTGTAGTTAGGAAGTTCACTTTCAAGAACACAAGAACACATATGCATTTATAGCGGTTCCTCTGTTTAGGGTAGATCCACTTTCCCTCTTCACCTATCTAGCAGTGTGCTAGATTTGATCAACTCCTCCAAAAACTGAGATCAACTGATCTTACACCTCAAATCCTTCCCAGGATCCTACAACTCATAGTGCTTCTCACTCCTACAACTCAGAATACTCACAGTCCTACCTTAGAGACAACACCAAGTCTCCTACCTCAGGCTCACAAGCAAGCCCTACCTCAACCTTTATAACATAGGCCTACCTCAAATCCTCTACATGAATCCTATCTCAGACTTTAGTTAAAGTCCTACACTCATCCTTTATAAATCATTCTTATACTCAGATCTCAGTGAGATCTTGCAAGAGAGGTTTAAAGATAGGTGCAATGACTCTGGAAAAAAGGTTTTGGAGTCCCCTTCTCTTATTGTATCACCAGACAGCTTCTCTTCACCACAGCACCAACAAATGATCTTCAGAATATAAATAGGTTGTGTTTTATGAATACTTACAGAGAGATTCTTCTTCCTCGAGCCTTTTTGAATAGTTATTATATATATTGTTAAGCTTGAAGTCTATTAGAAATGTTTATCTCTCTGTCGACAATGACTTTTTTGCAACTTAGGGTTACAGAAAGTTTTTCAAAAAGTCCAGCAAAAATCTCGCAAAAAGTCTTCTGCACTTTCTTTTATATTCCAGCATCTACAACTACTATCTCCTGTTTAGGTAAGCGACATGGCTGACTTTAATGGTTGAAGTTCCCCAAGATAGCATGTCAAAGAAATACAGCAGTTTCTGTCTTTTAGCGCGCAATATACGTCGATTTGAATTTTGCATGACGTCAGCTAAATGGACAAGATGCCCTTTGACTTAGAATAATTTCTGATCTTCGTACAGGCGTTGAGTGCTGGAAGCAACATGACTTAGTCAAATTCTTGATCTTTGAAGAAGCGTTGGGAGATAGCGCTTAACTCAAGGTAAACTACTCATGCGTTGAGTGATGTCTTGTATCTCGACGCATTTGTACTTAGAATAATTTTTCCTTTCTGCTAAAGAGTTGAGTGAAGCCTTTCAAAAGAGATGTCGAGTGACTACAGTTAACTCAGCGCATTCTACTTAGGCGTTGAGTCAAGTTATATGTCTCGACACAATTATACTTGGATAGTTTTTCTGCTTCGCTGCTGAGACGTTGAGTGAATGATCTTCACTCGACGCATTTGAACTTAGATAGTTTTTACAGTTTCAATGCAGAGACGTTGAGTTGAAGATCTTCACTCGACGCATTTGTACTTAGTCTAAAATTCTTCATTACTGGAATGATCTGACTTACTCCCAAGTTGTTAGTCAATCAAACATTGATTTTTTGCACATAATAACTTAGAGAAAATGTCAAATACATATTTGTATATACCATTGACTTATGGGGCTTCTTCAAATCTAGGACATTGTAGTTAATGTTCCCAACAATCTCCCTTATTTGAAGAATTCAGAATCCTAGTCAATGGTATACACCACTTCAAAATAGATAATAAAAAATAACTCAATAAACAAACACTTTTGACACATGATATAAAATATTCAGATTGCATAAATAACAAAAAGAGTAATGTTTATAATAAACATTCAACATTCTGCAGTCCTTGGGAACCTAAAATTATAATATTGCTATGGATTAGGTTGCCTAATTATTATGCCCCCCACAAATTACTTTGTAGTCTTTTCCTCAGTCACTTTATTCTTATGCCTTTGTCTCTCAAAGTAGTTGCATGGCTTTGGATGGTATCTGTAGGATTCTGGGGCATCCACTGGTACAGTTCTAACTAGCTTATCCTTTTTGAACTTCCTTCTTACCTCTTCTTGTCTTTCATACTTTGTCCATTCACTAATAAAAAAAAGACTTTTAGCCACGGCAGATTTCCGTGGCTAAAAGTCCAAAACCGTGGCTAATAACTATTAGTCACGGCCTACCCACGGCAAATGGGCATGGGCAATGCGAGCGTGGCTAATAGTATTAGCCACGCTAAATCCGTGGCTAATAAGTTATTAGCCACGGTTCAATTGTCGATGCTAAAAATTCCTCATTTGCCACGGTTCAATTATCGTGGCTAAAAGGCTTGTAATAAACCTAACATAAAAAATATTCGGCCGCCCTCCGCCGCCGCCCGGCCGCGCCGCCGCCGCCCGGCCGCCCCCGCCGCCACGCCGATTTCATTTCAAATAATAATTTTGAATGGCCATAATCGAGCTTTTTATTGGCGGTGTGGGACTAAAAAAACCCGACCTTTTGCCACGGATTAGGCTTTCGTGGCTAATACTAGATTATTAGCCACGAAACAGGCAAACCGTGGCAAAAAGTCGGGTTATTTGCCACGGATTAGTCATCCGTGGCTAATACTAGCTTATTAGCCACGGAATAGGAACCGTGGCTAATACTTCAGTATTAGCCATGGTTTTTCCCCGTGACAAAAAAAACCGTGGCTAAAAGTCATTTTTCTAGTAGTGATTCTATGGAACAATATATTTTGTGTAACACCTCAATCCGTCACATGAAATATAACAAAGGGTCCGGCCGGGGCCCCACGCCATATTCCATACAACAGTCGGTGACGTTAAGTATTAATATCAAAAGCTAACAAGAGTCCTAACTTAGAGCATTCTAGTGGAAGCTTTTAGGGTTACAATTGAACTCAACAAGCAGGAATGTCCACTATATATAAACAACCACATTTATATATATCATAGGAATGTTACAGAAATACACAAAAGTCCACGGCCTTATGACCTTACATTTTTCTTCAGAAGTGTGGATTACAAATATCGGCGTGTAGGCCAGCCACACATGAAAAATAAAGACAACACGGCCTTCGAGGGCCAGATTAGCAGCAATGGTTTTAGCCCACTATTTCCCGCTTGGCTCTCCAACACCTGCATAGGGACAAACCACCAACCGATGGAAAACAAGGCAACAGTCAGCATTCAGCTGACCAATTATAACGACCCTGCCCCTGGCTCGGGGCATAGAAAATCCATCCCTGCATGCATAGCATTTACAAATAGATATATAGCAGGAAAGTGTACGACCACACATTTAAATATATCACAAACGCCGACACAATGACCCGACGCTCCAAGTACATTCTTGATGTAACGGAAAACAAGGGTCCCACCACCGTTCAGAGGTCCCAGACATGACGGTAAACAATGAGCATTCATGCTCCACGGCCCACGGCAGGAAATCTTTAGTCATGATGGCAAACAACCCAAGACTCTCTTTATGTGATCCTAACGAAAGCCAATAACTTCGGCACTCCAGTTAGACAACCATAACGCGGGTACAGATCAGCCTTTCCCGTTGCTCAAATCGTCAGTTTCAAGCCTGGACTGATGCGGGTACAGCTTCACTTTGCTCGTTCGGCTCACTGGCCTTTCATAGTTACAGCACGACGGCTCAGCTCACAAAGAATGACACTCACAGCCATTAGGGCTGAACAACAAGTTCACAGCCCCTAAACAATTTCCTGGATAATTCCTCTAGTACTTCCTGTTACTTTACTTCACAGGCAAACCACCAAGACTCCATACAATACACGTTTTATACGTGGAGTCTTCTCCAGTTCGCAGAATAAACACCACCAATCCAGACCAACATGTTTGGATGGGCTTTACACATCATGTTTATTCCATACTACACATTTTCGGATCTAATGCAAACCCAACAGGGGATATCAACTATCAACGCCAAAGGAATCACTTATGATTTCCACCTTTTGGTAGAGGATTCCATGTATATGTATAAAAGAGGACTTCACTTGTCCCCTTCGCAGATCTATCCTCAGATCTCGATTCTACCCACTGGATCTCCTTCAGCAAAGCAATTAGCTCATCCCAGCACCCACCCTTTCTCAGTTTTCTTCTTTTCCAGGAAACGATGAAGAAGAAGATAAGACTGAGAATTAATTTCTCTTCTCAAAACCCCTCTGGTTAGAGGGCTCGGGAATAACCCTAGCCACTCGATCTCCCCACTATCCAGCAGCAACAGCCTGGATTTGAGATAAAAAGTCAACTGCTGCTCAAAGGTCACTCAAAAGCCAAAAACGTCACGATCATACCGCCTTCGACATTCGTCAAACTCAATTCGTCGAGCTCACGAAAAAATGTCGAGCTCACAAGATTTCGTCGAGCTCTACTCGACGTTTCGTTGAATGGGGAAATAACACCACCCAATCTCTGCTCAACATTTTCGTCGAGCTCTGCTCGACGTTTCGCCGAGCTCTGCTGGATGGTTATCATCGAGCTCCGCTCGACGTTTGTCGTCCAGCCAGGTCGACTTTTTATCCTGAGCGTTTTGGAGTGTTAAACCACTCCCCCCCCCCTTAAAATGAATTTCATCCCGAAATAAGAAAACAACAATCAGTACAATGAGAGATCAGTAATTTAAAGGTTGAAATATCTTTTTATTCACAAAATTTTATGTTGCAATAACTACACCAACAGTTTAAACAAACAACTAGGGATATTCATCTTGCATGGTCTGCTCTCTCTCCCATGATAATTCTTCCCGGCCACAGTTGTCCCACCAGACCTTGACCTTCCCGATTATCTTGTTCCGCAGTTGTCTAACCTCCTTATCCTCGATCCGAATGGGCCTAACTTTTGTTGTTAACCCACTATCAACCGATACTTGATCCGCAATAACCACCTGCTCGTGCTCTTTCCCAGCTTTGCGTAGTACCGAGATATGAAATACATCATGTAATCCACTCAGCTCTACTGAAAGAGCTAGCCGATAGGCATCTTCTCCAACTCGCTCCACCACTTCAAACGGACCAAGATATCTCGAGCTCAGCTTTTTAAAGCGTCGTATTCTGGACAAACCTTTGAAGGGTTTGATTTTCAAATATACCCACTCACCCACCGCAAACTCCACATTCTGATGTGTAGCGTTGTAGTATTTAGCTTGTCTATCCTGGGCTACTAATAGCCTCTCTCATATTAAGCTTATTGTCGAGTTAGAATCTTCAACTTCCTTCCGCTTATACAACTTTGATTCGCCTGTCTCCACCCAAGCAAATGGAGTACGGTATTTTCTACTGTATAAAGCTTCGAAGGGTGTCATCTGAATACTAGCTTGGTAGCTATTGTTATAAGTGAACTCAACCATAAAAAGATGATCCTCCCATTTTTTCCCAAAATCCAGGGCGCATATTCGGAGCATATCTTTCATCGTCCTGTTGGTTATTTCGGTCTGACCATCCGTTTGAGGATGAAAGGCCGTACTGAATTGTAACTTGGTACCCAACAGTTGGTGGATTACCCTCTAATCACCCGAAGTGAAATGCCCATCACGCTCACTGACGATGCTACGGGGCACACCGTTCAATCGTACTATGTTATCCACAAAAAGCTTTGCCAGTTTCTCCACGGAATCATCCTTCCTATTCGGTATGAAGTGCAACACTTTTGTTAGCCTGACAACGATCACCCACACGGCATCGTTCCCGCTTTGCAATCTCGGCATCCCATGCACGAAATCCATTGAAATGTCATCAAACTTCCAAACCGGAATTGGTAAAGACTTCAGGAAACCTCCAGGTTTCTGGCATTTAGCTTTTACTAAGGCACAGGTTTGACATTTGGCAACATAATATGCTATGTCTTTCTACATTCTTGGCCACCAGAATATTTTCTTCATGTCTTTGTACATCTTTGTACTCCCTGGATGAATGGAGTATTTTGTAAAGTGTGCTTCGTACATCAACTCTTCACGTAGCTTACCCACAATAAGGATGCACAACCGACCTTCTTTTCGCAAAAGGTCGTCATCCAATAAGAACTGGGAATTTGACCCCTCCGCTGCATAGCGTTATAAACTCTCATTGAGTTCCATTGCTCGCCAAACCCTGTCCGCAAGGTCATACTGTACCTTCGTCCAGTTCAGATACGCATTTGCAGTGGAATTCTTGTCAACACAAGAAATCTCTAAAGCTTTTAGCTCTTGAATTAGGCGTTCATCATGCCTTTGCAACCAATTGGCCCTTGTCGGAGTCCTACGACTCAAGGCATCCGCGACAACGTTTCCCTTTCCGAGAATATAATGAATATCGAAGGTATAGTCTCCGAGGAACTCCATCCACCTCCGCAGTCGCATATTGAGATCTTTCTAGTCCAATAAATATTTCAGGCTCTTATGGTCCGTGAATATATCCACTTTCACGCCATACAAATAGTGACGCCACAGTTTAAGTGCAAAAATCACCGCCGCCAACTCTAAGTCGTGGACGGGATAATTTCGTTCATACACCTTTAACTAGCGTGAGTCATAAGCTATCACTTTACCAAATTGCAGAAGTACGCAGCCTAAGCTGCTCCCTGAGGCATCACTGTAAATTTCAAAACCGTCTGAACCACATGGCGAAGATAAGATTGGTGTCGTGGTCAAATGACTCTTTAGCTCCTCAAAAGCTCGTGCACACTCCGACGTCCAAATGAACTCGTCAATGTGGTGAGAGGCAAGGCTATCCTCGAAAAGTTCTCTACGAATCGCCTGTAGTAGCCTGGCAGTCTAAAGAAACTCCTGACTTCTGCTACTGTAGCAAGCACAGGCCACTCTCGTATTACCACTATTTTCTCCGGATCAACCGCAATGCCCTCTCCACTAACCACATGGCCAAGAAAGTCCACTGACGCCAACCAAAACTTGCACTTAGAGAACTTGACGTAGAGCTTGTTTTGCCTCAAAGTGTGCAACACCATCCGTAAATGGTTAGCATGATCTTCTTCGGATTGGAAGTATACCAAGATATCGTCAATAAAGACGATCACAAAGAGATCCAGATACTCCCTAAAAGTCCGTTGTTAAGTCCATGAACACCGTTGGCGCATTTGATAGCCCAAACAGCATTACCGTGAACTCATAATAACCGTAACGTGTCCCAAACGCAGTTTTGGTGATGTCACATTCCCGAATTCTCAACTGATAATAGCCAGATTTCAGATCCAGCTTAGAGTATACCGTTGATCCAACTAGTTGATCGAACAAGTCATCGATCCATGGTATCAGATACTTATTCTTTTCCGTCAACTTGTTCAACTCTCTATAATCAATACATAGACGCAAGCTACCGTCCTTCTTTACAAAAAAAAAACGGTGCGCTTCAAGGCGACATACTTGGGCATATATAACCTTGCTCTAGTAACTCTTGCAACTGAACTTTGAGTTCTGTCATTTTCTTTGGCTCTACTCTGTATGGCGAGCAGGCCACAGGTTTCGCACCTGACATCAACTCGATAGCGAAGTTGATTTCTCTTTGGGGAGGTAACCCCGGAAGATCCTTTGGGAACACATCAGCATACTCTGATACAATCGGCACGTCTCTCACACTGGACTTAGGCTCCACCGCCTCTACAAGCGTGAAGAATAACTCCGCGCCCTTTCACACAGCTTTGACGACCTGGAGAGCAGATATCAATATCTTGCTCGATCCTCGCATACCAGTGAATATCATCTCTAGCTCAGTATTCTGTCCAAGTGTGACTTCCTTTGAGTTGCAATCAATACAGGCACACTGCTCCGAAAGTCAGTCCATACCAAAGATCACATCGAATTCCGATATCAGCAGTACCGATGCTTCCACTATGAAATCCCGACTTCCAATTCGTACCTCAACACAACAAGACTTATCCGCACACATCAAACATTCGTTAGATAACAACACCTTCACACTATCTACCGTGGTACGTGTAGGCACCCCGATCCATAGGACAAAGTCCTCAGATAGCACTACAACAAACTGCACCTGTTGTAAGGACTGAAATATAACTAAAACACAGTTTGTTACTAATAGCTATATTTAGTAACGAATTTTTTCTGTTGTTACCAAAAAGTACTTTGTGTAACGAATATTTTATATTGTGTTACAATAAAAATTAATTTGTTACTATAAATGTAAGTATTTGTAGCAACACTAATGTTACGTTATAAATAGTAATTTTTCTCACAATATGTTTGACCATTTTTAGTCTCACACCGCCAGTTAAAACATAAATTTTGGGTTTATATTGCTCATTCCACAATGAATTTTTGAAATATGCTGGGCTCGCGGGCAGGCGTGACGGCGGGCAACGCCCGACGGCTAGCGGCCGGCGGGTGGGCGGCGGCGGCCGGCCGGCAGAATCTTTTTTACTATTGTAACTAATTTATTGTAACGACACACATACATTCGTTACAAGAAGTATTAGCGTCGAGCTTTAGAGGACGACCGTTACATAAAGTTTTTTTCGTTACCAGAGAGTTTTTGTAATGATTTTTGGTACTTATTGTAACGATTTAGGTCCTTACTATAAGTGTAATTTGTTGTAGTGTAGGAACGAATGTGAAGCACCTGTATCAAACAACGCTCTTGCGGGATGGTCCAGTATAAGTACAAAACCTACAGTACTCAAATTATAAGCAAGCATATCACCAGGTATAAAGTAAAGCTATATACTACTCGTACATGTGACGACATCGGCCTGTTTGATGGCCTCCTATTGTCCAAGGTTATAGACTCGGGGTTGTGCCTGCGATGTAGAAGAGTCCACCACCGTCTTTCCTTTTTCTGCATATGTCGCACCCGGCTTCTTTTCAACCTTTGGAGAGCCATATCGACAGTCTCGAGCAAAATGTCCTGGCTTGCCACACGTATAAAAAGTATGTGGTCCTTATCCAGAAGTTTCCCTCGAAGCAACAGAAGAAGGGGCCTGTCCAGAAGACTTGGACTTCTTTCCCCATCTCTTATGGTACCCAAACTTTTCAGGACGCGGCCCTTTGAACTCGGGCTTTGTCACGGCCAAGTCCCTCTTGCCTTGTACCCTTTTCATGTTTTTCTCTAAAGAATGAGTCGTATCCACCAGTAATTGAAACCCTTGGCTCACCGAACTCGAGAGCAGCAACCTCAGCTCATCTCGCAGTCCCTCGTAGAACCTACTGGTCTTACGCTCTTCTTCAGCAAAGATAGAGCCCGCATACCGTCCCAAATATGTAAACTCACGTAAGTAGTCATCAACACTACCTTCACCTTGAGTTAAACGTTAGAACTCAATCTCCATTGCAATTCTCCGCGTCATCAGCAGATGTTTTGCAAAAACAACCGCGAGAACTCCTCGATTGAGATCTCTGTTAAACGTCTGTCGGGCAAGTGATGCAACTCCATTTCATCACACCATAGTCGCACCTCCCCTTCCAGCAGGAAGGTTGCTAGGGTGACTTTCTGTCCCTCCTCTGTCCCGATTGTCGTCATAATCCTCTTAACTCTTGCAAGCCAATCCTCTGCCTGTGTTGGGGAACCCGCCCCTGTAAACATAGGAGGGCTAAAACTCATAAACCTTTTCAACTACAGTTCAGCTACTCGCCCATCAACCAAAGCCTCAGCCGACACTTGTCTCACACCAGCATGCACTGGAGCCATTGCAGGCCTTGCCTGCCCCATCTGTTGTGCACTCATTACCGCAAGTACTGTCTCAGTGATAAGGCGTACAGTTTCGAGATAAGGAGGGGGTGTGGGCACCTCAATTGGTGCCGCACTCTCGACAGATTGTTGAGGTTTTGACTGCCCCGCACCACTTCTTGTCACCTATAGTGTACAAAATACAATTTAGCGACACTAAACACGGCAAACACGAATAGTAGGAACGCACAGGTTCCTCAAACAAGTGTATTTTCATTCCTAAGTGGACATTCTTGAGTTCATTTATGTTATAACGACGACACACAATGAGAGTCAGTCCAGGCTTGAAAATGTGCATTTCATAGTTGCAGCACGACGGCTCAACTCACAAATAATGACACTCACGACCATTAGGGATGAACAATAAGTTAACAGCCCCTAAATAATTTTCTGGGTAATTCCTACAGTACTTCTTGTTACTTTACTTCACAGGCAAACCACCAAGACTCCATACAATACACATTTTATACGCGGAGTCTTCTCCGGTTCGCAGAATAAACATCACCAATCCAGAACAATATGTCCGGATAGGCTTCACACAGCATGCCTATTCTGTACTACACATTTCTGAATCTAATGCAAACCCAACAGGGGATATCAACTATCAACCCCAAAGGAATCATTTACGATTTCCACCTTTTGGTGGAGGATTCCATGCATATGTATAAAAGAGGACTTCACTTGTCCAAGCAGAAGATCGTTACCCTTGGAAGCCGTTTTGGTGCCATTGGAGAAAATCTACGCGGATGGAAAGAATCACGTTGCCTTCCGCTTCGCAGATCTATCCTCAGATCTCGATTCCACCCACTGGATATCTCCTTCAACAAAGCAATTAGCTCAGCCCAACACACACCCTTTCTCGGTTTTCTGCTTTTCCAGGAAACGATGAAGAAGAAGATAAGATAGAGAATTAATTTCTCTTCTCAAAACCCCTCTGGTTAGAGGGCTCGGGTATAACCCTAGCCACTCGATCTCCCCACTATCCAGGAGCAACGACCTGGATTTGAGATAACAAGTCAACCGCCGCTCAAAGGCCACTCAGAAGCCAAAAACGTCACGATCATACCGCCTTCGGCATTCGTCGAACTCAATTTGTCGAGCTCATGGAAAAACGTCGAGCTTACAGGATTTTGTCGAGCTCTGCTCGACGTTTCGTCGAATGGGGAAATAATAGTGCCCAATCTCTGCTCAACATTTTTGTCGAGCTCTGCTGGATTGTTATCTTCGAGCTCTGCTTGACGTTTGTCGTCCAGCCAGGTCGACTTTTTATCCTGAGCGTTTTGGGGTGTTACAGTTTGACTCTTTCTATTTTATTCTGTTTAATCTGATTCCAGATGGTCAGAATGATTATCCTAAATGGTGGACTCCATTGCACATAATTAGGTCTTGATTCCAATTCTTCTTTATATCTCTTTTTCCTTATCCTTAATTCCTCTTCCTCATCAGCAATTTCGTTGCCCTTATCTTTGATATCTATTGAGTGGTGGGACTGAATACAATTACATCATCGATCAGGATAGCAGTTATAATATTAGCTTCAGCATCAGCTCCAACACCAACTTTAGGAACTGCAGGCTCATCATATATGATGGGATCTATGCCCAGTGCTTCTTATACTACATTGGAAGTTCAAATTATATGGTTTACACTGGCTCTTATCATTGATGTAACGCCCTTGAATTTTTAATAACTATTTTAATCTCTTTAATGACGTATTAATGACATAATTGTGTTACATTGGCACGTAGCTAACGGTGCGTCATCGTTAGTATGTGTTTGCGTCTGTTGGGCCGAGTTGGCCAGATTTTAGACTCATCGGAATTGGGGTTTTAAGTCTTGGAAAATTAAAGTATTTAATTTTAGTCGTGCATATAAAGTTTCGTGGCGATCCGAGCTAAATTGGACTCTCGGTGATTTTTTTTAAAAGAATTATTGTGGTTGTAACTTCAGGAATTTTTATCTCGAGTTTGGCTCATCGAATTCAGATTTTGACTTCGTCGTTGGATTCATAGCACCGACACTTAGCTTTGGTGCGAATTTGATCGAAAACCGAGGTGGTATGGCCACTCTCGCCATTTTAAGTATTTCTGATTTATTATAATATTATTATAATATATATATACATATAGAGAGTCAAAACTCTAAGCCCTAATTACTCATCTTCCCCAAGGATCTGAACCAGGAGAGTCGTGAGAGAACGACGACCTTTTCATCGTGAATCTTCCGGCCGCCATTTCGGGAGCTTCGGTGGGCGAAATCATTAGCGGAGCATAGATTCGGAAATCTCTCGTCGAGATCTTCTCGTTGGTAGTGAGAATCTTTGGTTTCGTGGCTTCGCCACGGAGTTCGAGGCAAGTGGAGGTTTCTCCTTTCTTTCTCCTTCGCATATTTTTTCTCTCTATCGTTTCATTAGTCCAGAGAGGTGTATTATCTTGTTGAAGTCCTGTGCATTGAGAGACACTAGCCCCTTGATTAGTTCGCCGGAATCCATGGGATCGTCAGGTCTGGTTGTAATTCGTCGAGTGATCTCGTGAAGTTAAGTGTAATTTGTCGAGTGAAAAGTGAATTCGTCAAGTGAATAGTAAATTCGTCGAGTGATCTCATGAAATTAGGTGTAATTCATCGAGTGAATAGTAAATTCGTCGAGTGCTCTCGTGAAGTTAAGTGTAATTCGTAGAGTCATTTATTAGTATTGCAGCTAGTCCAGTCATTTATTCTATTTATGGTATTTATGATATTGTATTATGGACTATTTGGGGTTATGGGTGTTAGTGGAATGCGTCACCGCCACAGTGACCTATTTTGTAAACCATTACACTTGGTAGGTATCCCCTGGTGTTAGTTCACGAATGGGTGTGTGGGGTAGGTTTCCACCCCTGCAGGTGCCGATTATTCCACGGTTTTGGGTGTGTCAAGAAAGGAGACAACCTTCCTTGGGCCCTTGTGAATATTTGTGACTGTCAGTGTGTGGGGGAGGTTTCCACCACCGTAGGTACCGGTTATTTTTCCGGTGTTAATGCTTGTTCAATGATGAGCTTATCAATCTCATATATATATATATATATATATATATATATATATATATACTTATACATATGTTTTATTAAAGCATAGATTTTTGTATCACACTTGGTGCAACTTGGTATATCTAACTCCATGTGAGTTCCTTCTTGCTTATTAAGTTATGGATGAGTGCTGATGTTTTTCTTTCAACTATTCTGTCTTGGGTTGGTAACCCTTTTGACTTCACTTGTTTATTTACCTTTGATCTTTTACTGTCACTTATACATTCTTGCTGAGACGTTCTTTTCTTTTGAATGTCTCAGGCTCAGAGCAATAGCGGTCTGTGCAGCGAGAGTTGGTGGTTTTTGGCGTGGGCTTTAGTAGCAGTGGCCTTCGTGAGATAGTTTTGTTGTCTTCCTTTTGTTCAGACTTACATTTAGATTTTGTGGGTTTGTGTCAGGTTGTTGACACCCACAATGATTTTTTTGTAGATGTTTAGACTATTTGCTAGATTTTATGTTATTTATTGCTGAGTCGTTTTGTCTACTTGCTCTTTAGAAAGGTTTTATGTTAGGTTACATGTTATTTATTTTCAAAGTATAAAAAAATCAATGCTTTTATCTCATACTCATAGCCTCTCTTTCAATCAAATATCACTCTATTTTAAAGGCCTATAAAAACTCTTTTATACTCATACTAAATCTAGAAGTGTGCATATCATGAGTTGTCTTTTGAGTCTTCATGTTTATGTAGGATGATAAATGAATTCAACCATAGTATTTTTCGCTACGTAAATGTATATATTTTACCCGTAAATTAGTTGATCCTCTAAATCGAGGGACACGGTTACCAAAACTTAACTCAAACTATGTTTTCATCACAATAATTTATGATTTTCATGAAAAGTATTAGGAGTAGATTCTTGCCTGAGCGCCTATAGTTGTCCCCTACACGGCATGGCATCACAACGTGTATTTTCTTTTACTCTGATGAATTATTAAATATTGAGAAAATGCGAGTTGTGACAATTGACCTCTCCTCTTTATGACTTCTTCAGTAACTAGATTGGTCAGGGAGTGCTTGAAGGATGAAATCTTATTAGCCAAGTGGTTGACACCAACTGTTACAGTGTTCTTAACTTGCAACATATGATCATCAAGGATTTGGACGTTCCATGCATCCATTCTTCTTTCAACAATTTTTTTGTGCTCTTACACGCGTGCTTTTCTCACAGTATGTACCCTTTCTATGTTTTTAGATGTAGCACACTGGTTTTGAATGATAATACTTTGGCTCTGCTGAATTTGTTAAATTTGAAGTGTAGTATAGTCGATAGCTGGAGCAGCTCTTAGGAAGAATTTCACTGTATTCTCTCTCAGCTGGTTGACCTCAAATCTGATGAAAGTGATTTCAGTTGAGAGGTCCTTCCTCAGTTCTTTAACTGAATCATCCACATACCTTTCAATCTTTCTTCTTTTCTCATTTCGTAGTCCTTTGAGTTGTGATAGAAAGGAGGTGGGAATCTCCTCATTCAGCTGAGTAGTTCCTGGATAGTCAACTTCTTTATGAATCTCCCTCTCATCTCTTTGCATATCAGAATCAACTATGACATATTTATAAGAGTGGTCTGGAACGTCAATAGGGATGGGCTCCTCCATCTCCTACTCCTTAGCAAGAGAGAATACTACATCTCCTTGGATTTCTCTTACAACAGCATCCACCTCAGCTACATCACCTTGAGTAGGGAGCTCAGTGTGAATCTCCCCATCAACTGAAGCAATAGCTGTGTTGAAGTCCCCCTCAATAACAACACTAAGATTGATGGTCTCCCCCTCAACATGGTCATCCTTTACTAAGATCTCCCCCTTAGTGTCAACATAGAACTTTTCCACAACTGTTGCTACCAGATCTTCAACATTCTCCATAAATGTGTCTCCCTCAACATTAATAGGTGGCACTTGTCTTGGAACATCCTTGGGAGCAAGTCCAGAGGATATTGAGACATGCACTTGCATCCCTCCTGTCAGAATCACTTGAACTGGAGAGGTGAGGGTTGTGGGGTTCAGTACTACTGCTACCTGAAGAGCTACAGCTTGAGCTACCTTCAGAACCTATTTAGCTATCTTTTTCATCTTCTTTTTAGTCTGCTTAGGGTGATTGACTAGCACCATGCCCCATCTATCAAACATCTTGATATCCATCCTTTTCATGTGATGGATCTTTGCACCTACCCTTATATTCAGAATACCAGGTATAGTATTGAGAAGAAGTTGAGACAAAATTCTTCCCATGTTTGGATTAGGGATACACTCAATTATGTTGTCAAAGATCATCTTGCCCCAATAAGTTTTCTTAGAGAGAATTACTCTGGCTATTAGGTCAAACATCTTCCTTGAGATCTTGTCATGAGATCCAGTGTTGTAGATTAAGGCATTTCCAATGATGTCTACCAAGAACTTTTCCCTCAAGTTCATGTCTTTACTGAGTACAAAACTACTGGTATGTTTGGACAGACCACACCACTTGAAGGCTGACTTAATGTCATCTTGGTAAAGCTCACCTTCTTCCTCACTAGGTTTGAGCTTGGGTAGCTTCAATCCCTTATAAATCTTCCTAACTGTGATTTAACCTTTTCTCCATTGATAGATGTCTTGATCTTTGTGGAGGAAGAGTCTAACTTGGCATTATCATAAAGTTCTAATACCACTTTTCCATATAACACATGGCTATGACAACACAAATTCCAGTTCTATGACTGTTAGAAAATGAATAACTGAAAGAATTTCTTCAGGAGCATCTCTGAATCCATTTCAAACAAATTCATTACCCTCGAACAGGAAGTCAGCACCCTTGGGAGCCATTGAATCCAAGATCTTGAACAAGGAGGAGAAGATGGTGCGAGAAATCTAGGGTACGGGACAGAGAAATTCCGAAGGGCAATATAATGATAAAGTTTATTCTAGGCTCAATTTCTGTTTATACCCTATTCTATCAGAGAACGTGGAGAGGCACGTACCTTATCGTGATTTTCAATTTAGATGGATGGTTGTGATTTACCCTGATAGATTTGACGCTTTCCGACCCGTTAGAATGAGTGCGTCGAGTCCATTCGATGCCTAAGGTGTTCACTCGACGCCTTCGACGTCTGGTGTTGACTCAACGCTTGACACTTCATTCAACACCAAGTCGGTTTGCCATTATCTTCTTTATGTTCTCCTGCAAGAGGTTAGCCTCCAAATGCACATATAGGAGTTATTTTGAATTTTAAGAATGGCTTGGAAAAAAAATTAAATTTAACCCATGTTTAACATCCCTATTTGTTTTCCTTTTGGAAAAATTGTTATGAATATTGAAAAACAAGCATGTACCCAAGCATGACAGGGTGCATACAAATAATATAAATGCTTACATAGTCATAGTTATGAATTAATCTAGCAAGCATGAAAGGGAAAGATTGAATTTTCATTGAATAAAGAGAAGGATGAAGTATTTATCTAAACAGTTGTACAAAAGAAGGGACACTAAACAACATTAGATAATGATTTTCTTTTCTTTCCCTTTTCCCATAAGTAATATCTTAGTTCTCCTACTCCTATCCTCTTCTTCTAATAACTGATAAAGCTCCATTTCACTTTTTCACTTCCTAGCGTCTCTTTCCATGATCTGACAGATGATGGATGTCTTTCCAACAGAAGTTGAAGCATGTTCTGCAAAAGATCCTTCAGATGGAGGTTTGAAAAAGTGGGAAATGTGATTCTTCACCTTGTCTCTGTCTTCTTCCATCCGCCTCCTTATCTGATTCACCTTGCAGTCATCCACATGTCGTTGAAGGACTAGGGAGACATTGTCAACTCTAGTCCTCATCTCAGATAACTGAGTAGTGAATGAGCTTTGAACCATCTGCATGGTTCTGTTCATGTGAAGAATAATGGTGTTATATTGCTCTTTGAGCAATAGCCTTATGCGAGCATCATTGGTTGATTCTTCTTCTCCATGAGTCTCCATTGATTTTGCGCTAGCACTTAAGTTTGAGGGTTTGAGGAGGAGTGAGAGGACGGAATGAGGCTAGTCTATGACAACTTACCAAGTCTCATAGAAAGTATTTATAGGTAAGAATGTCAAGCAGAGATATACATTATTATATTCAGTTTTACTTGGAATGTGAAACGTTGGCAAACCTGAGCTGTTAGATAGATTATATTTATAAATGAAGGGATATGATTTATTTACCCCGATTAACAAGTGTCTCGAGGGGTGAGCACAATTAATGGCTAGATAACCTCTCCCGTATTTGTTGACATTTGTTAACGTTGATGATTTGACGTTCAGCAAGAACCCCATGGCATTGCACCCTCGCAAAGCCGTCAAGAAGATGAGGATGATAATAGAATAACTTCTTGTCATAGATATTATGCTGGAACAACCATTGTCCAAGCACCAACATAATTTCCTATTGGTAATTGAACAAAACCGGCAATAGCAATTTAATATACCTTAGGAGCCCAAATAATTTTGGGTCCTTGGTTCTTGTTAGCATAAACAAGAATATTTCATCCAACACTAGCCTTGGAAAGAAAGCTCATCTTTGCACTTGGCATGCTAGGGTTGTGCCAACAGTCAATGGCAGTGTCCCACCTTGGCACAACACCAGCACGCATGAATATTATATCTTCTCTTCTGAACAGACTTAGATGTATAAAGACCATCAGACTTTCACTACACCATATCATGCATATGACAGCGCTCAAAAACCGCTATAATATTTGAAAAAACTGCTACTGTAGAGCTACGGTAGCGATTGCGTGTGTGTTGCATCCGCTGGCGTGATCGTAGGGTATGGTAGCGGTTACCCAACGTATTGTGGCGTCCTTTCTAACGCTACTATCAGTACATCTATTGTAGCGGTTATAGTTTTCAATGGTAGCGATTGTTCCATTTTATAGCTACGGTTACGATACTCTATGGTAGCGTTTATGCTTGTATTTGACAATATTTATGATTTTCTCTGATAGCAGTTATCCTCATATATAACCACGGTTTTTATTCTCAATGACAACGATTATGATGATCAATACAAGCAGTCCGAGAATGGACCCAAAATTCAATAATATTCAATTTGGAGGCAAGCTAGTGTGGACCCAAAATTCAATTACAAACGTGATTTCACAGCGAAGAGCAGTTAAAATTTTCAATGTGATCGATTGCAAATGTGATTATTAATGTCATTCCCAAGCCAAAATTCAATTACATCTCCAATGTAAAATAATCCAATTAGCAATATATATTATCATCAACTAGCTAGATGACAAAAAAAAATTTAAACTTTCCTCCTCAACCCATACATCTCAAACACTCAAATTTGTAACAAAATCCACAGAATAAGAAATTTGCTACTCTTCGTTACGTCAATTTTTCTACAAAATGAGGGGCAGCTGAATAAAAATCATTAATAAACTTGCAAGGACTGAATGTTGTTGGTTTAGAAACACTTTTGGAACAGACAAGTTCCTGCCGAAAACTACATCACTAGAGGTAAAATAATGTTCACACAGCTGAATGGACGATAGCAACTGCAAGCTCTGTTGAAGACGAGATACAACCACAAATTTAACTCCATAACGCATTAACCAAATCGAGGTCTCCTTTAATGCTGAAAACTCTGAAGACCAACTGGCGCGCATGAATTAATCAAATGCCTCGTCATCGTCATCATCGTCCGGGAGAGGTTGGGCGGCGACATCGATGAGCTCCTTCTCGTGTCTGCCACAGAAGACACACAAAAGTCAGGGCGGAAACAAAGAGAGGAAGCTAAGAATATTAAGATTTGGTTAAGCAGAAATGTCTGCTTACAGTTGTTGCTGAACAAGGTCAATGTGAACTTCAGGAGGAGCGAGAGCTGGGGACTCCACAAAATGAAGATTTGGATCCCTGTAAGATAATATGTATAATCAGAGATTTGGAACAACAAAATAAATAGAAGCTTTTCCAATAACTTGAGGTAAAGATGGTAGAATACCCTGCGAGTTTTCTTGCGAGATAGAGGAAAGGCTTCTCAAAATTGTAACTGCTCTTTGTTATCGTCCATTCAGCTCCATAGTAGTAATCTACCATCATGTATACACAATGGAATCTTTAGGATAAAAGCAACAAGAATGAAGCTATTTCAGGTACATTTATAACTTAATAGTATGGTGCTAAGCTAGAGGTAATTATTTGCAAGTAATGATTCCAGTAAGGTAAAAATGAGTGTTTGTTTTAACCGCAGTTTAACCATTGTTTCTAAATGAATAAACATCGAAAGAGTCAAGGGCCTGTTTGGCACGGCGTTGGCTGTCATGAACACGGCTGTTACAAACTGTCCTCCGTTTGACGCGATGAGTTTTTAGAGAAACGTTAGCGTCATGAAATATATTTTTGAATGCCCTAAGGAAAAAAAACTAAATTTTAATTATTGGTGCAATTTTTAAAGACGGACCGGAGTGGCACCAATTGTAGAGAATATGTGAGAACCTCGATTAAGATATACGGTTCCGCAACGTACAAAGGAGACCATTAGAAGCACAGAGAGTTTAGCCACAAGCTAGACATATTAAACAGGGATGGGATAGATCAATAAAGATTTGGAATGAAACTATAAGGAAAGACATGATTACCACATACGCATTAGTGAGATTATGACTAACGATAAGGCACAATGACGACAAAGGATGCATATAGTTGACCCTGCTATGATGGGATAAAGCTAGGTTTGATTGTTGTTGTTGTTATATGTTAAATAAGCTTTTAGCTGCAATGAAAAAAATGTTGTGAGTTTAACAAAAAATTTCCAGAAGATAATTTATACCTGACCAATAGAGCCAAAACGATAAGCAGCTTTTGTTCTTGTTATATCTGAATTCCTTACCTGTGAGTTTTGAGCTGACCAATGTGAATCAAAAGAAATGCGTCTAACCTGTTTGGTTAACTTATTAAGCAAAATCATCTCACAGATGGATTCTCAAACCTGGAGGTGTCCAACCAAGTTCAGCAAGATGACAAGCTAATGAATAATCTAAAGAAAGCTTAAGTAAATGTCTGCATAATAAGTACCAACCATCGATCTATGAATAATCTATGAACACAGTATAACACTTGCTTCAATAACCCTATCATTTTTAGGACAATTGAGACTACTTAACTGAATTATTTCATTGCAGTATCTTTCCTAATTTATGAAAGTAAAACTCATTTGTTTTAGAAAACATAAAACAAAATAGTCATTGGGACGTATCCAGAAAGGAACAAAATTAAAAGTGCTCCAAACAATACAAAAAATAGCATGTTTCAAATATTTCAGCTAGATAACCAATAATATTTCAGCAACATAAACTGGGATCTACATGATATCTAATCAGAGCTACCTAAGTGGTGGATATAAGACAATAGCTAAAACCTGCAGTTATATTGTTTTATGATTGTTATGGCCCGGCATATTCTCTAGTAACAAGCAAAAAATGAATCTTGGCAATGGTCATACATCCATATCATATCGTATCTTTACAGTTGTAGAGGAAGTGAGCAAATATTTCCACAAGGAGTCTTCAAGATATTTCAAAGTTCGAACATTTTCCAAATATGATGTCACTTTGAACATCTAAACAAACTGTAATATCACAAACACAAGACAAAACAACAAAATTACCGATGACTTAAACGCATTCAAAAGACGGGAAAAAAATCATAAATGAACAAGTCGCACATTTGTATTTGCATAGATCAGTAGGATTATCACTTCTAACTTATATGGTAGCAAGAAGACAAAATAAGAAGAAAAAGGCTACAGAGATAGAATAGTATTCTTAGCATTCTTGAACAAGAACACTAGGACATACAAAGAGTTTTGCATGTAAAAAATATATGCAGTTGGATTTCTTAGACATTTTGATTTCCATAAGAGTTTGCAAGCGAATTAACAAAACAAATTATAATTTCCAAGTACAAACCTCTAGTAGAATCATTTGCTACAAAGATAGACAGAGACCGCACAGTCTGAATAAGATACCTATTGATTTTTTTATGAATAAATGGATCTATAAAGATCACAAGTAGCTGCTCCTCTCAAATTGGAAATCTTCCGATTTCCATCTGACAGAATAAGACGATCTCCTCGAATCTGAGAAAAATAGCGAGCATGACGGAGAGCTTAAGCGAAATAACTAAGAACATAAAAAATTGGTGGCAGCTGGCAAGAGCTAGGAGAACAAAAGCAGCAAGCTTTAAACTATGCTCTAACTTCAAAACTCTAGGATGACTGGCATTTAACAGTAAATTAGTCTTGCTCATCCATACTACTAGTAGATCCACTGTTTTGATTCAAAAAAAAACGACAGCGGGAAGAAATGAAGAATTGAGGGTTTAACTTGTAAGAGGCGCACTCACGAGTCACGTACCTAAGATCTTGGGAGCAGACAAGCGGCGGAGGAGAAAGACGGCGGCGAGGAGCGGCGGAGGCGAAGAGCGGCAGAGGCAAGAGGAGCGGCGGAAACCCTAATGAGAGGCTGAGTGGGCGGCTGTGGAGAACGAATGATGATGATCGGGATTCAGGAGATATATTTAAGGCTATATATTAATATTATATTGTATTTAAATATTATTTTTAATAATATATATAAGATATTATTTAATGGTAATAAAAAAAATCTCAACTCTGAAGTCTTCTCAGTACCCGACTCGCCGCTCGCCTCACTCCGGCGACTCTGCAACCGCACTCGGTCGGTCGTTCAGCAAGAAAGCAAAAAAAACTCTAAAAGTGGGATGGCGATGAGATGGCGTGAAATGAAAAAAATTTAACTGAAATGCACGTAATATGTGCAAACCGGGTTGGAATATTGATGGCCTAATTAATTAAGGATATATTTAATACATTAAATGAGTGGAATATTTTATAAATTAGGGTGTGGTAGCGTTTATAATATCTAGTAGCGGTTGTACACGCAACAATAAATTTCTATTGGTAGCGTTTCTATAACCGCGACAAAATAACTGATACTGTAGGAATGATATGTTATAGTAGCGTTTATTTTTCTACAGTTGCGGTTATGGACGCTACCATAAATATCTTTTGGTCACGTTTACATAACCGCTACAAATTAAGCGCTACCAAATACATGATATGGTGTAGTGTTTTTTTGTTCAGTTGAGAAGACATCAACCTTCTTCCAATTTTTTCAGCTAGAATCCGGCTGAATGTTAGCCTGCAAGCAGGTTCTATTGATTGATTCTGTTTGACAATAACATGTGTCTACTTTGCAGCTGACATGGTGTTGATGACATCAGAAATGGTCAAGTGTGAGTTGATTGCAATCTTGCCATTTGCCTGCTTCTTTGCTGGATGATTCTGGGAAGAGGCAACTGTCTTACCCTTAAGTGTAGGGGTTGCAGCACCAAATATAAATGGTCTATGATGGACCATTTGAATTTCTTCATGAGGGGCTTTCAAAGTACTCAACCCTATGCCCTTTCTCCTCCCATTATAAGGTCCACTATTGCCTTAACATGAGAAATTTTCATTCCAATGATCATACATGATGTCATGGTCATACTTGTTAGAAGGGAACACTACCTTTTGAAAGGTGGTTTGAGGCACACTGAAGCCTTGTCTTTCCTCTTGGAATGAGCTGCTCCAGCATTCCACTTGAATCTCAATCCCCTTCTATTATTTTGGAAGGTGAAGGTATCAATGAATATCAACACTGTTTAGGCTTGGAGAATTTCTCCACTAGATTTCTCTCTTTGAGGAGCTTTTTTTCAAGAGCCTTAATGATCTTGCTCTTCTGGCTAATGGTGCTCACTTGGATAATGGTTTTTATTCTCAGCTGACTTATCTCTTTGCTCATCTGAGCTAGTTGGGTAGCTGACTTAGATTACATAGTTGTTGTCTGTTGTAGAGATATAATCTCTTCAGCTTGCCTTTTGATAAGTTTTTTGCACTTTTTTAGAGCTTCCAGGAGAACACCATATTTGTCAATCAATTGATTGACATCTTCTTCAGGTTCTAATTCATCCTCCTTATTGGATGAAGAGGATGCCTCAAAATCTGGGCCAGTTTCATAATCAGATTTCGGAAAAGACATGGTTGAAATGATTACCTCATAAGGATTAGATTTATCCTGATTTTCTTCAGTCATGGTCATGAGGCTGCAGTCGTCTTCATCTTCATAATCACTATTAGTAGAGGACAGTGGTGCCCCTATACCTACCTTGGCTGTTGGATGATTTGTATCCTCTTCCATGGAGAATAGACCAATATAGACATTTTCATCTTCAGATTTTGAAGTCTCAGAATCACTGTCAGACAAGCTTAATTTCTTCTTAGCCAAAAAGCTCTTGTCAACCTTCTTATCTTTATGATATTTCTTATCATCTGACATTTTATTTTCTTTTCTTTTAATAGGACAGTCAGCAATTACATGTCCTGACTTGTTGCAACAGTAGCAAACTATATCAATTTTTTAAAAAAAATCTGTTTAGATACATACCTTTCTCCAGTGGACTCCTTCTGGATTTGTCATGGTTGGCTTGGGGATTTCTTGAGTTGGAGCCTGTAGTGGCCTTGTTCTTCCACTGTCTTTATCTGCTGAGCATATTTTTAAATTGCTTGGAGAAGAAGGTTAGTTCTCAATTAAACAGTTCAACTTCTGATGAGTTGGGTGCAAAGCTTTCTGACTCAGCAGCCCTTCTTGGGGAGGAGTCTTCTCTTTGCTCCTTCTAGATGCTTCAGATTTGAAGGCCATAGAATTCTCCCTAGTGAATGACTTGGAAGAATCTTCTTCAGCCTTTTTGTAGTTCAACTGAAGTTCATGTGATAGCAACTTGCCAAACAGATTTTGTGGTAGTATGTTGACTAAGTTTCTCACCTCCCTTTATGGCACAGATCTTGATCTCTCACTCTTTGTTGAGTGACCTCAGAAATTTGTTATTCAGTTCATAGTTAGAGAACTGTCTGTCATAAGTTTTCAGATCATTTATAATCATGAATAATTTCTAATAGCATACAACTATAGAATCCTTCTTGTCTTGCCTGAAAGCCTCATATTGTTGATTTAGGAGAGATTTTTTGATATCTCTCACTTCCTCAGTCCCTTCCATGTAGACTATCATAGAGTCCCGCATTTCCTTTGCAATTGTGCAATGAACAAGGTTCTAAAAGAATGAGTTATCTATAGCATTGACAATAATATTCTTGGCCCTCTTCTCCATGGTAGCAAGAACAACCTCATGATACTGACAATAATGTTTTTGATGCTCAATAACCTACCGTGGAATATTCCCATAGATAATTCGGAGCCTTCCGCGGAGATTTGGTTGGGGATGTTGCGTCGTTTGACTGCAATCGGCTAAGTCCGAATTACCCAATATTCCCGTAGATAATTCAGAGCGCATTTGGGTATGAGAGGTGGTGTTAGTCCCCTCTTATAAAGGAGTTCGGGAGTTCTATCCCGACGCTCAACAACCTATCGCGGAATATTCCCGTAGATAATTCAGAGCCTTCCGCGGAGATTTGGTTGGGGATGTTGTACCATTCAACTGCAGTCGGCCAGGTCCGGATTACCCAATATTCTCGTAGATAATTCAGAGCCTTGGGCCCGGCCTGGTTTCTAACAGACTTGTATTCATCATAATTTATGACATTTCGATAACTTTATTAATAAACTTAAGGATACCAATTAGCGAACGTGGTATTTAAGCTACTCCCATGTTAATCCGGTCCAACCAAATCCTTCACTCTGAATCATGGCGGCAACCGCATCATTGAGCGACACGGGCCCTTCCATGGTCACAGCAGCTTACGGACTTAATCGACATGGAGAGATTTTATGCTCAGGACCGTCGCCTTGCAATGACACCAACTTACGAGTTGGTCGCCACCACAAGACGGCAACCCTGTCGGCAGGGACGATCATACACATGGCCAATGAGAGTAGTAATATAATCAAGTCCACAATCACAATAATATATAACAAAATGGTCCACAATGAGATACAGAATGAGTAAGAGAAACAAGGTCTTATGCCCAATACATATCCAAATCACAAAACTCTCTCTCTCACTCAACTAATGCAGAAGCTAAATCAAAAACACTCATCAACCTGTCGTCGGGTAGTAGTAGTGCATGGCAACTGCTCCTCAAGTCCTGCCTCCACGTGTTGCTGGCCCTCCGGGACGTGTTACAGCTGCGTCACCATGCACTCCTAAAATTATGTGGTTCACTGACCGTTAGTCAAAATAATAAGCCATTATCATCCTCGTCTCACCCCCGCGACTCCTAGGTATCGCGCGGGAGGAAGGAAGAGGACAATAATAAAGCAGAATGGAAAAAATAGGTGACATGACACTATCTATGAGTTTATATAATAATCAGTAAACAGCCGAAGTAATAACAATTGAAGCAGTATGCAAGTAGACAATAAGCAGTATGTAAAGTAAGTAAGAACAAATACACTACCATTACAGAACCGTATCTTAACTTATATGAATGCACATACATACTTATAAGTTAAGATTTCCATTTAAGTTAACTCATCATATAAAGTGTTCATACTAATTTATATGATAAGGGTCTGCAAGGAATGAATGTCTAGATATGTAATGTAATGTTTATGATTCATGCAAGTATAACTCGCCCACACAGGTCGACTCTGTGCGCACAGACCTTTTGTTCCCACTCTTTGGAGGTACCTAACCTCTCGGGCACCCCCGTCATATTCAAACGTTGGTTGGGGATCAGGCACTTCCCCACTCCTAGGAGGGTATAAACACTACCAGGCCTAAGCCCTCTATACACCTTTGTACACATCTCTAGTGTACTCTAGAGTCTCTGCATACCCTTTGTTGGAGTAACCCATCTTAACAGCCAAGTGATAAGTCTTTAGGAAAGTTTCACACTCCAGACTAAGCTGGTCCTCTAGACCTTATCAACTTGCCAAGTCCACGTATTACCGTCAATGTGATGAACAGGCTAGAACTGAGGACCTATCACATCAAATGCACAAGCAAAATATCATTCACATCCTTCCGAACCTTCAGTTCGTAGGACTAACAAGTCCTTGTATCATAACCATCCTGAGCCTCTAGATTACAGAACTAACGAGTCCTGACCCACTCCATCCCATAATAAGGATGAGGCTCATTGTATCTTTACTCTTATACTTAGACTAGTCTGGTCTATTGTTAAATATACTTAGGACTTAAGGTGAATCTTGGACTTCCTGAGTTCTACCCGGTGAAGGACTCGCAGCGGTACTATGAGATATGATGGGCTGAATCCCAAATCTCCCTTTCCAATATATTTACTATTATTGGTGTTTACCCTTTTATGTCACCCTTTTCTCAAGTTACTCTTGATCTATCCTAGGGTAGGTTATACCTCTTATAGGAAAACGACAATCTTTTGTCGATCTCCGAGTTTAACTACTTCCCTTAGGATCCATGTACACTAGCTCACATCACCTCTTGGTAAGTACCTTAGGACTCCAACCAACATCATATTATGATCCTAACCTTACCCCAAACTGTCTAGATCAAATTTAGTATCGCTTCTAACCATCACCCCTTTGACATTACTATTTGCAGACCAAATGAGCGATTTGAGCCAAAGGGTTGTAATCACCAATTATTTGATCCAAATGTCCTACAATTAATTGCAGTGGTCTAAATACTTAATTATGATGAAATTCCACAGTTTCCCCAATTTTCCAAATTAAATTGATCATAATTGAATATTCCTAAAATATAAGTCACTAGTAGATTTGTACAAGAAGTATCACTTCCAGGGGTCAAAATAGTACAAATTAATTTTCATAAGAGCAAAATAATAAATGAAAGATTTGGACCAAGTTTCATAATATTCCAGTAATATTTAATATTTAATTTCTAATTATCAAAATCTGATCTACTAGTTCATTTTACACATGAGGTACTATAGATGCTCATCTAATAATTCCAGAAAAATTACTAGAGATTAAGGCTCTATTTGGGGGGACTTATTTTTATCGGTCAAGCGGTTACGACCGCAGGTCTGGTTCATGCGGTCGTAATGCTTGACCGGTGAAAATAAATCCCCCCAAACAGAGCCTAAAAGTATTAAATAATTAACTATTCCAGAAGTTTAAAATTTTATAACTCTATTTTACCACAATTACTTTAATATTATAACAGGTGACAAAATTATAATTATAACTGCAACTCTAAGAGTCGGACTTTCAAAAATTCCAAATAATATACCAACAATGTAAAATGCTAAAATAATACTACTGGCAAATTTTTATGATTTTTGCATTTATTCATGTCACATTAATTCCATTTATACATATGCATAACAATATGAAAAATAATTCAATTTTTAATCAAAATCAACTCCAAATATTCTAAAACTCTTTCAGGAGGTTTATTTTCATTAAATAGGTGCATGTACAAAATTTCACTGTATTTGACCAAGCCAATCTTGCTAAATTCACAAGATACATCTTTTTGGCTAAATGCACACCACACACCTTAAGCCATAGCCTCATACATTAGAATACACCCACCTGTAGAGCTCTAAATGGCCTCAAACTTTTCCAGGGTCTTATAAAGAGCTATTGAACCTCCCACCCAAAATTTGGATATATATGAGTTGTCTAACCACTTTTATTCCAATAATTTAATAAATCATATAATGGACAAAATTATGGAAAAATGTGCCCCCCAAAATTCTGATTTTTGGTCGCATGGTGTATCTAGGGTATATACAGGTATGGTCAAAATTTTAGCTTTATGAATGCATCTATGTGAAAGTTATCACAATCAAAGTTCTGTCCTTCCCAAGGACCAGTTCTAGTAAAACTGTCCTACCGGGATCTATATTGCACCAAATGGGTTGAATTCAATTCCTACTAAAAGTAGACCCCAAAGTCTTAATTTCTGAATGAAAAACTCTATTAAAGTGTGGCAGAATTTATATATTAATTAACATATACTATAATTTATATTAAATACTATGCATCACTAATCTTAAAGCAGTTTGAACGGGATCTGTTCATCCCCTATCTCCAGCCAATGGTCTAGATTAACCCGACCTGGAGTCCATTCAAACTTGATTTCCGGGCCACCTCCCCGGCGGGCCACCACCACCATCTTCGTTGAGGTGGTGGCTATCGATTGGTGGTGATTTGGCCGCCGGAGGTGGCGGTTTTCGGCAAACCCGACACCACTCCATATATCTGAAATTTCTTAATTTTCTCTCATGGAATCGGGCTTAATTGAGCCCGATTTCTCTCTTAATGGATCTAGGATGCTAGCACAAGGGGAGAGGAGGAGAAATGGACCTATAATCAGGCTTGGAGGCGGCTGCTTCGACGGGTGGCCATGGTAGCGGCGGTTTTCGGCGATCTACCTCTCGATTTTGATTCTCCACCAAATGCAGTGATCCAAAACACTATTTTGATTGCTTAAGAGGTTCTGAAGGAGATGAAAGGTTTCATTGGGGATGAGGAGGGCTATTTATGGAGTTGCCATGAAAGGGGTGGTTAGGTTATGGTCATTAATGGCTCTCCTTGATAGTGGCCGACTGGAATTGATGGGAAATTCATCCCCAAGCATCAAGGGAGATCAAAGGATGGTTCGGAGGAGATGAATGGGGTAACCCATGGTCTCTCCTAGTAATTCCTCTTTTCACAATTAATTAATGGGTAATTTTCTAATTTTCCATTAATTATCAAATTATTTTCAACTAATCGGAATACTTAAAATAAAATAATATTAGTGGGTTGCAGGGTGGGCCTTGGTTCAAGGCTTTGGCCCATTGGAATTTGGTTGAGCCTTTATTTCTCTCTTTTAGGCTCAGTTTTGACCATGGTTGACTTGGGGTGTTGACTTGGTCATCTAAGGGATTGACTGATCACATGGGTTTTTCTTGAGTCATATAACACCACCCTTGGTGGGTCGTGCTATGATGGATCTCCAATTGGGTCAATTCATCTAATAAGTGTTTGTTTGACCAAAATTGTTCTAGGTTTGACATTGACAAAATTGGAGAAATTTGTGCCCACCTGATGCGGCTTTTGGGTATATTGGGTCTCTAATAGTGTTATAAGGCGAGGGGTGAGATCAATTTGATGTAGTGAATTCAATTGGATGGATTGTCTTGTGCACCTTGGTGTGCACTTAACAATTTTTGCCTTTGTTCAAGGAAACCTAGGTCACCTCCTTGCTCCAACTCACAAACCATGTCATAACACTATCAAGGGGTCTAGAAGAATTAGGGGTGTTACAAATCCAAATAAACTTTTGTCCCCGAAATTCAAGTTCGGGTCTACGAGGTTCTAAGCATTAATGAAAGTACGAACATTTGCATGGGTGTTTAGGTTATACCTGAAGTGAAGAGCTCCGGATGGCATTGCTGCATGAAATCCATGGGCTCCCAAGTGTGCTCCTCCTGCCCATGATTTGACTACAACATCTTGACCAAGGGAATGTTATTATTCCGCAAGACTCGGACGATTATATCATCGATCCGGATCGGCTCCAAACGAACTGACCTATCAGATGCTACTGAGCCCGAGGTGGAAGTGATGTGCTGCTCCGGCCAAAGTAAGGCCCTCCGAAGTGAGGAGACGTGGAATACGTCGTGTAGGTTTGCCAACTCTAGCGGTAGCTCTAGCCTATATGCTAAGGGACTGATCTTCTTTAGGATCATATAAGGCCCCATATATCGAGGGATGAGCTTGTTGTGCCATGCACCCGTGAAACCCTGTGCATCGGATGCATCTTCAGAAACACCATGTCCCCCACCTGGAATTCCACCTTTTGATGCCTTGTATCATAATACTTCGCTTGTCAGCTTGGGCCTCCAGCATCCAGTTTCTAATCAGTCGAATGTGCGCATCCGTGTCTTTGATGTAATCAGATCCATGTGCCTTCGGATCCTCGTCATGTACTAATCTGATCCATGTGCCTTCGGATCCTCGTCATGTACTAATCTGATCCATGTGCCTTCGGATCCTCGTCATGTACTAATCTGATCCATATGCCTTCAGATCCTTGTCATGTACTAATCTGATCCATGTGCCTTTGGATCCTCGCCATGTACCCAGGATAGTAGTGTCTGTCATTTTCTCCCGTACAAAGCCTCGTAGGGAGCCATACCAATACTGGCCCGATGGATGTTGTTGTAGGAGAACTCGATCAAAGGTAGCAGCTGTAATGCCTACATCCGTCACATGGAATATAATAGAGGGTCTGGCCGGGGCTTCACGCCATATTTCACAGACAAACGGCAGAATCACTTGTGAATATCAAATTTACTTTCTACTCGCATCTTAACTCAGAGCATTCAATCGGAAGTTTATTATTTGCAAGAACTCATCCAATGAATGTCCACTAAATATATAAATAACACATTTATATATAACACCAGGAATGTATACAAACTCACAAACGCTCACGGCCTTAAGGTCTTACATGTTTCTCTTTACAAGAGGTGGTTTCATACATCGGCACGCAGGCTGGCCACACATGAAATCAAATTCTTCACACGGCCTTCAAGGGCCTACAAGCAGCAGTAGCAAGGGCTTCCGCCCGCTCAATCCAAGTCAGCATCAGCAAGGGAAGCACCTGCATATGGACGTCCACCCCAAAAGTGATAAACAAAGCAATGGTCGGCACTCAGCTGACCAATTATAATGACTCTACCCTTTACCCGGGGCAGTGGTTCCTTCCCTGCATGCATTGCAATCACAACATATATATCACAACAAGTGCACTCACGCACATCATCACAAATGCAGGCCTTCGTGCCAGACGCTCCGTGCACTCAGGGCATGCTTACGGTGTACCGAATCATTCCTGGGTCCCACCACCGATTAGAGGTTATTAGCTTGTTTGTCGGGCACTAGTCTACTACAACACGCATGCTGGAGACATCCTCGCTCATACCACTCATAGGTGTTCACCTCACGGCAATCATTGAGCACTTTAGATCGACCTACCCCCGTAGTGTAACAAGCCGGGAAGGCCCGCAGCCCCCCATTTACGTTGTCACCAATCGATCGCTCACAACGCAGGTACAAAGTACCTCTAGATCGACCTACCACCATAGTGTAACACGCTTGGAAGGCCTGCTGCCCCCCATTTGCATTGCTACCAATCGATCTCTCAAAACACAGGCACACAGTGCCGCTTTCTGGCTCAGCATACAGCTCACGCAGAGCGTGCACTTCCAATGCCACAAAGGCTCCACAATCACAAAGAATGGCTCTCACGGCCACCTCACATATAGCTCGTGCATAGCATACAACATAAGGAACTCACAAGCATCCTCACAAACTCCGTAACCTACACGTTTTATCGAGTACTGCATGTGATAGGTGCACGTGTCTCCTTTCGTTAAAAACTCGCTTTTTAGCAGTCCGCGACGTTCGACCAATTGAACCAATCATCTAAATAAGAGTCGGCTTCACGGCCATCAACTACCGTCCAAATGTCTGTGTGTATCTCTCTGAACCTATTGCACAAGCACCACCTTTGGGTGAATGATTGCGCACTAGTCTCAGAGAACTCCCTAAAATATGTTAAACCGTAATCTCACAAACTGACTCAAAAAGACCACTTTGGCGGCAACGGTTCTTAACAATCTACGAGACCCTTTCACACCGGGATATCTGAATATTGTCCTAGATAAATATCGTGTTTCATTTGCTTAATGACGTACGAACACTTAATCTTCTGAAGAAACCCAGAGTTTTTGCCAGGGATTAATTAATGATAACTTTTGAATTTCAATCCCAAAATTTATTTCTCTCTAATTTACTTAATGAGTTTTTGAAAATGGTGTTCTTCAATTGAATTTAGTAGAGAAATAATTTCTTCAAAATTATGAAGGAGACTAATAGGCTTAATTTAACCTCGTTTTGATACCAACTGTTAAAAATTTATTGAAGTGTGTGTCGCTACAATGAAGTTATATTATCGAAAATTCTATTAAATGCAACGACTAATGAAGCTCCAAATGATCGTTTTTTAACCAAATGTTACTAGTCTCTCATTCGAGTTTTATACCAATTTTATTTTTCTAAATTTAAGGGTCTGTTTGGGACAGCTCTGGCGGATTGAAAAGCTGTTGTGCGGATAGAGCTGTTTTAAAATAGATCTCTGGGGAGCAGTTTTGAAAAGCTGCAGACTGTTTGGGTGTTCTGTGCAGAAGTGCGCTCGGAATCGCCAGAGGAAGGACGTCGGGGGCTTGGAATTGCCGGAGGAAAGCCGTCCGGGGCTCGAAATCCCCGGAGGAAGGCCGTCCGGCCTCTGAGCATGTTCCAACTGAAGAAACCATTAGATTTCCAAAACATGTGAGAGAGAAAGCTATTTTGCGGGAGCAGAAGCTGGGGAGGGAGAGATTTCTGAAAAGCTGCAAAACAGCTCCAGATTTTTGAAAAGCTCTTCACAGGGAGCTATCCCAAACAGACTGAAAGCAGCTCTGGCGGTTGGAATAGAGATTTTCCAACCGCCAGAGCTGCCCCAAACAGACCCTAAGAATACAAAATGAAGCGAGTCAGAATGAATAGTAAATGAAGTGCGAAATTAATTTATACATTTTGCTCGTGCTTCATGATTGCAAATATTTGCAACAGCCGTGACGCGTCGCTTCTTATGATTTTTGCAACGCTAGCGGAATTCGCTAACATATAAAAAAATAATTTGAAGGTGGACGCTTTAAAAAAAATAAGAGTCAGCATAAATCTGTCAAGTGTACCATTGCAGTTGTCAGTATTTTGGTTATGCTAAATTAAAATAAAACTAAAATCTGAGAAGAAATCGGGTGGATATATATATATATATTAGCATCTTCGAACGGGCTCCGCCCGTTCTCGATGCGTCGCTGCGGGCATATATACTAGCATCTTCGAACGGACTCCGCCCGTTCTCGATGCGTCGCTGCGGGCTTCGCCCGCAACCAAGCGGGCGAAAGCATTCCAGCGGGCTTCGCCCGCTTGGCAATGACAATGGTCGTGGGGGAAAAATTGGTCGTGGGCGGAGATATTGGTCGTGGACAGCGACATTGTTCGTGGGTGTCGACATTGTTCGTGGGTGTCGACATTGTTCGTGGACGGTGACTTTGTTCGGGGGAGGCGACAATGTTTGGGTGCGGAGACATTGTTCGGGGGCGGCGACATTCGTCGGAAGTGCCCGTTCTCGCTGTGGCGTTGTAGGCTGCGCCCGTATCCAAGCGGGCTTTGCCCGCAAACCAACGACATTGCTCATGGGCAGTTATATTGGATGTGACGACGACAATAGTCGTTGGCAGCGACATTGGTTGTTAGGCGCGACATTATTTGTGGGCGGCGGCATTGTTCGTGGGCGACGACATTATTCATAAGCGGCGACTTATTTCACCTTCGTCGACATTGTTCAGGGGAAGCGACATTGTTCTCGATGCGGCGCTGCGGGTTACGCCCGCAACCAAGTGGACTTCGCCCGCAAATCAATGATATTGATCGTGAGCGGCAACATTTGTCGTGGGCGGCGATATTAGTCGTGGGCGGCGATATTAGTCGTGGGCGGCGATATTGGTCGTGGCAGCGACATTGGTCGTGGAGGCGACATTGGTCGTGGACAGCGACATTGGTCGTGGGCGGCGACATTATTCATCCACATCATTCGGGTGTGGTGACATTTGTCGGGAATAGGAATGTATCTAATTGAAAATCAAATTGAACATTATTCAGGGGTTGCAACATTAGGCAAACCGGCGCCATTAGACGAAGTGACAACATTAGGCGGGGGTGGCGACAATAGGCCAGGGTGGCAACAATCGGCGGAGGCGATGACAATCGGTACAGGCGGCAACAATCGGCAGGTGCGGCGACATCCAGCGAGAGCAGCTATAGCGAAAGAGTGATTCAAATAATGAATGTTGGTCAACAAAATAATATTATGTTTTGTGAAAGATGGAATAAGATTTAAATAATATATGAGCTCAATTACTTTATTAGAGTTTCTTTTTCGAAAACTCTCATCCAGCACACCAACATACCCAAGTGAAGACTTAATAAAATAAAGCCATGGTTGAACTCTCATCCAGCACAGCTCTATTTAAGTAAAAGTAAAACAAATACAAAATACCAATTAGCTAATAAAGTAGTAAAGAGTAAAAAATAACTCATATAAGATTTCCCTATTTCTTGCAAAGGAATAATTTGATTTCATAAATTACAAACAATGATAGAGATTTGTGACCACAAACAGCTCTCTAAATATTAGGATAATTTGTAGCAATTCAGCTAATTGTGTATCACAGATCGGGTCTTTTGTTTTAAAGTTGTGGTGGATCATTTGTAGAATTTTAGCCTATTGCTATTGAAAATCTAATAAATATGTAAGTGGTTTTGTTATGACCGGGTATGCAAGTGTTTCTTTTATGATGGCAGGTATACATATGGTATCGCGGCACGGGAAATCTCTTAGCGTCGCTCCTCGACCACGCCGGTGCCATGAACAGCATGAGCTGGAATCCCGTGATCCCTCAAATGCTTGCTTCTGCCAGCGACGACCACAACATCAGAATATGGGGAGGAAGCATGGTTAACTATAATCATCATGAAGAATGCAGCAATGGAGTCAGATACTTGAACGGAAACTCCGAATGAATGAATTATCGTGTACATAGCTAGATTCCTGAATTCCTCTTGCTGGTTGTTTTTCTCCCACACAAATTTTAGACCACTTCTTTTACTGTTTGCGATTTTACTGTTAAGATATGAGTTTAAAGAATGATAATTGATTAATTTCACCATTTTTTCTGTAAAAAAGAAATGCTTGAAATGATTTCTAAAGTGTATGCTTCAGTTTATCTCTCTTTTTCTGAGAGCTTTCGTCAGTTGTAGTGTTTTAGCTGGGCCAAAAACAGTGCTCTGTGGTTGCTTTTTTTTGTAAGCCTATTATCTACAGTAAAGATTTGTATAGGTCTTAAATTCACTTAATTGATGTTTAGTTCTTATGTGTAGTTAATTATAAAATTTGTATTATTATTATTTCTAGCACATAAAACTACAATGATTTTTTTGGGCATTTCTTAAGCTGATCGGGCAACGCAAGGGAAGAATGAATCTTATCACGCGTGGCCATGCAGTTGATTCCTTGAGCAATTTTTGTTGTGAATGCTGTATTTTCTAATTTGGTGAAGCCCAATGGGGACGTTGGTTTCAAATTAAATCAATCATTGAGACTAAACAACATTCCTACTATATATTAGAGTCAAACAACATTTTCACTATAATAATAGAAACACTTGCATACCTCAATAATTTGTCAAAGCAATCCTCAACAAACGAACCACAAAAACATGACGCACGGTGAAATATATAGTCCAAAATAGAAATGTATATCTCCGGAAAATCAAAAGGAATGAGTTGTGTGTTGCATCATCGATCGACACCTCCTGCTAAAATCTGCAAAATATTCTGATCAACGAAATATTTTATGATGGATTTAATTATACTCCGCCAAGTATCACTTCCTTGCATTAGCCAGAATGTTTAAATTCCAAAAAGTCTGGAAGAGCACATCAATTATATTGATTTGTGAAACGCCAGTACTACCAACATATGCTTCTGACATGAGTCGGTAAATCAACGGTAAGATTGAGCCAAAGCTTTGTTCTCAGTTGTGAGTCTTGGCTTTGTTCTGGGTTGTTTCTCTCAGAGGTATATTAGATGATTAGAGTGTATGACACAACTAATTGAAATTGCATGGCACAAATAAATATAAAATGCAAACAATGTCATCTTAAAGGTAAGAGGCAAGGCAATTTCTAATGAATGCGCATGCCACAATTTCTAGGGTGGGAGTTGAGAACATCGACCGTTGAAGTTGGTCGGTACTGGAGATCAAGAGAAGGGCTGAGAACATCGGCAATTTCTAGGGTGGGGGTTGAGAACATCGGCCGTCAAAGTTGATCGGTACTGGAGATCAAGAGAAGGGCTGAACACAGAATCGTCGAAGTTGATCAGTGGTAGAGTGCAAGAAAGAGGGAGATTGGGAAGTGGTTTTGGGACGGGGATCACAAATGAGTTGAGGGGTTGAATGAAATGATGATAAATCGATGTTGATTTGGTTGATTCAGATGAATTCTCTTAGTTCGGCGTGAGAAGAGTTCTTCGGTAGAATGAAACCATAAATCGATGATTTGTTTTTATTAGTTACTGAATGCCAATTTTTGACGGCCCGGGAGGTGTGATTTTCTAAGGTTTTAGCAGGATATTTAAGTTTTGAAGTGTTTTGTTTGAATTTAAATTGGTCAGGATGCAGGGGAATCATGACGACATGATTTATTAGCAAAATAAAACAGTTGGGAGTGCTCTGATGGTTAGCCACTATTGCACTAAAAAATGGTTCAAGGGGATTATCTTATATATATACAGGATTGCTAAGTCGGTGTGGAACATGTTGTGGAACTCCCTGCAATCTCAACATATGATGTATACAATCTATATAATGCATTTAGATATTGCAATCTATATTTGGTCAGATATCGCATTTGTTGAAGATGGTGTTGAGCATGTTGAGATTGCAGGAAAAAATAAAATGGTATCAAAATCAACACATATTTTATGATCAGGATCAAGCAAGCAATTGTCATGTAAGTCAGTGTGGACCAATTTTTAACTTATAAATATCTCACATTGGCAAAAGAACAAACAATTTGTGTGCATCGTTTTACATGTGTTTAGCAAAATCACAGGAGCAAAGTATGGAGACGAACATAAACCTTCTTCTTTGGGAGTGTTACAGGACAAACAAAGGATTAAAAAACAAATGATTGTAAACCAATCCAACAATATGACAATAATGTAAAAGGAATGACAGGATTAAAAGAAATCTGAACCAACAGTAAATTAATTACCTGGAAATCTCCGGTCAAATATTGGAGCAGCTACACAATACAAAGTAGTTGATGAGATCCTCCCACGACCAATCTGTCCAATGAGTGAGCTGCTGGGATTGATTCTGATTATAGTAGAAATATCACATTCCAGTAACTATGTCGTATGTAGCAGAAATGGCTAGGCGTGAGTTTGGTAGAAAGGGTTTTAGTTTGGGGGATTGTAGGGTTGTGAAGGAATGCTAAGTGACAATGCATGTGATCTCTAAACTAAAATTTAAGAAAAATTATATATATATACAATATCGAACTTGTTGCATACCTTGGAATCGATCGGACATGATGGCTTGAAACCCTAAGCAGTGGGAAGGAGGGATTTGGGGTTACCGGGTTGCAAAAAGCATTAGACGGGCTTTTCTGGAGGGAGCCGACCATAAGCTGCGGAGCGGGAAGGGGAGAGGCGTGGCCTGTGGGGAGTGCTCGGACGAAGGAGAAGAGAAGGAGCGCGAAACTGATGTAGAAGGCAACGGGATGTGTTGCGATGGAAACGGATATGAGAGCGGCATTGTCAAGAGAAAGGTGAGGAGCACGAAAATGCGGGAGAGGGGCGACGGGGCAGCTACTGCAGCTGTAAATGATTCAAAATACAGTAGCGACCGAAGTAGCGGAGGAAGCGCGATCTGTGCGCGGGCATTTGCTGAGGTGGATGATCCATCACCTTTCATTAATGGTTGATCGTGTGGTTAATATTAAAAGTATGGTATGCTTAAAGATATTTATATTATTTTATATAATAAAGATATATATATATATATATAAGAGTAAACTGCCACCTATGATTTTAGTTTTAGGCTCTATTTGTTTACGCGTTTCGCTGCTCCGTTTTGGGCAAACGCCGCCGGAAGGAGGGTAAACAAATGAACCTTCGGCGGCGTTTGCTCCGTTTCCACCCGTACGCCTTGAAAAAAGCCCCAAAAAGCTCCGTTTGGAGCAGCCACCTCCCCCCTCCGATTCGAACACTCCGTTTCCACCTGCCGGATCGACCCGCCACCGCCGAACCAAATGGAGCCTTAATCTAGAATTCAAAGACTTGTAATTGCATAGCCTCAATTGATTAATAAAAGAAACCTTCAGTCAATGGTGCCTTTTCTCCAGGCAATCGGATGTATATGTTCTGAATAAATGAATCGGTTGATATAAGCAAACCTTCAAAATAGAGAATCAGGTTCTGTTGGGTCCATACAAAGATTTTTCAGGTTCCTCTCTATTGGAGATCTTCTCATGCTAAGAACAGGAGTATACAGATCGGCACTAGTGAAGATCCATGGCCAAATGATTTGATGTTGTTGTTTATTCACAGATCTGAATGGCGCCTTGATCCAGTGGAGGAGAAAAGTCAGTGTTACACGCCGGCGACTTTTAGGAAGAGAATACTGGCCGTGCAGATGCAGGGATGAAGATCGCCGGGCAGTTTTCCAAAAACAGCGAACGATCTCCTATGGGCCGGCTGCAGTTACACGAAGAGAGAGGAGCAGGTGATTTCAAAACGATCGGGATTTTTCACCCTTGTTCACGTCGAAATGGATTGAGTCACAAAAACAAATTTTGGGTATTAATAGGCAATACCCAAAATAGGATTTACACGAATTTGTTTTAAATGGATGAAATTAATTCCAATAAAACCACAAAATAAACTCTATAAAATCATATTCATGACTATGTCAAAATCGTGTCAAGGGCTAGATCGAGTTCACGTACTAAATTTACGAGACAATCTGAACCACCTATCACAAGCTTCGATCATTCGCGCGTCTGAATTAAGGCACGCTCGTGGGAGTCTGAATAGACTTAAAAACTCGCGTACGATCTCACCAGGACGTCTCGATGAGCCAAGTCCACTTAACGGGAAATTTTCATCATTACTTCCTTCCACACAAGCAGACACGAAATCAGGAAAAGGGGTGTCGGTCTAGGAGAGAAACAATGGCATGCGCTGAAGTTCTGGAGTATTTATGTCCAATAGTAGATCTGGAAGACAGCAATCTCTTCTCTTCTTTCTTCCACGATTTTTGTATTATTCCCGGACTGAAATAAGTAATGAAGTGAGCGGTTCACGATCGAAAGAGAAGACGAAGAAGCACCGCCGCTGGATCGCGCTTCGTTGAAGAAGTGCATTCACAAACAGCAACAATAACTTCAGCAGTGGATGTTCGCACCAAAAATATGTTACCATTCAAATAGTAGAACACCACAAATTGGAGATTTCATTATGCAAAGATAGGAAACAAGATAACTGAGCAGCAGCCCTGAATGAATTGATGGTCCGGCAAGGTGAGGAAGTCGCACAGAATAACAAGAAGCACAAGAACAAACAATACATTCCGAACAAATGATACATACGCGCAGATACAACTATAATTTAAACTGTTAATACGAGGTTTTTGTGAACTCAAATACGACTGTAATTTAAACTGAAAATACAGTTCAATTATGATCATAATTGCAATTACGACTGTAATTTAAACTGAAAATACAATCCTCCCACGATCCTTATATACCCCGACCGTACCAAAAATTATCCCCATACATTCCACATATCTTAAAAAGACCTCACATCAACTATATATAGAGATTCATATAAATAATATTACAAAATTACCCTTAATATAAAATAGAAACGCATCAAAATAGCGGGAAGTTGTGTCGTTCCGGAGCAGAAATTGATGAGAAAGAAGAAACTCTGCAAGTGTTGTTAGGAAGAAAATAATTGCTATAACTGCAAGCATCTGTTCATCCTTGTTCACCAACAGATGGAAATGAAAACTTCTCACACACGACCGATCTGATTTGAAGTCCCCCTATTTAGGACACACAATCTAAGGCTTAATTTCAGCATCAGACCATTAGACAATTCTTCTTGTTGATATAGTCGATAAGAGCTTTCTTGTTTTTGTCTAGTTGATGCGGTTGTTACAGCCCTTCAACCCTTATCCAAGATTATTTAAGTGATGTAATTATTTTCAATCATTAAGTTGATGCAATCACCATTTTGCTTATCATCTAGTTGATGCAGTCGATATTTTCTTCTCAACGTCCAGACGGCACAATTGATGTTTTACTTAGCATCCAGATGATACATCAAATATTTTACTTAATCATCTAGATGATGTAGTCGATATTTGACTTGGTCATCTAGACAATGCAGTCAATATTTTACTTATTCATCCAGACAATGAAAATAATATTTTTCTTAACCAGATTTATTGACTTCGCCTTCAAATCTCCTTAACTCTAATTGACTTTTTCTTGGCAATGACAAGTCTAATATAGGATTAGGACATATATCAACATGAGTTTTGCACCTTGAAGGATTATAAGGGAAAAACTCTATTTGAGTGATCATAAGCCTAACACCATATTAGCCAAGCATTTATATTGTACCTGTCAGATCAACAACTAATAAATGCATAAAATACGAGTTGTGTTTATTGTCATCTTGGAGCTTCTTCAAATCAGGAATCTTGTGGTCAATATTCTCAACAATCTTCCCATATTTAAAAAAGTCAGAACCTCATATAACAATAGACACATAGAGATGAATAATAACATAAAAGACATAAGATATAGTGCAAACATTCCATTATACATATTAAAATTAAAATATTATCAACATTAGAAAAAATTGACTGTAAATCCCAAAAATGTCTAGTCTATTACACGCTCCTTCTCCAGTAACAATCACTGGCTCCTGCAGCATTCCTCTTTTGTCTTTCAAAATAGCTTAAAGGCTTTGTAATGTATCTTAGAGGAGGAGGTGTTCCATTGTGATGATTTCTCATGTGGATCCTCCTATTTGACTCTTCCTTTTCATACTTATTCCATTCCATAGAGCTTTAAAATCTTGATGTGTGAATATTTTCTCTTCCAAAATTGTGTCATGTAGTCAAGAAGATATGTTTGGACTTTAGGCTCCATTCCTCATAGCAAGGTAGATTCCCTTCTTCTTTGTCTGGCAAGCATCTCTTCTTCTGATGGAACAACTTTTTTATTATCAGACGGCTCTACAAAAGCAGCTGGGGAATCATGAAATTCAGGCTTTGGAGCGTAGTTTATAAGGGGTAGATTCAAGACAAGCCTTATTATATTTGAGATCCATATTGCCTGATTAGTAGTGTGATGTGTGAAAGCTTCCTCCCCCTTTCTGACTTCTTCAAATACATGTTGACAGATGTTCCCTTAAATATCATATAGCTTTTTCTTTAGCATGTTCATCCCTCCAGTAAGATGATCCTTTATTTCCAGAAGATTGCCATCGAGTATTTGACTGCAGAAGTCTACCCTTTCTAGCACATTCATCCTATGATTAGCCATATTGGCTGTTATTGCATGGAAAAGCCTGATGTAGGCTCTTTGAAGTAGCAACCTGATTGGCTATAATATCATGGAGTCCTTGGTGAGTCAGTTCTTGTTGTTGGGTTATGTGGTCTACTGCATGGGCAACCTTTATGAAGAAATGGAGAGCTTGAGCATTCAACTGATTCATCTCAGATTGAAGTTCAGTGATTGTCATTTCATTTCTTAGTCCTTGGACTGTCTTCTCTATATTGCTCTCAATTTATTTCCTTTGATTATCAAGCATTATTTGCATTTGAGCCATGATGGAACCAGGAAGTGCTTCACTGGTTGAGGGAATGGTAGTTCTAGGCTCTTTTATAGCTGCTCTAAGTGATGGATCTATCTCAGATTTAGAGTCCTCATACATGCAATCAGGCATACTAGCTTTAGAAGTCTTCTTTGAAGTATCTTGTTCTTCCACAACTTTCTTCCCTTTTCATAGAATAATCTCTTTTTTAGAAGGTGTTATTTCTGTTGTTTCATTCTAAATAGTCTCAGGTTCTGGTGTTGGTTCAGGAATGGACTCAACAACCTTTACTATGACCTGATCTACAACATTAACGTTATATGCATTCTAGGTAGAGTCTACCCGTTAAGACTCCCCCTCAATGATTTCAGTAGTAGTCCTCTCCTTTTTCTAGTATTTCAGTTCCTTAAGCAGAGTTTTCCATGAAGAACTCTCACATAATAACTTCAATATTTTGGTAAGAAAATTCTTAGTGAACTTTTCCCTCAACTACAACTTCTTTTTCGTTTCTGTATAGCTGATGTGGTCGGTACAGTCCGATAGAGTTGATAAGAGCTTTTTAGTTTCTATCTAGCCGATATGGTCAATACAGTCCTTCAACCATTTATCCAAGATTATCTAGCTGATATACTTCTCTTCAATTTCTGCTTAACATCTAGTTGATGTAGTCCATATTTTCTTCTCAACATCTAGACGATGTATTTGATGTTTTATATAGCATCCATACAATGCATCCAATATTTTACTTAGTCATGCATACGATGCAATCAATATTTTACTTAGTCATCTAGACAATACAAACAATATTTTCCTTAACCATATTTATTGACTTTGCCTTCAAATCTCCTTAACTCCAGTTGAATTTTTCTTGATAATGATAAGTCTAATATAAGATTAGGGCATATATCAACATAAGTTTTGTACCTTAAAGGATTTTAAGGGCAAAACCTTATTTAGGTGATCATAAGCCTAATGTTGCATTAGCCAAGCATTTCTGTTGTACCCGTCACATCGACAACTAACAAATGCATCAAATATAAGTTATGTTTATTATCATCTTTGGGGCTTCTTCAAATCAGGAATCTTGTGGTCAATATTCCAAACACATTCTGTTAAGAACTTCCCGACATGGAGTATTGGGAGACGATGACACAAACTTTCCAAGTACTTGGTGAAAGGACCTTTATGTTGCCTGGAGGCACCGTATCTGCCAAAATACTCACCTCATCTATTGGACCTAACAATCTTGATAACTTTCTCTAATTGTTTCTCGACTTTAGTCTTGAATATCTTGAATTTTCCACAAGCCTCAGACTTGTTCTTAATGAAAACAAATAATCATAACGAGAGAAATCATAAATGAAAGTAATGAAGTAGGTATTCTTGTAGAACGTAGATGAATAAGGTGTAAGACCCCTTTTTTTTCCTTTTCTCGACACTGGGGTCTTAGCTCAGAACTGCCGCTTTGCGGTGGCACCGACTCACGGGAAGGCCGCCACTACAAAGTGCCAATTCTGCCGGCCCTTTTCGATCACAAGAGAGAGAAGCAATTATACATAAATGTAAACAAGTCCACAGAAATATGTAAAAAAAAGTAAAATCACATCCGGTCCATTAGTAGATAATAACAGGAAATAGATAACAGAAGTACTGCAAAGATACAGTTCAAATGAAATATAGATAAACGGGCTCGAGCCCGATACATCAGAGTCCTCACTACAAATCACTCATCGTAGAAACTATAAAAGTACTAATCACTCACGGAGCTGGTCGCAGGTGCATCGGTGCTAGACTGACCCACCTCCATGCGTACCGTACTCCGCTGGTGCTGGTCCCTGTCTCCCATCCGGAGCTCCTGTAATGTTGTGGTTCGAAAACCATTAGTCATAAAGACTAAGCCCTATCATCCCTACCCCTCCCCCTACGGCTCCTAAGCACCGAGCGGAGAGGAGGAAAGGGAAGCTACAAAGGTGGAGAATAATCAAGCAGGTGACAGGGGAGTTATTCTAACGACTATCTAGAACAAAGTACGTTTAGCAATTCTACGGCAGTAAGTAATAAAGAAAACATGTAGTAAGTGGCAGATATAAAGATGGCAGATAGAGAACAAAAATAAAGAAGTAAGTAACCTTAACTTATATGAATGCTCATACAAACTTATAAGTTAAGGGGTCTTCTGCAAGGCTCCCATCGTATAAAAAGTCTCATACCGATTTATACGTTGGGGTGTCGGTTGTATGCAAATATGAGTGTAGTGATATGATATGCCATGATTCATGCAAGTACAACTCACGCACACGACTCTATGCGCACAGACCTTTTGTTCCCCCTGTTCGGGCAGCTAGCTTCACTCCCAGGAACCTCCGTAGTGGCAAACGGAGACAGTGGGTCGGGACCCCCACTCCTAGGCGGGTATCCACGCTACCGGGCCTAGCCCTTCCGTACGCCCCTAGAAGAACACAACCTAGAGTATCCGCGTACTACTGCTGGCTATACCCACCAGACTTTCTTTGGCTAAGTGTACCACACTGCCGAGTCAACGTACCGATGCCGGTGTGAACGACAATCAGATATCGAAGACCCACCACCTTTATTCTGTACTCCAACCCTCGAGCCCTCGGCTCCCCGGACTGTCCCATCCGTGCATCTACCTTCAGAGCTACAGTCTGAATGGCAACCAAACCAATTATTCTACCTTCCTAGCTATCGGGGTGTATGTGTGTGCAACCTTAATTATACTAGTTGCTCTTTAGATTATTAATTCTACAGTTTACATTAGCCCAGGACTGCCCCCGGTATTCCCCGTGAAGGGCTCTCAAAGGGCACTAGGAACTATGATGGTAGCTGAAGCCCACCGTTCCCTTTCGCAAGACACTTATTGTTATTGGTTGATACCCATTACCCGATCCCCTTTTTAAGTTACTTTAGATCTGGCCCTAGCGTATTAAGACTCTTCCACTACTACTCGGGGTGGACGATCTTTCGTCGTTCCCGTACGCTACTTAACCTTAACCAGTCTCACACTCTACCTATCCTGACCCCAATAATAGACTTAAACTTAGCTTGCCCTAACCAACCAGAAACTACCAAAATTCCATCTCCCAAAGTTCATTATCCGCTCTAGTTCAGTTTCCGTGGTTTTACTATATGCAGACCATCCTAAGATACGTGAGGAGTATGAGGGGAGGTACTCCAATTTGTCTTCCGAATCTCCTATAATATTTACTGGAGGTCTATCGTGACATAATATAGCTAAGACCAAGATTTCCAAATTTTCCTATTTATCGGGCATTTAATTTATTTATTCTAAGATTTCAAATGCCCTAGTATGAACATGAAGTGCACTAATGAGCCAACAATAAATCATCATAAAATCACTAAAAATCCTATAACACATTTCAATAGCAATTCCAAGTTTTGAGAAATTCCAGAAGTGTTTAGGCCTATATTTTCTAATTTAACATTTTAGGACATTTCTACTATATTATGAAGGAAGTACTGTAAATATGTATCCAAAAATCCCAAGAAAATTATATAAGCTTTATGGTGACCTAAAACCATCATAATCCAAGTACCATAATTTTTATCAAACATTTGGGCTCTGAAACTATTTTAATGTAAAATACTGACTTTCCTATCTTAGAGAAGGAGATGCTATTTTTAATCATCTAAAATTCCATAGAAAATTACAGGGTGACTAGAATAACTTTAAACACCCACTGACCAAATTTCATAATTTTTCAGACAGTAATTGGACATTATTTGTATTTTTGACTCCATGTCACAATTAGTACATTAAAGAATAAAGTACCCAAAATAATTAGATAAAACTTCCAAGAAAAATACAAAAGGTATAACATACTATAAGATGCCCTAATCCAAGGTTTCATAACATTCCAGTGCATATAAATTCCAAAATCATCAAGATAAATATCTAGAGCACAATTAGAGTTGTAAATGAAGTACTATATAAATTAACCCAAAAATCTCAACAAAATTATAACATGGCTATTTAAATTAGAAAATCACCCTACTCCAATTTTACTTGATTTAAAGTTCATTTGACAGCTTAATAATTCAAATTAAGGTTGGTGACCTAAACTAGAGTTAAGATTTTAGGTGGCCTAGCTGTCTCCAAATACCCTAAACTTTTGTCCAGAGAACTATATTGGCCCTATGGTTCTCTCCACCAAATTTTAAGTCAATCCAAGGTCATTTGACCCCATGACCTTCACAACCCCAAAAACCACCATTATGGGATTTTCCCTATGGTACTAGGGCTACCCTACACCAAACCACCCCAAACTCCCTTGGAGGGTGTGTCATGCCCTAAACAACCTTTGGACAAAATATCAGCCTCTGTTGAGGTGATATGACCACCCAAATACCAAGGGGGTGTTTGATCCTAGATTATCCTATAAGGACCAACCTAGGGTTGGATAAAAACTTAATCAAAACATCTCCAAATGAGATGAAATTTTTACCAGAACCTTATGATAAACCCAGGGACCAATCACCAAAATTTGGGAGGGTTTGGAAGTCATTTAGCCATCTAATTAAATTATGTTAGGATTATTGAATTTTTCTAAAAACTATAGAAAAATATTTTCCAAAAAATCCTAATTTTTGGATAACACTTAGATATAGGTAAGATTAGGCCACACCCCAAATTTCAAGTCATTTTGACGACTGGATTGGAGTGGGAAATTTTTCTAAGGTCAAGACAGCCCTATGGATAGACCTCACCAAAAAGTGTGTTGTGGTCTAACCAGGACTCCAAATTGAGTGAAATCAATTTTTAATTAAACTAGACTTCAAGGGCTACATTTTCTATGTTAACCACTTTTTATGTTTCAGCCCCTACGGGCTATAATTTTCAGTTTCAACCTAGTATACAGTAAAGAGAATTAATTCCTAACTATACATTATATAATATAATTAAATGTTACTGTTCACCTTCTTCTTTACCCGAACCCGAACAGCATCAGAAAAACAAACACTTCCTGTAGCTTTTTTAAAGCTATTTCCCGGCCACCCAGCCATCTCTCTGGCCGGCCACCACCACCACCACCTCTGTTGAGGTGAGGGCTACCGTCGGGCGGCGGCACGGCCGCCGGAGAGGCGGTTTCCGTCGAACCCGCCGCCATGAAATTTTTGGAAAACCATGGAAACGCTCACCCGATCCTGCTCTTTTGAGCTCGATATCTCTCCCAATGATTTCTAAGATCTATCCGCAGAAGAAGAGGGAGGGGAGGTCCTTGTTCACGGGCTGGAGGCGTGCAGACCGTCGGGAAGCCATTTGCGCGGTGGCGACGTCACCGGAAATTCTTCAACAGCAAGGGGAGGAATCTGAATCCGTTTGATCGAGCGTGTAACCTTCTCCTCTTGCTCTAAGGAGGCTGTTATAGATCTCCAAGTGGGGAGGGGAAAGGATGAAACATTCATGGCCATGAATGTTTTTCTTAATAACATTTCGGTTATGATGTAGGGAAGAGGAAAAGGTGGAAGATGAAATGGCTGATCCAGGTGGCGATTTTCTATTGGACCTCACTCTCTCTTTCTATTAAATAATTAGAGACGGAAACGACCCATAAATATTCCTGCTGTACATTCCCATAATCAGAATTGATTATGACGTCGGTTACCGAAATTTCCAGTCTGGTTGACGTTTCGGCCTTGGTCACGGGCGTGACACATAGGTCACGGGCGTGATAGGCCTGGGTGGCCAATTCTGAGTTCGACGATCGTCGAACTGAGATCGACGATCGTCGAAGGGTGGTCACGCCCTAGGTCACGGGCGTGACACATGGGTCACGGGCGTGACAGGGTCATCAGGCAAATCCCGCGCTCGGCGATCGTCTCGCTGAGATCGACGATCGCTGAAGGGGGTCACGCCCCTGGTCACGGGCGTGACACCTGGGTCACGGGCGTGACAGGGCCATGACGCAAATTCTGTGCTTCGACGATCGTCCCGCTGAGATCGACGATCGTCGAAGGGGTCACGCCCTAGGTCACGGGCGTGACAGGCCCGGGTTGAAAATTCTGCGCCCGACGATCGTCTCCCTGAGATCGACGATCGTCGAAGGAGTCATGCCCTAGGTCACAGGCGTGACGGGTCGGTCACGGGCATGACCAACCCGTGACCCGAAATCTCAATCGATGTATTTCAATTTTTGGGCTTCCTAGCGTTCTGTCATGACCAACCGACTCCTAGGGGTCTAGCCAGAAATGGGATGTTACATAAGGTCCACTAATGTTTGTATGAATAAACTCCAACAAATCTAGACTACGTGTAGCATCATTCTTCTTTATTTTGGTCATTTAATCTCAACAACAATCAACAAACATCTCTAGGTCACTAAAGTCAAAAGCAGGAAGACTGTTATTCTTAATTAATCTATCCGCACAATCCCTAGAGATATGGCTAAGTCTTTTATGCCACAACATAGAAGACATTTCCTTAATTTTAGGTCTTTTCAAAATAATTTTTTTAATACTAAATGAAGTCGCATAAATTTTATTAGGAGCAATATGCATTATATACAAATCATTAAACAAAGTGCAATGACCAACAATATGTGATTCATAAAATAACTCAATTAAACTACCAGAAATGTTAAAAATCATAATAAAGCTGTCTAATGTAGAACCAAAAACTAAGTTTTTTTGAAATGCAGGAATATAAAAAGTGTCTTTTAAGAAAACTTAAAATTAAAATCTAAGATTGAGCAAACAACTCCTATGAACTCGACTTCAACTTCAGTGTTTTTCCCAGAGTGAGTCTACACTCATCCTTGCTTGGACTCCTTCTGTTGGTGGGCCTCTGTAATGTTTAAGCAACATGATTAGTTGTTTCACAATCGAGCCACCAAGAAACGGATGAGGCTTTAATTAAATTAGATTCATATATGACGAGTGTAAGAGGATTACCTGTATGCATGAGGACACATTTTTCCATCCAAGCCTTAATTTTAGACACTCTTTTTCCACGTGTCCTTTCATCCTGCAGAAGAAACATGTCAGAAATTTTTAATGACACTAACAAAATTCTTTGCTTTATTGCAGTAAGAAAATTCAGCACATCAACAGTCTTTAGTAATCCACAAAGAAGGTGCTCGGAAATGGATCTCTTTATAGCCAGCAGACATATCGTATTGGACTTATGTCACACAACATAATGATCTTTTTGGGTACGAGTACTATTCGTAGTCAACTCTTCAGGCTTATCAGATGTCAGAGCTAAATTTATGTTCGTCAGTTGCACAACAAATATGATATCAGACTTCCACTTCTTAAAGTTTGACTCAGTGAATTTTTTAATGGTCGCTAAATTATTAACTGTGAAGATAACTAGAAAAGAAAATAGTGCAATATTTTGCAATAAGGACAAGCGTGTTCTAAAATCGTAAATAAACACACATATGAGAATATAAACCTGTCAACACGTAATAACTTTGGGCAGAATATGTGTCACGCAGTTACAAATTCTCTACACCGAGCAAGACACGGCGGTGTTTAAACTTTTGCAAAACTAATACCTTTGGGTGAATAGATCACTAGAACCCTTGCACTCCCACTCAAATGCTCATGTGTAATCCTCTAATCATATCACGCAACCACCACCTTTGGGTGAATGATCACAAGGTAGAACTAGAGTAATCCCAAAGTCGCGTGCGGATGAAATCTCACAAATCAATCGAACAAGCCACTTTGACGGCTATCGTTTAATTAACCCACAAGATCTCGTTACACTGAGATTATCTTAATTACCCTTAAATTAAGTGTCGTGATCTAATAATTAATGACCAATGGGCATTGAATTTTCTAAAGATTATGATCTCTTAGCAACTTATCATTAATGTACTTCACAAGACCCTGTCGTATTGATATTCTTTGAAATGAATTAATATGTTTTATTTGTATGATCGCTAGTGATTAATTCAGATCAACTATGTCATAAATGCATGAAACTAATTAAAATGTTCAAGTTCCCTCTTATACAGAATGTTAGAACTTTATATTAAGTGCATTAGGTCACATACATGTGAAAAATATTTGATTAAAATTAAACAACATAATGTGGCGTATGCAAATTAGATTGTTTGACGCTTAGCCAAAAAGTCCCTATCCTCCTCTCGCCCGGTTATGGACTCCGAGGACTTGGGGGAAAATTAATGATGTCCTCCATTTATAGGAACTCCGGGCAAAGTAAGGTTGACCCACACGAGCACACCCCATCCTCCACACGAGCGCTCCCCGCGCGCACCCATTTATAGTTAGTGAGGGTCATGGGGCTAAGTCGGGTTGACCCAAGTCAACCCCACTAATCAAAGTGGGAAACCACACCCAACAATCTTGAAATTCTTATTTTCAAGGCTAGCTAAACACCTAGTGGAGGGTGAATAGATTTTTGTCTTTATTTAAATCTTCTTAATTGTTAGCCGATTTTTATGCTTAGTGATTAGGTTAGTTTTAGCTTTCAAGAACAATCACAGACAACACAACAATTTTATAGTGGTTCTCCAATCTTGGGTACGTCCACTGTCCCTCTGTGCCTTTCTAACAGTGTGTTAGACTAGGCTCTTCCCCCAAAACTCGGCTCCTTTATAGCTTACAACACAAATCCCGAAGGACCTCACGGGTCACACAGACCTACCACTTAGGCATTAAGCCAAACCACAGATCACAAAGACCATAGCCTTTATAATACGGTCTTACAAAATCAGAGTCACAAAGAATCTATACAAAAGAAATAAATGGTGATTTGATTAGACACCAGAGCAAGAACTCAATGTCTACTTCTTCCTAGACTGAGCATATATCAAAACAAGCTTTTGTTGTTGAAGACAATGAAGTTGGCAGTTGAATATTTCTTCAAATAGCTATCGTTTCTTTGCAGAGCTTGTAGATCTGCTTCCTCAGAATTGCTTCTGAACCTGCTGTTGTAGATGGTGATTGCTTCAGCTATCTCTTTCCTATGCTAAGTTTTATGTGCTGAATAGCTTCTTCAGGCTCGACAAGAAAAGACGAGGAAGAAGATGAAGTTCGGCCGCACTTTCATTTTTAGAAAACCTAGATAAGGATTCAATTGATTTGCTCTGGCCGATTTGCTTCTTTTTATTCTTTGACGGCCAATCGAGCAGTGGGCCCACCACCAGGATTGATGGCTGAGATTTAGCCACACAACACATTCTTTCCATTTAATCTTGACTCAACGGCTCTTTGCTGTGTGTGGGCCCCCAGCACTTAAAAATGAAAATATTTTTTTCCAAGTGCAGAGGATGATGACAGCTGGCCGCCAGCGCCTCTGGCAGCAATCCCGTAACATTTGAATTTTGGTTGACTTTTTTACTTTGCTGACGTCAGCATGACTCAACATCTGTGGACTTAGACAAAATTCAAGCATTATAAGTAAAGGCATTGAGTGAGCAAGCATCACTCAACGCCACAACACTTAGACAAAATTCTGTCTATCTAGGCACTCTGATCTCTACTCAAAAAGCTCAGTTCGATGAAAGCTAAGCTCAGTTCGATAAAAGCCAAGCTTAGTTCGACGAAAGAGTAAATTCAGTTCGACGAACTACAGGCTCAGTTCGAAGAAAGCCAAGCTCAGTTTGACGAAAGAGTAAATTTAGTTCGACGAACTCCAGGCTCAATTCGACGAAAGCCAAGCTCAGTTCGACGAAAGAGTAAATTCAGTTCGACGAACTCCAGGCTTTTTGCCTTAGCCAGATTTTCTGAGCCTTGTTGTTGAGAGAGTAAGCTCCACTCAACGTCAAACTACTTAACAAAATTTCTCTATTATCTGGCATTGAGTGAGTAAGCTACACTCAATGCTTTTGGACTTAGCCAAATATCTGTGTCTGAAAACACATAAGCAAGGATACAATCAATGTTATTGTTCCATGATATTGAGTGAGTAAGCTACACTCAACACCTTGCTACTTAGATAGATTTTCTGTCATGGCATTGAGTGAGTACACTACGCCCAACGCCTTGCTACTTAGTTAATATTTTGCCCAACTTTTACTGTGGTGTTGACAGGCACAACAACACTCAACGCTAAACGATGTATGACGTTGAGTGAGTAGACCATATTCAATTCCTGTGGACTTAGCAACATTTTTAGCTAGATAATATTGATTCCTTACATCTGGCGTTGAGTGAGCTTGCTCCACTCAATGCCTGTGGACTTAGTGAATTTTTGTTATGTCCAACAGTCAATTGTTGTGTCCACTTGTCCAATCAATGTTATATGGACTAACCTGCACTCAATACCTCAAATACACATCAAATACAATTGATGTGTGTGATATTGACCTGTTTGACATCTCACAAATCAGGGACATTGGGAAAAATGGACCCAACAATCTCCCCCTATTTGAAAAATTCAAAACCCTTATCTAAATTGTTTTCTTTCTTTAGTCAATAACACACACAACCTATACAACAAAATAAATATTTAATTCTGACATAGCAGCATAAGGAAGTGTACCTCATTTCCTGTCTGAATGGTGAGCATCACCTACTCCCCATGTTTTGTTGTAAGGTGTTTGCCCTTACTTGAGTGCCTTGATCACTTTCTCCCCTGTATGGGAACAACTCTTTCTCCCCTTGGGTTTGCTGCATGATAATGATCATCTTCTTGTCCCTTAGTTGCCACATGTCCTTCTCTGGATGATTGGGTATGTCCTTCTCTCCCCCTTGCCATCTCTCCCCCTTACTATGACCTTCTCTCCCCCTTTTTGACTTTTGCAGAATAGGCATATATGGGTTATCCCTTCCAGAGTAACTTACTCTCCCTCAATAGAAGCATCAGTTAACTGATACCACTGGGGAGTCTTTATCTCCATCAAGAGGAACAATACCTGTATCACAAAAAATGCAAAAGGGAGTGCCTGAAGCTAGGCCAAGTTCAACATACTCAACTCAAATTTGAAGGTGTTGAACTTTGCTTCATTTAATGGCTTAGTGAAGATATCAGCCACTTGCTTGTTTGTGGGGACAAACTCAAGACTGATGTCTTTCTTCTCCACATGCTCCCTCATAAAATGATATCTGGTTTCTATGTATTTAGTCCTACTATGCGAAACAGGATTCCTAGCAATAGAAATAACACTTGTAGAATCACAGTATAGAGGATTTCTACTTACCTGAAGGTTGTAATCCTAGAGCTGATGCTGAATCCATAGCAGCTGAGCACAGTAGCTGTCTGCTGATATGTACTCTGACTCAGCAGTGGATATAACCACACTAGTTTGCTTCTTGCTGCTCCAAGATACTAGCCTTCTTCCTAAGAACTGACAGGTTCCAATAGTGCTTTTCCTGTCTTATTTGCAGCCTGCAAAATCTGCATCTGAAAATCTTGTTAGATCAAAATCCATATTTCTAGGGTACTATAGGCCAAGATCTGGTATGCCTTTAAGATACCTCAAGATTCTCTTTGCAGCGGAATAATGAGATTCTTTAGGGCATACCTGATACCTAGCACATACATATGTAGCATACATGAAGTCATGCCTACTAGCAGTCAGGTATAGAAGGGAGCCAATTATCCCTCTATACAAAGACTCATCAATAGGTTTCCCTACCTCATCTTTGCCTATAGACATACTTGACCCCATGGGAGTTCTCATGGTTGAGGTATTCTCCATACCATATTTCTTGATTAGTTCCCTGGTGAACTTGGACTGGGATATGGACAATCCATCATCATTCTATCTTACTTGGAGTCCCAAGAAGAACTTGAGCTCACTCATACTGCTCATTTCAAACTTCTCTTGCATAAGTTTAGCAAACTTCCTGCAAAGGTTGTCATTAGTAGATCCAAATATAATGCCATCGACATATATCTGGAATAGGATAAGCTTGCCCTTTAATTCCCTTAGGAATATGGTCTTGTCTATCTTCCCCCTTGAGAATTTGTTCTCAATGAAGAAGCTGGACAAGGTTTCATACCAAGCCCTACGGGCTTGCTTTAGCCCATATAGACCTTCCTAAGCTTATAAACAAACTTTGGAGAGTTATGATCTACAAAACCTGGTGGCTGATCCACATATACTTCCTCTTTTAAGTCCCCATTCAGGAATGTTGACTTGACATCCATCTGGTAGACTCTGAATCCTTGATATGCAACAAATGCAAGGAATATCCTTATTGCTTCCAATCTGGCTGCTGGGGCAAAGGTCTAGTCAAAGTCTATGTCTTCTTCTTGCATGTATCCTTTAGCCACCAGTCTAGCCTTATTCTTGACAATAATGTCATCTTAATCCAACTTGTTCCTGTAGATCCACTTGGTTCCTATGATATTTTGTCCTTGTGGTCTGGGAACCAACTTCCAGACCTTACATCTCTTAAATTGGTCCAGTTCTTCTTGCATTGCTCCAATCCAGAACTGGTCTTTGATTGCTTCTTCAAACTTCTTGTGCTCTTCTTGAGAAAGAAAGCTTGAGTAGAGAGTTGTATTCATGCTCCTGCTTCTGATCTGGACTCCATGATTTGCATTACCAATGATTTTGTGTGTTGGATGGTCCCTTAGATGCCTGGTAGCTGGAGGCAATCTAACTGCAGTTTGCTGATCTTCAGGGTTTTCAGCTAGCTAGTATTTAATTTCTTTAAGTATGTCTTGCCCTTCTCTTGGAATGGATAACCCATCATCATTATCTTGGACTGTGAGGGTAGCTTCCTTGATGGACAGCTTGTCCATCATCTGCTCTGTACCTGCAATACTATAAGAGGAGGAGCTAAGCAGCTCAATGTTAACCATGTTGGATTCATCAAAAACAACATGCATTGACTTTTCTATAACTTGGCTAGTTAAATTGTAGATTCTATAAGTCTTATTATTAGTGTTGTACCTAATAAAGATCCATTCATAGGACTTGGTAGCAAACTTAGTTAAATGGACTTTTCCATTATTGAGCACATAGCACTTGCAACCAAATATCCTGAAATAGCTCAGGTTTGATTTTCTGCCCTTCAAGATCTCATAGGGAGTCTTCTTGTGGCTCTTGGTGATATAAGCCATATTAAGGACATAACATGTAGTGTTAATGGCCTCAGCCTAGAAGTATTCTAGGAGAGATGAGTTAGTTAACAAGGTTCTACCAGTCTCTATGAGAGTCCTATTTTTCCTCTAAACAATTCCATTTTACTGGGGTGTTCTAAAAGAGGAGAATTCTTGATGAATCCCTTGCTCTTTACAAAATCTTGTCATGCACTCAGATTGAAACTCAGTCTCATGGTCACTTCTGATTTTGACCACAGCGCTGTTGAATTCATTCTGAATTTGCTTGATAAATGTCTAGAGGATATCAGGGGTTTCAGATTTCTTCCTTAGAAAGAACACCCAGGAAAACCTGGAAAAGTCATCAATAACCACAAGGGTGTAGACTTTCCTGCCTAGACTTATAATTAGCATAGGACCAAACAGATCCATATGCATGAGGTATAAACACCTCACTGAGTCTTTGGTGTCAATGCTCTTGAAGGAGGTCTTAGTCTGTTTCCCTTTTGGCATGCAGAGCAGATACTCTCCTTAGTGCATATAGACTTAGGGTCATTCCTAACAAGCTCATTGCTGAACAGCTTGCCTATGGTCCTATAATTTAGATGGGCTAGCCTCTTATGCCACTGGACATAAGAATATGCTTTCTCATCTGCAATTAGGCATATAAGTGAGTCTTTGCTTAAGCATGCATAGGAAATCTAAACAGTAAACATTTTCACTCATAGTGCCTGTTAAGATGACCTCTTGGTCACTTAACCTCTTAATTTTTCACTCATCCTTGTGGAATGTTATATCATAGCAAAGATCACAGAGTTGGTTGATGCTTATTAGGCTATGTTGTAACCCTTCCACATAGGCTACTCTAGTGATTGTGACTATGCCATTAGAGATCTTACCATAACCTCTAATCACCCCTTTTTCTGACCCACCAAAGATAACCTTTTGTCCATTCCTTACTGAAGCATAATCCTTCATCATGCTCCTTGTTCTAGTCATGTGCCTGGAACATCCACTATCCAAGTACCATATAGGGGTATGGGCACTTGGACTAACCTGCAAGACACAAATCAGTTAACCTTAGGACCACAACTTTTATTGGGTCCTAAGTGCATATTAGACTGAAAATGATTATGCCTACCTATAGCTTTTCTGACAGGCACGCTAACATTGGCTCTCTACACATTATGATTGTGTCAACAATCTACCACAAAGTGGCCTACCTTGCTACAACACCAACACTCATGGACGTTGTACCTTCTTTTCAGAGAAGGTCTAATGGTTGTGTTAATAGTAGCTCTTTGTCTAGAAGGAGCAGCAGTAGTCCTGTTCTTTAGTTTCCCAACCCCAGTCTGACAAGTGGTGGGTCTGGCAGTAGAAGTGCTTGGGATATCTTGAGCCCTTCTATAAGCTGCTTTCTTTTCAGAAAGCATACTCTTGATGGCCTTAGAGATGCCCAGGTCTGATCTACTGACAACCTTGCCCTTTGTCTTAGAGTTGGCTAGAAGATCTAGAGAACAGACAGCAGTTTTGCCCTTGATTGAAGGGCTTGGTGCACCAAACACAAATGGTCCATGATGGGCCAGTTGTATTTCCTCATAGGCTGCCTTAAAGGCACTTGCACCCTTGTTGTATCAACCATCGTAGTGTGGAACATCTTTGTTCACACTAGAGGGTATAGCATTCTTCTAATGACCATAAATACTCTCATGGTCATGCCTGTTAGAAGGTAGTTGCACTTTATTTAATTTAACAGGAGGCTTAGAGGCTAGTGGATGCACTTGAGCTTTGCCCTTTCCCTTGGGATTGGCAGCTCTTGTCCTTCTCTTGAAACCCAACCCTTTCTTTCGCTTTTGGGAGGAGAAGGAGTCTATCAAGGGTAGCACTATGCTAGGCTTGCAGTAGCTAGCCACCAATTCCCTCTCTTTTTGGAGCTTTCCTTCAAGATTTCTGATATGGTTATTCTTAAAGGTTATGGTGCCCATCTGAATGATTATTACATTCTTCAGTTTGCTGACTTCTTGGATCTTTAGATCTAGCAGTTTTGTTGATTCTGAAACAGTAAGCTAATGAGAAGCAATTTCCTGAGCCTGCTGTTTGGCCAGGAGCTTGCTTTTCTTTAGAGCCTGTCGGAGTGCACCATAGTTATCAATTAATTAATTGATGTCTCCTTCAGATTTTGAGCCATCATCATCATTTGATGCAGAGGCACAAGAATCTAGAATTAATTCATAATCTGATCTAGAAGAGCTAGTAATAGAGATTATCTTGCTTGGACCAGGCTGATCCTGGCTGAGTTCTTCATCAGGCCTAGCCATCAGCCCAAGGCAACAGCTGTCTTCTTCATAATCCACCTCTAAATCACCATCAGACTGTGATAAAGGGGCCCTGATTTCAACCCTGGCAGCAGGAAGAACCTTCTAAGCTTATTCTGATATATCAGCCGACCTCTTATTGCAGTCTGCTTCTACAGCTCCATCTTCAGTATAACATAGCCCTATGTAGGCTTCTTCTTCTTCTTCTTCTGACTTTGATGAGGAGGTGTCAGTCCAGCTTCTTTGCTTCTTAGCAATTAGGGATTTCTCCTTCTTGCCTTTTTGCTGGTGGTCCTTTTTCTCACCATGTTCCCTTCTTTTGACTGGGCAGTCAGCTATTATATGCCCAAGCTTTCTACAATGATAACAAGTCATGTTAGATGAAACCTGTTTACTAGTTTTGGAACCATACCTGTCCTCCTTAGAGGATTTCTTCCTGCCCTTGTATTAGTCATCCTTGGGATGAGAGGAGGAGGAAGGTCTGCCTCTCCAGTGCTTCTTATTCATGAACTTCTAGAATTGCCTGGTGAAGGCAACAAAATCTTCATCAAACTATTGACAGTCTGATGTGCTTTTCTTTAATCTTTCAGAATCAGATCTAGCATCTCTCCTTGGTGGAGAGGGAGGCTTTCTCTTATTTTTGTTGGAGGCTTTAGCTTTGAAAGCTACAGCCTTATCTCTTGCCTGAGACTTGTTGTTGTTCTCCTCTTCTTTTATGACAGCCAGCTGCATCTCATATGATAACAGCTTCCCAAAGAGGGTGTGAGGAGGAGTGTCACCAAGCTTTGCCACTTCTCTGATGACACGGATCTTTGTGTCCCAATCTCTAGTGAGAGATCTAAGAAACTTTTCATTCAGTTCATAGTGGCTGAATACCCTTCCATAAGTCTTCAGTTCATTCATAATCCTAAATAATTTTTCATAACTGGTCGTTATGTTATCCTCCTTGGATTGCCTGAAAGCCTCATGCTCTTGGTTGAGCATGGACTTCTTATCATCTCGAAATTCATCCGTCCCCTCAATGTAGATCACCAGTGTGTCCCACATTTCCTTTGCTGTTGTGCAATGGATCAGATTCTGAAGTGTAGAGTCATCAACAACACTCATAATTACATTCTTTCCTCTCTTATCTATTGAGGCCAGGACAAGCTCATCCTTAGTCATCTTATCCTATGTCTTGGGTGTCTGGACCTTTGCATCTAGTGTCGAGACCTTCATTGGGATGAACGGTCCATATTTGACTATAGTATACATCCTAGGGTCAGCAGCTTCCATGAACTGCCTCACCCTTGCTTTCTAGATGCCAAAATCTTCCTTCCTATAGATTGGGAGTCTCACAGCACTCAGCTCCCTATTGGTCATTACTGAACCCATAGAGACAGACTTCTAGCTAACCTTGAAGATCTACTCAGATTGTTAAGCCTTTAAAGAGTAACCTCCCTCTGATACCACTTAAAAGTCTTGTTTTCAAGGCTAGCTAAACACCTAGAGGGGGGTGAATAGGTTTTTGTCTTTATTTAAATCTTCTTAATTGTTAGCTGATTTATGTGCTTAGTGATTAGGTTAGTTTTATCTTTCAAGAACAATCACAGATGACACAGCAATTTTATAGTGGTTCCCCAATCTTGGGTACGTCCACTGTCCATCTGCATCTTTCTAACAGTGTGTTAGACTAGGCTCTTTCCCCAAAACTCGGCTCCTTCAGAGCTTACATCATAGATCTCGCAGGACCTCACATATCACACAGACCTACCACTTAGGCACTAAGCCAAACCACAGGTCACAAAGACCTTAGCCTTTATAATACATGCTTACAAAATCAGACTCATAAAGAATCTATACAGAAGAAATAAATAGTGATTTGATTAGACACCAGAGCAAGAACTCAGTGTCCACTTCTTCCTGGACTGATCAGATATAAGCCCAAGCTTTTGTTGTTGAAGACAATGAGGTTGGCAGTTGAATTTTTCTTCAAACAACTATCGTTTCTTTGCAGAGCTTGTAGATCTGCTTCCTCAGAATTGATTCTGAACCTATTGTTGCAAATAGTGATTGCTTCAGCTATCTCTTTCCTCTGCTAAGTTTTCCGTACAGAACAACTTCTTCAAGCTCGACAAGAAAAGGTGAGGAAGAAGATGAAGTTGGGCCGCACTTTCATTTTCAGAAAACCTAGACAAGGATTCGATTGATTTGCTCTGGCCAATTTGCTTCTTTTTATTCTGTGACAGCCAATCGAGCAGTGGGCCCACCACCAGGACTGATGGCTGAGATTTAGCCATACAACACATTCTTTCCATTTACTCTTGATTCAACAGCTCTTTGTTGTGTATGGGCCCCCAACACTTAAAGTTGAAAATATTTCTTTCCAAGTGCAGAGGATGATGACAGCTGGCCGCCAGCGCCTCTAGCAGCAATCCTGAAACATTTGAATTTTGGTTAACTTTTTTACTTTACTGACGTTAGCATGACTCAGCATCTGTGGACTTAGACAAAATTCAAGCATTAGAAGCAAAGGCGTTGAGTGAGTAAGTATCACTTAACGCCACAATACTTAGATAAAATTATGTCTATTTAGGCATTGAGAGCGATTAGCTCGGCGAACGTTGAGCTCCGTTCAACAAACTCTGATCTCTACTCAAAAAGCTCGATTCAACGAAAGCTAAGCGCAGTTTGATGAAAGACAAGCTCAGTTCGATGAAAGACTAAATTCAGATCGACAAACTTCAGGCTCAGTTCGACGAAAGCCAAGCTCAGTTCAACGAAAGAGTAAATTCAGTTCGATGAACTCCAGGCTCAGTTCGACGAAAGCCAAGCTCAGTTCGATGAAAGAGTAAATTCAGTTTTACAAACTCCAGGCTTTTTGCCTTAGCCAGATTTTCTGAGCCTTGGCGTTGAGAGAGTAAGCTCCACTCAACGCCAAACTACTTAATAGAATTTCTTTGTTATCTGGCGTTGAGTGACTAAGCTACACTCAACGCTTTTGGACTTAGCCAAATATCTATATCTTAAAACACATAAGCAAGGATACAGTCAACACTATTGCTTTATGGCGATGAGTGAGTAAGCTATACTCAACGCCTTGCTACTTAGACAGATTTTTTGTCATGGCATTGAGTGAGTAAGCTACGCTCAACGCCTTGCTACTTAGTTAATATTTTGCCCAACTTTTACTGTGGCGTTGACAAGCATAACAACACTCAATGCTAAACGTTGTATGACATTGAGTGAGTAGACCACACTCAACGCCTGTGGACTTAGTCACATTTCAAGCTAGATAATATTGATTCCTTACCTTTGGCGTTGAGTGAGCTTGCTCCACTCAACGCCTGTGGACTTAGTGGATTTTTGTTATGTCCAGCAGCCAATTGTTTTGTCCACTTGTCCAATCAATATGATATGGACTAACCTGCACTCATTACCTCAAATACGCATCAAATATTATTAATGTGTGTGACATTGACCTGTTTGACTTCTCACAAATCAGGGACATTGCGAACAATGGACCTAACAAGTCTCTATCTACCGCACACAGTGGAAAAACCGCGATCATGATGGCCCCTAGCCATCCACTTGGTCGGATGCCCTTGGTCGTGTGCCCGTATTGCGCAGCCACGAGACCTTATGACCGGCCACTCGGCAGGCCTCCACCTTTGCACCCAGTGGGCGTAAGCATGTGACTGGGAGGGGTCGTGGTCGGCCTCATGGTCGGTCATCGATGAGCCTCGTAGCCGCACGCACACAACCGCTAAGGCTTGTGGCCGACCTTCCGGCAAGCTGCTACAGTGCCTCGTGGCCCCACACATGCAACCGCAAGGGCTCACAATCGGCGTCCCTCCCAGTTGCACGCAAGCGGTCGCGAGGGCCCGCTACTAGCCTCCAGGCCAGCTGTATCCACACCATATGGTTGCACGTATGCAGCCGGGAAGGCTTGCGATAGGCCTCTTGGCCGACCGCAATCTCATCTTCGGTCAGCCTTCTCCGCTACCGACCCTTTCTCCTCGGGTCGTCCTTTCAATATCTAGTGATTGACCGCTTGGTCGGCCTCCTACCGACCGAGTCTCTCCATCGTAGACCGGCCCCCTCACCATCGCCGACCGGGCCTTCTCCGATCGGACCGCTGACCGTCATGCAATCTCCACAGTCCGATTGTTGATTTACCACCTCGTGACCATATATCATGGGGGTATGCATAGACAAATTTATATTCGGTGTATATAACGAGTCATCTAAAATGGTGCATATTAAATTGTAAGGTATTAGTATGCAAATAACACAAAACAGTTATGGTCTGTGAATAACTGCGTAACCACCATAACAACCCTTGAGACCTATAAATAGAACCCCAAGGTCCTCCTTCAGATCCATCTTTCTCCATTGGGATTTTCTCCTTCGGCCTCCTCCTCCTCCCACTTTGCCTTTTACGCACGCGAAAACTCTCCAAGGAACCCCTTGAAGATCTCCTCTGTTTTTGAATAATCCTTCACAAACCTTTGAAGGCATTTAAAGATCTTTGACTATCTCCAAGCGCCCCTTAGAGGACCCAGCCTGCACACACTTCGCTTTGTGCACTCTCCATCCTACACACACTTCATCTAGCGCACGCCCCACTCTATGCTTGCTACTCACGCGAAGACAGCTCCACGCACTCTGCAGCCTGTCCTTTGGGCATCAACAAATCCACCACTCTAAACTCCTCCGCAAATAACAAGAGATAAGCTACAGGCTTCAAGCAATACAGGGCATGCAACTCCAGCTTCTGAACACAAGCAAAAGACCTCAAAGCGCAGTGCTCCCTGATGGGGATGAAGCCCCATTTATAGGTTTAGGGGTGAAATTAGCCACTCCCCCATGATCACCCTCATAAGTGGAAATCAGGGGTTTGACCGGTCAACCCACTTCCCATGATCTCCTCCATAATAGGAGGATCATGGGGGGCCACCCTTTCAAAAACTACTACAGCCGGCCGCCATGTTGGGTACATTAGACACAATGTACTTAATTTGAAGAAGCCCTTTCAACTCAATGATATATACAAATATATATTTGATGTATATTTTAGTTCATGCTTGTAGGTTGCCTATGGCATATTGATTTGACAGGTGGTCCAAGTTACATTGACATGTGCACTCTAAGAAGCTAACTAAAAAGTGAAGAAAAACTATTTAAGTACAAAAGCGTCGAGTGACGTCAGCAAAGTGCTGAGTGAAGTCAGCACTGTCAGTATCTAGCAACTTGTAGTGCAGAAAATTGGTTAAGTACAAAAGTGTCGACACACTTCAACTATATCGACACCTTTGCAGAAGTTGTGTCAAGACAAGTCTGTTATCTCGACACTTTGAAGACTAAGTCGGCAGTGTCGAGACAAGTCAGCTATCTCGACACCTTGAAGCTTAAGATAATAGTGTTGAGACAATACAACTATCTCGGCACATAGGAGACTGACGTGTAGACAAGTCAACTGTCTCGACACAAAGAAGACTGAAAATTATACTAAGTAAAATAGTGTCGAGACAAATCAACTGTCTCGACACAATGAAGGATTAAAGCAACTATAAAAGTGTCGACACCGACAGACTAGAGTGTCGAGACAATTCAACTATCTCGACACAGTGAAAAATTAAAGCAAGTATAAAAGTGTCGACACCGGCAGACTGGAGTGTCGAAACATTTCAGCTGTCTCGACATGGTGAAGAATTAAATCAAGTATAAATATGTTTACACCCAGCAGACAGTTGTGTCGAGACAATTCAACTGTCTTGATACATTGTAGATTTACAGATATCGACGCAAATGATAGTTGTGTCGAGACAAATCAACTATCTCGACACTTTCAAGTTCAGCCTGAAAATTATTCTAAGTAAAATAATGTCAAAACACTTTGGACATCTCGATACTTATGTTTCTGAAGATGTGCAGAGTCAACACATATGTGTCAGGACAAGTCAGAAATGTCACATCAGCTACAGTGACATGGTATCTCAACAGAAATAGTTTAAAGGAGAATTTGAAGTATGATGTCACATGTTGATGTCATCAAATAGAATCCAACAATCCACAAAGGCTATAAATAGAGGGGTTATCTTCACAGAAGAAATCAATTCTTAACAGATCAGAAAATCTCATTCTAATTTCTTTCAAGTCAGGGAAGGACGACAATTCCAAGGAAGAGGAGGAAGACAAAAGTCTTCAAGAAGATCTTCAGATCCTTTCATTAAGTGATCAGAAAATTCAAGTGGATCTGTACTACAAATTCTTCAAAGAAATCAAGTCAATCATCAAGAAGTTTGCAGATCCAAAGAAGTATCTCTTCAGCCAGATTATTCATCAAAATTTGTTTCTTTACAGCTGAATTGAAGAATCTGAATTCATTAAGATAAGTCAGATTACAGATTTGTTTTCTGAATTTTTTTCCTCTTAATTTTGTAAGATCTCCTTGAGATCTGAGTGGGTAGGAGAGTTTATCTCTGAGTTGTAAGCCTAATTTATAAAGGCTAAGGTAGGGTTCTTTAGGGACCTGGGGTAGGTGATTTGAGTGGGATCAATGAGGTGTAAGCCAATGTTATAAAGGCTGAGGTAGGGTTCTTGAGGGCCCTGAGGTAGGAGATTGAGTGAATCTCTGAGGTAGGACCTGTTAGTCTGAGTGTAGGTTTCTTAACTGAAACTGAGTCTGTATGATCTTTTGATCTGAGTTGAAGAGGATGAGCTATAACCTTATCTAGCACATTGCTAGTGAGGAAGCAGGGGAAAGTAGATGTACCCTAGATAGGGGAACCACTATAAATTATTTGTGTGATGTGTTCTGAGATTTGCATTTACTGTGTTCTGTGGTTCAATTGTGCTGAGTTAATGTGAAGGTAATTTCTCAAGTATATTATCTGTTGAACATTTAAGTGACAAAGAATTAACACAAAGGATTTTAAAAGACACCTATTCACCCCCTAGGTGATTATCTACCCATATGATTACCTTTCAAGTAGTATCAGAGGGAGGTTATTCAAGAAAAACATAATAGTCTGAAAATGATCCAAAGGGTAGTTGAAAAATATCGGATCTAATGGCTTCTGAATCTCATAGAGAACTCAGCTATATGAAACTGCCAATTTGCACTAAGGATAACTTTGTTATATGGAAGCAGAGAGTGAGATTGTTTATGGAGGCTTCAGATCCAAGAATCTTTATCACTGCACAAGAAGGACCATATATTTCAATGAAGTTATCAGTCTTGAATGCAAATGTTCAAACTCCTAAGAAACTATTTGAAATGACAAAGGATGAGGTAGTTCTTGCCAGCATAGATAAAAGAGCTCAAAACATAATTGTCAGTGTTATAGATAATTCAACTTTTCAGAATCTAGTGCACTATAAAACATCCAAGGAGGTGTGAGACACTCTCATAGTCTACATGGAAGGAACAAAAGAAGTAAGAGATGACAAAAATTCTCTACTAAATCAGTAGTATGAGGCATTCAGATAAGGAAAGACTGATTCTATAGAACTATGCTATGAAAATTTCTTTAGAATAATAAATTACTTAAGGAATTATGACAGAGAATTCTTAAATTATGAGCAGAATGACAAATTTCTGAGATCCCTAAATAAAGAATGGGACATCAAAATTTGTGCTATAAGAGAAATGGGGAATCTGAGAAACATCTTACCCCCAAGACGTATATGGGAAGCTATTGTCACATGAGCTTCAGCTAAATTTTAGAAAAGTTGAAGCTGAATCTGCCAGAAGTTCAACTCAGACTAAATCTGTGGCCTTCAAAGCAAAGACATCAAAAAAGTCTAGAAGAGAAATCTCATCATCACCAAGAAGGGATGAAGATATAGATAGTACTGGAACCTGTTCTTCATTAGAAGAATTATCAGATGATGAATTGGCACTCTTTACTAGGCAATTCAAGAAAATGATGAGAAGAAGGAAGTAATGGAATAAGAAGAAATCTACTGGACCAAGTTCTAGTAAAAGCAAAGACAAACACATAGACAAATATGTGGTCAGATATGATTCTCATCAGAATAAACAATTTAATTAAACTGACATTATCTTCTATTGATGTAACATGTCTGGGCATGTCATTGCTGACTGTCTAGTAAAAAGAAAGGAGAACAACAAGTCAAAAGAAAAGAAGTTCTATAAATACAAGAAATCAAAAAAGGGTTTGATGGTAAAGAAGCTAAAGACCTTATCTGATAGTGATACATGTTGGGTACATTGGAAAATGTGTACCAGATTTGGAGAAGCCTCATCTTAGTCAATGATATGCATCAATTTGTATTTAATAGATGTTTAAGTTACATTGTGTAGGTTTTAGCATTTGAAGGAAATTTTCTAAGTACAAGTGTCGACACTTGCGAAGAAACTATGTCGACACCCAGAAGCTGTGTCGATACTTATGAAGAACTTGTGTCGACACTCTGAAGTTGTGCCGACACTTATAAAGAAGTTGTGTCGACACTCAAGTTGTGTCGACTTTTATGAAGAAGTTGTGTCGACACTCAAGATAAGTCGATAATTCTGAAGAAGCTGTGTCGACACTCAAATTATGTCGACACCTGAGCCAGGAGTTATGTCGACACCAGAAGTAATTGTGTTGACACATAGGACTTGTGTCGACACACACTCAACGCCGTCTGTCGACAACAGCTATGTCGAGACCAGAAGTAGTTGTGTCGACACACAGGACTTGTGTCGACACATACTCAACGCCATTTGCCAGCAACAACTGTATCGACACAGGAAACATTTGTGTCGACACACAGGACTTGTGTCGACACATTCAACAGAAGATGTGCCGAGAAGCAGAAGTATGTCTGTGTCGACACTTGGAGTATTGTGTCGACACCATGAAAACTTGTGTCGACACTTGGCCAATATGTGTCGACACATATGAAGCAGCCTGCTGAGTGATTTGTACTGAGTTGGAATGACTCTGACATATCTACTGACATGTCTGGTGACTTGACAACTGTCATATCCAACCGGTCTGACACCTCTGACAGATCTGTCAATAGTTTGTTAGAAACCGGATCAGCCGGTAACCATGAAGCAAACTCTATATAAGAGACAGATCGGAAACTACAAAAAAAAGATGAAGGAAGAAAAGGTTTAGAAAAAAGAAAAAGAGAATTTTGTGAAGAGAAACAGATTCAGAATTGTTCTGCAAGAAAGATTCAGATTTCAATCTGAATTTAAGGAAGAAGCTGACTAAAGATCAACTTCAACAGCAAGAAGATCCACCTTATTTTGTTCTATCAAGAAGCTTTGAGAAGCTAAGTCAGGTTGGATCAGAAGGATCAGTTCAGTCAAGAACTGATCAAGAAGGCTACACCAACAGAGGAATCTAGCTGGTGAATTTGTTTGTTTCTTATTACATTTTATTTCTTGTAAGATCTATTATCAGATCTGAGTTGTAAGCCTAGTTATAAAGGCTGAGGTAGGGCTGAGGCCTGAGGTAGGATTCTGGGGAAGAATCTGAGGTAGGACTTGTGGAAAGTTTGAGTTGTAAGCCTAGTTATAAAGGCTAAGGTAGGGCTGAGGCTTGAGGTAGGATTCTAGGGAAGAATCTGAGGTAGGACTTGTTATGTCTGAGCTGTAGGAACCATTTTGGTTCTGAGATTGTAAGATCTAAGGATTTGAGCCAGTGGAAGGAAGATAGGCTGAATCCAGTTATCTACTGGATAGGCGAAGGGGAAAAGTGGATGTACCCATATCTTGGGGAACCACTATAGATCTGGTGTTTGCTGTGATGTGTTTATGTTCTGTGATTTGATTAATCTGTGTTGAATAACTATCTATCTGTTTGCCTAAAAAGGACTTTAAAAGATTAGAACCTATTCAACCCCCCCCCCCCTCTAGGTGTTTAGGCTCTTCAAAAAGTCTTTCAAGTGGTATCAGAGGGAGGTTACTCAAAGATTGACTTAACAGTCAGAGTTATTCTCCAAGGCAAATAATAGATATCAAGAATGTGTTCAAATGAGAATCAAAAGAAATTTGGATCTATGAAATTACCTATATGCAGGAAAGAATCCTTTGGCATTTGGAAGGAAAGGGTCAGGTTGTTTATGGAAGCATCTGATCCAAGAATTTATATCATAGTACAGGAAGGGCCCTTCATTCCAATGAAGGTATCAGTTCTTGATGCAAACATTCAAACTCTAAAGAGCTATTCTGAAATGACCAAAGATGAAATCATCCTGGCAACACTAGATAAAAGAGCACAAAACATTATTGTAAGTGCTATAGATGATGCCACTTTTCAGAATCTGGTGCATTGTAAAACCTCCAAAGAAATGTGAGACACATTGATTGTCTACATGGAGGGCACAGAAGAAGTCAGAGAGGACAGGAAGTCAATGCTGAACCAGGAGTATGAGAGCTTTAGACAAGCTAAATCTAACAGCATAGCTGAATGCTATAGGAAGTTCTTTAGAATAGTGAATGAGCTGATGACCTATGGAAGGGTCTTCAACACTTATGAACTGAATGATAAGTTTCTTAGGTCTCTAACTAAGGATTGGGACACTAAGATATGCGCGAGAAGTGGTCAGGCTGGTTGATACACCTCCACCTACACTGTTTGGAAAGTTGCTATCATATGAAATGCAGCTTACTTCCAGAAAAGAAGAGGAGAAGGGCAGCAGATCTGAGATTAAGGAAAAGTCAGTGGCATTCAAAGCTGAAGGCTCAAGAAAGGGTAGGAGAAAATCTCCTTCTCCACCCAAAAGGAGTGTTGAGGCAGAAAAAGGAAATTTTGACAATAACACATCAGATAGTCATACTTCTGATGAGGGCTTTGCTGCCTTTACAAGACAAATCCAAAGGTTTATGAAGAAAAAGAAGTGGAAAACCAGGCCATCATCTTCATCCTATTCCAAGGATGAGTACTGTAGGAAGAAGAAGACACCCAAGGAGGACAGGTATGCCTTTAAACCTGGTAAACAATCTAATACTAAGATTGTGTGTTATTACTGCAACAGGACTGGACATGTCATAGCTGACTGTCCTGACAAAAGAAAAGAGTCAAAGGATAAGAAGAAGCAGCAGATCAAAGGTAAGAAGGAGAAGTCTCTAGTTGCTCAGAAGGAGAAGAGTTGGACAGACTCTTCATCTTCAGAATCTGGAGAAGAAGAAGAAGAAGCATATGTTGGGCTATTCTCAACAGAAGAGGAGTCTAGGGAACTAGGATTCTTACAGATGCTGGACTCCATAAATGGAGTTGAAAAACATTTCTGTAGAGGGCTGATGGCTCAATCTGAAGATGATCAGTACCAGGATCAGCCTGGACCAAGTAAGGTAAACTATTCTCCCTTAGTTTCAGATTACTTTACTGTATCAGAATTAGAAGCATCTGCTTCAATAGAAGTGGATGGATCTGAGTCTGAAGGGGATGTACACCAACTCATTGATGAGTATGGTGGGTTGTTACAAGCTCTGAAGAAGAGCAAGTTTCTTGTTAAAGTGCAGGCTAAAGAGATTGAGTCTCTTAAACTGGCTGCAGCAAATTCAGCTAAGATGTTGGATCTAAAACTAAATGAGGTTGCCAAATTGAAGAATATTATAATTATTCAAATGGGCACAATCTCTTTCAAAGAGAATCATATCAAGAAACTGGAGGCAAAACTTCAGCAAGAGAGAGAGCTAGTGGCTAAATTCTCCAAGCCAAAATCCGTCTTACCCCTAATAGACAATTTTATTTCACAAAAAGGGAAGACTGGTCTAGGCTTTAAGGGAAGAACTAGGGCTTTCAATTCACATAGAAAATGTAAGGGCCCAGTTCAGCCTCTAGTTGTTGAACCCCCTATTTTCTTTAGGAAGGTGGTGAATCCTACTAACAGGTATGATCATGACACTACACATGATCACTGTGAGCTTGGAAATCACATGGGCAAAGGTGCAAATGCTTATAGACCATACTATAGGCATACCCATCAGGTTCAAGAGGATTTCTTGAAGAGTGATGTTTCAGCACCAACATTCAACAAGACTGCTGACAACAAAGCAGTAAAGTCTTTACCTAAGAAAAGGTATAATAGGTTTGAGTGTTGGTGTTGTGGCAAGGTGGGGCACTTTGCCATGGATTGCTGGTTTAACACCAATGTTAAAACCAAGAGCAGTTTTCCTGTTAGAACAATTGTAGGATTTCAAACTAACAAGGACCTAGGACCCACTAGTAAGTTGGGTTCTAAGGGTAAGTAATTCTCTATATGTTGCAAGTGAATCCAAGTGACCATACCCCTATATGGTACTTGAATAGTGGTTGTTCCAGACATATGACAGGAATAAGGAGAATGTTGAGGGACTATGTGCCCATAGAGAATGGACCCAAAGTTATCTTTGGTGGATCAGAAAATGGTATTATCAAAGGATTTGGTAATATTACTAGTGATTCAATTATTATCACTAAAGTGGTCTATGTGAAGGGTTTAAAACATAACCTAATTAGCATAAGTCAACTTAGTGATCTAGGTTATGTCATTTCTTTTCTCAAAGGAGAGTGCCAGATAAGAAGGTCAAGTGATCAAGAGATCATTTTGACTGGCACTAGGAAAGGAAATGTGTATTGCCTTAACCTAGATTGTGAGTTTAACAACTCACCAATTTGTCTGGTTGCAGAAGAGAAAGCTTCTCTTTGTGTCAAATGGCACAAGAGACTAGCTCATCTTAACTATAAGTCTATAGGACTGCTGTTCAGCATGAGATTAATGAGGAATAGTCCTCAAATTAAGTGTATCAAAGAGGGTGTGTGTTCAGCTTGCCAAAAAGGCAAGCAGACTAAGTCCTCTTTCCAAGCACTTGACATCAAAGATTCAATGAGATGTTTGTATCTCATTCATATGGATTTGTTTGGTCCTATGTCAGTTCACAGTCATGGTAGGAAAGTATACATACTTGTTGTTGTGGATGACTACTCCAGATATACATGGGTTTTCTTCTTGAGGAAGAAATCTGAAACCCCATCTGTTTTTCAGACTTTTGTTAGACAAATACAGAATGAATACAACAGTTCAGTGGTCAAAATCAGAAGTGACCATGGAACTGAATTTCAGTCTGAATGTATGATAAGATTCTGTGAAGAACTTGGGATTCATCATGAATTCTCTTCACCTAGAACTCCTCGGCAAAATGGTGTTGCTGAAAGAAAGAATAGGACTCTAATTGAGGCTAGTAGAACTCTACTAAATGATACTACTCTCCCTGAATACTTCTGGGTAAAGGCAGTTAATACTGCATGTCATGTGCTCAATAGAGCCTCCATCAACAAGAAACACAAGATGACTCCCTACAAGATTTTGAAAGGAAAAAAACCAAACATAGCTTACTTCAGAATCTTTGGTAGCAAGTGTTTTGTACTAGTCAATGGTAAGCACTACCAAACTAAGTTTGCTGCTAAATCCCTAGAAGGGATATTTGTTTGGTACAATAACCATAGTAGAGCATACAGGATCTACAACTTGACTACCCAAGTTGTAGAATAATTTGTGCATGTTATATTTGATGAGTCAAAATTTATTAACAATGAATTGTCTAGTTCTTCTGTTAGCTCTACAGGTCTTACAGATAGGCTGGACAAGCTGACCATCAATGAAGATGTTCCTCCTAGGTTAGATGAAGATAAAGATGTCAATTATCCAGGGGGAGAACAAGTCTCTCTGGATGAAGAAGAAAGTGTGGAGCATCAAGTTGAGGAAACTGGTGAAGGCCATAATGTTAACAGATTTCCTCCAGCAAGGAGACACCTGAAGGATCATCTAGTTCACCAAATCATTGGTGATACAAGTCAAGGTGTTCTAACAAGGAGCAGGAGCATGAACACAGTTCTATGTTCTAGCTTCCTGTCTCAAATAGAACCCAGGAAGATTGAAGAAGCAATGCAAGACACTAACTGGATTGATGCAATGCAAGAAGAGCTCAGTCAGTTCAAAAGGAACAAGCTTGATTAGAATGACACCATAGTCAAGAACAAGGCTAGACTGGTAGCAAAAGGCTACGGGCAAGAGGAAGGTATTGATTTTGATCAAACCTTTGCTCCAGTGGCAAAGCTGGAGGCTATAAGCTGTTCTTGGCCTATGTTGCCTATCAAGGGTTCAAGGTATACCAGATGGATGTGAAATTAGCATTTCTGAATGGTGATTTAAAAGAAGAAGTCTATGTTGAACAACCCTCAGGTTTTGTAGACCCTCACTTTCCTGATTATGTATATAGGCTTAGGAAAGCTCTATATGGTTTGAAACAAGCTCCAAGGGCTCGGTATGAAACCTTATCTGCCTTCCTTATTGAGAATAAATTCTCTAGAGTAAAGATAGATAAAACTCTATTCTATAGGGAATCAAAAGGCAAGATAATTCTAGTCCAGATATATGTTGATGACATTATCTTTGGTTCTACTGAAAATAACCTTTGTAGAAAGTTTGTCAAACTTATGCAAGGGAAGTTTGAGATGAGCAGTATGGGTAAGCTGAAGTTCTTCTTGGGACTTAAAGTTAGACAGACTGAGAATGGATTGTCTATATCCCAGTCTAAGTTCACCAAGGAGTTAATTAAGAAGTATGGTTTGGACTCAGCTTCTATCATGAAAACTCCAATGAGAACAAGTATGCCTATAGGCAAAGATGAGGTAGGGAAATCTATTGATGAGTCTTTGTATAGAGGGATAATTGGCTCTCTACTCTATTTGACTGCTAGTAGACCTGACATCATGTATTCAACATGTGTATGTGCTAGGTATCAAGCTTGCCCTAAGGAATCTCATTATACTGCAGTTAAGAGAATTTTGAGATATCTTAAGGGTACACCTAATCTAGGCCTTTGGTATCCTAAGAATAGAGATTTCCTACTAACTGGTTTCTCAAATGCAGAATTTGCTGGATGCAAAGAAGACAGGAAGAGTACCACAAGAACTTGTCAATTCCTTGGTGGGAGGCTAGTGTAATGGAGCAGCAAAAAGCAAACTAGTGTAGTAATATCAACAGCTGAATAAGAGTATATAGCTGCAGGTAGCTGTTGTGCACAATTGATATGGATAAAGCAACAACTAGAAGATTATGACATCCAGGTAAGTAGAATTCCTCTATTTTGTGATTCTACAAGTACTATTTCTATTGCTAAGAATCCTGTATCACATAGTAGAACCAAGCATATAGAAATTAAGTTTCATTTCATCAGAGAACATGTAGAGAAGGAAAATATTAGCCTAGAATTTGTGAAAACTGATAATCAAATAGCTAATATTTTTACAAAACCTCTGGATGAAACTAAATTCAATTATTTTAAAATTAAATTAGGAATGTTGAACCTAGAACAATTAGCATAAGTATCCCTAAGGTGAATAAGTAAGCATCAAATTTCTCTGGAAATTTGTCTAAGTACAATATTTGTGTCGACACAAACAAGCTGTGTCGACACACTCAATATGTTGTGTCGACTAAATAAAAGGAAGTATCGACACAGAAATAGTATTTGTGTCGATAGAAGAATTGTTGTCAACACAACTTTATCGAGATCATATGTCGAGAGGATTTATGTGTCGACACACAAAAGCATGTGTCGACACAAGTCAGTCGAAACTTAAGTAGTAAGTGTCGACACAGACACAAGTTTTTCGACACATAACTGTGTCGACTTAACATAAGTTGTCGACTCTGACATTAGTTTGTCGACACATAGTCGTGTCGACTTAAATCACGTATTGTCGAGACCTAGGTCATTTCTGTCGAGACGTATGAATACTTGTCGACTATGGCACGTCTCTTGACCTGCCCTTACACTTATACTATAAATAGGTGAAACCAAAATCTGGTCCACTACGCTTTCAGTATTCTTGACTTTCAACCTTCTGTCGACACAAGTTTTCATTTCTCTTCTCTTCTCTTCCAACTCTTACGTCAATGGCGCCTTGTCAAGAAGACAAAGTCAATGAAGGTTATGAACAGGTTCGTAAAGGTTTCACAACAGCTTCAGATGAAATTCAGGGTGTTATTGCCCTAATTTCAGAAAATAGATTGGAGTACTTGGTTTCTGAACTAACAAAGATATGGAAGAAAGAAGTTCTGGAGTTTTATTCAACTACTACAGTGGATTCTGCAGGCAAAAAAATTAAAGGGACTGTTCAAAATTCCCTAGTGAAACTCACACTAAAAACTATCAGGAAATCACTTCAGCTTCCATCATTCAAGGATACAGATGACATAACCCCTTACCAGATTACAGAAGCTTTAAGCTGGTGTGGGATGAGCCCTAATATAAAGATTGGATCATCTATTAACAGAAAAGGGATGAATTTCCAAGGAAAATTCCTATCTGAAGTAGTTGGCAAAGTGATTCTTTGCAAAACTGGTGGACATGATAGAATCTCTGTCCACATGTTCAATCTTATGGTAAGGATCATATTCAAGATAAACACTGACTGGGATGCAGTAGTATTTTATAAAGTTCGTAAAGGAACTAAGAAACCAAATATGGGAAGAATTCTGAGTTTATGCTTATCTGCTGTAATACCAGATGTACTGAAACAAGTGGTTGGATCAAAAATAAATCACATGAAGAGGTTTGATGTAAGAATTCTATCAAGGTGGGATAGAGTTTTGACCAAGGAAGTCCCTGCTCCTCAGGAGCAAACCAAGAAAGATAAGAAAAAGAAGAAAGTGGTTCCACAGGCTGGATCCTCCAGTGATTCTGAGGAGGAAGTGGTCTTCAGTTCTGATGAAGACCAGCAACAAAAGGATGCACAGAACAAGTGCAGGGCAATGTGCCCCAAGAATAACAAATGGAAACAACTCCAGGGGGAGAACACATAGTACAAGCAACTGAGTTGCCTGCCCAAGGGGGAGGCATTGATGATGCAGTCTTAGAAAGTGACTTGGTTGCAGATACTGTCATGAATATATCATCTGAAATCAACATTGCATCTCAAGAATTTGTTGAGACAGGAGCTCAAAATGAGCCAATTCAACAGGAATTCACCATGGATGACATATTCTCTGATCTTCTTCCTGCAAGGACTGAGGGGGAGCTGATTGCACAAGAAAAATATATTCCAAGGACTGAGGGGGAGTTGTCTAAGGATGCCCCAGCGGAAAAGAATATAGTTGATATTGAAAGTACAACTGAATCTTCTGAAGATGAAGAAGCCACAATGGCTAAGAAAAGGAAACTAGCTGCTTTGAAGAAAAAGAGTTCTGGATATAAAAAGGCATTGCAAATGAGCATAGCATCATCTGTACCAAGCTTGGACTTCAGTTCTTTACTGGTCCAGATGCAGATTAAATTGGATGAACAAAGATAATCTTTAGAAAAATATGTGGATGAAACTCATAAAGAGTTACAGTTTTAATTGGCCTAGGACATCAAATCTATTAGATTTGAGGTGAATCAAAATAAGAAGGAGATGACAGATTACTTCCATAAAGGAGGTAATGTTGTGGTGTTCCTGGACGAGCAACAACAAGCTATCAAAGTTATGGTGGAAGAACTTGAAGTAAAACAAGGATATGTTCTTGAAAATCAGATAAGAATGAATGACAATCTTAAAGATTCACACTTTGCTATACTGACAAAGATAGATGATTTGTCAACTACTGTGAAAGATGAAGTTTCAAAGCAAATCAAGGAAGATATAGCTGCGGTTCAGGCCACCTTTCAGGCTTCTCAAAAGAATATATCTGATTTCTTGATAAAATTCAGAGATTACTTTAAAGAAGGAACTGACCATGTTGTTAATCAGGTTAGGTTTCAAAAGGATGATTTGAGAAGTCATATTGAAAGAGAAGTCATAAAGGGGGAGAGATTACTAGTCAAAGCTAGCTCTGACCATGCTAAATGGATTTCCAATAGAATCAGAGCCATTCTTGGATATCATCCTCTTTGTGATGATGATAATGTAGCAGAATCTGGGATACAACCTGCCTATCTTGAAGGAGATCAGCCTGAAGTTGTTCAGGTGATCTACCCCCCAGCAGACTTTGAAATGGTTCAAGAAGAAGTACAGAAAATGTATAGTCCTCCACAAGAGGCTCAAAATGTAATTCTGGAAAAAGTAGAGATGTCAGAAGCTGCCTTAGAAGCTCAAAAGGAAGCTCAACTATCCAAGAAGAGATTCAGAGAGCAGGCTGAGCTGAAGCCAGACTTTGAGAAGTGGAGTCCAACTTCTAGAAACATTATACTTACTGCCTGGAAAGCTGTAAAGGATAAAACCCATGACAGGGGTAAATGGTATTCAGAACAGGAATGGAATAAATACCAAGCTGGACAAGAAGCCATTCTTCAACATAGAAGAAGAGCTAAGGCTGGGACACTATCTGCTAATGCTCAGGAGCCAAGCAAGTACTTCCCAAAGCCATTCCATTATTTTGAAAGGCAGAAAATTAAGGCTGAAGAACTAAAGAAGAAGGCCTTGAAAGGGAAGAAGCCTGCTGAAGATGCTGAACCTTCTGTACAGGCAAAGATCAAGGCTGGCAAAGGAATTGTCATTAAGGAGCCTAGTCAATAATAGGATAGATAGACTTATGTGTTAGAATAATGTAACATTTTGTGTTTTGATCTTGAAAGAAATCCTTGTAAACTTGATATTGTTTTTCTTTTCTAAAAATTGAATGAAATCAGTTCAGTTTTAATTTCTTTGTTGTTTACAATGATTATGTGTTTACCTGCTGAAAATTGAATGTTCATCTATTTCTATTTCTATTGCTCACAGTAAAATTTGGAAAACTGTTGGAAGCTCTTGTAAATAGCAAGAAGCTTGTCAAAGAACAAGCTATAGAGATTGCATCATTAAAAGGTCTTAAGTATCATCATAAGATGGATACTCAGAAAATAGGTCTTCAAAGCTCAAAGTTAGCAAAGCTGACTAAGATCATTGATGATCAAATTATGTTGATAAAATAAAAAGATACAATCATTTAGGAGTTAGAACTCAAACTCCTGAATGAGAAAAGACTAGTACGCCTATTTTTTAAACCTAAAACTGTGCTGTCTATAATAAATACCTTCTTAGGAACACCTGAAAGTTGTCTTGGATATATTAAACCTAAGAGAAAAAGTGGTAAAAAGATGACAGGACAAAAGGGTCCAGTCATTCCACAACCTATAAGGGAAAAGAAACCCAGAAGTCTGGACCAGTTGGATCAAGTTGATATGTGAATAGGAAAGTTAGTCCTAATATGTCTGCTCCAAGGAGAATTGTTGTAACTGAGGAATGTCAACACAAAATACCTTTTTGCTCCCAAACAAAATACAACTGTCAAGTTTGCTGATTCCTACCCTAAGGAATGTCAACACAAAGTTCCTTCTGTTGGAAACCCTAGGTGATTTGGGCTAGGTTCTCTTCTTAGGTTGTGACCCATGTTGTATAAAAGGGTCAAATGTTATGTGTTTTTAGAGTCTAGGCCATGTCCTTAAAGTCAACAGTAGAAATGACCAGCCTCCAACACTGTCAGAGACTCAAGACTTAGAAGATTCAAGACTTAATAAAAAAGAGATCTGCGTTCGTTGAACTCCGGTCGACGATCGTCGTGCTTCGCTCGACTAACCCAGAGACAATTCTCTGAGCTGAGCTCGACGAACTTAGATCTCAGCTCGACGATCTCTGAACAAAGTGATAACTCCTCTGTCAAACTTCAGTCGACAAACCAAGAACATTAGGTCGACGAACTCTATCCTCAGTTCGACTAATACTTCAGCTCTCAGAGGCAAAGATCTCTCAGTGCCAAAATTGACTCAGCGCCACAGTTCATTCAAAGGCAAAGTTTACTCAGAGCTAAAGTTCACTCAATGCTCTCAATGCTATCAATGACTCAACACTCTTAAACGACTCAACTCTAGAATGGTGATCTAACACTCAAAGCCAGAGGACATCTCACTCAATGCCATATCAATACTTCAACACTCAACATCAGAAAATATTCTAAGTCTAGACTGCAGACTCAGCTCGACGATCTTGGATCTCAGCTCGACGAACAGCCGTTCTCAGGTCGACGAACTTAGTGCACAGAATCAGTCAGTTTATGCAATGCAGTTGTTCGCAAAGCTCAGGTCGATGAAAGCTGATCAGAGGTCGACGAATGCAGAGGTCGACGAAAGTTGATCAGAGGTCGACGAAATTACAGGTCGACGAAAGTCATTCTTAGGTCGACGAAAGCTGTTCTCAGGTCGACGAAAACTATAAGGCATATTGTCATTTATTCTTTCCTTTTTTGTCTCCTTATTTTATACTATTATAGGCCGTTAATTCCCTGGATAATCAATGCTCTTATATCCTTTGAATCGAGCCGTTACTGGAAGCATTGATTACAAATATCCTTCATGGAATTAACTACTTATATCTCGGGACAGACATAGAATAGAATATATGACAGCATACTTGCCATTTTCATTTCCGAGATTCCGGCTAAGCATTTATTGCAGGTTTTTGAATTCGGCCAAGTTGCAGTTATCATTAGAGGACCTCTTAGCGAAGATCTCAGAGCTAAGAAAAATAGAGAAGAAAAGAGATACATAAAAACTTGTGTGCTATCAACAATTAAGCAAGTGACGGGAAAAAGCATACAGACAAGAAAAGTGCAGTGAAAATAGCTCTCAGAAAATATACTGCTCTCAAGAGAATAAGAAGGAACAACCATCACCATCAAGAGTCCTTCCTTTCTCTCTTTGTTTTCAGGGATCTCAAGTGACAAGTTATTCAAATCAGTCAAGGATCTCTGAAGAGATAAAAGGCCTACTCACCCTTTTGCAAAGCTTCCACTCCTGAACCAGTCAAGATCTCAGGGGGAGCTTTGACAACAACACAAATCCACTTAGTCTTCTCATTTTGATTTGAGAAAAGAAGACTTCCATCAATCTCTCTTCCCACCTCTGTAAAGGGTTTTAATTCCCTTCAAAATTATTCCTGGTTGCAAGTCTCCTAACCAAAAGACTTGAGGTTTGGTTTTTGAGCACCTGATCAAAAGCTCATTGGTGGCAGTCACCTGATCAAAACCTGTAGTGAATTCCTACCTAGAGTGGTAGAAGAGTGGATGTACCCAAGTTTGGGGAACCACTATAAAATTCTTGTGTTGTCTGTGTGGCTGTGTTGTTTTTTCCTTTGTGCTTGTGTTGTGATATATTTTTATTGTGTAGCTTAGTTATCTCTCTCTTGTTTATCTGCTACACTTGTGCACCTATACACTTATACTATAGTAACATATTTTATAAAAGATCTTTTATTTCAGTAAAACTTAAAAGATTTCAATAACTATATTCACCCCCCCCCCTCTTGAGTTTTTCAGAGCTTACCCTATCTTTCACCTTCTGTTCCTCCAAAGAGGAGGTACAACAAATATGAATGTTGGTGTTGTGGAAAGGTAGGACACTTTGCCTTGGACTGTTGGTTCAATTATATTGTGTCTTATGTTCAGAAAAAATATCCAGTTAAGAAGTTCTCAGGTGGTCTCAATTGAGCCACAGCTAACAAGAACCAAGGACCCAAAAAAATTTGGGTTCCTAAGGAAAAAAATTCTTATTTTACAGGAATGTCCAAGCACCAGAGATAGACCAATCTGGTACTTGGATAGTGGGTGTTCCAGAAATATGACTAGAACAAGAAGCAATTTGAGGGAATTTATCCCTATGAAGAATGGACCAAAGGTGATCTTTGGTGGAGCTGACATAGGAATCACCAAAGGCAATGACACATCAAGCACAACAGGAAAAGACTTGAAGCTAAAGGAGCTGTCTATAAAAGATTCAGTTCCAGCAAGCCAAAATATATAAGATAGAGTCAACATTGTTGAAGAAGTGCTTGCACAGGAACAACCAGGTGAAGAAACTCAGCAACAAGATGTAGCATAGACTTTGATCAAACCTTTGCATCAATGGCTAGATTGGAAGCTATGTGTGTAAAGCTCCGAAACTCAAAAGAGGAACGGATAGCATTTCAGGCCAAGTTGGAGTCTGAGTAGGTTGACACGGCCTGTGATACGGGCGTGTCACAAGCCGTGTCGTGCTTGAGGTAGACGAATTTTTGGGAGGTCGACGAAATTGCGGTCAACATTTGGCCGGGCACACGGCCTGGGACACGGGCGTGTCCAGAGCCGTGTCCCGCTCGGGCTGTTAGCCGGGTTGTGTCGAATGAAGAACACAGCCTAAATCAAGGGCGTGTTCTTCTCGATACGGGCGTGTCAGGATCAACACGAGCATGTCAGGATCAACACGAGTGTGTCGATGGCCCGTGTCCCTTTTGGGATGTTTGGTCATGTGTCGATTGAGGAACATGCCCCTCAACACGGGCGTGTACTCTCTGACACGGGCGTGTCAAGTTTTATACGGGCGTGTCTAAGCTCGTGTCCTGGTCGGGATGCGATGGTTTCAACGTCATTTGGGGCATACAGCCCATGACACGGGCATGTCCATGGATGACACAGGCGTGTCCCAAGCCGTGTCAAAGGTCGTGTCCTGTACTAGATTTCCTGGTTTACGGCGAGTGTGGAACACGACCTTGGACACGGGCGTGTTGCAAGTCGTGTTCAGCCTAGAGATGTTATTTTTAGAGCGAATCGTGGTCGTTCGTTTCTTTCAAAAGAGATCCAAGGGCCCTGGCTGGTCCTTACAGGGTTTTATGGCCGGGAATAGGGTTTCAAACCCTTATTCCATCTTCTTCTTTCTCTTTCTAAGCTTTAGAGAGAGAGAAGAGCAAGGAGGAAGGAGAAGGTACACTCTGGCCGCCGGTGGAGCTTCGGAGCTCCGATTCTCGAGCCGAGCCCAGATCCGCAGAGGCAAGATCGTTGCGGTGCTTTTCATCCGACTAAGTTTTTCATGGCTAGGAAGAGGGGTCGTAAGGTAATGACACTTCTCCTCTCGATTTCTAGGATGCGTACATAACATCTTTTCCTTTCAAGCTTTTAGGCACCAAATCTCTTAAGTGAGAGGGATTTGGGTCGCCATGGTTCAAGAGGAACCACCGGGTCGATTTTGTCCGTCCCCGGCATGATATTGCATTAAAGTTCCGCTCCGTTAGTAGATTAGGCATTGTGGGTGAAGCTGTAGTCGCGACCGTTAGTCCGACTCGGTGATGTTGCATAACGAGCCTTAAGGATTTTGTAGAAATCCGTTGCGACAAGATGTCGTTTGTGAGGTATGTGTTTTCCCCTTTTTCCAAGTGAGTACTTGTAGCCGTAAGCGGACAAGGTTAGCTCCGCGTTGGCGGTAGATGGTTTTATTGGTGCGCAGGAATGTTGCAGTACGAGTGATGTATTAGGGTGGGAAAGGTTATGGATTGTGATGTGTTAAGGTGCGGCTTTATCTTCGTGGTCGACTGGCTATCCCGTGACGTGCAAGTCATGTGGGGAGAGTGTCTCGGCGAGACTAGTCCCCTTCTGTGAGACTGACGAGAATGTCAAGCTTAGGGCAAGCCCGGGCAATGAAGCCATGAGCGGGTGGGGTCCAGCAAGGGTTCTTTGAATCGGTTTGTGTGTGAGACGGAATCCTGACCCGAGAAGTTAGAGTTTGCAGGCAAGCCCGGGGCTAAGACCCATGAGCGGGTGGGGCCTTGGCAAGATTTCCGTGTGTCGGCTTTTAGTCCGTTAGGGAATTGCAGTACCCTTTTTATTTGCGGCTTTACGCCAATGAGGAATTGGAAGTACCCAGATGTTATGATGATGTGCTAGTTGCATACGTGATAGGGTGCCTTGGGCGAAGCTCGGGTTTGCATACATGCTGTATAGTAGGCCCCTTTTTATTCTATGCTCAACATAGAGAACGTGTTGGTGGTTGAGACATCCAAACCTGTTTTAAAAAGCTTTACATTTTTATGTATATGGCATACGAAGTGCGTACTTGCAAGTTAGAGGGGTACCCCGGGGTCTGTTAGGGGCGGCCGGGAGGAGATGTGTTGGCTACACAGTAGAGGTCAGCCTTTGCTGACCCACGTTACTGCAAATTTTTACAGGACAAGGATCACAAGAGGGAGCAAGTGCATCGACCGAAAATCCCTAAGCCTCATGAAGTGATCGTTGTGCTTACTAGCTTGTTTTCTTATGGATTGTTATGCTCCATGTTTTGGGTATTTTTCGGCTTGCATGCTGAGGTAGTTTAAGATTGCTTATGCACGTTGATGCTATTGTTGTTATTGGAGTTTTGAACTCTCTTATGTTGTACAGCCTTAAGGCCATCTTGATACTCCTGTTTAGTAATGGATAACTTCTTGTTGTTTGGTATGTTTCCGCTGTTACTTTATTGTGAGTTTTGAGTTTGGTTGTTAATATCATCTTTTAATGCTAAAGTTGTGGCATTCGTATGTTGTGGGGCCCGGTCGGACCCATATATATGGTCATTACAGGGGAGGTGTTACAATTTGGTATCAGAGCCAGGTTAGGTTCCAAGGAAAGTATTAGTGGTCGAATGTCATAATCAAATCGTGTAAGAGGAGTTATCCACATAGGAGTAGTGCAGGACCATGAGTGTCCTTGTGTTGGAGTCTTGTGATTATAGACAATTTGTGTTTACCTTGCTTTTGTAAGGGTGCAAGCAGTGAGGCAGGGATGTCAAGGCCACGAGAAGAGCCTTCGGCGAGTAGTGCTACTGCTCCAGATCCGTTGGGCATGGGGGTAACCCCGGCCGATTTTTGCTGCATGCTTGTAGAAGAAATGGTGGCAGCCCAAGCTGCAGCGACAACACAAGTAGCAGCCCCCGTTGCTCAGGTAGCAACTCCTGCTACCCCGGACACGGCGCCGGTCGTGCCGAGCGGAGAAGCCAGGCAAGCAGAGCCGTTGGCCGAAAGGGTGGTTGTCGGGCATGGGTACTGGCAGATGAAATATTTTCTGAGCTTCCATCCTCCACGTTTAAGGGAGTCGGTACGCCGGCTGATGCAGAGGATTGGTGGACACGGATGCAAGAACTTCTGAGGGAGGCAGAGGTGCTAGAGGAGAAGAAATCTGAGTTTGCAGCCTTCATGTTGGAAGGAGACGCAAAGCTGTGGTGGGTAAGCCATAACGGTCGACAGTTTCCTGGGCGCACCCCGTCCATTGAAGAGTTTGGGAATGCTTTCCTAAAGAAGTACATTCCTGCGTAAACAAGGTTAGCCCTTCAGAGGCAATTTCTGCACTTGGTGCAGCGGGACAGGACAGTGGACGAGTATGTTCAGGAGTTCACTCGGTTGGGTCGATATGCTGGAACGACCTTGGCAGAAGATGAGGAGAGGGACAACCTCTTCTACTACGGACTGAGGGAGAACATGAGGCAACCCCTCATATCTTTGAAACACGCAGGTTTCAATGAGCTGGTTGCGGCTGCCAGAATTTTGGAGAGCGATATGGAGTGAACCCAACGTCGTAAGGGTTTCACACCCCAAGCAAGGGGAAGGGAAACCTTCTCAATCCCAAGGGAAGTCTGAAGGGAATAGATGGAAGAAAAAGTCTCACCCTTTCAAGTCCGATGAGAAAAGCAACTGGACGTCCGGAGGATCTCGCTCTAAGGGACCACCGACGTGCTTTAATTGTGGCAAGGTGGGGCACATAGCTCATTTTTGTACTCAAGGAGGCGCTGAGCAGGAACCAAGGCATGAGCAGACTGTGCGCTCCGGTCCCAGCCCGCAGAGAAAGGGAAGATGGCGGAGTCTAGCGCTTCTCGGTTCCAACCGGTGCAACCAAGGGCTCACAACCTTGGGCAGCAGGAAACGATCCGTCAACCCGATGTGGTGACAGGTATGAGAAAGTTTAAAGTTAATAACTTTGTACTTTCAAGCCTGTTTATGTTTGTTGCATGTGTTTAGGCTTTGTGTTAGTTTCTGGATACCCCGCTAGGGTGTTGTTTGATATGGGAGCATCACACTCCTTTCTTGCGGGAAGCTTTATCCAGAGGATTGGAGTTGAGTTATTCTCTACGGCCGCAGAGCTGAAGGTGCGCATGCCCAATGGGTCATCCATGACTACCGGGTCGAAGGGGCGCATTTGTTGGAATCTAGGCAAAGTGGACTTCATGTTGATAGCAGCGGTTCTACCGTTGGTTGAGTTCAATATAATATTGGGAATGGATTGGCTAGCAGAGCAGCGTGCCAGTATTGACTGCCTATACAAGGTGGTTACCCTGAGAAGCGAAGGTCAGACAGAAGTTAAGTTTGAGGGCCTCAGTGGAGCGGATTTTTCCCTGATTTGGCCATGCAGTTGGTGCAGGCAGTTACCCGGGAGGAGTAACTTTTGTAGCTTTGTTGGAGGTTCGACTTTCCAAGTTATCACTTGGACAAGTACCCGTAGTGTTAGAGTTCGAGGATGTGTTTCCTGATGAGCTCCCTGGAGTACCTCCTCGACGGGAGATTGATTTCTTGATTTAGTTAGTGTCATAGGCTAGGCCGGTTGTCACGTTCTCCTTTTAGGATGGCACCAAAGAGTTGGCCGAACTCAAAGTACAGTTATAGGAACTGAAGGAGCGGTTCCATCAGACCCAGTTCTTCACCGTGGAGCGCGCCGGTGTTGTTCGTGAAGAAGAAAGACGGTAGTATGCGGTTGTGCATAGACTACCGAGAGTTGAATAAAAGACTATCAAGAATAAATATATGATTCTCGGATAGATGACCTGTCCGATAGTTGGTGGGGTCAGTGGTGTATTCAAAGTTGGATTAAAGTCAGGTTACTATCAGTGCGAAATTCGAGAGAGGACATACAAGACAGCGTTTGGTAGAGGTATGGTATTTGAGTTTCGTGTGTGATTTGTTTGGTTATACGAAGCACATGTATTATAGATTTGACGAACTCGAGTATTT